>OX463318.1:13023422-13661384 GCA_949820665.1 Scrobipalpa costella
TTACTCTGCAGCGCCAGTGGAATTTGCAGCGGAACTTGGTCTCCTCAACACTTCGGACGGTGTTGTAGATATAGACGCATTTGGTATTTTGAAACTCAAACTCATTGAAATTCAATGAGGATATAGAATGAATTTATAAGAAGTGTGATGGTGATGAGTAAAACAGATACATGAAACTTAAGTAACTAGATATCTTTAATCTGCATCTCATTCATAGCAGAGCGGACGTCAATAGTCCGGCAGATGATGATACATAGGCATTGTTAGAAGAGGATCGCATAAAGAACAATGATGAGTATAACAGAGATCTTAACTAAATAGATGGTGAAAGAGATCTTAACTAAATAGATGGTGATGGTCTTTCACTTGCAGACATGGATCTCGTTGACAGCAGTGCAGACGTCGCAGGTGACTCTGCAGCACCAGTGGAACTTGCAGCGGCACTTGGTTTCCTCGACACTTCGGACGGTGTTGTAGCCTCGTCCGCAGCATAGCGTCTCGCAACCGTCTTCGCCTGGATCAAGAAGGAAACAACTATTGTAAAAATATTTGTAGAACTGGTGCAAATTCTTAGGTTCGTATTTATAAAGCGATCTCAAGATTGAGAGCAGTATGGATTTGACAGCTCATATTGTAGTGAAATGACATTTCTGATACGAACTCAAACTAGCTGTCAATCTCAAGTGCTGTTTACCAATACGGGCCTTAGAGATCCCAGGAAAGTTTTGGTGAAAATCAATGTCATCATCAACCGGTGTCAGTCCAATGCTAGTGTAGACACAGACCCCTCTCAAGGCTTGCTAGTTAATCCAGTACTTATAGCTTTCAGTTCCTATTAACAATCGAAAACTATCTCTACATCTAGCTGGACGACGTTCCATATCGTAATTGTCTAAAAGTGGTCTTTATTCGAGATCTTGTGTACTCCGTTGGCTACCAGTTCTGCAAAATATACGTAGGCCAGGTGTCCCGGTTCTGGCCAATGTACCTTTTCGTCTACTTAGTTTTCAAATTATTGTATAAATATTTCTATAACCGCAAGACTTTATAAATTCAATTCGTACAAATGTACTTATTTATAAATTTCATAAAAAATCTACACGAATAGTTACAAATTTACTAAAATATCAAGTGGCCAAAAGTCTTAAGATGGCCAAAACCGGGACACCAGCCCTACTTGTCTCAATCTAATGGATTTCCAAAGCTACAAAAATGATGCACACATGTTTTACCTCTAGAAGTTCTATTGCAGTGTCTCCCATGCGTGCCCAAGGATCCAGCAACAGGATCTGGTTCGCAGTACGATGGTGAAGCCTCCAAGTACACCAGCTCTGACTTCCGGGGTTGTCTGCCGATGCCAGCGTTTTGTCGAGGTCTGGAAGGGAATTCTGTTTTGGGATACAATTTCTTCACCAAAAGTTGTAGCAGATAATTAGCTCGTTACATTTGAACATCTACCTAAATCTTAAGAGAAGGTTACTAAAGACCAAATAGAAATAACCGATTCGTAAAAAAAATCATTGACCTTAAGGAGAGCAGAAATATTTTTCAGTTAAGGTCTGGAATAAGATAAATGCACTGCAGCAAATTATGACCCCTGGACAAAACATTTTACAAATCGATTTCGCGATTTTCACTGCGTTTTTATTCAGTTAGTACTTAAATATCTCATGGTCAGACCGTAAGGCGTGAAACTCTAACGCAAATCACTACATAGTATAAAGCAAAGTCGATTTGTATGTCCCTATATCCCTATGTATGCATAAATCTTTAAAACTACGCAACGGATTTTGATGCGGTTTCTTTTAATGGATAGAGTGATTCAAGAGGACGGTTTATATGTATAATACATGCATAATATAGTAGAGAAACACTGATAATTTCCGTGCGAAGCCAGGGCGGGTCGCTAGTATTTAATAAAATTAAACTTCCACCTTCTACCACTCACCTCCGTATAACGAGATGCGTATTAACAGCTCTGGTTACAGGCGAGGGGTCTGACGTTACGAGCTTTGCCTTGCGGTACTTCTCCGTCAAGGCACGGGCAACAGCTGGGAACTGGGGTAATGCTCTCCAGCAAGTCCTTAGGGCGCAGGAGCCGGAGACGCCATGACATTTGCATTCGCGATGGACCAGGTCTTTCACCAACTGGGGAAAAAGGAACTAAATAAATTCACGATGTTCAGGAGCAGTGTCTACCAGATATAAGGGACAGCGTTCCGCTGACTGATAGGGGTTGCTCAGTCAACGTAACTAAACAACTATCAGCAGGTTTTTTTTTTCAGGAGATGAAAAGTAAAATTGACCATCCCATGCAAAATTGTATTTGTATGGAAAACCAAAATTTTATTTTCAATTCCTAAAAAAAAATCCTAGTGATAGTTGTTCAGTTTCGTTGACTGAGCAACCACTATCAGTTTTCAGGACGCTGTCCCTTACACCACGTATAAAAAGTTGCAATGTCTAACAAGGAAACAGCTTGAACTGTGGTAATGCGTTTGACGAGGTCTCTCCATCTGAGAAAAGAGGGATCAATTAAGTACCAATGTTTATTTGGATAATACGGTGTGTGACAGTAGAATTCTTTTTTAGTGGAACATGATAAGATGCTGGTATAGCTAAACTGGGAATCTTCGGAAAATCTTTCTACTTCCATGCTGGACTGGAAGTGATAGAAAAACATAGAATGTGCCAGCTGCATCACCTCCAGAGCATGCTGTAAAAACCAGCTAATGGATTCGAGGGTAATAGTATATTACAAATTTAGGCGATGGGCTGACAACCTGTCACTATAGCAATATACGTCATGATCATCTGTAATAACCCTCAAAACTTGTCAGACGTGGCGGAACGACCTTTGCTTAGGTCGTTTATGCTCTGCCTACCCCATTAGGGATACAGGCGTGATTATATGTATGTATGTATCTTTCTGAAGCAAATAATTATGTTCAGATAAAATCTATGATTCATAATTTATTCTGCAATCATATGGTCTTCTTCTGTCGAGTGGGTATCGAGTCTATGGACCCGATGAACCCTGGTGTCAGAGTTTTTAAACCGCCTAGTAGCACAACTATCAGGCCTCTGACATGGTTTTGTGTAACGACCACTATCAAAGACAGCGACCGGGACCGACGGCTTAACGTGCCCTCCGAAGCACGAAATCTTTTTCTTTTCGGACAATCAGGTGATTCAGCCTGCAATGTCCTACCCAAACTGGGGAAAGTGATAAATTCTCAAATATCAAGTTTGTGTTTTACCCCCTGGGAATCGAACCCAGGACCTCCGGATCGGGAGCCCATGGCACTAGCCACTAGACCACGGAGGCAGGGCATATGGTAGGTACACAGTTGTTACATAAATAAGTTTGTCTCTCATATGAACCCGGGTGAGGGTGCTGCATATTATATACTATTATCTATTTAAATTTCAAAATAATTACTTATATTAATTACTAGATTGCATACCGGGTGTAAGGGACAGCGTCCCGCAAACTGGTAGGGGTTGCTCAATCAAAAAAACTGAACAACTATCACCAGGAAATTCTTTCAGGAGATGAAAATAAAAATTGATCTTCCCATACAAAATGGCCACTTCGATCAGACAATTTGTATGGAAAAGAAATCATTTTTTTATACTTCCTGAAACACTTCCTAACTGTTATTTAAGGTAGATTTTTATATTGCTGTAGTGACAGGTTGTCAGCCCATCGCCTAAATTACAATATACTGAAACCCGCGGTTCCCTTAGCTGGCTTTTACAGCATGCCCGGGAGGAAATGCAGCTGGCACATTATATGTTTTTCTCTCGCTCCCAGTCCAGCATGGAAGAAATTACACAATATTAGCATTGTAGGTCTTCTTACACCAAATCTTAGAATTAATAGACAAGATAAGCCTTAGTTAGCCCGTTTTTATAATCAGCACTTAAGACTGACGGTGAGTTCGTATCCGAAATGTCATTTCGGTAAATTAAGGCCCGTATTTATAATCAGATCTCGAGACTGGCAGCTAGTTTGAGTTCGTATCAGAAATGTCTTTTCAATATATAATATATACTTAATACTGCTCTCAATCTTGAGATCGCAATATTAAGTATGGATTTGACAGCCCAGTTTGTACTGAAATGACATTTCTGATACGAACTCAAACTCGCTGTCACTCATGAGACCTGATTATAAATGCGGTCTTATGACCTGTCAAATCCATACTTAATACTGCTCTTAAGCTTGAAATCGATTTATAAATACGGGCCTTAGTGCTCCATAGTTGTGACCTTAATGATTAAGTATCTGGTTAGTGACTTGTTTGAAATAAGCTATTGTTAATATTGTTTGTAGTAGTAATGTCAGGACCATGGACACCGAACAGGAAACCCATTATAGAATCAAACATTATTTTATAGCTTAGCCAATAAAATTACTAACGAGGTAAAGTTGAATCATCGTTTCAAGTAAATAGACGCCTGTGTTGTACTGAGATTCTTCCATGCTGGACTGGAAGTGAGAGAAAAACATAGAATGTGCCAGCTGCATTTTCTCCCGGGCATGCTGTAAAAACCAGCTAAGGGATCCGAGGGTTTCAGTATATTGTAATGTAGTCGATGGACCTGTCACTACAGCAATATACCTCAAATCTATCTTAAATAACAATCTAAACTTTGTCAGACGTGGCGAAACGACCTTGTTTAGGTCGTTTACGCCGTGCCTACTCCATTAGGGATAAAGGCGTGATTATATGTATGTATGTGAAGTTCTTTCATGCTGGACTGGGAGAGATAGAAAAACATAGAATGTTCCAGCTGCCCTTCCTCCCGGGCATGCTGTAGAAGTCAGTAAAAGGGACTCGAGGGTTACAGTGTATTGTAATTTAGGCGATGGGCTGACAACCTGTCACTATAGCAATACACATTACAATCTAAAATTGCCCTCAATTTTTGTCAGCCGTGGCGAAAGCGCCTTTTACGAGGAGTTTGACGCTCTGCCTACCCCGTAAGGGATAAAGGCGTGATTTTATGTATGTGAAGTTGAATCATCATTTCAAGTAAATAGACGCCTGCTCTGTACTGAGAAGTGGTTTGCAATACTAGGCAATCATGAGGAGTAATTTCTGCAGACTCAACCATTACCAGTCATAAAAACATCTAGAATCAAACTGCAGAAACGGTAACTGTCTTCGTTTTCTGTTCGCCTGGTGGTTTTAATGAGTGCATTAAGTCATAAAGACCCAATTAGACTGCATCTTGTGATTCAGGAGTGTAGCATCATATCTCATAAAATACGGGAAATCTCTAATCAGACGCTTTTCTATGTGGTCTGTAATTAGAAATGGTTCAATCGAGTCTCAATCATACCATATCTCAAAATTGCTACTTAGCAGTCCCTCAGTGGTATAGCCTCCGTGGTCTAATGGTCAGTGCTATGGGCTTACGATCCGGAGGGCTTGGGTTCGATTCCTAGGGGAAACACAAAGTTGATAGCTAGGAAGAAAAAATAATTCGTGCTTCGTTCCGGTCGCTGTCTTTAGAGGTCGTTACACAAACCATGTCAGAGTCCTATTAGCTGTGCTATAAGGCAGTTTAAAAACTATTAACACCAGGGTTCATCGGGTCGCTTGACTCGATACCCACTCGACATAAGAAAAGTGGTATAGCAGTCTGAGTCATTCAGAAGATACGTTTTCATTTGATTATCAGCATCACTTTGTAAGATTGTCTCTGATTTGGAAAGCATTATTCTCGCATCTAGCTCGCGACTTGTTGTCTGAATTTAAACGATTGTTCAAAACGAAAAATGATATCCAAAACTCGAATTGATTTTCAAATACCTATTCAATGATACCCTATTCGACATAGTTCGTCGATTTTTTCCTTTTATAAATGGTGTTTGATTGTCGTCATATTATTATTTGACAAAATTATGTCTTCAGTGACACTTGCATGGTTAAGACGAATCGATTATTGAAAGAATAATTAAAATCGGCCCACGCGTTTGGTCTCCAGAGCGCCACAGACGATCAAACATAGATACTTACATACATATACAGATAGGCTGATAAACTGATAAACACATTACCCTCCATTGCGTTGCACAGTCGGTTAAAAACATGTATGACAAAAAGATTGGCAGTCAAAGTTATTCATTGACTCAACGAGCAAGAAAAAAAATCATTTCTTGCGATAATTTACAAAATGCAACAGAAAAATGATCCGATTCGTTTTATAGAAACTTTATTCTCATTAAGACAATTATAGTTACTTACATGAGAAATTTATACAAGCAATACAAATAATAAATCTTAAATCCTAGTTGTCGTTCAAACAGTACAAAATTTCAAACTCTAATCTTTATCTAAAATTTATTTACTTTTCCTTTGATCACCTATTCTATTGGATTTCTTCACCCATAATGAAAATCCATATTTTCGCATGCACGACAGAAATTAATTATTTCTCATTCCTCCTACCCAAATAACACGTCATTATAGACCACGATTCTATCAGTGCCTAATGCCTCGTTCGACAGTCGACTGCCTGTAGTAGCCCAAAGGCCCTATTAGGGTATTGTATGAAATCACCAGGTACCAACAGGGAGCTACAATTATGCCCCAAGCGAAATGCGGGAGGTAAAATCGTGAGGCTGCTTTTGAACCGGGTCTTGGGTTCCGTAGATTCAATGTCTTTATTGTCTTTTGTTCGCAAAGATACCAGAATCTAGGTTGGGTATGATGATTTGAGAAAGAGGGCTTTGTTGTAATGGGAAAGAAAACTATTGACATATGGAAAATTTCAATGCACAAACAGTTGCTATCTTCGAAATGGGCAAACAATAAATTGATTTAGTTAGTATGGTGGAGCTAACGAATAATTTAATACAAAAAGAGATGATACATCAATACATATAATCACGCCTTTATCCCTAATGCGGTAGGCAGAACAGAAACAACCTAAACAACGGTCGTTATGCTACTTTTGAGGGTTATTTAAGATAGATTTTAGGTATATTGCTGTAGTGACAGGTTTTCAGCCCATCGCCTAAATTGCAATATACAGAAACCCTCAGATCCCTGAGATGGTTTTTACAGCAGGAAGTGCAGCTGGCACATTCTATGTTTTTCTCTCGCTCCCAGTCCAGCACGGAAGGAAAAGAGATGATGATGAAGATGAAGTATAAACAGAAGAGCATGGTTTGCTGCTTGTGAAAGTTTATGCGTACATGGCGATGGTAAGGGCTACTGAACCCTTTAAACATGCAAAACTGTTAGTAAACACACAGTTTATGATTCGAGACACGAAGCAGCAGTTAAGAGAGATATTAACGCTCACAGTGAGAATCCCTCTCAACATCTTATTACTGAATTACTGACCCACACGTCGGCCATATTAGCTTTTTGTTTCCCGCGCAAAAATATGCGCCATTATGTTCTTTAAATTATTCTTCTTCTTCTTTACTTTTTAAAACGGCTAGTGCGTGCGAACGCGAAGACAGATAAAAATAGTCTCTGTTTAAAATATTAATTGTATTTTAGTTTATGATAATTGGTCTGTGCTTTTAATGTTGATATTGTTTTCGTTTTTCCAATTCGGTTTGGGTTAATGAAGTAGCCTCTTAAGGCAAGTGTTTAATAATGTTTGTTTTTGTAATTACTTATTCTCGATATTGCACAGAATGGATGTGCTTTTGAAAAGATTTAAATTAATAATCGATTAATCAGTCTGTAGAACAGATTTTGTTCCAGATTGAGTTCTAAAGAATATGAATTTAGATTCAATGCTCTTACTTGCAGTCCCGGTCACAATCTTTTGATTTTCATGTCCACATACGAGTATCTGTAAGTTTCTAAAAAATGCAGAAAACTGATATATTTTCTGAGACCTGGCTTTTTCTAGGAGAATGGTCTATCTGTAAAGGCGACAGCATCCCCTTACAAATACATACCAAAACCTGGTTTATCTGCTTGTTGGTTGGCTCTGTAAATTTCCCAGTTAAGTTGTCTTGTTGGGTAGAACAATTTTAACTTCAACTCATTCGTAAAGGGAGATTGATTTTCTAATTTATTATTTCGTCAAATATCGTGTTCGCTTCGTTCGCGTAACGTATTGTAATTCAATTTCGTGAAATGTCACGCTAGCTTCGTTCGCAATATCCATTGATTAGTATGTCGCGCTCGTTTCGCTCATGTAACGTACCTATTCATTTAAGTTTCGTGAAACGTAATCGTAATCGTAATTTATTTCTTATTAAAACTTGAAAAAGACAAAGAGGTATCTACCTCGCTCACCTTCCTTCCCAGCCGATTGTTGTGTAGATTCATCAGGGCTCTAGCATCGACTTCCAGTTCTCTTGCATCCAGGAATCTTCTCGCAAACTTGGCTCCGTAAGCTGCTTCTCCACACCCGCCCCATTGGAACTGGTCTGCTGGGTTGGTGGTGCGTCTTCTGTGAAAGGATATGGGGTTAAGTGTTCTGGTATGATCTGGAATTTTCAAAGGGTGTGGCGCACAGTGGGCTGAAATTAGCGTTTCATAGACATTCAATATATATTTTTTAAGTGATGCTTTTTTTGCTTGTAAACGATTGAGGATACCTACTATATGCCTTATATAATGAACTTTCAGGTTTATAATTGTAAACAGCGCACTCAGAATTTTTTTTCTAAAAAATTTGTATGGAGTCGGCATAATAAATGATGTTATCTCCATTATCGCACAATTGCGCGTTATATCCTCTTAGGTTATTAATAAGTGAATTATTTTGGATTTTTTGACATACTCCATGTTGAGGCCAAACTTGCGCCTTTTTTTTAAAAAATCTTTAAAATATATTTTTTTTTGTTATTTTTTTTTTCATTTTAAACTAATATTAAGCTTAACATGGATGTATGTATACAGACTAGCGCCTTTAAAAAAAAATCTTTTCCAAAATTACCATTTTTTTTTGTTTATGTTTTTGTTTTTAACTGATATTAAAGCTTAACATGGATTTACATAGACTGGTCATTTACGAAAATTAATTGTAGAAAATGAAATTATTTAAAAACCAATACAAACGGCTTATTATCTTTATTATTTATATTTATATCATAGAAACATTTACACACAAGGACTTAAATTTAATGAACAACTAAGTAGTGAACTAAGAAGTAAGTGGTGAACTAATAAAGTAATTATTTTGCGACTCTCAACATCCCTAATTAAGTAAAATATTTAACAATAAACTAACTATCTACTGACTTTTAAATTTATACTAGCTTTTAATTATACATTGGTAATACTTGTCAAATATTTAAATTTTAAACATCATACATAAAATGCATTTTGTGATTATTAGTTGGTGGCAGATGACCAGAAGTTGTAGAAATGCCCTAAAAACTAAATTTTAGTAGTTTTTCAATACAAATAATCGTAAAAATAAATGATCCCATTAAAATAAAAAATAAATTAATATAAAGGTAAAAAATATATTAAAATGAATACAATATAAATTTATGTTATAAAATTTAATAAAACAATAAATATATTAATTAAAAATATTGCTTATTCTGAATCACTATCTTCAGAGTCGAACTCAGAGTCAGAGTTTATTTGAGCAATATCCCTAAACTCGAATTCAGGTTTTTGAAGATTCAGCAGATCCAATGTTTCATCAAAGAAAGGTTTCTTTTTCTTTGCATCCATCGTTGGTCTTTCTGCTGATATAAGCGGATCAGACGAAAGCAGAAGGAAATTGAAAATATCTTCATTGGAATTCACTCTGCTCTTCTTACGTGAGTGATGTTCTCTGAAACTTCTGAAGTCCTTGTTCCTTGCTTCTGAAGCCTCTTCAGATAAACTTCCAATCGGTACTATTGCGTTAAAAGCGATAATTTCGGCCCCATGAAGCAGTATCGTGTGCACTGTTGCTGACATGTAGTACCAGTTGTACAATTCAACATACTTCTCAGCAGTTATGTACGCATATTCTTTAAATTTTGAAACATTGATGGGTTCACCTGAAGTTATGGCTTGCAAAATTACAGCAAATCTTCGGATCAGATCTTCATCTAGTCCAGTGATAGCCGCAGTCTTTTCAGGAAATTCAAAGAATCGTCGTGCAGTGTTGCCGTCGTTAGTTGTGCCATGACCTTGTTTTACAATATCGATTAATAGGTTGAGCTCCGTTTTGAACCTGGCTTGGATAGCTTTCTTTCTTGCATCCACTGCGGCTTTGTCACTTTCCCCTCTAGCAGACCACGTCTTAATATCTAATTTATATGCTATATGCAAGAGACATTCCATCATGTTTATGCGCGCATGTAGTGAAGAAAGTCCGAGCTCCATCAAGTCATCTTCTGTGGATTTCTTTTTAACTTCTTCTTCTTAAATGTAGCACACTGCATTTGATCTTACTTTAGGAGAAAGGTATGTTTTTATTTTAGCATCAACCATGGTGAGCATCAGCTTATGACTCACCATATTGCTATCACAATCAGATGGTTGGAGAGCTGATATCTCAGCTTTGACTCTTTCATTTTCTACCTTCACCACTGTTTCACTTTCTTTAACAAAGGTAAACTGTACTGGACGACAATACGCTGCTGAGCACGGTTTCGGGTTCTCCCAAACTGTGATGTCTTCACATGTCATTTTCAGTGGTGATAACGAAGTCATGAAGATACTAGAGTCATCTTGTATAGAATCCATCTTCTGTTTGTATCTGCTTTGACTGGATGCTCCGTCGAAACCGTATTTTGATATTAAAATGAGTTCTTTATTTTGTATACTTTCTGGCAAAGATTTAATTATTCTATTTGCTGTCAGATTTAGCAATGCTTGCAGTGAAATTTTTGCTGAAGAATCTGTCACCGTAATTGTTTTTTTTTGGATCAGGTGGAAAGCACACATTCTTCTCTTTTTGCACGTGGTAGTACGAAGGGTACAAGTGCTTAAGGCCTTCTCGAATTGCTGATTCTCGCAAAGTTATATATTGCCACTTTGATAATTTCAGAGATATCAGTAAACCAAGTGCTTTTTGGGGTGAAAACGTTTCTTTACTGGTTGGTTTTGCAATTAAATCTTGAAGATTTTCGACTGATTCTGGGTGCTTCACCATATATTCAATCACAGAAGCAATGTTGTTTTGGCCTTCATCTTTCAACTTAGAAATAGTTGCAAATACGAGCTCACTGGAATCTCTGTCCGTTGTTAGGTCTCCACTTCGCCTCTTTTTCTGCTTTGTTGCCAAGTCTTCAAAAGGTTTACGATTTGAGAATTTTCTTTTCGTCATAGTTCCAATTGATGATGTAGATGGCTCCAAAAGAGAAGCAGTAGCGCTTGATGATGGCTCCGAAAGTAGCACTATAGGGCTTCCTTCATGCTGAGTAATTGAATTTATATTTTCTTTTAAGCAACTCGGCCAATCAACATCAGCCTCAAGCCAACTTTCGTAATTAGTTCGGAACCTCTCAAATTTCCGATGTGACAATTCATATCGTTTCTGTGCAGCCCTGGTGAATCTCCGGCAAAATTCTTTTAAAGTCACACAATCTTCTTCAGATACACTGTTGTTTAAACGAGATAGCATGGTTTCAAACAAAAAATTGTAGTCACTTAGTTTTTTAGCGTTTTCCAGAATAACGAACAAATCCAAGTTTGTTACAAAGCTTGCCATGATGTTTGTACTTTCAATGATTGAAGATTACTAAATAATTTTCTTTCAGTACGTTCCTATTTATGGCGATCGAATTTAATGTATGTGCCCGAACAACTAATTTACTAACTACCCTCTTAATTGCTAACAAATGAGAACCCAATTACTTAATAGATATTGGTACCTATTATAGTTAAAATGTCATAAACAAACAATAGTTTCCTTAATGTTGTCGGGGATTTTGAGAATAATTAGATAATTACTATTTTTAATTACAGCTAATGAGTTTTTAAGCAATTTTCACTATCTAATATTGCACACAATTAATTTTCGTAAATATCCATATTTAAGTCCTTGTGTGTAAATGTTTCTATGATATAAATATAAATAATAAAGATAATAAGCCGTTTGTATTGGTTTTTAAATAATTTCATTTTCTACAATTAATTTTCGTAAATGACCAGTCTATGTAAATCCATGTTAAGCTTTAATATCAGTTAAAAACAAAAACATAAACAAAAAAAAATGGTAATTTTGGAAAAGATTTTTTTTTAAAGGCGCTAGTCTGTATACATACATCCATGTTAAGCTTAATATTAGTTTAAAATGAAAAAAAAAATAACAAAAAAAAATATATTTTAAAGATTTTTAAAAAAAAAGGCGCAAGTTTGGCCTCAATATGGAGTATGTCAAAAAATCCAAAATAATTCACTTATTAATAACCTAAGAGGATATAACGCGCAATTGTGCGATAATGGAGATAACATCATTTATTATGCCGACTCCATACAAATTTTTTAGAAAAAAATTCTGAGTGCGCTGTTTACAATTATAAACCTGAAAGTTCATTATATAAGGCATATAGTAGGTATCCTCAATCGTTTACAAGCAAAAAAAGCGTCACTTAAAAAATATATATTGAATGTCTATGAAACGCTAATTTCAGCCCACTGTGTGGCGACGGGCTTGCTTCCATGCTGGCCTGGGAGTGAAAGAAAAACATAGAATGGGCCATCTGCATTTCCTCCCGGGCATACTGTAAAAATACCAAAGGGATCAGAGGGTTTTGGTATATTGTAATTTAGGCGATAGGCTGACAACCTGTCACGTCAGCAGTATACCTACGAATCTGTCTTAAATAACCCTCAAAAGTTTTTTAGACCTGGAAGGTACCTTCGTTTAGGTCGTTTACGGTCTGCCTACCCCATTAGGAAAGTAGGCGTGATTATATGTATGTATGTATGTGGCGACGGGCACAAAAAAGAAGAGGATCAGGATTAGTATGAGTTTAAAAAGGAATAAATAAGAATCATATTGAAAGCCTTCTTAATATCAGTTATTTTTTGTATATGACTATGACAAACACATGCTTTTTCAAGGTTCGTCGGTTCGTCGATTAAAATCCACTCGATAGGAAAAGAAAAACAAGAATGTCAACTATAAGCTTTTACTGATGTATAGTGATATATCTTTACGTTACTTACTCATTGTTTTATATTGTCGACATAACTACTATTAAGCTAGGATTCAATATTTCCCCTTCATCAGATCAGCCACAACAACATCATTTTTCAATTACGTCTCCTATGCCCACAGGCGAGTCCGGGCTGATATCTTTATCTCGCTCATGAATATTAAAACGTAATTAGATAGAGCGAGATAACTTTATTATCTGAAGGCGGCGCCAGGGTAAGCCTGGAGGTACCAGCTATTGATTGTGCTCTAGATCTTGAATGCAATAATGGGTTTATCGATGAAGTCAAGAAATTCATACTGGGTATGATACATACATAATCACGCCTTTATCCCTATTGGGGTAGGCAGAGCGTAAACAGCCTAAACAAAGGTCGCTCCGTCGCGTCTGACAAAGTTTTGAGGGTTATTTAAGATAGATTTGTAGGTGTATTGCTGTAGTGGCAGTTTCTCAGCCCATCGCCTAAATTACAATATACATAAACCCTCGGATCCCTTAGCTGGCTTTTACAGCATGCCCGAAGAAAATGCAGCTGGCGCATTCTATGATTTTCTTCCGCTCCCAGTCCAGCATGGGTATGATTTTGAGTCTTTAATTTTCAATTTCTATGTACCCGTAAAATACGAATTAAAGATCTAACTAGAGAAAATAAATATTGAGATAGAATATGTCAAATTATTATCCTGCTTATAATTTAACCGATGGATGAATAAACGAGTAGGGGTGATGAGATGACGGATGATCGGAAACAGTGAATTAGAAAAGAAATAATAGTCGTAGTGATACTGGCAATATACTTACAAATCTATCTTAATAACCTTCAAAACTTTGACAGACGTGGCGGAACGACCGTTGTTTTCGTCGTTTACGCTCTGCCTACCCCATTAGGGATAAAGGCGTGATTATATGTATGAATGTATGTGATACTGGTAATAAAAGTGGTGGTAGTGGTAATAATAGAGGTGATGGCAATATTAGTGATAAAACATACATACATACATACATATAATCACGCCTTTATCCCCAATGGGGTAGGCAGAGCGTAAACGACCCAAACAAAGGTCGTTCCGCCACGTCCGACAAAGTTTTGAGGGTTATTTAAGATAGATTTGTAAGTATATTGCTGAAGTGACAGGTTGTCAGCCTATCGCCTAAATTACAGTATACTGAAACCCTCAGATCCCTTAGCTGGTTTTTACAGCATGCCCGGGAGGAAATACAACTGGCACATTCTATGATTCTATAGTGATAAAAGTAGTAATAATATTGGTGTAAGTGGTAATATTGGCGCCGGCAATGGTATTAATGATGGTACCGATAGTATTTACCTGTTTGTTGAACATCCACAAGCTGGCAGGTGTCCTCTGGCACAGGCCGTGCTCAAAGCATGTGTGACTCCAGCTGATGTGATGGCGTATGTGTACGCTGCCTCGCGAGTAGCTGTGGAAGAGGTTATGTTCTTTAAAATTGTGTAGCTCATTTTATGGAAGGATTTATTAAACATTACCATGGAAATAAGTATCTAAATCATTTATTACATACATACATAAAATCACGCCTTTATCCCTTACGGGGTAGGCAGAGCGTAAAACGCCTCCTAAAAGGCGCTTTCGCCACGCCTGACATAAATTGAGGGCAATTTTAGATTGTAATGTGTATTGCTGTAGAGACAGGTTGTCAGCCCATCGCCTAAATTACAATACACTGTAACCCTCGAATCATTTATTAGTTGGCTAAAGTGTTTTCTTTACACACACACACACACAAAATCACGCGTTTATCTATAATGGGGTAGGCAGAGCGTCAACGACCCAAACAAAGGTCATTGTGCCACGTCTGACAAGTATTGAGGGTCATATCAAATAGATCTGTGTATTGCTGTAGTGACAGGTTGTCAGCCCATCGCCTAAATTACAATACACTAAATCCCTCGTAATCTGTAAAGATGGTAGGCATAGGATTGTTACCATTACGTGACCTTATATTCACTAGTGGTATTTAATATAAAATGTATAAATTAGTATTGCATTGTATGATCGTAAGAATTTATGAACTCGTAAAATCTTTTATGATTATGATGTAGAATCATTATCATTAAGTCTTGTACTAATCTTTCCTCAACCACAAAGCTCAAGATCAAACGAATTTGAATATTAACCTAAGGTCAGTTGTATTAACAGTAGGTTAAGTATCCCATGCAGTCTATGATTGATGACGAATAAATATAGTTAATAACATCACCTTTACGGATGAAAGCATCACATGCTTTCTAGCTTTCCTGTTTAGACTTAAGTCCAATGCCATTTACTCTTCTGTGATTGGACTCAGTCTGACCCCAAACACCTACATTTCTTTTAAACAGTAAAAAGCTGGTGCTTTTATGGTTACTAAAAGAATTCAAAGTCGATTATGCTTCGGTCTCTTCTTAATCATCATCTCCTTAGCCTTATCCCGTATCTCACGGGGTCGGCTTCCTAATCTAGGGGATTGAACGAGGGTACTGATTTTTACACAGAGCGACTGCCATCTGACCTCCGCAACCCAGAAGGGAAACCAGACCCAATCCTAGATTAGGTCAGAGTTTTCAAGCCGCCAATGCTTAGCACTGGCCTCTGATATGGCTTAACGACTAATATCTACGGTATTAAACGATATTAACCGGGACCAACGGCTTAACGTGCCTTCCGAAGCACGGAAAAAGCGCCGAATAAACGTACATATGAAATTCGAAAACCGAAAAACACATTGGTACGTGGTGGGATTCGAATCACGACCTCCCGCTCAGGAGGCAGCGGCCCTATCCACTACACTATCGGGCTCTCTTCGGTCTCTTCTTAATAAATAAAAAAAATATAAATAAATAAAAATAAGGTTAAATTGCCTTAGAATTCCTTCTAAATGGTTTACTACAAGTTGCATTGGTATCTCTACCTATTTACAAGTTACACAAATTAAGAGATTCCCTCCAGCTGACGGGTGATGCTAGTTGTAAGGAATATATAAATAAATGTGAATATATTACCTTCAGAGAGTAATGGGTTGCTCTCATTCGTTGTAGAGCTTAGCAAAACAGTGTTCGTTTGATTTTGAATAAAACTAGGTGTTTATGTCGACGATGTTTGTTAAATAAATAAATTAAAAAATATTTTTAAAATCATACAGAGAGAAGATATCGTTACTGTTTATAAATTCATTTCAATTGCCACCGTG
The DNA here is from genome assembly GCA_949820665.1 of Scrobipalpa costella. Classification (NCBI taxonomy): domain Eukaryota; kingdom Metazoa; phylum Arthropoda; class Insecta; order Lepidoptera; family Gelechiidae; genus Scrobipalpa; species Scrobipalpa costella. The sequence goes on from OX463318.1 coordinate 13,039,732, forward strand.
GTCTAGTGGTCTGAGCCATGGGCTCAACATCCGGAGATCCTGGGTTCGATTCGAAGGGGGATTTTCTCCAGTTTGTTGCCCATGTCAGAGGCCTATTAGCTGTGCTATTACACGGTTTAAAAACTCTGACACCAGGGCTCACTGGGTCGATCGACTCGATACCCATACGACAAAAGAATAAATTCATTAAGGAAGACTGAAAACTCTTGATTGAATGTCACAGACACGTTACAAGAGGTTATCTGTCTGAAAATATTTGACATTGAATTACGGAAGATAACATTGTGCACCATCAATATTTTTTTTGTTATAAAAGTATTCAATGGGAACAAACCACAATGACTCAGTCCAAGCAAAGAGATGTAAAGAACTGTCCATATGTCTCAAAGATTTGTGGCTACTTGCACGTTTGACGACATAATTTTGAAGAGAGTCCTGATTTGTGCGACAGCTTCGCTTACATAAGTAAGAGCTCGTGTGTGGAAGCCAGGCCTGCGAGGATTTTAAATTGTAAATGATCATAAGTACGAATATCTTACTTTCATGCTGGACTGGGAGAGATAGAAAAACATAGAATGTTCCAGCTGCCCTTCCTCCCGGGCATGCTGTAGAAGTCAGCAAAAGGGACTCGAGGGTTACAGTGTAGTGTAATTTAGGCGATGGGCTGACAACCTGTCACTATAGCAATACATATAACAATCTAAAAATGCCCTCAATTTTTGTCAAACGTGGCGAAAGCGCCTTTTACGAGGCGTTTAACGCTCTGCCTACCCCGTAAGGGATAAAGGCGCAATTTTATGTATGTATGTATGAATATCTTCCTACTCAACAGGTTCGTTTAGCAGAAAAAATACTGCTTTCATAAATACGAATTACTTAGACTTCTGCTTAGTAAGTAAAGTAGCATACCCTTTAGGTACTTATTGAGTTAAGCTGTAACACTTTGTATAAGTAGATTTAATTTCATTAGTCATCCACTCTATTCTGAAAAGAGCTTATAATTTTCGTGTAATTGCTGTCTGTTCACCTGGCGTGCTCTAATCTAGTTATTTGCAAATTTTTGTACAAATATACAAGTAAAACCATGGAGCGGAAAGCTAGTTTACGATATTTGATAACAGCATGTGCAGACCCTAGCAGAGTAAGACATCACATCATTTATCTAAGTCTTGACAAGTCAATTAGTACGTCCTTAACTCTGATTATATGTATCAACACCGTTATGTATGGGAATTGATAGAAGCTGTCAGTTGGCTCGTGTGTCTTGCTCTTGAGCGGATTCGAAGTATACGAGTTTAAGATACGTCGCTATGAGTAGATTTTAAATAGAGAGGAAATAGTAACGCACGTAGGAGGTAAAGGTGTAAGGGACAGCTTCTCGCTAACTGATAGGGGTTGCTCAGTCAATAACACTGAACAATTTTTTTTCGGGCAGTCAGGCGATCAGCCTACATATCCTGATCAAACTAGAAACAACAATAAAGCCATTATCCCCTGGTGGTAATCGAACCCGTGATATCTGGATCGAGACCACATGGCTTAGTCTTAGAACATTTTAATTTTGCGTAATTTTGCTCTATCAACGACGCTGTTACGATCACCTTTGGTTTAAACTAGAATCAACAGCCTCATGGAAACAGTTAAAGAAGGCAGTCATACCGAACATAAAAAATAACGTAATGTTTTTTATTTCATTCAACCAAAACATGCAAGAAGCATCTGATACACTCGCTCACCCTAAACTCATCCAATACTCACCTGTCAACACAAATTAACATAAGCATTCCGTTTCGACACCGTTTACTACCGAATTAATTTATTGGCCAAACAAATCCGTCAGCCGGATAAACGAATAAGACAAAATAAATAAATAAAACGAAAATGAGTACCGCAAGGGAGCGCTCTTGAACCGCTCTCTCAATTAACACTTGAATGTGATGCTTAAACAAAATAAATAAAAAAAGTGTTGACACAACAAACTGAGAGGGTTTTTTTATGAGTGACGATTGGGATCGAGGCGATTTGTTTTTTTTATTAGCCAGTTTGTACAAAAGATTGGTAGTTTGTTTGACAAAAGATAACATTTTTGTTCATAGAGTTCAGCCCGTGAGATTTAGATTGATGTATACGTATATGTGGTTTTGATTGTTGCTAAATCAAGCAAGAAATCTGTCACACATTATGGAAAATTGTGAAGTTTATGAGCATGATTCTTTAACTTTTACTAGTAGGTAATATTCAATTAATTTCAATTCACTACTTTATTTATAAAGTAATAATTTCACTCGTCACACGTCATAGGGAAGGTGCTGATAAAATCCATTTTTATACGAAGGATCACTAATATAAGTAGGTAGGTTCAAGGGGTCACTAGCGATTTAGCTATTCTAATATCTACTTCTAATGATAATGGTAATCAACAAAATCAAACATGAAGAACTTGACTTTTAATTTATACCGAATTGATAGCAAGATTATCCTTGAAAGGGTATTTTGAGTCTTAAGAAAGTCCAGCAGAAAAGTTAATAATTTTATATATATAATAATATTTTTAAAATAAAGATGATAATTTTCTTATTAAAAGAAACAGTATAGCATATAACTATTATAACTATTTCCTAAGGATGTAAGGTCCACCTGTCGACACAGAGTCAATTAGCCTCACAGTATAAATCACTGCTCGTAGGCGGGTATCGGACGCCAGGGTTGTGTACACAGAGTTAAAATGTGGTAGACCATGCAAATTGATCTTCTTAGTGTATTGTCAAGTCGACGGAAGAACCGGTCAACCCTGACGTTAGAGATGCTAAACCACAGCCGTCATACATGTTTTGTGAAATGGTCCAGGACAACGCATACTCTACAGACTGTATGAAATGAAAATAAGTGTTTAACTTTTGTTCGTATCTACTGTGAAAGGAAATGAAATTCTGTATTTGCGTGTGGTAAAGGTTTCCTTCAGTAACACACTTGCCGAATGTTCGGTGTGATGTGAATCGTAGTATGTTTTGAATGATTTTTATATTTTTACATTTTAGCGGAAGTTTAGCGCAGTGTTTGGTAATTGAGAACATTCCGCACCGAACATTCGTTCGTGTGGACTCGCTTGCTGGCCGGACTCATACTACGTCCAACAGTCGAATTTTGTGCAAATGCGAGTTAACTCTACTTGCGGTTTCTCCAGCAATTTTAGTTTGTGCTTGTGTACCTTTTAATAGAATTGTTCGCGATTTGTGTAGCCTATGGACGAGTGGGTTGACTTTATCGAAAGTTTTTGTAAGTTATAGCTTCGGTTTTGGAATCGTAAATTCGGATCGGAACTTTACTTGGGACGAGATTTCGAGCCGAAAGTTTATTAAGACAAAGGCGTTGATAATTTATTGAATTAGGGTGTATGGGTGTGTGAAAATAGACTTGAGTAAAGCTTTTGACTTCGTAAGCAAAAGTCTAGAAATAATGGCGGATGGAAAACAGCATTTTTTTGTTTTATCTTCGAATTTTCTTTCAAAACTATTGACTATATTGAATATTTACGAATTGCAGTAGGAATGAAATGCCCAAAATCAAGCTGAAAACCATAATTAATTACCAGTAGTACATTTTTATCCAAAAATAATATTTTTACTTATAAATCATATAACCTAGCAACAGATAAGAATAGAATAGCAATTATTAATAATATCTTTTTAAAGATCGTCAACATAAAGACGGTTTCCAATAAAATAAACATACAACCAGTAAGTAGGATAATAAATTATAGAATATCACGATGGGAGGGCGGTAGTGGTCACGATTTTGTAATGTATTGGTTAATATTGTTAATAATAATACATTTTATTGTTCTTATCCTCACCATCTTCATGTTGGAAGTGTATTATTGATTATCGAAGACGAATGGAGTCATCAAAATGATAATTTAGACTAGATGATTGAAAGACTTATGGTAATCAAGTCTTCTATAAAATTAATAAAGTATGACGTCTTTTAAGATTAGCATTAAATTATGTTCTGTTTAGTCTCTTCTATCAATAAATTAACTTGATACAAATTAATCTAACGATGGAATATTCGTTAATCATAAACGTTTTGAATATTGAAGAAACAAGATTTTATAAATTATATATTACAATTAATCTACATGAACTTTTATCTGATAAAATAAATGCCAAAAAAATTGCTACTGATTTTTTTCATGTGTTTAACATATTGGAACGATATTATTGACGACATACCGTATTGGAAGCCTTTATCTTACACGACTTTTGGCTTGAGTCTTGCCCAATACACCATCTACAATATCTTTAAAGAAAGGATTCCTCTAAATGAGTCTGCTTCACCATCAATTCGAAATACGACTTCACTCTCCTTCTCTTGTTCATTTCCTCATTATGCGTAGTGTACTCGTCAAGAGACTCTAAGGCTCGTATTAATAAAGCGATATCAAGATTTAGAGCAATATCGAGTATGGATTTGATAGGCCATTTTGTACTCAAACAGTCTCAAGTACTGTTTATCAATACGGGCCTTAAAGGCATGGCTGCATGCTTATTATAATTTTGTTAAGAATACTCACCAAGAGGCATGACATGTCCAAAATGGTTGCCGTCTCCAACTCCTGAACAGTTCCACCGGTTGCCTCCGAGCTGGGCTTGGCATTCGGAGTATGCCATCCTGTAGAAAAAAGTACATATATACATACATAAAATTTATTTATATCCTTTATCTCTTACGGGGTAGGCAGAGCGTAGAACGCCTCGTAAAAGGCGCTTTCGCCACGTCTGACTAAATTTGAGGGCAATTTTAGATTGTAATGTGTATTGCTGTAGTGACAGGTTGTCAGCCCATCGCCTTAATAACAATACACTGTAACTCTCGAATCCCTTTCACTGACTCCTACAACATGCCCGGGAAGAAGGGCAGCTGGAACATTCTATGTTTTTTTATCGCTCCCAGTCCAGCATGGAAGAAAGAAATATTAGTAATGTAGAAATACCTACATAATCGGCATAAAAGGACAAAGTCGTAATGCGGGAGTGATAGGTTGCCTGGTAGAAATTGCTGCTTTAGCAATAAGGCCGTCTATATTGTACTGAAACGTTTGTTCCTTTTTATTTCTGTTGTATGTGTTTCTTTGAGCAATAAAGAATTTTGTATTGTATTGTATAGGAATCTACCTTAGGGATAAAAGCGTTATTATATGTATGTATGTAAAACTTACAATTTAATAGGGCAGGCAGAGCGTAAACGACCTAAACAAAGGTCTTTCCACCACGTCTGACAAAGTTTTGAGGGTTATTTAAGATAGATTTGTAGGTATACTGCTGTACTAACAGGCTGTTAGTCCATCGCCTAAATTGCAATATACTGACACACTCGGAACCCTTAGCTGGTTTTTACAGCATGCCCAGGAGGAAATGCAGCTGGCAGATTCAATGTTTTTCTTTCGCTCCCAGTGCAGCATGGAAGAATTTAATTATTAAGTTTTCCTGTGGATAAATTCGGATGAACTTTTCCACATACGCGAAGGTAAGCTACGCGAGGAGTCGCCAGGCATGGCATCACCTCCCTCCGTGTCCGATGCCAAAATAGTTTGCAATTTCCCATCGTTACGTCGTTTATGCTCTACCTACCCAATTAGGGATAAAGACGTGATTATATGTATGTATGTTACGTGGGAGTGCTTGTAAAGGCTTCTGGATTTGAGCTTGATTGTCAACCCTGACTCGATCAGCTCTAGTGAGGTTTAAATTAGTTTTGATTAGTTGGGCTTAAATCTAGATTCAACCGGCTAAACCTAAAATTAAAATCTATCTATCACTTGCAGACTAAAAACATTGAAAAACTACAGCATATCTATTTTTTCCGGTTTTTGATTTATAGTCGGTGGTTTTATACTTTATCTGTAATTTTTATCCGCCGTCATATGATATGGCGGATAAAATTGACAGAAATACTGAAGAAACGTGCAAATGCCCGTCAAAATCTAGCGGACAACGTGTAAAACCATAGAGATGATATAAATCCTGTCATTTTTCAATTTCATTATTTTGAAAGCGACAGATAGATTTTAATTTTAGTTTTAGCCGGTGGTATCTAGAATTGAGCTCATTGTTTACCTAAGTCCGTCGCCTATGGCAGCTATAGCTGCGGGTGATTGTCGACACATGGCGCGCTGTTTTTCTGTCAATCCAGCCACTCTTGCGCACACTAGATGGGCGCCTAGCGATACGCCCGCTGATGTGATGCCTCTGTAACAAAGATAAATTTATTAATATTTTTATACTAAAAGCTTCAGATAAGATAGCATCACGGTTACCGCAGCCCAATGAAATCAATGATTCTTGTATCATCTACTTAATTGAGGCCCGTATTAGTAAATAGCACTTAAGATTGACAGCTAGTTTGAGTTTGTATAAGAAATTACAATTCAGTACAATGTGGCCCGTCAAATCCATACTTAATATTGCTCTCAATCGATCGCTTTACAAATACGAGAGCCTAAGAGTACATTCTATGCTTGTAAAACAAGGGTTGTATGTAATCGTCTCCACAGTGGCATAAGCTTGCCTGCCGTGTCGATATGTTCGATCAAGTTCAAGCAGGGCAGATTCTTCCAGGGATCCCCAGGCTGATTATGTTCTGTTTAGTCTCTTCTATCAATAATATATACCCTTCCATGGGTGTTCAGCCCAAACTATACTTATTAGGCAGGAACTCGAATACTTTCACGTTTACAAGTGAACAGAACGGTGCAAATAGGTGGCTAGATCATTGCCTTACAACGGTAGCGGCTTGGCCCACTGTTGAAACCGTCTGGGTTAAAAATGATGTGGTTTGGTCAGATCATTATCCATTCTTTGTAAGACTGAATATCGATGATATGATAAAAAAGAGATAAATAACTGTGATAAGAATAATTTAAGTAAAATTTTATGGCATAAACGTAATTTAAATCAAATTAACCACTATAGTTAAAATTGTTTTGAGAAATTAGCTGTATTAAGATATTCTAGTCAATGTAGTAACTGTGATATTAGTTGTAATGAATCTGGTATTTGTCCTAAGATAAATTGGCATCATAATATTATTAATTCTTTGTACAATGATTTGATTTTAATTTTGCAAGATGGTGCTTCTGCAAGATCACGTTGTCGGAGGGATGCAAGGATAAAAGATGGACAGATCCCGGGGTGGAATTACCACGTAAAGGATAGTCATCATGGGGCTCGAATGTACTTTGTTCAGTGGATTGCATGTGGTAAACCACCATCCGGTGAGGTTTATCAAAAAATGCTAGATAGTCGAAGGAAATTTAAGGGTAAATTAAAATAGGCGCAAGATAATCAGGAGATAATAAAAATGAACATTTTAGCCGAAAATAAGGCAAGTAATAATTTTGCAAAATTCTGGAAAGGTGTCAAAGCAGCTAATGGTAAAAGTTCTCTTCCTGTTAGTATAGGTAAAGAAAAAGAAGAAGCGGCTATCGCTAATCTGTTTGCTAGACATTTTAAGGTGGAACCGCATGACGTTGGGATTGTCCCACACGGGGAATCTGATGGTTTCCGTCAGCCTGGGTCTCTCGATGAGCTGCATGTTTCTGCTGAAAAAGTGCTGGATGTAGTTCGAAAAATGAAACGTTGTAAGTCTCCTGGCCACGATGGTCTAAGTATTGAGCACATCTTATATGCCAGTGATGAGATATTTAGGGTGCTAGCGGACTTGTTTAATTTGTGTATTAAATATTCGTACCTACCTAGTAAGCTAATGAAGACCATCGTAGTGCCTATTGTAAAAAATAGGACCGGTGATCTGTCGAGTATAAATAACTATCGGCCCATATCCCTTGGCACAATAGTTGGAAAGATTTTTTAAGAACTTTGCAGCCCGAATTGGTAAACAAGATTGCTATAGATGATGCACAGTTTAGTTTTCGTATCGAACTCTCGACGGATTCAGCAATATTAGCATTAAAACATACGGTTAATTATTATAAACAGAGAGACACGTCTGTGTACGCATGCTTTCTCGATCTGAGTCGCGCCTTTGACCTGGTGAACTATAATGTACTGTGGAGTAAGCTCTCGAAATCTAACGTCCATGCTGGTATTGTGAATGTCTTGAGATTTTGATATGGAAACCAAACCAATACGGTGAAATGGGGTGACACAACTTCTAATAATTTTAGATTAGACTGTGGGGTTCGCCAGGGAGGCCTTACGTCTCCGGACCTCTTTAACCTATACATGAATGATTTGATTGAGGAGCTGAGGAGTACCAGAATCGGTTGCCATGTTGGTAACGTGTGTGTTAACAGCTTGAGCTACGCGGATGATATGGTGCTTCTCAGCCCCTCAATTAACGGTCTTCGAAAACTTGTGGCAATTTGTGAGTCCTATGCAGGGAGGCACGGACTATATAATGTTAAGAAGACAGAAATCCTAGTGTTTCGCAAGAATATGCGAAAGGATGGAGGTCCGGAGTTCGTACCGCCAGTATTTTTGTATGGTTTGCCAATTCGGGTTGTGAAGAAGTTTAAATACTTGGGTCACATACTAAATGAACATTTAGATGACGAGGAGGATATGGAAAGGGAGAGAAGGACTCTAGCTGCTCGCTGCAATATGCGCAAAGTTTTGCAAAGTGCGCAAAGGATGTGACTCTGTTTAAGGCATATTGTCAAACTTTGTATACTTGCCAACTTTGGGTGAAATATACAAATACAATGACGCTTTTCGCACTTTGTTAGGGCTGCCTCGCTGGTGTAGTGCAAAAGAGATGTTTTGCGTTGCAATGGTACCAGACTTCTTTGCTATCCTCCGAGCACGATCAGCCTCCTTTTGGAGCCGAATTAGATATAGCAATAATGCTATACTCCGAAATATTTCAGATGATATAGGAAATGTATTTTGTAAGCATTGGACTAAAATACATTTCTCTGACAACGACTCTCAAAGATGATGTTTGCATAATTTATTTTTATGTACTTATTACTAGTGTGTTTCCTTTTATTGTCTTTTTGTGTATCTTTTACTGTACTTTATTTTTAAGTATCTACACTGTTACTGGTTTATTTTAATAAGGGTATTTTACCTGAAATAAAGATATTATTATTATTATATACATATATCTTCCATGCTGGCCTGGGAGCGAGAGAAAAACTTAGAATGTGCCAGCTGCATTTCCTCCCGGGCATGCTGTAAAAACCAGCTAAGGGATCTGAGGGTTACAGTGTATTGCAATTTAGGCGATGGGCTGACAACCTGTCACTACAGCAATATACCTACAAATCTATCTTGAATAACCCTCAAAACTTTGTCAGACGTGGCGGAGCGACCTTTGTTTCGCTCTGCCTACCCCATCAGGGATACAGGCGTGACTATATGTATGTATACATACATACATATAATCACGCCTTTAGACCTTTGTTTAGGTCGTTATACACGGATATTTTTTCGAAAATAATTGAAAAAAGTGCTTGGGCACGTTAAGCCGTTGTTCCCGGTTAATATCGTTTAATACCGTAGATATTAGTCGTAAAGCCATGTCAGAGGCCAGTGCTAAGCTTTTGATTTGGTCTGGTTTCCTTTTTGGGTTGCGGAGGTCAGATGGCAGTCGCTCTGTGTAAAACCCAGTACCCTCATTCAATCCTCTAGATTAGGTAGCCGACCTCGTGAGATACGGGATAAGGAGATGATGAAATAATATTTAGCATACAGGTCAAAAGTTAATCCGCCACTACACCTAACTAAAACATTGTAGGTAAAACAGCATATGCATATGAATAAAAACAACCCAGAACCCGTGTTTCAGCGTGCGACGTGCGTGGGCGTCGTGTGAATTGCACGTCAATTGTCGTCCGGCTGTCGCCGCGACGTTAATTGACGTCCGTCATTACGACAGGTGTATTAATGAGCCGTGTTTGTCTAGTCTATACTCTGTGGTCTGTGGGAATGAACGGTGAAATTCTAAGGTGAAATCTGTGCATTTTTAGAGGTGGTTGCAGAAAATGTAAGTCCCTCCAGGACCGCTGTTGGGGTCGATTCTGAATACCACCAGCTAAAACCAAAATTAAAGTCATTACATTCGAAACAATAAAATCAAAAACAATGGGCAATTTATACTCTATGGTTTTACACTCCGCGTCAAAATTCGCGACAAAGCGCGTCAAAATCTAGCAGACAAGATTTTGAAGCGCTTTTACACGTTTCTCAAGTATTTCTGACAATTTTATCCGCCATGTCATATGACAGCGGATAAAAATGACAGATAACGCATAAAACCACAAACCATAGATCAAAAACCGGAGAAAATAGATCTCCTGTCCTTTTCCATTATTTTTAGTCTGAAAGTGACAAATAGATTTTAATTTGAGTTTTAGCCGGCAAATCTAGAATCGAGCACAGTTTTTACCTATTTGTCATGGTTTCAGAAGTTCTGTCCCCAAAACTAACAGTAGTCTTGACTTAATTTAATGTTAGGGATGTAAGGATACCTTACTAGAAATCAGAAGAATGTGACTTATACGTGACAGGTTGTCAGCCCATCGCCTAAATTGCAATATACTGAAACCCTCGGATCCCTTATCGGGTTTTTACAGCATGAGGAGGAATTGCAGTTGGCACATTCTATGTTTTTATTTCGCTCCCAGTCCAGCATGGAAGGGATCTGACTTATCAACGTGACAAGCATCTTGTTTGGTTCTGTCGTCGGTGTAATTAAACGCATGTTTTTTCTGGAAGACCTCGCTCCATCGTGAACTCCGTCTAGGCATTTCCTCGCTTAGTCTTGTCTAGAATCAAGGGCAAACTAGGGGCTCCCCTGGGCTAAGTGGCGCCCTCATCTGTCAAACTATCATAATTCACTAAAAACACAATCAATCGAATATCTGGTGGATCAGATTGAGGTTAAAGCGCTGACGGTCATTTAGAACCTCATAAAGTTGCAACTTATAGTTTGTTGTTGTTAGAGATGGAAAATTTAAGAAAAACGGTGACTTTTAGCACTTTTTCTATCTGTAACTGCAGTGTACACGGAATTATTAATTTATAATGTTAACAATTAATTAATTCAGCATGGAAGTAACTTCCATGCCCCTGGACTGGGAGAGGTAGAAAAACATAGAATGTTCCAGCTGCCCTTCCTCCCGGGCATGCTGTAGAAGACAGCAAAAGGGACTCGAGGGTTACAGTGTATTGTAATTTTGGCGATGGGCTGACAACCTGTCACTATGGCAATACACATTACAATCTAAAATTGCCCTCAATTTTTGTCAGACGCGGCGAAAGCGCCTTTTACGAGGCGTTTAACGCTCTGCCTACCCCGTAGGGGATAAAGGCGTGATTTTATGTATGTATGTATGTACAATAAACTTCAGTACCTATACTTTAATCTGATCTACCGAATTTTCGATTAATTGCGTTTTCAGTGAGTAATGATTTTTTAACTGATGCGGGCGCTGGCGTGCACCGGGGATCGAGTTATAGGTAGAGAATTGGATGCGTTTTTCATTAAACACATTCATTCAATTCAATTTCTTCCACGCTGGACTGGGAGCGAGAGAAAAACATAGAATGTGCCAGCTGCATCTGCTCCCGGGCATGCTGTAAAAATCAGCTAAGGGATCTGAGGGTTTCAGTATATTGCAATTTAGGCGATGGGCTGACAACCTGTTACTTAAGTAATATACGTACAAAACCATCTTGAATAACCTTCAAAACTTTGTCAGACGTGGCGGAACGACCTTTGTTCAGGTCATTTACGCTCTGCCTACCCCATTAGGGATAAAGGCGTGATTATATGTATGTATGTACATTCATTCAAAAAGTGACTCTACGTATATTGTATTTGTAACAACGCACAGACGTGTAACAACGTCATTCAAAATTTTTGCGGTCACTAATTTATAGCCAATGCCACCTTACACAATGTGTGTATGAACGAATGACCCCATGTTGTGATGGCTTCCATTCATTCAACGTGGAATTACTGTAGCGACAACGCTTTAAATGAATGTGGATGGAGGCTCTGCACACAGTTAGAACTTTCAAATATGAATTCGGTGGCACTATTCTTATGCTACTTATGCGTGCTTCGGAAGGCACGTTAAGCCGTTGGTCCCGGTTAATATCCTTAATACCGTAGATATTAGTCGTTAAGCCATGTCAGAGGCCAGTGCTTAGCATTTGCGGCTTGAAAATTCTGACCTAATCTAGGATTGGGTCTGGTTTCCTTCTGGGTTGCGGAGGTCAGATGGCAGTCGCTCTGTGTAAAAACCAGTACCCTCGTTCAGTCACCTAGATAAGAACCCAGGACCTCCGGATCGGGAGCCCGTGGCTCTGACTACTGGACCACTGAGGCAGTTGGTAGCGTTCCTTTTTTCGTCACATGCATTTAAAGCCCGGACGTACTGTATGGAATTACTGTGGCGATGACAAAGCGTCATCCTGTCACTAAATTGCAGTCAAATCATGCCGTGAGAAGGACGGGACAAATGATGATGAGTAACGGGATTTTGAACTTTTGTTGTCTAGTGGTTAGCCGACCCAGACGCCGGTGGCGAGATGAGCTCGACTCTTTCCTCGAGGAGTGGCCGGAGGAAGCACAGGATAGAGAGTCGTGTAGAGACCGGAGAGGCCTTTGCCCAGCAGTGGGACATTAACGGCTAGACAAGACAAGACAAAACAAGTGGTTAGAACTTTGGGCTCCTGATTCGGAGGTCGTGGGTTCAATTCCTATATATAAAGTTACATAAATACATACATAAATCACGCCTTTATCCCTTACGGGGAAGGCAGAGCGTTTAACGCCTCGTAAAAGGCGCTTTCGCCACGTCTGACAAAAATTGAGGGCAATTTTAGATTGTAATATGTATTGCTATAGTGACAGGTTGTCAGCCCATCGCCTAAATTACAATACACTGTAACCCTCGAGTCCCTTTTGCTGACTTCAACAGCATGCCCGGGAGGAAGGGCAGCTGGAACATTCTATGTTTTTCTATCTCTCCCAGTCCAGCATGGAAGAAACATTCTATGTTTTTCTATCTCTCCCAGACATTCTATGTTTTTCTATCTCTCCCAGTAGTATATAAAGTTGATATCGACAATTACTTCCATGCTGGACTGGGAGCGAGAGAAAAGCGTAGAATATGCCAGCTGCATTTCCTCCCGGGCATGCTGTAAAAACCAGCTAAGGGATCGGAGGGTTTCAGTGTATTGTAATTTAGGCGATGGGCTGACAACCTGTCACTACAGCAAAATACCTACAAAACTATCTTAAATAACCCTCAAAACTTTGTCAGACGCTGCGGAACGACCTATATTTAGGTTGTTTATGCTCTGCCTACCCCGTTGGGGATAAAGGCGTGATTATTTGTATGTATGTATGTATATCGACAATTTTGGGTCATTTTAAGTTTCGTTAGGACATTGCAGGCTGAATCATCTGATTGTCTGCTAGAAGGACACGTTAAGCTGTCAGCTTCGGCAGATGTTATGTTTCAGTTAAAGGTTGTTACATGTCTAAGTCCTAATCATCATCTCCCTTGCCTTATCCCATATCTCACCGGGTCGGCTACTTAATCTAGGGGGATTGAACAAGAGTACTTGTTTTTTACACAGAGCGACTGCCATCTTACCTCCGCATCCCAGAAGGAAAACCAGACCCAATCCTAGATTAGGTCAGAGTTTTCAAGCCGCCAATGCTTAGCACTGCATCTGACTTGGGTTAACGACTAATATCTACGGTATTAAACGATATTAACCGGGACCAACGGCTTAACGTGCCTTCCGAAGCACGGAAAAAACGCCGAATAAACAGTATGTACATATGTAATTCGAAAACCGAAAAACACATTGGTACCTAGTGGGTTTCGAACCACGACCTCCCGCTCAGGAGGCAGCGGCCCTATCTGCTACACCATCGAGCTCTCTAAGTCCTAATATTTTCGATTAAAATTCGGATACATTGATTTCCCTGCTGACAACCAATAGATTTTTATTTATGCTGGACTGGGAGTGAGAGAAAAACATAGAATGTGCCAGCTGCATTTCCTCCCAAGCATGCTGTAAAAACCAGCTAAGGGATCCGAGGGTTTCAGTATATTGTAATTTAGGCGACGGGCTGACAACCTGTCACTACAGCAATACACGTACAAATATATCTTAAATAACCCTCAAAACTTTGTCAGACGTGGCGGAACGACCTTTATTTAGGTAGTTTACGCTCTGCCTACCCCATTAGGGATAAAGGCGTGATTATATCTATCTAATAAAATCTTTCTGTACTACATTGTAAAGTTGCTACTACTTTCACAGGGCGAAAAACTATTAAAATAGAAACCCTTATCTTTCTGGGACTAACCGAACCACTTAGTTTATATCAGGTTAACACTTTGACTGCCGAGGTACAAAAAACATATTGGTAGAAGAATTTATACAGGTTGTAAGGGCAGCAACACACGGGCGTCACTGACTGCGCTCAACACGCACTCCAAGCTTTTTGCATTTCCTACAACACACATGCGCTACCTTACGCACTACGCGCGCGTAGCGATGAACTCTTCGTCGGCGCATCCCTCTGTCAGTACGCGTGCGTAGAGCGTAAGGTGACGCATGTGTGTTGTAAAAAAAAAAAGAATTGACAGCGTGTTGAGCGCAACCTTGCGCGCAGTCAGTGACGCTTGTGTGTTGTTGCCCTTAGGGCTCAGTCAACAAAACTGGACAGTTACTCGTACACGACGAAATTCAGGAAAAACAAAGAATTCAACTTCCCCATACAAATTGTCTGATCGAGATAGTAATTTTGTATGGGAAAGCAGGTTTCTGTTTTACTTCCTGGAAGAAATTATTTTTAATAGTTCTTTAGTTCATTCAATTTCAAATTATGCATACAAACATATAATCACGCCCTTATCCCTGATGGGGTAAGCAGAGTGTAAACGACCTAGCAAAGGTCGTTCCGCTACGTCTGACAAATTTGGAGGGTAATTTAAGTTACAATTTGTAGGTATATTGCTGTAGTGACAGGTTGTCAGCCTATCGCCTAAATTACAATATACTTCTTCTTCTTCTGTCGATTGAGTATCGAGTCTATGGACCCGATGAACCCTGGTGTCAGAGTTCTTAAACTGCCTAGTAGCACAACTATCAGGCCTCTGACATGGTTTTGTGTAACGACGACTATCAAAGACAGCGACCGGGACGGACGGCTTAACGTGCCCTCCGAAGCACGAAATCTTTTTCTTTTCGGAAAATCAGGTGATTCAGCCTGCAATGTCCTACCCAAACTGGGGAAAAAAATCACAAAGTGATAAATTCTCAAATATCATACATACATACATAAAATCACGCCTTTATCCCTTGCGGGGTAGGCAGAGCGTTAAGCGCCTAGTAAAAGGCGCTTTCGCCACGTCTGACAAAAATTGAGGGCAATTTTAGATTGAACTGTTTATTGCTATAGTGACAGGTTGTCAGCCCATCGCCTAAATTACAATACACTGTAACCCTCGAGTCCCTTTTGCTGTCTTCTACAGCATGCCCGGGAGGAAGGGCAGCTGAAACATGCTATGTTTTTCTATCTCTCCCAGTCCAGCATGGAAGAATATATCAACTTTGTGTTTTACCCCCTGGGAATCGGACAACCTGGGAACAGAAACCCAGGACCTCCGGATCGGGAGTCCATGGCACTAGCCACTAGACCACGGAGGCAGTTCCACAATATACTGAAACTCTCTGATTCCTTAGCTGGTTTTTACAGCATGCCCGGGTTTTTCGGTCCCAGGCCAGCATGGAAGTAAAATTATGCCCATAAAATTTCAATGGTAAATGTTTTTTTTTAATTTAGTGCTCCATATGTACTAGTAGCGAAAGTGTTAACTATTCCAGTATCAGTATCTGAGCTATAAATCATATAATTATTGGCAACAGACAGACGGACAGACAAGCTTTGTGAGTGGGTAACACCGGTTTTATATATTGAAAGATTTGCGTAAAAGATTAACGGAAAATATGTTTCCTGATTGTCTTACACGAGGTTCTTAATAAAATATTGATAACAAATCTACACTAACATTTTTTTAAAGAATAGCTAAATGCGTGCTAAATAATATTTATTTTTGGGAATAAAAATACGCTGGTTTTTACCGCGAAAATATTGAACCGGTGCACAAAGTTCTAAAATAATATTATTTTAAATGAATTATTTTGATCTTCTATTTCAAGTTATTTTATTTGTTCAGGAAACATCTAATAAAATTAATAATAATAGAAATGTTTATTTCTCTCACCACAGTATTAATAATTTTGTACATAACCCTCAAAACTTTGTCAGACGTGGCGAAACCTTTATTAGGTCTTTTACGTTCTGTCTAGCCAATTAGGGACAAAGGCGTGATTATATGCATGTATATACTAGATATTATCTTAGTATCTTCTATATCTATCTACTATGCTGGACTGGGAGCGAGAGAAAAACATCGAATGTGCCAGCTGCATTTCCTCCCGGGCATGCTGTAAAAACCACCTAAGGGATCCGAGGGCAGAATATTGCAATTTAGGCGATAGGCTGACAACCTGTCACTATAGCATTATACCTATAATATCTTAAATAACCCTCAAAACGACCTTTATTTAGGTCGTTTACGTTCTGCCTACCCCATTAGGGAGAAAGGCGTGATTGTATGTATGTATGTATTATCTTAGTATATTATTCTAGTAGACTAATTACTTTATTTTCTGTTTATTTATTTTCTGTTTATTTATTTTCTGTGGGTTTCGAATGGAACCCACAACTTTAGGCTCGGCAGGTATGGTCACTAGGTACTTACTGAGCTAAGCCAGTTAGTTTGTTAGCAACCTCGTGGTAGCGTGTTTTCAATTTGATGAAAATTAAGATACTTTAAGATCAATAAATAACTTGTCAGCAAGAGCTAATATAACGTTGATAATATCTTAAGTCAATCCAGTAAAATATCAATAAATCAATCAATAAACTGGTTCTGTGGTAAACCTTTTCTGTATTTCAGTATTCTAACATACTTTTTTCCCAGATTTTTTTATGGAAGATCTAACACCAAAAAATGCCGAAAACCGGGCAAAGTGGAGTAGAAAAAGCCGGAAACCAGACCCCAGCATCAGGCCAGAAAACGCTAGAAGTAGAGGTATATTAAAGAACTAGCTGTGCCCGCGACTTCGTACGCCCGGTTTGTATGGAAAACACGCAGTGTCGAACATACTGAAAATCAGTTCAATAGTTTTGGCGTGATGTGGTAACATACATACAGACAGACAGACAAAACATCGAAAAAAAACTTTTTGATCTTTATATCGTTAATAATGCCTGCTGTAATTATTTTTTTGTAAAAACATTCAATGTACAGACACGACCCTTCTAAAGATTTATATATGTATAGATATAAAGATTAAATTGTATTGATGGCCTCTTAAGAAATCATCTTAATTTGTCACACAGACATTTACAATTAACCTGTATTGTCCTATAAAAATTGGAACAATTTCATAAAATTATAAATATCAAGCATGGAATATATTATGCTTTATATCCGCTACGCTGTTGTGAAAATCTAATGCGCAACCTCTAGATCGAGAGCCCTAAGATCCCACCACTACACCACGTAGGCAGTTTCGAAACCAACTTTTAACGGTATTTACAAACATTGAACCAACGGGCGTACTTTAATTATTGAATATTAATATTCATTATTAACCAATAACTATATTCATTTACGTGTATTAATATTCAATAATAACAAATATTGCTTTTCAAGACTCCCACGTAGAGAAAGTCGACAAACTAACTTAACGATTATTTTAATTGTTAAATAATTAGAATGTTAATTACTTTCATGCTGGTCTGGAAGCAATAATAAACATAGAATATACCAGCTGCTTCTCTTCCCAGACATAGAGTGTGCAAAGGCTTTGGTATATTTTCAATCGATTTTACAGACTGACAACTCATCACTACATCAACCTAAAATTGTAAATTCAGTAACCTCCTAAATAATCAAATGCGTCGCAAAGACAACAAAATTAAGCGACAGACGGTCTGCCTACCCCATAAGATTTACATGTAAGTACAAAGTAGCTACAAATACCTCAATGGTACAATTTCGTCAAATTATCAAATCAATTTATAACCACAGACCAATAAATAAACAGACACCGCATAGCAATAAATCTCATATTAATTGGGCGCATATGACGCGCGTGGGACGAAATGGCCACAGGTGGAATAACTCACTGGTTTGATTTTGATATTGGTTTTAGTGGGGTATTTTCATTTGTGTCTATGACTGGTTTATACTTCAGTGGAAAAGAATGGCAACGAGCTAATTAATTAGTTTTTGTATGTACAATAAAATTATCAACGGCCTAATAAAAAACAAACAAAGAGCTGGGAAAAAAAAACGATTCATTTCAATTTATTTTATAAATTAATTTATTTCATAAATTAAAATGAAACGTTTACGTTTGTTATGGATAAACAAAAACATCTCAAACAATTTAATAAAAACTTGCGCCGAAGATTTATTTAAAAATCAATTTTCACTTAAAAATAACATACATACATACATAAAATTACGCCTTTATCCCTTACGGGGTAGGCAGAGCGTGTAACGCCTCGTAAAAGGCGCTTTCGCCACGTCTGACAAAAATTGAGGGCAATTTTAGATTGTAATATGTATTAAAAATAACTTCGTAAAAAATGCAACATTTTACCTCGGGAAAATTTATTCCCGAGCTAAAATGTTGCCTTTTTTTACGAAGTTATTTTTAAGTGAAAAATGGTTTTTAAATATTTTTTCGGTACAAGTTTCTTTTTTAAATCGTTTGAGATGTTTTCGTTTATCCATAACAAACACACAATGTTTTCCACACACACAAAACCATCCTCTTTACGTATATGTAAACATAAATAAATTCCGTTATTTTCCTTTATCAAAGCACATAAAACTAATGTTCTAACAAATTACTATCAACATTATTAACCGCTTTATCTCAGCTAAGTAAGTACAAGTGATTTAAATAAATAACCCCTATTAATTTAAATAATATATTCTTTACAATTTGTCACTCTGTATAGGCGTATCAAAGTAGATAAGTTAGGATAAGTACTTAATATTAGCTTAAGCTGTGTATAACATATATGCTTATATACA
Organism: Scrobipalpa costella; assembly: GCA_949820665.1. Classification (NCBI taxonomy): domain Eukaryota; kingdom Metazoa; phylum Arthropoda; class Insecta; order Lepidoptera; family Gelechiidae; genus Scrobipalpa; species Scrobipalpa costella. Next base: position 13,058,909 of record OX463318.1, read on the forward strand.
TATATATGATCACGCCTTAATTCTAAATAGGATAGGCAGAGCGTAAATGACCTAAACAAAGGTCGTTCCGCCACGTCTAACAAAGTTTTGAGGGTTGTCAGCCTAAATTACAATACGTACGTATACTGAAACCCTCGGATCCATTAGCTGGTTTGTACAGCATGCCCGGGAGATAACGCAGCTGGCTCATTCTATGTTTTTCTTTCGCTTCCAGGCCAGAATGGAAGTATATGCTTACTTTCAAGTTAATCTAGCTTTAGTTAATGTTTCTACCGAGATCGAACCTTTTTTTCAAGATTATGATACTACATTCTTCTATGTTGATCTGGGAGCGATAAAAAAACATAGAATGTGCCAGCTGCGTTTCCTCCCGAGCATTCTATAAAAACCAGCTAAGGGATCCGAGGGTTTCCGTATATTGCAATTTAGGCGATGGGCTGACAACCCGTCACTACAGCAATATACATACAAAACATTTTTTAGGTTTTGAGGGCCCATTGTTTAGGTCGTTTATGCTCTGTCTACCCCATTAGTGATAAAAGCGTGATTATATGTATGTATGATACTATATACTCCTGTTACTAAACGGTAAACATACCTATGTTTATATAAGACTTTTGCACTTTGTATATATTATTTCAATGTATCGGATCGAAACGTCCGGCAAAGGTACCAATCTAAAGCAAACCGTGCTTCGACCCGATAAATTAAAATAATGGGTAAACATACGTAGTAGTTACTTATTAAGTATTTTTACTCAAAGAGAAGAGAATGATCTTCCATGCTGGACTGGGAGCGAGAGAAAAACCTAGAATATGCTAGCTGCATTTCCTCCCGGGCATGCTGTAAAAACCAGGGATCCGAGGGTTTCAGTATATTGCAATTTAGGCGATGGGCTGACAACCTGTCACTACAGCAGCATACATAAAAATCTATCTTAAATGGCCCTCAAAACTTTGTCAGACGTGGCGGAAAGACCTTCATTTAGGTAGTTTACGCTCTGCCTACCCCATTAGGGATAAAGGCGTGAATATATGTATGTATGTAGAAGAGAATGTAGACTCTTATAAAAATACTCTGTCACTGAAATTTTGGAGAGTGGTAAATTAAACGATCGAGTCTTTATTTCTATTTATACGGTTTTGGATTGTATCAGTTTTAGGGTGTTTTTGCTCCGTATTCGGTTCGCATCCGATTTGACCTTCCTAGTAAATGTATGACAGCTTATGCACCCATTCATATCCATTTTATATGTATTTTTTACCGATACAAATTGGATATGAAACGAATACGGAGCAGTGTAAAAACGCGCTCAGGGTAATGTAAAACAAATATTATGGTGAATTATATGCGCGTAGCCTACTTTTAGTCGACTTTAGTACCCAGTTTTTTTTTTAAACTGTGGTGTTCATTAAAAACGTGAGTTTCATTAAAACCATCGAGTAAAACTATAATATGTATAAAGGTATAATCATAGATACTTCCGTGCTGGACTGGGAGAGATAGAAAAACATAGAATGTTCCAGCTGCCCTTCCTCCCGGGCATGCTGTTGAAGTCAGCAAAAGGGACTGGAGGGTTACAGTGTATTGTAATTTAGGCGATGGGCTGACAACCTGTCACTATAGCAATACATATTACAATCTAAAATTACCCAAAATTTTTGTCAGACGTGGCGAAAGCGCCTTTTACGAGGCGTTAAACGCTCTGCCTACCCCGTAAGGGATAAAGGCGTGATTTATGTATGTATGTATCATAGATATACAGTCCTCCTGGACGTGAACTGTCGTTGCCGATCTGAAGGTCCTCATACAGGCTTCGTACTCAGGTTGGCAGAAGTAAGAAGAACATGGTCAGGTGGGGTTTTTCGGCTAGCTCCGATGTGGACAGTGTTTACGGTACAGTGCAAACCATGGCACACTTAACATCGTGCCCAGCGTGCCCCAACACATGCACGCCAGCGGATTTAATGGACGGCAGTCAACCCGCAATACAAGTGGCTGAATTCTGTGTCGCTACGATGTAAATTCTTGAGTTTCATCGACACGCTAAGAAGAAGAATGATAAATATTATCATATAGATAGATGATACCATCAGTTATTGAAATTAATAATACAAACAAAACAAACATGATCAATAGAAATGAGGTCGACTCTCTAAGGCAGAGGTTAATAACACTTTTGATACATATATCTTTTCGATAACATTTTAATCCATACTATTATTTCATTGGACTTATAAATATTATACTTTTTTCTTCTATTCTTTTAAATATTTTGTTTATTATAGATAATTAATGACTTATGATAGGTAATCGTAATCAAAAGTCTTTAAAAGACAAACTAGTTTTTAATAATAAGGACAGATTAATTTTTACTAGTTTTGTTCTCCTTCCAAGCTGGGCTGAGAGTTCTTCTTCTTCTGTCGAGTGGGTATCGAGTCTATCGACCCGACGAACCCTGGTGTCAGAGTTTTTAAACCGCCTAGTAGCACAGCTATCAGGCCTCTGACATGGTTTGAGTAACGACCACTATCAAAGACAGCGACCGGGACCGACGGCTTAACGTGCCCTCCGAAGCACGAAATCTTTTTCTTTTTCGGACAATCAGGTGATTCAGCCTGCAATGTCCTAACCGTACTGGGGAAAAAATCACAAACTGATAAATTCTCAAATAACAACTTTGTGTTTCCCCCCTGGGAATCGAACCGAAGACCTCCGGATCAGGAGTTCATGGCACTAGCCACTAGACCACGAAGGCAGTTGGCTGGGCTGGGAGTGATAGAAAAACATAGAATGTGCCAGCTGCATCTCCTCCCGGGCATGCTGTAAAAATCTGCTAAAGGATTCGAGGGTTTCAGTATTGCAATTAAGGTGCCGGGTTGACAACCTGTCACTATAGCAATATACAGATCTATGTGGAATAACCCTCAAAACTTGGTAGACGTGGCGGAACGACCTTTGTTTAGGATTTTTACGCTCTGCCTACCCCATTAGGGATAAAGGCGTGATTATACGTATGTAGTTTTCGAATGCATACAACCTCCAACACTTCAAAGTTAGAGTGAACAGGCATCTTCTGGGTGAGCTCGCTCCATCGTCAACTCCGTCTCAGTCGCTCCCGACCTAGACTGGAGTCAAGAGCAAACATTTCTAATTAAAGAAATGCATTAATCTAAGGCTCGTATTTATAAAGCGATATCAAGATTGAGCGTGATATTAAGTAAGGATTTGACAGATGGTTTTGTACTGAAATTACATTTGTGATACATACTCAAACTCGCTGTCACTCTTAAGAGCTGATTATGAATACGGGCCTATGAGAGAAAAAATTGAGAGTAGAAGTTTGACCACTGGTACTTTATTATCCGATTATTTATTTAATTTGAATACAATTTTATAATCTTATTATTTTCTTCCATGCTGGCCTGGGAGCGAGAGAAAAACTTAGAATGTGCCAGCTGCATTTCCTCCCGGGCATGCTGTAAAAACCAGCTAAGGGATCTGAGGGTTACAGTGTATTGTAATTTAGGCTATGGGCTGACAACCTGTCACTACAGCAATATACCAACAAATCTATCTTAAATAACCCTCAAAACTTTGTCAGACGTGGCGGGACACCTTTGTTTAGGTCGTTTACGCTCTGCCTACCCCATTAGGGATACAGGCGTGAATATATGTATGTATGTATGTAATTTTATTATCAAGTATTTTTCATAGGTTGCCTTCCCCTGATCTAGGGTCAAGGATGATGGAGAAAGCAGTTTGTATGAGTATAGGATACCACAAGTGATTGCTATCAGTAATATCGATTTCAACTGGTTATGGAGAGAATAATAACTTCTTTACTGGACTGGGAGAGAAAGAAAAACTTAGAATGTTCCAGTTGGGCATGCTGTAGAAGTCAGCAAAAGGGATTCGAGGGTTACAGTGTATTGTAATTTAGGCGATGGGCTGACAACCTGTCACTACAACAATATACATTACAATCTAAAATTGCCCTCAATTTATGTCAGACGTGGCGAAAGCGCCTTTTACGAGGCGTTTTACGCTCTGCCTACCCCGTAAGGGATAAAGGCGGGATTTTATGTATGTATGTATGTAATAACTGTGTTTCGGAAGGCACGGGAATCCACAACCTGTATTGTAAATAATTGTAGGTAATAGACAGAAACACACATACATACATAACGACACGCCTCTATCCCGGAGGGGTAGGCAGAGATCACATCCTTCCATTTGCTACGATCCTTGCAAACTTCTTTCGCTTCATCTACATTCATCAATCTTTTCATGCACGCTCGTCGGTTTAGGGTACTCCTGACCTGACCTTTCCCTAGAACGTCCCCGATTTGATCGCGGTACGTTCGCCGAGGTCTTCCCCTTCCAACATTCCCACTCACACTCGCCATGTATATCTGTTTAGTTAATCTCTTTTCATCCATCCTCTCAACATGACCAAACCACCTCAGCATTCCTTTTTCTATACCTGTCACTATATCCTCTTTCACACCACAACGTTAGACAGAAACATTGGAAGAAAACTAGGAATACGCTTGAATCTATCTCAAGCAAAAGAAAAGAATCTTGAATGGAGTGTTTTTTACATGCATACATACATATAATCACGCTTTTATCCCTAATGGGATAGGCAGAGCGTAAACGACCTAATCAAAAGTCGTTCCGCCACGTCTGACAAAGTTTTGAGGGTTATTTAAGATAGATTTGTAGGTATATTGCTATAGTGACAGGTTGTCAGCCCATCGCCTAAAATGCAAAATACTGAAAACCTTGTCTTCCTTAGCTGGCTTTTACAGCATGCCCGGGAAGAAATGCAGCTGGCACATTCTGTTTTTCTCTCACTCCCAGTCCAGCATGCAAGTAGTTTGCAAGAAAAACAATTAGTACATTTATAGTATTTTTAATAAATTTGAATAGTAGTAAAACCTTTTAAACGATCATAAAATTATTTTTATTATGAACATAACCATTGCAGCGATGTTTAAGTTTACTTAAAACTTATTTGGAACAAATTAAGATAAGTTTTTATTACAAAGTTACATTTAAACTAATTTAAATTAGACTACACATGGTCACAAAGTTTGTCAAGCACGTTATGTAAAAAAACGTACAACTGAATTGAGAACCTCCTTCTTTTTTGAGTAGTTTGATAAATAGTGGTTGCTCATCTCTGTCAACGAAACCAGGAATTTATTTCAAGAAATATTTTTTTTTCTGCTTTTACATACAAATTGTCTGGTCAATTTTTTTTTGTTCATCCTGAAAGAAGTTCCTGGTGAAAGTTATTCAGTTTTGTTGACTGAGCAACCCCTATCAGTTTCCTCCTTAAGCTTAATGTATTTTTTTTACAAGTTACTAAGTGAAAAAGAAATAATTGAACAGATTTTTTTTATCTTTTCCGAATTGTTGTAGTAAAATTAAAAGGATAATAGTTTTTCAAATAATACAAATCGACGATGAAGTATCCTCCTAATTTGTATTTGAACCATTTTTACTTTTAGATGTAAAATAAATCTACCTAAATTCAAATTCTTCGTGACCCTAGTAAAGTATCGCTTGTGATTTCTCAATATTTGGCGGCTAAATAAATCTTGCTAAAAGCTAAATATGTTTAACTAGCGACCCGCCCCGGCTTCGCACGGAAATCATCAGTGTTTGTCTACTATTATTATGCATGTATTATACATATAAACCTTCCTCTTGAATCACTCTATCCATTAAAAGAAACCGCATCAAAATCCGTTGCGTAGTTTTAAAGATCTAAGCATACATAGGGATATAGGGACAGAGAATATGAAATAACAAAATTTTAAACAAAATTATTGCCGACCCTTTCTGTTCTCTCAGGATAGACAAAGACAATGGTCGTTACTCAAACCTTGTCAGAGGCCTGATAGTTGTGCTACTAGACGGTTTAAAAACTCTGACACCAGGGTTTATCGGGTCGATAGACTCGATACCCACTCGACAGAAGAAGAAGAAGAAGACAAAAACAGGTGACCATATTTGTGAATTTGTGCGTTTATTGTAACATGATAATAACAGGTGATCAAATTCATCGACTGAAAACAATAACCGTATGTCCCGCACTAAAACAAAAACTAAAAATCTATTAACAAATTATCTTTATACGCTTACTTTATTGCTTCTTAATTCCTTTGTCGGGAACTAGCTTAATCTACTTAGAAAAAAAAACAAATTAAATTCCTTACATTGACTCGTAAATTTTAATTCAAATATTTTTGTAGAATAGTACAAGATGTTGGTATTTAGAATATTTGAACTCATTAAATAAAACAAAGGGTGATTTAGGGATAAGAATACAGGGTATTATTATAATTTTTAATATTAATTATCTTTATGTAAAATAGAGCCCGATGGTGTAGTGGATATGGCCGCTGCCTCCTGAGCTCCCGCTCGATCGTGGTTCGAATCCCACCACGTACCAATGTGTTTTTCGGTTTTCGAATTTCATATGTACGTTTATTCGGCCCTTTTCCGTGCTTCGGAAGGCACGTGAAGCCGTTGGTCCCGGTTGATATCGTTTAATACCATAGATATTAGTCGTTAAGCCATGATAGACGCCAACGCTAAGCATTGGCGGCTTGAAAAACTCTGACCTAATCTAGGATTGGGTCTGGTTTCCCTTCTTAGTTGCGGAGGTCAGATGGCAGTCGCTCTGTGTAAAAACCAGTACCCTCGTTCAATCCCCTAGATTAGGTAGCCAACCCCGTGAGATATGGGATAAGGCTAGGGAGATGATGATATGTAAAATACATACATTCATAACGTCTCTTTCCCGGAGGGGTAGGCAGAGACCACATCCCTCCACTTATGTAAAATAGACAAATGAAATATAAAAATTACGAATCGACAGTAAATAAGGTATTTTAAAAAAAAATACTTATTTCATATAGATTATTGAATTGAATTTGAAATTGAATTACTCAGTTATGTAAGAGATTAGGTAAGTCTTCCATGCTGGCCTGAGAGCGAGAGAAAAACATAGAATGTGCCAGCTGCATTTCCTCCCGGGTATGCTGTAAATAGTAGCTAAGGGATCCGAGGGTTTCAGTATATTGTAATACAAATACATTTAATTTTAATTTAATTTAGGCGATGAGTTGACAACCGGTCACTACAGCAATATACCTACCTACTATACCTACAAATCTATCTGAAATAACCCTCAAGACCTTGTCAGACGTGGCGGAATGGCTTTTGTGTAGGTCGTTTACGCTCTGCCTACCCCATTAGGGATAATTAGGCGTGATTAAAATGGAATATTAGAATATATATGTCATATCGATTGTTGAATTGAATTTGAATTACTTAGTTATGCGACAAGTCAATGTCTTAAATTGGAAATAGAAATGGAATTAGGTAACAACAGACTGTCATTTTCTACATGAAATTACCACTCAATCTAAAGAAAAACTTAATACTTCCATGCTGGTCTGGGAGAGATAGAAAAACATAGAATGTGCCAGCTGCATTTCCTCCCGGGCATGCTGTAAGATCCAGCTAAGGGATCTGAGGGTTTCAGTGTATTGTAATTTAGGCGATGGGCTGTCAACCTGTCACTACAGCAATATACCTAGAATTCTATCTTAAATAACCCTCAAAACTTTGTCAGACGTAGTGGAACGACCTTTGTTTAGGTCGTTTACGCTCTGCCTACCCCATTAGGGATAAAGGCGTGATTATATGTATGTATGTATCTAAAGAAATAAAATTACAATTGCTCTCCTTGTAAACAAAACAATAAAATGAAGAAAGATCCTGTATATCAAACGTTTTATTTCGAATATAGGTATGTTGTAATACAAAATGAAATTAAAAAACTAAGAACAAAGAAACATCCAGGTGGTCTTCAAAATAGGGATTTGGTTTTGGATCTAGATTTGGGCTATAAATTTAAGCAGGCCTGTGCGATACTTTAAAATATATATTGGGTCTTTTTTACCCGAATGTCATTAATGATTTATGACTATTTTATTGGCTGCTTGCTAAGATATCATTGCATTATCCTATCTTCCATTAGTTTATGTATTAGTTTATTATATATTATGTATTAGTTTATTTTACAAATATCTATGTAGTAGCTTGTACTTAATTTATGTATTATATGTTATGTAATGTATTTAGGATACCTATTTGACTAGGTTTGCACTATACCGCTTACCGCTACACTTTTTTCTTTCACCCAAAGAAATTGCTACCTTAGCAATAAGGCCGCCTATGTTGTTCTTGTTTTTTGTTATCTTTTGTGTTGTATGTTGTATTATTAAGTGCAATAAAGTATTTTTATGTTATGTTATAGTTCTGTAGTTTTTGTCTTATATTATTTATTTTTCTTCTTCTTCTTTTTCTGTCGTGTGGGTATCGATCGAGTCAATCAACCCGATGAACCCTGGTGTCAGAGTATTTCGACCGCCTACTAACACAGCTTCTTTTTCTTATTTTATAAGTATTCTAAAAATACTTATTTCTTATTCGGGATGATTTTAGCTGAATTATTTCGATTTGTTTATAAAATAAACATAGAATTTGGAAATATCACTTATCTACCGTCTTGCTTCATATTCCTGCTAAGGAATAGGATGGTTTTATTTCAGTACCTATTCGATAAGTTCTAGTAGGTTCTATAACTGCCTCTGTCTAATGTCAGAGCCATGGGCTTACGATCCGGAGGTCCTTGGTTCGATTCCCAGGGGGGAACACAAAGTTAATATTTGTCAATTTATCACTTTGTGATGTTTTCCCCAGTTTGGTTAGGACATTGCAGGCTGAATCACCTGATTGACCGAAAAGAAAAAAGATTCCATGCTTCAGAGGGCACGTTAATCCGTCGGTCCCAGTGTTACCTTTGATAGTAGTCGTTACTCAAACCATGTCAGAGTCCTAATAGCTGTGCTACTACTAGGCGGTTTGAAAACTCTGAGACCGGGGTTCATCGGGTTGGTCGACTCGAGAATCCACTCGCTAAGAAGAAAAAGCCAGTCGAATGCCCGTATTTATAATCAGCACTTGCGACTGCCAACGAGTTTGAGTTCATTTCGAAAATGTCATTTCAGTAAATTATGACCTTTCAATCTTTCGATGGGCTGACAACCTGTCACTACAGCAATACACATTACAATCTAAAATTGCCCTCAATTTATGTCAGACGTGGCGAAAGCGCCTTTTAGGAGGCGTTTTACGCTCTGCCTACCCCGTAAGGGATATAGGCGTGATTTTATGTATGTATGTATGACCTTTCAAATTCATACTTCATACTGCTTTCAATCTTGAAATCGCTATATAAATACGGGCCTAAGACCTCGGTCCACCCAGTGTCTAGTATAACAGACACAATATATTATCATTAGTCGATATATTCCAAATAATCGTGTTCATTAACATACCTCTATTGATTTACGGTGACACGGCTATGGAAGCATGCTCTAGGAAGGCAGGGACGTACTCAGGCTAGGAAAAGACGGGGCCCCAAAAATAACACTATAAGTGATGTAAGTAGGGCACCAAAATTCGCTAAAAAGCCACTTTTAGGCCAACGTAGGACATTTAATAGGTCTCAGTCATTCGGCTATTTTCCATACTTAATCCACTATGATAGATACGACAATTTAATCGATATAAGTGTTTCAAATAAACGGGTTCATTATCATACTTCCACTGATTTACGGCGACATGGAAGCATGCTCTAGAAGGACAGGGACGTAGTCAGCGAAAGGTAAGTGGGGTGAAATAGTATTTAAGCCGCAATACTTGATCGTTGGAGTACGGTGATACGGCTAGACGTATGCTCTATTCGCAGAGGAATCTAGTCAGTGTGCCGGTGGGGCGCAAAACTTCATATAATAGCCGCAACATTCTACTTACTCTCTTTCATGCTGGACTGGGAGCGAAAGAAAAATATAGAATGTGCCAGCTGAATTTTCTCCTGGGCATGCTGTAAAATCCAGCTAAGAGATCCGACGGTTTTAGTATACTGAAATTTAGGTGATGGGCTGACAACATATCACTTAACAATATACCTACAAAACTGTCTTAAATAACCCTTAAAACTTTGCCAGACGTGGCGGAACGACCTTGGTTTAGGTCGTTTACGCTCTGCCTACCCCATTGGGAATATAGGCGTGCTTATATGTATATACATTCTACTTACGAACATATGCCGCACTAGGTATTTGTTCTTTTTTACATACCACGGCAGGTGGATTGGCAATCCAAGTGCGACATATTACATACGCAAGTGTTTACATACATACATACATATAATCACGCCTTTATCCCTAATGGGGTAGGCAAGATTTGAGAGTTATTTAAGATAGATTTGAAGGTATTAAGTCAGTGATAGGGCATTTGCATTATGGGTACCCTAATGGTGTAATTATGGCGCGGCTGTTGCTTTGCTCTCCTTTTATTGCACGTCAATATATCCAAGCTACTACAATATAGATGGTCAAATGTATTCTAATATGATTATAATATTATGTTAGGGCCATAGGGCCCTAGAACAACAATCGTACAGCAACAGCCATAGGCATAGGCATAGGCCTTACCTGACTCCGTCCCAGACTTAAAAATACATGTAACGTATTAGTGTAATAGTCTACAAATTACACTCTCATGTCAAACGTATCGATATGATAATTCCTAGCTATAACATCCTTTATTATGATAATTCCTTGCTTTAACATCCTTTATTGGCGTGTAATAATTTTAATTCGTGTATGTTATTAAATGAACGACAAGGATTAGAAAGTATTCGTTTTTGTTGTTGACGTTGTGTTTTACGGTTAGTTGTTGGAGATTCTTCAAATTTTTCGATCGTTTATTCAAAAGGACATACATACATACATAAAATCACGCCTTTATCCCTTACGGGGTAGGCAGAGCGTTAAACGCCTCGTAAAGGCGCTTTCGCCGCGTCTGACAATAATTGAGGGTAATTTTAGATTGTAATGTGTATTGCCATAGTGACAGGTTGTCAGCCCATCGCCTAAATTACAATACACTGTAACCCTCGAGTCCCTTTAGCTGTCTTCTACAGCATGCCCGGGAGGAAGGGCAGCTGGAACATTCTATGTTTTTCTATCTCTCCCAGTCCAGCATGGAAGTAATATAGCATGGAAGTAATATAATTCAAAAGGAGTAGATAGTATACCGGGTACCTATAGTAATACAATACAATATACTTTATTGCACTAAAACACAGAAATTACAAATTGCTAAAAAGAAAAGTAGTACAATTAGCGACCTTATTGCTAATGTAGCAATATCTTCCAGGCAACCAGGCAATAGGAAACATTAATATTTTGGGGCGGTCTTTTTGACTGAATAGGTTTTAGTTTAAATTTGACATTGGGCTCGATTGTAGATACCACCGGCTAAAACTAAAATTAAAATCTATCTGGCACTTTCAAAATAATAAAATTGAAAAAGGACATGCGATTTATACTCTATGGTTTTACACTTTGACGCTCTTTTGCAAGTTTCCCCAGTATTTCTGCCAATTTTATCCGACATATCATATGACGGCGGATAAAATGACAGATAACGCTTAAAACCACCACCTATAAATCAATAACCGGAGAGAATAGATCTCCTGTCCTTTTCCGATGTTTTTAGTCTGTAAATGACAAATATATTTTAATTTTAATTCAGCTGGCAAATCTAGAATCGAGATCATTGTGATTTTAATTTATTGTGACATTTTGTTAATTTTGAGAGCCCGATGGTGTAGTGGATAGGGCCGCTGCCTCCTGAGCGGGAGGTCGTGGTTCGAATCCCACCATGTACCAATGTGTTTTTCGGTTTTCGAATTTCATATGAACGTTTATTCGGCGCTTTTTCCGTGCTTCGGAAGGCACGTTAAGCCGTTGGTCCCGGTTAATATCGTTTAATACCGTAGATATTAGTCGTTAAGCCATATCAGAGGCCAGTGCTAAGCATTGGCGGCTTGAAAACTCTGACCTAATCTAGGACTAGGTCTGGTTTCCCTTCTGGGTTGCGGAGGTCAGATGGCAATCGCTCTGTGTAAAAATCAGTACCCTCGTTCAATCCCCTAGATTAGGAAGCCGACCCCGTGAGATACGGGATAAGGCTAAGGAGATGATAATGTGACATTTTGTTAATTTTGTAAATGACATATAAATAGATAGAATACTATCTACACCACGTAACAGAAAGGGTATATGCATCCATACAAAATGCATCAGCAGATAGCGCGTGTAGGTATTTAGTATGGGAAGTCAATTTCGTTTTCGTATTTCTATGTTCCTTTGCGAAAGTTGTTCTTTTTGATGGGCTGGTTCATATCCTTTCGGTTGCATATACCCTTTCTGTTACACGTTATCTCTGAAATGAGCCACTCAAATTGCTATTCTGTGGTTTATACCATGGGTAAATGATGAACATCTTCCATGCTGGCCATAGAACGTACCCGATGCATTTCCTCCCGGGCATGCTGTAAATACCAGCTAAGGGATTCGAGGATTTCTGTATGTTGCAATTTAGGCGATAGGCTGACAACCTGTCACTACAGCAATATACCTACAAAACTATCTTAAATAACACTCAAAACTTTGTTAGACGTGGAGGAAGGGCCTTTGTTTATGTCGTTTACGCTCTGCCTACCCCATTAGGGATAAAGGCTTGATTATATATATTTATATATTAAACATGAAATAAATAAAACTAAAAACATTAGGTTCATGCTAGCGGGTTTGGATGTTGTGGGACGTATCCACGGCCAGCTTTTAGGTACTGCTGAGCTATTGAGTGAGTTTAGGTACCACAAACAAAGTCAGCCTTTATCGATTACGAGGTAGGCAGAGCGTAAAACAAAAAATAAATCCAACATGAACTTTGCCCTTAACCTCTACCAAACTCCTAGATACTAGTTAACTCTTCCTACCAAACCCAACAAAAATAAAACAACGGTAACCCTAGCCGAAACCAGAACAGTACCTAGTTACCGTGAAAAGCCACGCGACCGGATGGACGGACAGACGGACAAGCGGACAATACGACACGGTCTGCGGATCCCATACAGAGGTCTCATCAGATCTAAATTAGGGTAGATTATACTAACTGCCTCCGTGGTCTAGTGATTAGAGCCATGGGCTTACGATCCGAAGGTTTAGGGTTCGATTCCCAGGGGGGAAACACAAATTTGATATTTGTCAATTTATCACTTTGTGAGGTTTTACCTTTTCTTTTTTTTTTAATATATATAGGCGAGCATTTGTCCGCCATCTCACCTGGTGGAAAGTGACGATGCGGACTATGTTGAAGCATACTCACCTATGTAGTGCCTATTCACTCTCGCCTTGAAAAGGCCCAGGTTATATTGTTCCGGAAACAGATCACACTAGAACACAGGGAGTTCCACTCCTTAGCCGTTCGCATTAAGAATGTGGAAGCGAACCGCTTCGTGCGAATTTGTGGTATATCCACGACATAAGGGTGGAACCCCTGTCCACGCCTCGTGCTCCGGAGATGGAAAGGGGAGGGGGGTATAAGGTCATGAAGTGCTAACGCGCACTCCCCGAAATGTATCCTGTAAAATACCGACATGCACGCCACTCTGCGACGGTGCTCAAGGTTCTGTAGTTTTGCCTCAACCAGTGCTGAGTCTCCAATGAGCTTCTTAGCACGTTTCTCGATTGAGTCTAAGGCAGCCAGCTGGTATTTAGCTGAACCGTCCCAAAGGTGGCAGCAGTACTCCATGCACGATCGGACTTGAGCTGTGTACAACTGCAATAGCTGTCCCGGTGTGAAGTATCGCCTCACCTTCGAGAGGATACCAAGTTTTTTGGCAGCTGTTGTGGCCAGAGACTCAATGTAACGTCCAAAGTTCAAGTCGGACGTAAGGCTCATACCAAGAAGCTCAAGATGGTCAGAAATCGGTACGGATACATCCCGGAAAGTTGGAGCCAGGTTAAAATGACTCCGTTTTGTCGAGAATAGACACGCCTGGGTTTTGAATGCATTGAACTTGACGAAATTGGCATCGCCTCACTCGGATATCACCCTTAGCGATGAGTTCAGACGATCCACTATGGACTCCCGACAAGACTGGATTGTTTCACTGTTGGCCCTTGCACTGGACAGATATCTGTCAACAACCGTGCTGTCATCAGCGTACCCAAAGGTATCGGGTGTCAACATGTCGTTGATATGCAGCAGGAATAAGGTTGCAGACAGGACAGAACCTTGAGGAACTCCGGCATCAATACCCTGTTGTCCGGAGGAGCAGCCTTCTAAGACCACTTGTATGGATCGTTCACTCAAGAAGTCCGAAATCCAGTTGCAAAGGCCAGCAGGTAACCCGTAGGCGGGAAGCTTGCCAGTAAGGCTAGCGTGCCAGACCCTGTCAAAGGCCTTGGAGATATCCAGAGACACGGCAAGTGCTTCACCATGTCTCTCGATAGCCTCGCTCCATAAGTGAGTGGCATGCACGAGGAGGTCCCCCGTCGATCGCCCTCGGCGGAAGCCGTATTGGCGATCGTTAAGGAGATCATTATCCTCAAGGTATGCTAGGAGCCGATTATTCAGTACACGCTCCATAATCTTGCAGAGTATAGAGGTTACCGATAAGGGTCTATAGTTGGCAAGGTCTGCTCGACTACCTTTTTTGGGTACAGGTTGCACATTTGCAAGCTTCCACGATTTGGGAACAACACCAGTCTCAAGTGAGAGGCGGTACAGGCGTGTCAACACCGGAGACAACTCTGGCGCACAGTTACGCAGGACGATTGCAGGGATACCGTCAGGGCCACTTGCTTTATTCACGTCTAGATTTCGCATGGTTTTAAGGACCTCTTTTTGCCGGATGCGTACGGCTGCCATAGAGCAGTCGACACGAGGTAACGGGGGTGGTATTTTACCTGCGGCATCAAGACGCGAACTTTCTGCAAAATAGAAGGCAAAAAGATTGGCTTTCTTCTCTGCAGTATGAGCAAGCGACCCATCAGGTCTCTGCAGAGGCGGTAAAGATGGCTGGCAGAAATTGGTTTCCACTGCTTTCGCAAGCGACCAGAATGCTTTACTGCCAGCCGGATAGGAAGCAAGCTTAGCGCCTACTCGGCCTATGTGGGCGAATCGAGCCCTGCGTAATTCCTTTTTGTTTAACTTGGTGGCTTTGTTATAGTTTTTCTTCAGATCGCGAGTATTCGGAGCTTTGCGTGCACGAGCATCAGCCCAAGCAAGGAATGCCGACTGTTTCTGCGATTCCGCGCAGTTACAGTCAGCATTAAACCACGGGCGAGCTTTGCTACCGGTAGGAACATCAGAGAACGGTATGAAATACTCCATACCCTGACGTATGACTTCTGTAATAGCATCCGCGCAGCTCGACGATTCGCCTGAAGAAAAACAGTCCTGCCAAGGATACGAAGCAAAGAAGTGGCGCATCTCATCCCATTCTGCTGACCTGTATCGCCACACCCGTCTTTTACCACAAGGGCCCTGATCGGGTGGTGAATACACTGATACAGATTTCACCAGACAGTGATCTGAGGTGCCCAATGGGGCAGAAACAGACACAGAGTATCGGTCTGGATCGGTAGTCAGCAGAAGGTCTAAGCAGTTGGCTGTATAAGACTCAATATCCGGGACCCTTGTTGCACAGCTGACAAGCTGGGAGAGATTTAGCGACAATGCAAATTTGCGCGCCTCTCGCCCAGCATGATCGGTCCCTAGGTATGGGAACAACCACTCTTTATGATGAGCGTTGAAATCCCCCCGGATGACTAGCTGCGCTGCCGGGTATCTCTGCCGAGCTTCATCAGCACCTTCACTGCGGTGTTCAAACAGTTTGGTTGTCTCCGTGTCTCCACTATGCGAGCGATAGACGCAAGCATACACAATTTGAGCTACACCAGTATCGACCAG
This sequence comes from Scrobipalpa costella, assembly GCA_949820665.1. Lineage (NCBI taxonomy): Eukaryota > Metazoa > Arthropoda > Insecta > Lepidoptera > Gelechiidae > Scrobipalpa > Scrobipalpa costella. Next base: position 13,074,833 of record OX463318.1, read on the forward strand.
TACCCACAATACGGAAAAACTTGGTGCCTCAAGGTTCTTGAGACGCTTGATGCAAATGTCATCGCGAGCGTACACACAGACTCCGGCACGAGGTAGAAACCTGTGTTCTAGTGTGTAGCCGGGATAGCTGAGGTACGCCGCGTCAGCCGGACAATTGATCTGCGTCTCAGTGAGGAACAGCAGATGCGGTTTTTCAGTCTCAAGATGGCGATGGACGGGGTTGAGATTTGAGTGCAAGCCTCGAATATTTGAGAGGTGCACTTTAAGTGGGAGGACGTGCAACCGCTGTTTAACCATTTTCCGTTTTTTGTGTGTTTTCATAATTGGTGATGTGGGGAAAAAGTGAATAGGCAGGAGGAAGGCAGTTGTACGAGGTACCGCGTTGCAATAAGCTTAGAAAATGAGCTGATTGCAGCCACACGCAAAGATAGCTGGCATGGAAACCGCGGGGACGCCCGAACCCCCCCGGGGATTGCCACCTGGTCCTCCCATCCGGTCGCCAACCGGCAAGGTGGAGCATCCCGGGATTTTTCGTGAGGCGGCAGGGCAGCCTTTCGCGGGTGGCTTTCCCGCTACTTGGGCCCTCAACTTCCTACGGTCGGCCAGCGGTGCACCGTGCTTCGGATCCCGCTAGCCTCCAGAACCAGCCACTCGTTGTCGCAACAATCAGCCACTCCGACCTGCTACATGCCGCGGTACTACTGTACAGACCCAACCTCCATACTGGCTTCTCCTTACTACATGTCGGAACACGGCGGTACCGCTTGGCGACATTATTTAGTTAGGAGGGTGGTAACCAGCCGCGGCCGAAGCCTACCACCGGAGAGAGTGCTGTCCATTTTGCACTGCCCAGGGGCCACGTGTAGGGAAACTCGAGTAAGAGGCCCAGAAAAGGGCCTCGCCTACGGACGCGGACAGCTTTGACCCCCAAAGTCCTAGTTTGGTTAGGACATTGCAGGCTGAATCAGCTGATTGTCCGAAAAGAAAAAAGATTCCGTGCTTCGGAGGGCACGTTAAGCCGTCAGTCCCCGTCGCTGTCTTTGATAGTGGTCGTTACTCAAACCATGTCAGAGGCCTATAGCTGTGCAACTAGGCGGTTTGAAAACTCTGACACCAGGAATCATCGGGTCATTCGACTCGCGAATCCATTCGCTAAGCAGAAGAAGGGTAAATTATGCAAGTTGATCAATATGATTGTATTGACATCTTCAGCTATTGCTTCATTTTACATTCGTTTTGACATTGTGCTTTATTGTGTGTTATTTTGACATTAGCTTTTATTGTTACATTTTGGTTTATTTTATTACTTTGTTTGCCATGTTTAAATCACTTTATTATATAACTTTATATTTTTGACAATCATATTATCCCTGGTTTTTTTTTTATTTTTACAATGTAATTATGAAATTGATAATATGAAATAAATAAATCTAAATCTAATCTATGTACAATCATCAGCCATAATGCTGCTGAGCTTTTCCAAAATTTGGACATTTTTGCGATTACATATTCGTCAACATAGAGAAGTAGCTGCCTGCCTAACGTTGCAGCCTGTTCCCTGATTTTAACCCCGATGGATGGCACGCTCAGAAAGGGTTGGAGCGATTCCGTTCTGACCCATTCATTCTTCCTTGCTGACCTGGGGGCGAGAGAAAAACAAAATGTGCCAGCTACATTTCTCCCGGGCATGCTTTAAAAACCAGCTAAGAGATTTGAGGGTTTCAGTATAATATTGTAATTAAGGCGATCGGCTTACTACCTGTCACTACAGCAATGTACCTACAAATCTATCTTAGATAACCCTCAAAACTTTGTTAGACGTGGCGGAACTACCTTTATTTAAGTCGTTTACGCTCTACCTACCCCGCTAGGGATAAAGGCGTGATTATATGTATCTATGTATGTATGTTTCTTCCATGCTGGACTGGGAGCGACAGAAAAACTAAGAATGTGCCAGCTGCCTTTCCTCCCGGGCATGCTGTAAAAGCCAGCTAGGGGATCCGATGGTTTCTGTATATTGCAATTTAGGCGATGGGCTGGCAACCTGTCACTACAGCAATATACCTACAAATCTATCTTAAATAACCCTCAAAACTTTGTCAGACGTGGCGGAACGACCTTTGTTTGGGTCGTTTGAGCTCTGCCTACCCCATTAGGGATAAATGCGTGATTATATGTATGTATGTATGTTCTGACCCAGCACTTCTCGAGTGAATATACTGGACAACAATCCTCACGTCTAAAAAAACTTCGGTGTCCTGGGTTCCGGTTATGATTTTGGAAACATTAACCGTATAAAAATTTTGAACCGTACAAGTTCTACGATAAAATTGTGATATTATTACTGTTAAAATAAAACCGTGAAAGTAAACATAGGAATCTTACCGACACACAGTTTAAAGAGGTTGAGTGTTCTATACCAATCTAGCTCTGCGGAGGTCTCATTATGGTTTTTTTGTCACCGCTTGTATGGAGGCGTCCCATACAAAATGCTGTTGGTTTTTGGTGCTGATAAGCATGGTCAATTAGGTTCAACATATTTATGAGGATCGAGATGTCATTTCCTTTCGTAAGGCCAACTACGGGATTAAAACTTTATCTTTTTCTAACGGTTCTTCTTCTTCTGTCGTGTTTTTGGGTCTCTTTGGTCCTACTGAAGTACGAAAGCATCTTAGTTATCTTATTACTTGAGTCTGTATTGTCTAAAACAGTGCTTCTCAACCTTTTTGACTCGCGACCCCCTTGTATACTTAAATATCCGGCGACCCCCTAGCTCAAAGCTTTTTAGTATCTTTGTACGGTAGATCGCAGATCTCTCGGTATACCATTATTTCCGTCAAATGTTTCAAAACTTAGTAATAAAAAAAAAACAATATAAAAAAATACAATCAGCGATTGAAGCGACAGCGAACTTATTATTATTAGTATAACCAGAACAATTGATTGATACATAGAAACAACTAATAATTATGAACGTGAGCGTAGCAAGCGCGAAAATTAGGTAACGAAAAAGACAAATAGTAATTTAAATTTATAAATCTTCATAACTCGACAGACAGCCAATTAACAAAAAATCAACAATACTAAGACATTCATAATGCGAACGTAACGAGCGTGACATTTCACGTAATTTACAGCAAACGCAAAGCCATTGTTGGATCTACAAACATTGGTCTTTTTACCGGCGACAACTCGCGGCCCACCGCGACCCCCCGGGGGTCGCGACCCACAGTTTAAAAGAAACTGGTCTAAAACAAGCTGAAAACTTAATATCAACATTCTGTGGAGTAGAACGAATGACCAAGAGCTCAGGCAACTGGATTACAGAGGCAGTTAAGACGATGTTCTAATTAATGGATTTGAATTAAAAATGGATTTGCTCTTCTGGGGAACGCCTGGGTGTCATAAAAGGCAATAAGATTGAAATCCAGGGTATGGCTGCAGTGAACCCTGTGTATGAAATATTTTGTCCTGCACTGTCAAGCGTTGAGAGATGGCAAATACTTTATAGGGGAGGCCAATGTCTAGCAGTGGACTATTTGTTTAAATTTATGCACAAAATATAGTTCATGGGCGTACTTAACGCCAAAGGCATTATCTACCAATCTATTAGGGCATGAGGAAATTACAAGTCAGGTGCAAAAAATATCACTATTACTGAAAAGTTGAAAACAAAAAAATAAACCCAACTTGAATAATAATAATAAAAAAACAACAATGCAGAAAGCAGCAGTATTAAATACATGTCGCATAGTACGCAAATTCCTTTCTACTGACGTTGAAGTTGACTCAATGATCCTTGGTTTCGTAATAAATACCTACCTATACCTATATTACGCTCTACCTACCCCAATAGGGATAAAGGCGTGACTATATGTATGTATGTATGTAAATACCTATATAATAAATATATCTTACGATATGTCACTTAAATAATACACACTAATGACAAAAACGAACTGAAATACATATGTTACTAGGATAATGCTTTTTCGAGTAGTATTCACGCAACTTAGTCTTTAAAAAAAACCGACTCGGTGCTTTCTTCAGCTCCAAAGGAAGCTCATTCCGGAAAGCATTGAGATTGAAAGCTAGTTTAAGTTTGCATCACAAATGTCATTTTAGTACGATACATACATATATATATATAAAATCACGCCTTTATCCCTTACGGGGTAGGCAGAGCGTTAAACGCGTCGTGAATAGCGCTTCCGCCACGTCTGACAAAAATACAATCAGTACAATATGACCTGTTAATTCCATACTTAACATTGCTCTCAAACTTGAGATCGCTTTATAAATACGACTTATAGTGGCTGTAATAAGATAGGATCTATCATTGGCCTTGTCAACACCTACTTCAGTCTAAGATAATAATCAATAGTAAATCTATTAAATAATTGATTTGAAATACCTTATAAAGTAAGATATAACAATTTACTAGTATATTTCAAACAATTAGAATATGTATGGTGTTATCATATCCATACAATGTTGGCAAAATAATCAATGTCAGAATAAAATATCAAATTTATTTGACTAAAAGTGATAAAAATTATATAAATGTCAAAGTAAATGTGTAAATTCCATTACACATTGTAATTACGTAGTGTTTTCATATAAGCATATCAAATAACTAGGTGTAAGGTTAAAGTTCCTCTTCTTCTTCGTCGGTACACTCTTGACAGAGCGGTCGTGGTCGTCAATCCGGGTTGGTGGCACGCTTCACAATCCGTCGCCATTCCTCACGGATGGCTGCTTTTCTGGTGCACTCAATCACGGAACCTTCTTGTGCGGCGGCTTTTATCTGGTCCGTCCATCTCATTATCATCTCAAAGTTATGATTGTTGACCGAGCTAATGACAACTCTCCCGAAGTCAAACATATTGCAAACTGCGAGGTAGTCCAGTCCTACGTATATCTGGGAGCGCTAATTTCCAACAACGGCGGTTGCATAGACGAGGTTAAAAGACGTATGGCAATAACAAGATCCACCATGAGCAAGCTTCAGAAGGTTTGGAAAAATCGCAACATCACGAAAGCCACCAAAACACGACTCGTAAGAGCACTAATATTCCCCGTATTTCTCTATGCTGCGGAGACGTGGACTTTGCGGGAAATTGAAAAGAAGAGGATAGACGCACTCGAAATGTGGTGCTGGAGACGAATGCTTGGAATATCGTGGACAGAATTCCGCACCAATGCATCAATTCTTATAGAACTCAGCATCAAGCAACGCCTCTCCTCTATCGTGCAAGCCCGCATCCTTACCTTCTTTGGACACGTCTCTCGACGCGGGAACGTATCTATCGAGCGACTCGTAGTTCAAGGGAAAGTCGAAGGTACGCGCCCTCGAGGAAGATCACCAATAAAGTTCCTACAAAAATGAATTAAATTAGCGAGTTAATTAAACCTTTTATTTTATTTAAATATATTTATACATAGCTTATCAGTAAAGAAATCTTAGAATCAAATAAAAAAATATTAAAAAACAAACAAATCAACAAAGAGTTTTGACTTTTCCATACAAAATACAGAAACCAAACTTTTTTTTCTAGTAGGATTTTTTATGGGATCCATTGTTGATCCTAAAACATGTTCTGAACTAACACGCAATTAAACAAACACCCTAGTGACGGGTTGTTAGTTTTGTTAAAAACTAAGTCACTATCTGTCTGTTTATTTGTTGTTCATTTACGTCTAAGCAGCTGAACGGATTTTAATGAAATTTATTAGGATGATAGATTTTATCATCAAAACGCACATAGGCTAATATTAGCCACGAGAAAATACCTCATTTCTACGGGAATATTGATTTAGTTGTTTGTTGGGATTTTGGGCAGAAAGCTGGTTATTATTAAATTATTTTCTCTTCTCTTGCTGCCGTATCGTATGGTAGTTCAGTCAAATAAACTGATGAACACACTTTTCAAATCATTATATCTTACATCACCTAACTTCTTACCATTTACTACATACATACATACATATAATCACGCCTTTTTCCCTAACGGGGTAGGCAGAGCGTAAACGACCTAAATAAATGTCGTTCCGCCACGTCTGACAAAGTTTTGAGGGTTATTTTACGATAGATTTGTAGGTACATTGCTATAGTGACAGGTTGTCAGCCCATCGCCTAAATTACAATATACTGAAACCCTCGGATCCCTTAGCTGGCTTTTACAGCATGCCCGGGCGGAATTGCAGCTGGCACATTCTATGTTTTTCTCTAGCTCCCAGGCCAGCATGGAAGATACCACTACCATTTACTACGGTCGTTCTAACTCCATAATTCATACTATTACAACGTAATATCTCCTAAAGCACTATTTATTAGATTTCTCTTATAATCTCTGGAAATACAGACATTTATTATGTGATTACTGTATTTAACTAAAGTAATACTGTGGTATTACATCCAAGAATGTGGATAGACACTTTTCTTATGATAATTTCTTAATAGCGTGAGTAAATTTTACGTTTTATACGCCAAGGTAGCTAAGCAGTAATATAGGATTGAATTCAATTCTAGAATTGACTCTCTACCGTTATTTAAGTAGCTGTCATTTTAGGATAAGACAGAACAGATGATAATCAACCTATATCACATTAACTCTTTCATATCTGTTATTTTTGTTTTGACTGAATACAATTTGGGCATTAGTTGTTCAGTTTTGTGGGAAGCTGACCCCCCGTATTTTATCCGACATTTTAAGACATGGCAGCCAAATTTAACAGATCTCTATCGCTAAATCTCTAATCTCTAACGCTAAATCTCCTATCCCTTTTCAAAATTTATTTTTGCTAAACGAGACCGATAGATTTTTATACCGGTGGCATCTACAAACAAGCCCATTCGCTAAAGTTTATTTTAAGTTAATTTCATTTTAAGTTTAACGAAATTGGGATAGGACGTGATGTGAGAGATTAAACTGTATTGTCTAACGATTTACATACATACATACATAAAATCACGCCTTTATCCCTAATGGGGTAGGCAGAGCGCAAACGACCTAAACTAAGGTCATTCCGCCACGTCTGACAAAGTTTTGAGGGTTATTCAAGATAGATTTGTAGGTATATTGCTGTAGTGACAGGTTGTCAGCCCATCGCCTAGATCACAATATTCCGAAACCCTCGGATCCCTTAGCTGGTTTTTACAGCATGCTCGGGAGGAAATGCAGCCGGTACATTCTATGTTTTTCTCTTGCTCCCAGGCCGGCATGGAAGATAACTAACGATTTATGCTTCTTTTTTTACGGTATTATAAGACACGATAGCTTAAATTAAGAGAGAATATCACAAACATTAAGGCTCGTATTTTTAAACCGATCTCAAACTTCAGAGCAATATTAAGTATCGATTTGACAGGCCAGTTTGTACTGAAATGACATTTCTGATACGAACTCAAACTCGCTGCCACTCTTGAGAGCTGATTACAAATACCGCCCTTAGCTCATAAAACCATAGATGAGTTTAATATACTTTGTTTTTAGCCTTAGTATAAGGTATGCCACCGATATATATGACATTAGTATTTATGTCACATTCATGTCAGAGGCCTGATAGTTGTGCTACTAGGCGGTTTTAAAAACTCTGACACCAGGGTTCATCGGGTCGATAGACTCAATACCCGCTCGACAGAAGAAGAAGAGTATTTATGTACGTCTCTATACTACTAGCTAATAGTTTCAGTGTTACGTAGAATTAAACCCAACAACTAGTTTTACTTCTTTTTATTGACGCGGAAGTAGTTAAATTGAGGAATGCGATTACAAGTAAATAAACAATTATAACTTTAATTAAATATAGTAAAAAAATACTTCACACAGACATTTCATTTTTTATCCGAAACATAATAATTTTATTTCCATACTGGACTGGACTGATGTTGTCAAATTCAGTTGAGAAACTGTCATTACCGAATTATACATCCTATTTCAAGTATTTGTGTTATTTTTTATAAATTTAAATGAAACCTAAAAATTCTGCCATGCTGGACTGGGCTCTTTCATGCTGGGAGCGAGAAAAAAACATAGAATGTGCCAGCTTTATTTCCTATCGGGCATGCTGTAAAAACCAGCTACAGGATCCGATGGTTTCAGTATTTTGCAATTTAGGCGATGGTTTGACAACCTGCACTACAGCAATATACGTACAGATCTATCTTAAATAACCATCAAAACTTTGTCAGACGTGGCGAAACGACCTTTGTTTACTCAATACCCAACTAGGGATAACGGCGTGATTATATACAACAAAAAATTAAACAAAAATAGTTTGACTCCCCATACTACACACGCTATCGGCTGATACATTATGTATGGAAGATCAAACCTTTGTTTTCTTATTTTTACTTATGTTCCTTTGGGAACGTTGTTCAGTTTCATGGCCTGGTTCATATCTTTTCCGGTGCATATACCCTTTTTGTTACACGGTGTATCATTTGTGTTTCATTTTAAAAGAAACCTAAAAAATCAGCTTCTGGCAACTGACTTGCCAGCCAGCCTGGTGAACCCTAATTTTAACCCGTTAAATTGGCGTTTCTCTTCAAAAGGTAATAAATTCTCGCCAAACTTCAGCCTGTCGATTTTATTATGATTAGTTCTAGGAAGGTGGGCTTCGGTGAGCTCTGGTCTTAAATGGAGGTTGAGGATACAGTCAAAGGCAGACCAAACTGTTCCTTTTTCTAAAATATCAGTTTATACCTTTCGGCTAGTTGAAAACGAACCGGAGTCGTATTTCTGAACCACTCGTATGAAAACTGAAAACGCATACGAAAATCATTCGTGTACGAAATCAAATTCTACATACATATAATCACGCCTTTATCCATCATGGGGTAGGCAGAGCATAAACGACCTAAATAAAGATCGTTCCGCCACGTCTGACAATCAAATTCTAATACACACGATTTTACGTATTTTTGAAGCAGTAGAAATCTGTGTTGCCAATAAAGTGTAATCCCATAAATTGTTTTCGTTCTACGCAGAAATACACCTACTATACCACCACTACCACTAACAAAAATCGTTGATTTGAAAAACCGGAAATGAATCGTAGAGAAACGGAACGTAAATTCAAGTAAATTAAAAAGTTAAAGTGTCACTTGTCAAATGATTCTCTGAGTCACTGACATGATAATAGACTACTTAAGTCTTTTCACTTCAAAATTTTTTCACATGACCTTCCTTTAGCTTCGCAAGGTCTTAGTTATGCGTGGAATGAGTTTTTTAAAAGCACTAGTAGCAGTAAGATATTATTTTGAGGAAATTCAGCTGGCATATTCCATGTTTTTCTCACGCTCTCAATCCAGTATGGAAGAGATTATTTTCACCTACTGTAGAGAGAAAAACATAGAATTTGCCAGCTGCATTTCCTCCCTGGCATGCTGTAAAAACCAGCTAAGGGATCCGAGAGTTTTAATTATTGTAATTTAGGCGATGGGTTGACAACCTCTTACTACAGCAATATACCCACAAATCTATCTTAAATAACCCTCAAAACTTTGTCAGATGTGACGGAATGACCTTTGTTTAGGTCTTTCACGCTCTGCGTACACCATTAGGGATAAAGGCGTGATTATATGTATGTACTGTCTTATCTTATCTTATCTAGCCGTTAATGTCCCACTGCTGGGCAAAGGCCTCTCTCCGGTCTCTCCACGACTCTCTATCCTGTGCTTCCTCCGGCCACTCCTAGAGGAAGGAGTCGAGCTCATCTCGCCACCAGCGTCTGGGTCGGCCACGCCGCCGTCTGTCTCTTCTAGGCATCCACTCGGTGGTAATTTTGGCCCATAATTCATCTAGCATACGACAGACGTGACCTGCCCAGTCCCACTTTAATTTAGCTGCTGTATAGGCTACATCAGTAACACCAGTTTTGGAGCGAATTAAGGCATTTTGGACTTTGTCCGTCAGTTTCAAGCCTAGTATACTTCGCTCCATTGCTCGTTGGCAAACTCCGAGTCTGAATCTCTGAGCTTCTGTCAAAGACCAAGTCTGTGCCCCATGTGTCAGTATCGGGAGAATGCACATGTCCATGAGTTTTCGTTTCAATGATAAAGGCAGTTCGCCTTTCATGTGCTCCTTCATCGACCAATAACTCCTCCAGGCATTTTCTATGCGTCGCGTAACTTCTTTCTCTTGGCGAGCCTCAAAGGAAATTAATTGGCCGAGGTATATGTACTCATGGACATACTCGTATTCCATTCTCCCGCCATCGACTGTTACTGTCCTTTCGATGCTATTTGACATAAGCTTGGTCTTCGACATATTTATCATTAATCCAGCCTCGAAGCTTGCGGTGCTTAGATCTTGAAGCATGAGCTCTAGTTCTGCAGCTGATGCAGAGAGCAAGACGATGTCGTCCGCGAAGCGAAGGTTTGTCAACCTCACTTCACCAACTTCAACGCCTCGCCCCTCCCACTCAGCACCCACTTTCCTGAAAACTTCCTCCAAGGCGCTGGTGAACAATTTGGGGGACAGCGGATTTCCCTGTTTGACGCCTTTTTGTATTCTGAAAATTGGACCTGTTGTTTCTAATTTTATTGCAGCTTTACTATTAATATAAATAAGTTTCAGGAGGTTAGTATAAGTTGAGTCAATTTCTTGGTTATGTACTGTATATAATAAAGTTTAACTTGTTTGTGTCCGAGCCGAACAACATCGAAGAAATAAAATGGAAAGGATATGGAAGAGAATAGAGAAGAATAGCGCACTTTAGGGTCGTATTTGGTCGAGTGATAGCGCAGAAATGTCATTTTAGTCTGAACTGGCCTGTCAAATCCACACCTAATATTGCTCTCAAGTTTGATATCGCTTCATAAATACGAGCCTTAATGTCCTAGGCGAAGATCCACTTCGGGTCGCTGAGCTAGTGAAGTGAGGAGTACTTTTTTGTTGCATTTTTTCTATTCCTGTCTGGACCAGAGACCCCGATGATGTAGTGGATAGGGCCGCTGCCTCCTGAGCGGGAGGTCGTGGTTCGAACCCCACCACGTACCAATGTGTTTTTCGGTTTTCGAATTTCATATGTACGTTTATTCGGCGCTTTTTCCGTGCTTCGGAAAGCACGTTAAGCCGTTGGTCCCGGTTAATATCGTTTAATACCGTAGATATTAGTCGTTAAGCCATATCAGAGGCCTGTGCTAAGCATTGGCGGCTTGAAAACTCTGACCTAATCTAGGATTGGGTCTGGTTTTCCTCCTGGGTTGCGGAGGTCAGATGGCAGTCGCTCTGTGTAAAAATCAGTACCCTCGTTCAATCCCCTAGATTAGGAAGCCGACCCCGTGAGATACGGGACAAGGCTAAGGAGATGAAGGAGATGACCAGAGCTGACTGAGTCCGAAGAAGAATAAGTTCGAAAATGTTTTAGCAATCCCACACAACAGCAGAAATCAGCAAGTTGTTCGCTGGCGATAATTTCACGACGGTTTCACAAACGTAACCAGCCATTACTGCCAAACCGTTCAACGACGTCTTTAAAAGCGACACTAGTCAATAGTGCTGCCAAAAGAAGCATTTATCGAGGAAAGATGTCCCGAAAAGTTTATCGTACAATGGACAAAATTATTACGTTAAAGGCCGTATTCATAAACAGCACTTGAGACTGACAGCTAGTTTGTGTAAGTATCACAAATGTCATTTCAGTACAATATGACCTGTCAAACCCATACTTAATACATACATAAATCATCAATCATCAGCGTTTAACGCCTCGTAAAAGGCGCTTTCGCCACGTTTGACAAAAATTTAGGGCAAGTTTAGATTGTAATATGTATTGCTATAGTGACAGGTCGTCAGCCCATCGCCTAAATTACAATACACTGTAACCCTCGAGTCCCTTTTGCTGACTTCAACAGCATGCCCGGGCAGCTGGAACATTCTATGCTTTTCTATCTCTCCCAGTCCAGTATGGAAGTAATACATCCACACTTAATACTGCTCTCAATCTTCAGATAGATTTATAAATACGAGCCTTAGATTTCTAACTTATCATAATAGTCTGTTAAAAATAAATATATGAAAGAATTATTTCCATACGACAATTAGTTACCATGCGTGTCCGATCCACGTGTTTGTATCGAATGAACGCCAAATGACGTCACAGGTCCCTGCTGTTTCATAGAAATCGTAATAACCTCGGTAGCAGAATGGTAGCGGGCCGCATTATTTAGATTAGACGAAGTTCAAATGGCTGTAAAATTATAACCAGAGAAGATAAAAACAAAAATTTATGTATTAGTATTTTCTTTCGTGTAAAAGGTTTTTTTTTAAAATATTTAGTTTTATATTTTTAGTTTTAATTTAATATTTAATATGATTAGGTAGCCGACCTCGTGAGATACGAGATAAGGCTAGGGGAAAAAATATGTTATCAAAATGAATTCTTCACTTAATATTGGAAGAGCGGTGCCTTCTTACACAGACCCTTAAGCTTACCAGAAGGCACCGACCCTTAGATAAGTTTTATCTTTAATAGCTACCAATAAAAACATATTTAAAAATAGAACAAAAAAAATATGTTAATTTGCGTACTATTTCACACTTATCAGAATCTGTAAATGATACCAGGATCAAGAACAGCATCACCCACTACTCTATACTTATCTCTTCTTATTTAAGTCGTAAAGTTGACTATGGAATAAAATACAGGATATAGGCAGCTCAGCGTTCAGCGATTGGGTATCCCATTTACTGGTCAATAGGTTTGTATTCCACCCTAGTTCACTTAGCAATCTTAGCACAGAAGAATGGAATGGAATAGAAATATATTTTATTGCACAAAAACACAGAAACTACAAATTAATTTGACAGAAAAGTGGTACAATTGGCAGCCATATTGCTAAGGTAGAAATATCTTCCAGGCAACGGAATAGGTAAATGGATAGTGAACTAAAGGATTAGTAGGTAAAAATATTTAAATCATGGAAAATATATGATATTATATTTTTATGATTTACATTTCTATAAACATGTCCATCTACCATTTAACGAAATCATCTCGTCTATCCCGAATATACAATTTTGGATCGAGAATAATCGTCCTACCGACAACACTAGTGTGAAATCGTCTTCTTCGGCAACCACCAACTCAATACCAGTCTTAATTTCACCACAATTAGGTTCAATTTGCGTTGGCCAAGTGGGCGATTATGACGGGCCATCATTTTGAATTTGGAACGTAACTGCCCCGCCCACCGAGACGCGATTCCGTAAACGATATTGCAGTAGACGCGTGCGTTTACGTATAAATTCAACACTTGAGATACTACTTGGTTAAATGTTGGAGCGAGGGGCATTTTTGACCATCTCATTGATGGAGCCACGGGGGTGAATGTGGCTAGACTTCGGGCAGTGTCTCAACTGGAATCAGGAGCGTGGTTGCAAGCTTTACCATCTCCTCACATGGGAACACTTCTCGACAGTGAATCTTTGCGCGTGGCCGTGGCTCTCCGCCTGGGTTGCAACGTTTGTGAACCACATTTATACGTTTGCGGCTCTACGGTGGAAGCCATCGGACACCATGCCTTAAGTTGCAATCGCTGTTCGGGTAGGTTCCCACGTCACCACGCCCTGAACGAGATCATCCGTAGAGCACTCGGGTCTGGCGTCCCCATGCGTCCTTGAGCCTCCAGGTCTAAGTCGTACAGATGGGAAAAGACCCGACGGCCTAACCTTGGTGCCCTGGAAGTGCGGGAAATGTCTCTTGTGGGACGCAACATGCGTCAGCACGTACGCGGCTAGTCATGTCCGTGGTACAATGGGGGCGCCTGGCACAGCCGCTGAATCTGCGGCTGAAAAAAAGCGAGAAAAGTACGCCCCATTATCTCAAAACTATAATTTTATTCCTTTCGCTGTGGAAACGGCCGGTTGTTGGTGCACGGAAGCAAAATGTTTTATAGTCGAGTTAGGCAGTCGACTGAGAGAAAGAGGAGATGACCCTCGCTCTGGTTATTTCTTGGTGCAAAGGTTGGCCATAGCGATTCAACGCGGTAATGCAGCGAGCGCTATGGGGACCTTTGCGAAAGGATCGACCATTTGATGAGGATAAGTTAAGTTTTAAGTGACATTTTTATTTTGTATCTTGACATGTTGTTTTAATTAACTTGTTTATTATCTCCTCGAGTACTACATTCTTCTCTACAGTCAACTACTTTCTATTTATCGCTTGATTTCGAGTACACTGAGAAATGCATTGTAAAAAATAAACGCATGACTAGTTCGCGTTGATGTCTTTAGTATGAAGCAGCGATCGATAATTTATTTAAATTTCAGTTTACATACATACATACATAATCACGCCTTTATCTCTAATGGGGTCGGCAGAGCGCCCGGTTATGCTGTAAAAACCAGCTAAGGGATCCAAGGGTTTCAGTATATTTCAATTTAGGCAATGGGCTGACAACCTATCACTACAGCAATATACCTATAATCTATCTTAAATAACCTTCAAAACTTTATGAGATGTGGCGAAACGACCTTTGTTTAGCTCGTTTACGCTCTGCCTACTCCATTACGGATAAAAGCGTGATTATAGGTATGTTTGTATGTATACCCACTCATTACCCTTAACAATATACCTATCATGTGACAATAAAAGCAAATAACTCAATTTATACTCAAAGCACGATCGGGTTATGAACTCAAAACCCACAACAAGATGTTATTATTTGCTCAAAAAACTATAATTGGGCATCCGGTCCCTCGTCATGAATGCTAGTCCCTTGATGATAAAACGTACGCGTTTACGTTATTGTATTGTAGGAAAATGTAGGAGCTTATACCGGGTGTAAGGGACAGCGTCCCGCAAACTGATAGGGGTTACTCAGGCTCGTATTTTTGAAGCGATCTCAAACTTGAGAGCAATATTAAGTACGGATTTGTCAGGCCAGTTTGTACTGAAATAACATTTCTGATACGAACTCAAACTCGCTGTCACTCTTGAGAGCTGATTACAAATACGGCCCTTAGTCAACGACACTGAACAACTTCGACCATGTATTCTTTCAGGAAGTAAAAATAAAAATGGGCTTTTCCATACAAAATATCCACCTCGATCAGACGTTTGCATGGAAAAGCCAGTTTTCATTTTCACTTCCTGAAAGAATTTCTTGGTGGAATTTGTTTAGTATTATTGACTAAGCAACCCCTATCAGTTTGCGGGGCGCTGTCCCTTACACCCTGCATACAAAAAAATACATTGATTTGACAAACTGGGTAAAGCTTGGATAACACTGATTTAGTTTTCATTATGATTCGGCAAAATAAGCTATGAATGTTGAGATCAAAGATTAGTTCGTTCCAGTTCCAAAATACGGTTTAAAACCATACTTAAAACATTTTTATGATCAGACAGTACAGAAGATAAGACTATGATACAATACTTACGCCTGTACCGCTTATTGGATAGGTAGACCTTCAACAAACTCATAAATAGCATTTTTGCCACGTCTAATAAATAGTTAGTACGTTATTATAAATAATATAAATTGTAATTTCAATAGTCTCCAAATAAAAAGCAAAAACGCAGTAAGTGGCAAATCTTAAAATTTTGATTTAAACCATGAAAAATATTGCACGCATAAAATACCCATAGTAAAAAATATGCGTAATTGTAGAGCAGCACGATGTATTGTTATATTATAATAATACAACACAAGAATGTTGTATGTTATTTAGGAATTGGCCCGTTTTGCGTGTTTTTTGTGAAGATCCCATGTCACCGGATAACAAGACATGGAATTATGGCTACGATAATTTGGGCTTATTAGGGTACCGCAAATAAGGGTTCATGGCATTTCAATAAGATAAGATTTACAATAATACTGTTTTTTAAAGTTTGTAAATGCAAAACTGAATATAGGTTATTATATTATGGATTTATTAAGTTTTTATCTGTCATCAAGAAGATTTAAAGATAAGTAAACGATGATAGTACTTATTTTTTCTACCTGTAGCGCACATAGATTGCGCCACATCAAGATACATACATACATAAATCACGCCTTTATCCCTTACGGGGTAGGCAGAGCGTTTAACGCCTCGTAAAAGGCTCTTTCGCCACGTTTGACAAAAATTGAGGGCAATTTTAGATTGTAATATGTATTGCTATAGTGACAGGTTGTCAGCCCATCGCCTAAATTACAATACACTGTAACCCTCGAGTCCCTTTTGCTGACTTCAACAGCATGCCCGGGAGGAAGGGCAGCTGGAACATTCTATGTTTTTCTATATCTCTTAGTCCCAATCAAGATACAACAGTCCTAAAAACGCGGTATCCAAGTTTGCTCGGCGACCTGCATATATAAATCTTCCGAACTAATCCAGTCAGACTCCGGTCCCCTGGTCACAACACCCGACCAGGTGGGTGATTACCCTTTTCCCATCTGTCATCACTCGGCCAACTGGCCTTAAGAAAATGCTCCTAAATACCTAAATAATAAATAACTAGGTACTTGAAAAAAGACTATCCATATCTATACATAGACAGTACTTAAAGTGACCTAAATATATTTGCGCATATTGTTTAGTTGTGATTTCAGTTATTTCATAAATTAACTGTGTCTAACAACTGCCTCCGTGGTCTAGTGGCTATTACCATGGACTACTGATCCGAAGGTCCTGGGTTCGATTCCCAGGGGGGAAACACAAAGTTGATATTTGAGAATTTATCACTTTGTGAATTTTTCCCCCGTTTGGTTAGGACATTGCAGGCTGAATCAGGTGATTGTCCAAAAAGAAAATTATTTCGTGCTTCGGAGGGCCAGTTAAGCCGTCGGTCCCGGTCGCTGTCTTTGATAGTGGTCGTGACTCAAACCATGTCAGAGGCCTGATAATTGTGCTATTAGGCGGTTTAAAAACTCTGACACCAGGGTTCATCGGGTCCATAGTCTCGATACCCACTCGACAGAAGAAGAACTGTGTCAATAAAATGTTACAAGTGTGGTCCCTAAGTTAAAATATTTTTTAATTAGCTACTATGTGGTGGCTGGAACCCATTTTTGGATATATCATTCTCGGATTATGCTCATTAAATTATGTCATAAATTTTTATGAACGATGATTTCGGTAGCGCGACCATTTTTGATGTAAATTTCGCATTAGTTTTGATTTTGTATGGTAATAGGCAGTGATTTGGTAACTGCCACGTCGATTATATTTAAATTGATGTATGGATTGATGGTTGTATTTCTGACAGATTGTTATAACGACTTTCCTTTTATGGGAGTACCAATTTGGAGGCTTGAGAAAATACTGGTGTTCTTAAAAAAAATGTGTGTATAAATAACATTTTGAGAAAAGCACTTCCATGCTGGGCTGGGAGCGAGAGAAAAATAAATAATGTGCCAGCTGCATTTCCTCCCAGGCATGCTGTAAAAGCCAGCTAAGGGTTTCTGTATATTGCAATTTAGGCGATAGGCTGACAACCTGTCACTACAGCTACCTACAAATCTATCTTAAATAACTCTCAAATCTTTGTCAGACGTGACGAAACGATTTTTGTTTATTTAGTTTACGACCTACCTACCCCATTAGGGCGTGATTATATGTATGTATAACTTTTTGAGAAAGTATGTGCCCGCAATATTTTCACTCATTTTAATTATTTATTTTCCCGGGTCAAATTTCGATATCTGAACTGAAAATTTTGAAGTCGTGATAGAAAATACATTCAATGATTTACTTACCAAATTGACTCATTAATTAGCAAAATAATATGTAGGTAGAATCAATGTTCAATGTATAAATTTGTAAACAAACAAACACTGAACAATGTTATAAACCAAATACAACTCGCGACAGCCTTTTATAATAACAACAACATTCATACATATAATCACGCCTTTATCCCTAATGGGGTAGGCAGAGCATAAACGATCTAAACAATGGTCATTACGCTACGTCTGACAATGTGTTGACGGGTATTTAGATAGATTTGTATGAATATTGCTGTAGTAACGGGTTGTCAGCCCATCGCCTCAATCGCAATATACGGAAACACTCGGATCCCTTAGCTGGTTTTTACAGCATGCTCGGAAGGAATCGCAGCTGGCACATTCTATGTTTATCTATCGCTCCCAGGCCAGCATGAAAGTAACAACAATACATTTAAAAAAGTAGCATTATTAGACGAATTGGCGCTTGGAGGCTCAAAATAGGGATAAGTGGAAGGAGAAGAGGGAGGCCTTTGTCCAGCAGTGGGATGATGTGGGCTAAGTAAGAAGAAGAAGATTAATAACTTACCTGGCGCACAGTAGGACCACAATCAGGACTAATAAAAACCGCGTTGTTTGGTGATCTTTGCCGCTTTTTGCCGCGCGTACCACAGTGCCCGCGCGACGCGTACATACCAACATTGTTTCACATCATAACGTTTTTGATTTTTATCTTTTAAAACACATTTTCACTGACACTTTTTTGGCGGCTCGTTTTGGATGTCGGACCACTGTGTTGGTGTTGTGTGATCTGTAATGAAAGAAAATATGTTTCAGATAGATATTTCAAAGAAACAATCATTATAATCTTTCTATTATAACTTTATTTATTAAGTTTCAATAAAAAAAAGAGTTTAAAATCAAGAAATTTATGACACAGAAAAATGGAAAGAAAGTTAAATACCATCTTGAAACATTTAATTGCTTGTTTTTATTTCATTGTCAATAAGTACCTAAGAATAACATATTTGCTGTAATAAATTATCAGATTCTTACACTTTGTCGCTTACGCCTTTTATTCTTATAAAAACCAATCACATAAAATAATTAATTCTTTCGGAATTCACCCGACAAAGTTGTTAATTCGTACAATTCCACGCAAGACACGATAATTACAATACGGTTACATGTTTTCAACAATGGGTTAAAGTAAATAGCGTATGTTGAGCAACTTTGGGCAGGCTGTTTGTCAGAAATCAGACAAATAACGTGCGTTTCGCACGTCATGGATAGGATGGAAACACACCGAGGCCAGAAGACACCGAAACAGAGTCGACGATGAAGGGAGAACATAAAAAAAACAATTATCCCTTACAGGGTAAGAAGTGCCGTAATAGTCTAGTGATGATGATCCTTCTGACCGATTTCGGCCATGGCGACTACTTCGACTCCTAGTCGGTGCGGCGCTCGTGTGCCCGAAAGTGATTCACGTAGCCGATTTTTGCCTTGAACTTCCGTGCACACTTAGGGCACGTGAGTACACCTTGCTCATAATGGTATCGAATGGCAGCAGACTGGCGGGACTTCAGCTCATCGCGTTTCGTGTCGAGGTCAACTTTACGTTGTTCCTCAAAATCGCTGACTCGCTTCTGTACCAGCCTGCGCCACTCTGGACGTTGTGCTGCCAAACCCTCCCACTCGGAGGGCTCGATTTTGCATCTTTTCATATGCCGATTCTGAACATCCTTAAATCTGAGGACTTGTCCGCCATGCTTCCGCTTGCCCTCCTCCAGTTCAGAATAAAAGATGCGCTTCGCTACTCTCTCCTCCACCATACGCGATACGTGACCGCACCATTGAAGCTGGCTGAATAGTCTAGTAATTGGCGTTTTGACCGCACTTGGCAAAATAAAGCTCGTATTAATAAAGCGATCTCAAACTTGAGACCAATATTAAGTATAGATTTGATAGGCCAGTTTATACTGAAATGGCACTTCTGATGCGAACTTAAACTCGCTGTCACTCATGAGAGCTGATTATAAAAACGGCCGTAAGTGATCATCAAAACCTGTCACGATCGCGATACACACATCAATATGAAGACGCTCTCAATATTTCACTCCATTGAGGGTGTTAACGCTCTGTCTGCCACGTAAGGGATACAAGCGTGACTATATCTAAATACGAATTTCATCCAGTGTGTCTCCAACTGATTCCATCGTGTACTACAGTCGTGACTGAATTGTCACAGTAGTCATTGTGGCGTCATAATATTGTCACAACAATTAGCACTCGATACATCTACACTCTACAGGCATTTGGCCTGTTTTAAATATTCTTCCATGATGGACTGGGAGCGATAGAAAACATGGAATTTAACAGATGCTTCTGTAAAAGCCCCGGGCATGCTGTAAAGTATTGTAATTTAGGCGATGGGCTGACAACCAGTCCCGGTGGCGTTAAACGCTTCAGTATGAAAAGGACAGGAGATCTATTCTCTTTGTTATTAATGTTATGCCTTATCTGTCATTGATATGACGGATAAAATTGACAGAAATACTGGGGAAACGTGCACGCACAACGAACCAAATTGAGAGTCTAATTGCGGATACAGGAGCCCCATAATATAACTGGGGAAACGTGCAAAAAAGCGTCAAAATCAAGCGGACAAAGTGTAAAACCATGGAGTATAAATCGCCTGTCCTTTTTCAATTTTATAATATTGAAAGTGTCAATTTTAGTTTCAGCCGGTGGAATCTAGAATCAAGCCTAATGATGGCCTAACACTTCTTACCCCTGAAATTGACTTTTATATATTTTGAATCTCTCTTTTCTTAACTAAAATCATCGGGGTCGGGACCATAGAGTGCCTAAATACCCCAACAAACATAATCCTTTACTCAATGCATAGAGTGGCTAATTACCCCAACAAAAATATTCTGTACTAAATGAAAGAGGCATCTATAGGGCTCGGTTCTAGATATGCCAACTACAATTAAAATCCATTTGTCACTTTCAGACTTAAAACATTGGAAAAGGACAGAAGATCTATTCTTTCCAGTGGTTTATGCGTTATCTTTCACTTTTAACCGCCGCCATATGATGTGTCGGATAAAATTGACAGAAATACTGGTTAAACGTGTAAAAGCAAGTCAAAATCTAGCGGATAGAGTGTAAAACCATATAGTATAAATCGCATGTCCTCTTAAATTTTATTATTTTGAAAGTGACATATACATTTTAATTTTAGTTTTAGCCGGAAGTATCTAGAATCAAGCCCATAGAGCCCCTAAATACCTCAATAAAAATCATCTTCTACTAAATTCATAGAGTGGCTAAAAATTCTGTAGTGAATGGAACAAGCACCTATAGAGTGGCTAAATACCCTATAATTACTGCGGACGGCCCCGCCCACGTAAAATGATTCGCTTCCGATGTTTTGTGTGGCGTTATTAGCAGCTACTACTAGAGATGCGCCCAATGAATAGTTGGCTTTTATAACTTTCGTATTATTAAAAAAATAAAAAAAATAAACAGGTGTAAGGGACAGCATCCCGCAAACTGATAGAGGTAGCTCAGTCAACGAAACTGACCAACTATATGCAGGTTTGATTTTCAGGTAATGAAAAATTTAAAGTATTGCTTTTCCATACAAATTGTCTGTTCGAGGTGGTCATTTTGTATGGCAAGGTCGATTTTGTTTTCCACTTCCTGATAATTCTCTTGATAGTTGTTCAGTGTCGTTGACTGAGCAACCCCTATCAGTTTGCGGGACGCTGATAAACATCACATCGACTTGTTGTAGTAAGAAACCTTTAAAACGTTTTCAGCTTCAGAAATCAGCCTTATACCTTGAAATTGTTTTTAAATTTGTAAGAAAATTGCGAGTTGAATTACTTGAATGTATTTCAAGATGGTTTTATTCTTTGCACATTGAACTGTTGATCCCGGTCGCGGAAATAGAGAGAAATTACAAACATTCTTTAAAAATGGCCACATTGGCAA
The DNA here is from genome assembly GCA_949820665.1 of Scrobipalpa costella. Lineage (NCBI taxonomy): Eukaryota > Metazoa > Arthropoda > Insecta > Lepidoptera > Gelechiidae > Scrobipalpa > Scrobipalpa costella. The sequence continues at coordinate 13,096,497 of OX463318.1, forward strand.
AATACTCTTAGTCTTGCATTGGATCAGCAAAAATAAGCTAAAATAATAGCCAACATTCATAATCATAGTAAAAATCTTTCTTGGTTGGCAGGTTTTTTAATTCATTGACCACATTCTGCGGTATGTTGTGTCGTTGACAAACCCTATCGGCTTTAACGACACCGATTGTCATATTTATACATGTTCGGTTAGTAATAAAATAAATCAATAAATAATAATTGAAAAACTTAGTGAACTAAATAGTCGATTTTGACCGGTTTTTTACTCATCTCTAGTGGGTATCTCTACCTGTACCAGGCAGCCAGACATGTTATTGTTGAAAAATATAATGATCTGTACCGTTTATCATCTGTGGTCGAGTCACAGAATAAAAGAGCCAAGCATTATTTTGTATAGTCTGCGCTTTTGAATTAAAAAAAATAAACATTTATCAACTTGCACACAAAAGGGTTGCGTAAAACACAAATAGAGATGTTATCAGTAGAGGATTTTTGTATGTTGTTAATAGTGATAATGACAGACAAGTTTACGAAATATAAAAAAAGTACCAAGTCAAAATTCTTTTTTAAAAATAATACGGAATCAATAAATATAACATCAATAGGTGCCTTTCGACAATTTTTAATCAAACTACAAACTTGCTTTTATTTTTTGAGCTTTGTTTTTGGGGGAACTAAGTAATGTTGTTCAATTTCACGAGTAGGTTTCTTGTAGATTCACTCCCTTAAATTTGATAAACAAAAAAAATTACCTTGCATTTAAGTATCACTACATAGTATAAAACAAAGTCGCTCTCTCTGTCCCTATATCCCTATGTATGCTTAGATCTTTAAAACTACTCAACGGATTTTGATGCGGTTTCTTTTAATGGATAGAGTGATTCAAGAGAAAGGTTTATATGTATAAAACATGCAGAATATAGTAGAGAAACACTGATGATTTCTGTGCGAAGCCGGGGCGGGTCGCTAGTATAAAAATAAACAAAAGTATGAATTTCCTCCTTGAGTTGAACTTGACATTAAACTCCGGTTAATTGCGTTCCCGTGTCGAGCGAGACCAAATAACAGATACTCCTTTGAATCTACATACATACAGGGTCTTTTGAAGTGCTATTACTATTTGAGGAGCTGACAACAGGAGAATATAATAGAATTATACTTTATTACGCGGAATAAAAACGTACTAATTAATTAGAAACAGCGGAATAGATAAATTGAGGCAAGAGTGTTGTAACCATATTTTTTTTTATATTTATTTATTTAACAGTTTATTGTACATAGAAACACACACAGAAAAAAATACCATACAGTGGTAAAGCATTCGTAATTTGTAAAGGTGACTATAACATTAGCGAGATTTCAGAAAATTTGCGGGTTACACCACTCTTACTCTCAGCGCCTCATTTATTTAGAGGTTTATGTTTGATCATACAAATACTATCCAATTTCATTATCGCTAGGTCAAAAGTCATGTCTCATCTCAAAGCTGCAAGTCAGGGGCTTTTTTTAAAACACAAACAGTCATACATAAACATAATTGTTAGATATAAGTAATAAACAGACCTGGAGGTTCATTACTGTAATTTTAACAATAATGAAGGTACGAGCTTTCGGTAAACAACTTTTCAGTACGTTTTGTAAACAAGGGAGAATCACAATAAAAAACGTTACACTATATTTTATACACGGATCAGTTTGCTAAAATGTTGGTTTTAGCACTTTTTGATTTGGAGGCAGGTATAATTTGTTCTTCTTCTTTGCGTGTAGATTAAAATAAAATATTTTTAACCGTTTTGGACCAATCTTTAATTTGTTGAAGTGAACTCTATATCTAGTATTTTTTTTAGTGAAATTAAAAAAATACATTGCAAAGTCTTTGTAAATATAGATACATACATACATAAGTCACGTCTTTATCCCTAATGGGGTAGGCAGAGCGTAAACGACCTAAACAAACGTCGTTCCGCCACGTCTGACAGTTTTGAGGGTTGTTTAAAACAGATTTGTAGGTATATTGCTGTAGTGACAGGTTGTCAGCCCATCGCCTAAATTGCAATATACTGATACCCTCGGATCCCTTAGCTGATTTTTACAGCGTGCCCGGGAGGAAATGCAGCTGGCACATTCTATGTTTTTCTCTTACTCCCAGTCCAGCATGGTAAATATAGATCTACTCCTTTAAAACATTCTGTATTATACCGTGTACATAACATGCGTTTATGAGCTATTTGTAACTATAGGTCTCTCTATTTAAGATAAAAATACATGAAAACCAACTCGGTTGGTTAAGTTTATAGCAAACTTTAGATAAATTATCCAAAGGTCTTTGAGATTAAACTTGCTTGATATCTTTAAGATAAATATGAAAACTAACTACAAGATAATTATCGTTATGTCTATGGCTGTTGATATATAGTTGAGGTATTGAAGTCAAGAAAAGAATTGGCAAAGAACAGAAACATTTTTTTTTAAAATTTGAATTGGATTGTATTTTAAGTTGTTTTTGTTTTAATTGATATTTTCCATGTTCCATGTTTTAATATTATAAGTCTGTGCTGTAATTTCTAATTTACTCAACATTGTGTGCGCCTGGGTTTTAAACTGTAAGCCATATTTGTCGTAATTAATAAATGAATTGAATGAATTACTATTTAATTGAATTCTGTTACCAATTATTTTAACGCTTCGAATGTATTGCCAATTTATTGTGATTTTCTTTATTTTTTCGATCCAAAGCTTTGATAAACAAAGGTATATAAGATACTTATTTTAAGCACTACTGAAAAGTATTCATAGGTTTTTACGAGAAAATTGTTTTGAGTTCCGGTTGAAATCGTGATCCGGAAAGCTAGTTTGAGAAATAATCGCAAGTTGTGTCTAGGATCTTCTTAATAAACGGTACCTACTTATGACCTATACCATAGCTCCATGCTGGCCTGGGAGTGAGAGGAAAGAATGTGCCAGCTGCATTTCCTCCCGGGCATGCTGCAAAAATCAGCTAAGGGATTCGAGTGTTTCAGTACATTGTAATTTAGGCGATGGGCTGATAACCTATCACTACAGCAATATACCTACGAAACTATCTTAAATAACCCTCAAAACTTTGCCAGACGTGGCAGAACGACCTTTGTTTACGCTCTGCCTACCCCATTAGGGATGGAGACGTGATTATATGTATGTATGTACCATAGATCATTTTCAACTTAGAGATACTTTGTGAGTATGGGTTAAGTATCTAAGGTTTACTTAGTACGTTCCATTTCTCACAGAAATTGCTGAACCATACATTAAGTAGGTTATGTTAAGGAGGATCACTCTTAAATAGTTTCTATAGTGAATAATGTTGCTATTTAAACGACGCCGCCTTAAATGCCCATCACATCACAACTACGAAAATAACCTTTATTAACAAGGAATAAGAGTGTATGTTATAGAGTGTATTTTAGGAGTGGAAGTTAGAATTTCCTAATGCGATTTGTATGGAATGAACTGCCTTTATGGTCTAGTGGTCTGAGCCACGGACTGTCGATTCGGAGGGCATGGGTTTGATTTTCATAGTGATAAACACAAAATTGATAATTTTGACAATTTATCACATTGTAAGAATTTCCCCAGTTTGGATTTGTCAGTTTAGCTGAGAAAGATTTGATTGATTGTGTGCTCCGGAGGGCACGTTAAGCTGCCGTTCGTAGTAGCTGTGTTTGATTGCGGTCATTACAAAAACCATGTCAGACGTTATTTGGTTATTTAGGCTCGTATTTATGAAGCGTTATTTAATTTGAGAGCAATATTAAGTGTGGATTTGACAGCCTCGTTTGTACTGAAATGAGATTTCTGATACGAACTAAAACTCTCTGTCACTCATAAGAGCTGATTATAAATACGGCCCTTAAACTCTAAATACAGCTTTGAGTTGCAGACGTTACTTCATGTTTTAGGAGTGTATTAGTTTCCAAATACGTTAGTATGGAATTTACAGCATTTCTCAGATTTGCACCGATGACCATTTGGATAGGGTATTCAAGGGTTGAATGTGTAAACATTACTCAATTAAAGTCTTCTGCTACTTTAGCGGTCTGATCCGTAAGCTCTTGACCCGGAGGTCCCGGTTTCGATTCCCGGGGGGGGACAACGACTTTGTTGTTGTTTCTAGTTTGGTTAGTACATTGCAGGCTGATGACCTGTTTGTCCGAAAAGTAAGATGATCCATGCCGTCGGATGGGCATGTAAATAGTCGGTCCTGCGCCTGAATTCTCTCTGGTCGTGTCAGTCAATCTGTACCATCGGAATAAGAGATTGAAGGAATAGAGAGTGCACTTGTGTAATGCGCAAACACTTTGGCACTAAAAGCAAGTCCCGCGCAGATAGATGTCCTCACCGAAAAGTCTCTCATTATTAGTTTATTTACTAAGTGCTTAAAGTTCTACCTAATTGCCTACTGGTCAACCAGTCATGTCTGTTACAAAAAAAAAAACTTTATTCCAGGCCCATAGCTTTACAACTAAAGTTAAGTTAACAATATTTTACGTTTACAATTTTTAGATTTAAAATAAAATTTAAGTTTAACAATGACTGCATATATAAAAAAAAGGTTAAATTACAAAGTTAAAGTTTTACAAAAATGAGTTGGTTACATACATACTTTGGTGCAACTTTTACATACATACATACATACATATAATCACGCCTTTATCCCTAATGGGGTAGGCAGAGCGTAAACTACCTAAACAAAGGTCGTTTCGCCACGTCTGACAAAGTTTGGAGGGTTATTTAAGATAGAATTCTAGGTATATTGCTGTAGTGACAGGTTCAGCCCATCGCCTAAATTACAATATACTGAAACCCTCGGATCCCTTAGCTGGATCTTACAGCATGCCCGGGAGGAAATGCAGCTGGCACAGTCTATGTTTTTCTTTCGATCCCAGACCAGCATGGAAGTATTTTTCTTTCGATCCCAGACCAGCATGGAAGTAACAAGTAGTGCAACTTTTACCAGTGTTTAATTATTAAACTATCAAATCTACTTGCAACCATACTGAGGATGCAATTGGAACTGACACGAATTCTTTGTTATGTGCCTGGGGCTCTTGATCCGAATGTGGTGGGATCAAATTTATTTTAGTAGAAATGATGATTTTGAATTGTGGTCACTAGTTGGTCCGATGACCAAGGTGATCTTTTTGATTTATCTCCGATTGTGTCAGTCATACTTGTTCTATCAGCTTATTATAAGATTAAAAGAATAGAGAGTGCATTTGTGCATTGCGTAAAGAAGTCAGGCACTAAAAACAAGTCCTGCGTCGATGGTGGTGGAGGCTATTTAAGAGATCTGGCGTGAGGCTGTTCTGAAAACAGAAAACAATAAGTAGGTAGTTTTGACCCAACACCACCTTTTGGGGTCGAATTTGACAGGCAAAAAAAAAAAAAAACGATACATCACTATATACCGGGTGTAAGGGACAGCGTCCCGCAAACTGATAGGGGTTGCTCAGTCAACAAAATTGAACAAACTATCACCGAGATATTTTTTCAGGAAATGAAAAAAAATATGGCCTTTCCTTACAAAATTTCCACATCGATCAGACAATTTGTATGGAAAAGCCTTTTTTTCACTACAATTGTTTTTACTCACTTCCGGAAAGAATTTCCTAGTGAAAGTTGTTCAGAGTCGTTGACTGAACTACCCCAATCAGTTTGCGGGACGCTGTCCCTTACACCCCGTAATATAAAACTAAGTCACATCCCGCTTCTGTCTGTCCCTCTGTATGGTTACATCTTTAAAATTATGCAACAGATTTATCTAAATCTGTTCATCTGCGGTTTTTAAATAGATAGAGTGATTCTTGAAGAGGAAGGTTTATATGTATAATACATGCATGAACACTGCATAGATAAACTGATATACTGTGCGAAGCCAGGGCGGGTCGCTAGTTAAAATATATTTGACTGTGTGTCTTTGCCTTCTTCCATGCTGGCCTGGGAGGGAGACCTGCTAAGGGATCTGAGGGTTTCAGTATATTGCAATTTAGGCGATGGGCTGACATCCTGTCACTACAGCAATATACCTACAAATTTATCTTAAATAACCCTCAAAACGTATATTTGTAAATTGTTATTTTTAATTTTGGAAAAAAAAAATACTTTGTAAGACGTGCCGTAACGACCTTTGTTTAGGTCGTTTACGCTCTCCCTACTCCATTAGGGATAAAGACGTGGTTATATGTATGTATATTATATATCTTCGCCTTATCACCTTAAAATAAACATAACACGGTTCACTAATTACTAATTACGATCTAATATTTGTTTATAAATCGACAGAGCAACGGCGTATTTGAGAAACGGGATCTCGATTCCAAAACTGGATTTCAAAGTAAATTGATATCTTTGCTTACTTATATTAAGTACTTCTAATGATGAAATTTTTCATGGTGAGCCCGATGGTGTAGTGGATAGGGCCACTGCCTCCTGAGCGGGAGGTCGTGGTTCGAATCCCACCACGTACTAATGTGTTTTTCTGTTTTCAGAAGAAGCACGAGATCAAGAAGGAAGCACGTTAAGCCGTTGGTCCCGGTTAATATCGTTTAATACCGTAGATATTAGTCGTTAAGCCATGTCAGAGGCCAGTGCTAAGCATTGGCGGCTTGAAAACTCTGACCTAATCTAGGATTGGGTCTGGTTTCCCTTCTGGGTTGCGGAGGTCAGATGGCAGTCGCTCTGTGATAAAACCAGTACACTCGTTCAATCACCTAGATTAGGAGGCCGACCCCGAGAGATACGGGATAAGGCTTGGGAGATGATGATGATGAGATTTTTCATTAAGGTGCAGTAAATAAGACAGTTTGATTAATATGATGATGAATAGAAAATACGTTATTTTTATATCGTGACCGGAAGTGGTATATCCACAAGGGCGTTTCCGTGCTTCGGAAGGTACATAAGCTGTTGGACCTGGTTGATAACAAATTCATGACATCAAATTAGGCCGGTAACCTCAAGGATTGGGTCTGAATTTTCTTATGAGTTGTGGAGGTCAGATAGCAGTCGCTCTATGTAAAAACCAGTATCCTCTAGATTAGGTAGCCAACCCCTTGAAATACGGGAAAGGCTAAGGAGATGACGATAATTCAATTAAAATTGCTGTGATAGAAATAGCAGTCCTTACAACTTCGTAAAAAAGACTCCTTACATAATTCTGCGAAAAAAAACACAACTCCAAGTTAAGGCGTATCCTGCGGGTAGATAAGCAAGTCGATTTCAGGATATACAACCATCGCCCGTAATGTGTTAGAATATAGTTCAAACCAGCGCGCTCTACGGCGTGGCGGTTACGTCTGTAGCCTCGCCAAAAATGAGCGTAAAACGCACTAAAAAGCTTATTCCATAAAAACTACGAGTCGGATTATAAAAAGCTATGCTACGGTTTTAGATAATCATAATACGGACATTTTCCCAAAGGAACCGTGGAAGCGCTCCTAATATTTTAGAAGAAATATCAAATTTACTGATAAAAACAGCTTTACTTCCAGATTTTTAGCACACTCGTTTATGAACTAGGTAATTTTTAAATGTTGCAATTGCAAGCCATAAACCAATTTCTTAGATGTATTTTAGATTTTTCAAACGATTCGTTTCGGAGAAATATTCTCTTAAAAGCAACCATCCGATAGAACCTTAAGTACGCAATGTTGACGTATCAACTCAAGTCCAACTTAACTGGGACTTGGAATACGATCCCAGTCAAACAAGTAGCAAGTTACAAGTAACTGGCCGCTTATAGTGTGCTTAAAGGATACTTTACTGGTGCTTAGTATCAGTTATTTATTATACTACTGGATCAGCCGGTCTAAAACCTAGGATCTGTTGGGAAAAAATCTCATACACTTTTCATTAAGTATGTGTGAAGTGCGTCAAAGATTAAATGAAGTTAATATTGTTATATTAAAGTTATAATGCAATGATTGGGACTTGGGACTGGGCCCAATCATCATAGCTAGTTTGAGTTCGTATCAGAATGTCATTTCAATACAATGTGACCTGTCAAATCCATACTTAATATTGCTTTCACTCTAGAGATCGCTTTATAAATACGAGCCCTTGTTTTCAATATCGTTAGTTTCCCATAGTAACATACATACATACATAATCACGCCTTTATCCCTAATGGGGTAGGCAGAGTGTAAACGACCTAAACAAAAGGTCGTTCCGCCACGTCTGACAAAAATTGAGGGCAATTTTAAATTGTAATATGTATTGCTATAGTGACAGGTTGTCAACCCATCGCCTAAATTACAATACACTGTAACCCTCGAGTCCCTTTTGCTGACTTCTACAGCATGCCCGGGAGGAAGGGCAGCTGGAACATTCTATGTTTTTCTATCTCTCCCAGTCCAGCATGGAAGGAGCTATGTTCTTGGGGAAAGTAATGTTGTTCACGTTCATGGCAAGGTTTCGTCTAGGTTCACTCCCTTAAATTTGATGAACAAAATACCTTGCATTTAAGTATAAAAATAAACAAAAGTATGAATTTCCTCCGTAGTGTGAAGCGTGAGTTGAACTTGACATTAAACTCCGGTTAATGGCGTTCCCGTGTCGAGCGAGACCAAATAACAGATACTCCTTTGAATCTACATACATACAGGGTCTTTTGAAGTGCTATTAGTATTTGAGGAGCTGACAACAGGAGAATATAAAAGAATTATACTTTTACGCAGAATAAAAACGTACATACAGACATAAAATGAAAACTCTGACCTAATCTAGGATTGGGTCTGGTTTCCCTTCTGGGTTGCGGAGGTCAGATGGCAGTCGCTCTGTGTAAAAACCAGTACCCTCATTCAATCTCCTAGATTAGGTAGCCGACCCCGTGAGATACGGGATAAGGGTAGGGAGATGATGCAGCAAGAAGATTTAGTTTTTCAAATACCGGGTGTAAGGGACAGCGTCCCGCAAACTGACTCAGTCAATGAAACTGAACAACTTTCACCAGAATTGTTTTGCAAGAATTGAAAAAATAAAAAAAAAACTTTTTTCCATGCAAATTGTCCGATCGAAGTGGTCATTGTATGGGAAGGTCATATTAGTTTTTCATCACCTGAAAGAATTTCCCGGTGAAAGTTGTTCAGTTTCGTTGACTCAGTACGTGTATGACAGGAAGATCAAATTTCTTGTAGTGAATTCAAAAGTTAAATTCTATTGGTACGAATATACATTTGCATTTGATCCAATTTTCAAATAATTTTACGACTTCTCATCGTAAAAACATCTCGATTGGATCTTAACATCTTACACCTTATTCCTACTACTATTTCTTGTGAATTTTACAACTTTTCCCGCGGTATAAATTAGGGAAATTGCACTAACGAATGCAATAAAACTAGTGATGTATTGCACATCACTATTGATGTATTGCACATCACTATATCGAGATTGGTGGTGGTGTAAGGTTGTATATCTAAGTTGAATTATGTATCTGTTGCATCTCGTGAGAGGTGCTTATAGATTTTGTAACATTATAGTACGAGGGACGGATGTGTAGTATCTTATCTCATTGAATTTACAAAACAAATTTTAAAAGAGAGCTAGAGGAGAGCTAAGCCATCAGGCTTATGTCATGTACATTAATTTCTAAATTTTTTTTGATGCTGGACTGGGAGTGAAAGAAAATCATAGAATGTGCCAGCTGCATTTCCTCTCGGGCATGCTGTAAAAACCAGCGTAGGGATCCGAGCATGGGGTCTCACTCCGAAGAACAGTAAATAGCTTCTAAAAAATATCAGCAGATGGCGCTAAGGGTAAGACGGGCAGGTCATTCTAAATAAAAGTTTACATAAAGCAAGTTTTTTGTTTCTAAAGCCAGCAAATATATTGTTTAATAAATAATTCTGATTACCCTGAGCATTAAAAATCGTATAATATGCTCATTTTTAAAAAGTTTTAGATTAAAAGTTTCTTTTCAGCGGCTACTCTAGCGACACCCACACAGGAGTGTCAAGGATATGAAGTTTTTCGACTTTCGCTCAAACCCTAAACACATACAGGTAGTACCAACCATTCACCAATAGATGTCACTGGTACAATTATCAATCCACATATGAAATTAATATACCTACATCGAGCGGTTGCCGTTTATGTGTTATGACTTTACTTTTAGAGACCCTCGCACATTGAATTATGAAAAAAACAATAAAACAAAAATTAAAGTATGAATATTGTATCTTATTTATAAAACTCACTTGCTTTCCGCCCCGCGTTTTCACCCGCGATTAAATGAATTTTCTCGCGGAAATAAAGTATTTCTCTGCGTTAACAGTTAGCCTGTTGCTATGTCACTCATACATATATACACATATATAATCACGACTTTATCACGCCTAATGGGGTATGCAAAGCGTAAACAACCTAAACAAAGGTCGTTCCGACATGTCTGACAAAGTTTTGAGGGTTATTTAACGATAGATTTTAATTTTTAGGCAGTTTCATGTAGTGACAGGTTGCCAGCTCATTGCCTGAATTGCAAATTGCAATATACGGAAACCCTCGGATTGCTCAGCTGGTTTTTCCAGCATGCCCGGGAGGAAATTCGGCTGGGAGGAAATGTTATCAGCAGTGATCGGAATAGGTAGAGTATATTTACCTAAACTTCTAAAAAGAAGAGAGGAAAATGGAGACTTCCTTACTACTAAAACTTTTTCGGGACATCTTGCGGGACATCACATAAGTAAGCTAGAAATATACTTTGAACCATGGCATTTAATTCTATGGACAAATACAAGCTAAAAATATACTTGGTGATTTTCGGCTACAGTGTCACATTGCCTAGATATTTTGAATTAAAGATTCTCTTACTTTATAGCTTTAAAACGGCTGTGTGTAGAAAAAAATGTTAAGGAAAAAAATTATCGCGTAATTTGTGTTCTATAATTTCTTTATAGGTGTCAACATCGTTGGAGTTATAGAAACCAAGATATTTACGAAAAACCGTTTTAACGATATCTGACAGTTTTCATATTATGGACGATGTTAGTTATGTTTTAAGCTGGTCAACAAATCAGATAATTCAAAATAAATTTGAAAAAGTTTTAAACAGAATTCCGGACTACGATTTTATTACAACAATAAGTGAAAAAATTGTAAAGGGAATCGAAGTAGATGACGAAGTATTTTTTAAATATGCTCCTCTTACATCTGTAGATGTTGAAAGGTCCTTTTACACCTATTAGTGGATTTTAAGTGTAAAAAGGAATAGACTTAAACCGGAAAATATAGAAAAAATAATGCTCATCTACTTCAATTCCCTGCAAGAAAGCAATATTTCGTCAGTATCTTCAGATTCTGTCACTGAAGACGAAGACATTGACGACATATAAAATATATTATTTTTTAAGAAAAATTAATCGCGTTTACGATGTACCTTACGTGATCAGGTTTTTTTTACTGCATTACATGAATAATTGTCTACTTTATTAAAAATAAGCCTTATTTTAATTTTTATTGGTTCTTTGATTTATACCTTAAGTTGCAAAAAACAAATTTAATTTTTATCATTAAAAACTACAAAAAACAAAATTCATATTTCGAAAGAGGTATGATTGTATCTGGCATACTAAATATTTTGCCGATATTTAACTGAGATTTGGTTCAAGTTGGCTAGCTTACGATCAACCGTGTGACGTTTGAACATGAAATAAATATAAAACAAAATATTACATTACCAAGACACATGATCTAAAGATTGCGATTTGGTCGTTTGGCCATAGATAACCGGTCAGAAAGGGCCTACTATTCCTCTACTAGTTCTATTATGTGGCGTATAGTCACGTATAATACAGAAATGCATAAATTCAAGCCTCATTTCCTATTGTTCGATTATTTTATGACTTGCTTTATTTGCATTTGATTTTATCTTGCAAAGTTGACGGTTCGAAATTCGGAAACAAATGCCATTCATTTACAGCACGTGTTTTTTCAGTGTTTTTTTTTTACCTGGAATCACTTTTCAGGTAAAAATAATTAGTGCAAGCCTTTTGACAATTGAGCTTCTTTTGTGTAGTTCTATTTAATCGCTTTGTTTACGAAGTTTTTGTTTATTTGTGAATAAACAGCACTTATTTAAAAGCATATTACTATCAGTGCAAGCCTTCTAACAATTAAAATTACTTTGTGTGTTTTATATCATACTCTTTACGGCGTTGTTATCAATGTTTGACTAAGGGGAACTTATTAAAAGCATCGGTTTATCTTAATCGAACCCAGGACTTTTCACAGATTTATTTCGGCGTACGAAATGGTGCCTTAAAAAAACCAACCAGGAATATAAGCTATTCAAGGTCAAATGTAAAAATAAAACAATTTTTCGTAAATATCTTGGTTTCTGTAGCTCGTACGATGTTGACACCTATGAAGAAATTATACAGCACATAATTTGCGTAATTTTTTACTCAATATTTTTTTTCCTACACACAGCAGTTTTAAAGCTATAAAGTAAGAAAATCTTGAATTCAAAATATCTAGGCAATGTGACACTGTAGCCAAATATCACCAAGTATATTTTTACCTTGTATTTGTCCATAGAATTAAAAACCATGGTGCAAAGTATATTTCTTGCTTACTTATGTGATGTCCTGCAAAAAGTTTACGTAGTAAGGAAGTCTCCATTTTCCGCTTCTGTTCTTAGAAGTTTAGGTAAATATACTCTACCAATTCCGATCACTGGTTATCAGCCATAGCGTTATAATGTCATGGTCATAGTCAATCGATACATAAAGTGTTGCCCTATACCCTAAATGCCGTGTGAAAATATTTCCCGAGGGAATAAGATCTTATCCTACGGTAAAAAATTGCCTTTGTCCGTTTCATCTATCACCATGGCACCACATTTCATCAAAATGCGTTCAGAATTTAAGGCGTGAAAGAACAACAAACAAACATAGACGCAGCTACTTACGGATTTTATAATATTTGTATAGAGTATGGATAGTATGTATTTTTCTTACGATCAGCAGGAAAACTGTTTCTATATTTGTTTAATTTACCAACAACAAATCATTCACAATCTTCTTCCATGCTGGCCTGTAAGCGAGAGAAAAACATAGAATGTGCCAGATGTATTTCCTCCCGGGCATGCTGGAAAAACCCAGCTAAGGGATCCGAGGGTTTCTGTATATTACAATTTAGGTGATAGGCTGACAACCTGTCTTAGATAACCCTCAAAACTTTGTCCGACGTGGCGGAACGACCTTTGTTTAGGTCGTTTACGATCTGCCTACCCCATTAAGAACAAAGGTGTGATGTATGTATGAACAAAACATTGACATGGCCACGATTACGTAGACTAGATTTAACTTACATAAAGAATATAAATATTAGATTAACTTACTTTTTTTTCTCACTATCTATAAGAGCAATTTTTATATTATTAATTATTTAAGAATCTTTAAAAGAATACATATTTTAATTAAAACATATTTCGAGTAAATTGTAGCTGTAATGAAAAGACATGATTGCCTGCTGTCTAAAACAAATCATATCGATTCTTAAACCTTGCTTGGTAACACCTTTCCTAAAATGTCAAAGATATTTATGTTAAGTAGTGATAAATATACATACATACATATAGTCAAGCCTCTATCCCTAGTGATAAATATATTTTTTTTAAATTAAAATTAAGCTAATGAAACATACTTAAGTTTAAGTTTTAGTTGCTTTGAGATACTTGTCGTTAATTTTATTAAGTTTACCTATAGATTGTCTTCTGAAAGTTGTAAGCAAAATTCCGAAACTTGGTTTATTCCTTATTCTATGAGTCTCAATTTCTGACCCACTGTGCAGCGTAGGCTCCGCAAGTGGCGTCGTTGCCATTCAGTGCGGGCCCGCGCGCAACGTTGCCGGTCAACGTATAAATGGGTAAATGCGAATCCGCTCCGTTGATTCCGAAATTTGTAAAAATTACATACTTATATGTATGTTTTTTAGATCTTATTTCTCCTAAACGAATTAATGAAGAAATCATATATATATTTCCCTGCTAATTATGTCGATATTCTACTTGTTGTTTACGTTACTATTAAAAAAAAATATACTCATTGATGAACCATAACAACTTCATGGGTAGCTTTTATTCGCAATTTAGTTCACCGGCGGGATGGCGCGTTGGTTAGTTGGTTAGTCGGGTTTCAGCGCTGCGATTGTCTTGATCGAGTCTGATCGTTGATTGAAAATACAATTTCCTTTTTGTTAGAAACATTTATTTAGTATTAGTTTTTCTTTCTTTTACTTTTTAAGGTAAATATTTTACTGTCATACTACTGTTCAATTTATTACTTTTAAAGTGTATTTGAGGCCGATTTCTATTCTATTAATAACCATCTTGATAAACAAAAATAGAGGCTCAAAATAGTGATAAGTGGAAGGAGAAGAGGGAGGCCAGGTGAAAAAAAGTAAAAATAACAATCGTGTAAAGCAGTTTATTAAATTTATAAATGACTTGGTCAGACGTGGCGAAACGACCTTTGTTTAGGTTTTTTACGCTCTGCTTACCCCGTTCGGGATAAAGGCGTGATATTATGTATGAATGTATGTATAAATGATAGCACCTAATATGGCTGTAGAGTGTAGGTGTAGGTAGAGTGTACGTAGTCAGCAGAGGAGACATCTGGTCAGGCCCGCTCCAAACGAAAGAGATCATTTCAGGAAATTATTGATAAACTTTAATAAAATCTCGCTTATTTGCACGATTCACTTACTGCAATAAATATACTAAACCACATTAAAATTGATACATAATTTCCTGAAACAATCTCATCCGTTTCGAACGGCCCTGCCCTGCAATAGCCTTTGCTGACAGTACATAAGATAAGTTTCATTATTCAATCTCTTACAAATTATAAATTAAATTTGCTATTATCTGTGCTCTGGCGCAGCGTTAACTTCTCTCTTACCGCCATCTAGTAGTCTAGTAGAAAATTACGTACCTCGAACGTGCATTGTACCTACGTGGGGCCATCTGTGATCACGGCAAAATATTACGACCGAACACTTCCCGCCGTGGTCTGTCACGTGGTACCGTTGCGTCAGATTGTACTAAAATCTTGCGGCCCGCCACTCGGCCCGACTTATGGCGGACCAGTTTTATTGTATGACATTAGGCATCTGTACTAGTATAGTATTATATTATCTGTGATCCGAGAGTTTCTGTGTATTGCAATTTAGGCGATGGGCTAACAACCTGTCACTAAAGCAATATATATACAAATGTATCTTAAATAACCCTCAAAACTTTGTCAGACGTCGCGGAACGACCTTTTTACATTACATTTCTCCGAAGTTTTGCATTATTTTCAGACGATAAAATTAGATAATTATTATCTACAAAAAAACTAGTAGTAAAATGTTGAAGATTATTTTTTAAATGCTATTATCTTGTCCACATCACATTACAAAATATAAATGTGCTACAAAAGGAGTTTTATTAGTCTATATTTAATAAAATTCCTTTTGCAGTAGATTTTTCATGAAATAAACTGTTATGTGATTTAAGTTTTGTTGTGTAATTACGATGAGAGAAAAACTTTGCTGTTGGATCCTGAACTATAAAGTACTATTTACTGCGACATAGAACCGTAAAATGCCCGATAGATCGACCACCTTGGTACTTTGACAAATTGTCTGCTTGTCCCATCCTTCCGCAGTTTTGTATTATGTCGTTTACTGATATGTAAAACAGTAGAATATTTGTGTTTTTTTGTAGAACAGTATAATCAGCAACACTCTTTTCTCTTAAAAAAATTACAGTGGTAAAATGATTCCCGAGAATTAATGTAAAGGAGTTTTTAAAAATATTTTATAAAAACATTTTTATTATTAGTTTAACTGCCTCCGTGGTCTAGTAGCTAGTGCCATGGATTCCCGATCTGGAGGTCCTGGGTTCGATTCCCAGGGGGGAAACACAAAGTTGATATTTGTGAATTTATCACTTTGTGAATTTTTCCCCAGTTTGGTTAGGACATTGCAGGCTGAATCACCTGATTGTCCGAAAAAGAAAAAGATTTCGTGCTTCGGAGGGCACGCTAAGCCGTCGGTCCCGGTCGCTGTCTTTGATAGTGGTCGTTACTCAAACCATGTCAGAGGCCTGATAGTTGTGCTACTAGGCGGTTTAAAAACTCCGACATCAGGGTTCATCGGGTCGATAGACTTGATACCCACTCGACAGAAGAAGATTATTAGTATTATTAGGTTTTGATTAATTTCATGTTTGACAAGGGCATTGAACAATTATTTAATTACAATGGAATTCTCAAAATTGCTGAAATTGCCAATTTCCTTGATTGTAAAATTGGTTTTGTCTGCGAGCTCCGGAGGTTCGATAAATGTGTGACTATAGATTTAATACTATTTCACGACAAGGAAAAAGTGTTCCTTCCAAGCTGGACTGGGAGCGAGAGAAAAATATAGAATGTACTAGCTGCAAAAACCAGCTAAGGGATCCCAGGGTTGTAGTATATTTCACTTTAGGCGATATGGGCTGGCAAAAGTCACTACAGCAATATACCGACTAGTCTGTCTTTAATAACCCTCAAAACTTTGTCAGACGTGGCGGAGCGATCTTTGTTTGGGTGGTTTGCGCTCTGCTCAACCCCATTAGGGATAAACGCGTGATTATATGTTTGTATGAAAAAGGTGTTTTTGATGGGTTGGGCTGGTCATTGCATCCTGGTACTCATGGTTAAGTGACCTTTTCAGGAGTTGATTAGTTAGACTCATATTTCTAAAGCGATCTCAAGATTGAGAGCAATATTAAGTATGGATTTGCCAGGCTACATTGTACTGAAATGACATTTCTGATATGAACTCAAAAGAGCTGGCAGTTTCAAGTAATGTATTTTATAAATACGGGCCTTAGTGTTCATTGGCTTTTAGTTAAAAAATGCTGTAGATCTAAAAATAATATCTCAAAATAAGATCCTGTATTTAATAGGTAATGTGGTTATCCGTGACTATTATAGTTTTGTGTTAAGTAGGCTAGTTTGACTGCTCGAACTATTGAAGCGTCGGCTTTCCATCTTTGGCTAGCTTTCTCTATTAGTTAAAGAGCATAGTGCACCTTGCTATAGTCTGCTGTGTGCCTAAATCATTATACTGGTAAACAGTTTCTGCTAGACTGGAATTTGCAACGAAAAGTTAGGTAGTACTAAACAATAAACAAGTATTGTTCGTAATTATTAATCAATCTCAAGATTGAGAGCGATATTAAGTATGGATTTGACAAGCCATTTTGTACTGGAATGACATTTCTGATACGAACTCAAACTCATAAATACGAGCCTTAGGAATCTACTTGGAAATAAATGATTTTACTTTGAGTTCAAGGGCACAGTTCCAAAGGACCGATCGCAGATGTCACATTAAATCAATACATACATACTATCACGCCTTTATCTTAAATGGGGTAGGCAGAGCGTAAACGACCTAAACAAAGGTCGTTCCGCAACGTCTGACAAAGTTTTGAAGGTTATTTAAGATAGATTTGTGGGTATATTGCTGTAGTGACAGATTGTCAGCCTATCGCCTAAATTACAATATACTGAAACCCTCGGATGCCTTAGCTGGTTTTTACAGCATGCCCGAGGAAATGCAGCTGGCACATTCTATGGAAGACAAATCAATGACTATGGCTAACAACACTGAGGCAATAAGTCACATTACAATTGCCCTAAGACATTTATTAACCGAGTGGGCAAACAAGTGAGGTGTACCTACATTTACTCGTTAAACTTAATGTGCTAAGGTGCGTTGAGGATATGGTCTCCAGTTAAATAATTCAGGCAGGTTGACCAGTTGTCAAAGTAGGTATAGTATTTGATGTTCCATGTCATAGCTTCTTGTAGCATTTAAAAGCAGATTAAGAAAGATTGCAGCGTTATTGTGCTGGATTATTTCGTCCATGCTGGCCTGGGAGCGAGAGAAAAACTTAGTAATGTGCCAGCTGCATTTCCTCCCGGGCATGCTATAAAAACCAGCTAAGGGATCCGAGGGTTTCAGTTTATTGCAATTTAGGCGATAGGTTGACAACCTGTCACTACAGAAATACACTTACAAATCTATCTTAAATAACCTCCAAAACTTTGTCAGACGTGGCGGAGCGACCTTTGTTTAGGTCGTTTACGGTCTGCCTACCCCATTGAGGATAAAGGAGTGATTATATGTATGGGCAAACAAGCCAGGTGTACCTACATTTACTCATAAAACTTAATGTGCTAAGGTGCGTTGAGGATATGGTCTCCAGTTAAATAATTCAGGCAGGTTGACCAGTTGTCACAATCGGTATAGCACTTGTTGTACCATGACATAGCTTCTTGTAGCAATTAAAAGCAGATTCATATAGATTGCAGCGTTATTATTATTATTATTGTTACGTATGTATGTAAAAATCTTTCTTGAATGGCCCGCAAGACTTTGTCAGACGTGGCGGAACGGCCTTTGTTCAGGTAGTTTACGCTCTGCCTACCCCATTAGGGATACAGGCGTGATTATATGTATGTACTGCATACATACATATAATCACGCCTGTATCGATATTGTGTGGATTTTGGGAAGGTAGGAACGATGATTACTTCTATACTGGCCTGGGAGCGAGAGACAAACATAGGAATGTGCCAGCTGCATTTACAATACAAAATTCTTTATTGCACAAAGAAACACATACAACTGAAACAAAAGGAAAAAATCGTGACATTACAATATAGGCGGCCTTATTGCTAAAGCAGCAATTTCATCCCATTTTCTTATACATGTTGTAAAAACCAGCTAAGGAATCCGAGGGTTTCAGTATATTGCAATTCAGGCGATGGGCTGACAACCTGTCACTACAGCAATGATCCCAACAAATCTATCTTAAATATCAAATTAAATATAATAAAACTTTGTCAGACGTGGCGGATAGATTTGTACTGCCAATATACTAGCTGTCAGTACTGACA
The DNA here is from genome assembly GCA_949820665.1 of Scrobipalpa costella. Taxonomy (NCBI): domain Eukaryota; kingdom Metazoa; phylum Arthropoda; class Insecta; order Lepidoptera; family Gelechiidae; genus Scrobipalpa; species Scrobipalpa costella. Next base: position 13,115,473 of record OX463318.1, read on the forward strand.
GGTTGTCAGCCTGTCGCCTAAATTGCAATATACGTAAACCCTCGGATCTAGCTTGATTTTTCGACTATTATCATAGCCTAGCCTTATCCCGTATCTCACGGGGTCGGCTTCCTAATCTAGGGGATTGAACGAGGGTACTGGTTTTTACACAGAGCGACTGCTATCTGACAGTTGCAACCCAGAAGGGAAACCAGACCCAATCCTAGATTAGATTAGAGTTTTCAACTACTTTACGACTAATATCTATGGTATTAAACGAAATTAACCGGGACCAACGGCTTAACGTGCCTTCTGAAGCACGAAAAGAGCACCGAATAAACGTACATACGAAAAAAACCACGACCCGCTCAGGAGGCAGCGGCCCTATCCACTACACCATCGGGCTCCCTTTTACCTAATTGTTTTTTTTTTTACTTTATATTCTACTAATATCTATCTTTGTATAATACATACATACATATAGTCATGTCTTTATCGCTAATGGGGTAGGCAGAGCGCAAACGGCCTAAACAAAAATCGTTGCGCCACGTCTATCAAGTTTTGAGGGTTATTTAAGATAGATTTGTAGGTATATTGATAATCTTTGATATTACCTATCTGATTAAAGAATTTCCTATGACTCAGATGACAACCGTACCTAATTTTTTTTATTACAAAACTCAGCTTGATATAAATGGATAACCAAACACATTCGCATTAATAATATAGATTCAGCAATTTCAAACAATTACGATAATAACTTTAAATCACATTATAAATGATTCATACTTATAAAAAACATCAAGGACTTCTTAAATATGTAGCGTTAACTGCTTGGCTGCTAACCACAGTTATTATCAAATTAATTCTAGCGCAGACGGTTAGGTATTCCAGGTAATTGGTGACTATAGCTTGTGGGGTAAGTTATAAGAAATGATAAGGAAAAATCTAGAAAACAAAACCTAATAATAATTAGAGTCTGAGGTGCAAGTCATAAGAGGTGCAAGTTATAACCTAGGATACGAGTGTACTCATGAAACTGAACAATTTTCCCCAAGATTTTCAATAAAACTTTTCTATATCAACTTTGCGATTTTGTATGGGAATGGGAGCCTATTTTTTTAATATTTCGACCTGTAGTTATTTCCTTGGAGAACGTTATTCAGTTTTACGGGTAATTGGATAGATTTATACTCTAAAATTTGTCCAGCCATTTTGTTACAACCTATAAGTAGTGCTAACGCTTGGCTGCGAACCACAGCTATTATCAAATTAATTCTAGCGTAGATGGTTAGGTATTCCAGGTAATCGGTGACTTCATTTAAGTTATAGGAAATTTCTTCCATGCTGGACTGGGAGAGATAGAAAAACATAGAATGTTCCAGCTACCCTTCCTCCCGGGCATGCTGTAGAAGACAGCAAAAGGGACTCGAGGGTTACAGTGTATTGTAATTTAGGCGATGGGCTGACAACCTATCACTACACATTAGCAATACACATTACAATCTAAAATTGCCCTCAATTTTTGTCAGACGCGGCGAAAGCGTCTTTTACGACGCGTTTAACGCTCTGCCTACCCCGTAAGGGATAAAGGCGTGATTTTATGTATGTATGTATGTATAGGAAATGATGAGGAAAATCTACGATAATATTTTGCTGGATACAATCTAAACTTTGAAGTAAAGTATATATTTTCTATTTACGAAATGGCTCCCTAAAATGTTTACTATGAGGTACATTGATTTTATGCTTTGTTTTAAATCTGTTGATCTTTTTACGGATGTCGAATCATAGCCAAAAACATATTTAAAAGTTATTGCATCCAATACTTTTTATTTAAATTGGAGGCCATTTTGCACAAAACTAGAAGTTAATAATAACCATTTTTTTAATTGTCATGCGTAATGGCGACTGTCCAACAATATATTTTACGAAAGTCGCGGAAAGAAAATGAAGTTACGCTTTTAAGACTATTCTTATGACTTGCACCTCAGACCTAAAATTACCATCTAAAACAGATTCTCACAAAAAGTATTAAGTATTAACTGTGATTGAGGTGCAAATCTAGTGTTTTATTTAATCACATACCTGTCAGATTGTAGCAATATCGTTTATCATATTGAATTATACATTAAAAAAACTAGGATGGGAGCTGTGATAGATGCAAATCCTATAGATTCCAAATACATTTTCTTTTGTTTTCCATCTGAATGGCATATGCCATCTTTTGCAACCACCAGCCTAGATTTTACAGAGTAAAGGTATATAAGTAAGGCCCGTATTTATAAAGCGATATCAAGATTGAGAGCAGTATTAAGTATTGACAGGCCATAACGTACTGAAATAACATTTCTAATACGAACTCAACTCGCTGTCAGCCACTCGCTCGCTGTCGCTGTGTGCTGATTATAAATACGGGCCTTAGTAGAGTAGAAAACGAGCCCACATGAAGTTTTAGAATTTGGACTTGATATTACTGTCTCCTTTATTTACTCTTCTTCTTCTTATTCGCGGTTGATGGGTCGATACACAAATACAAGAATTCTATCTCTGATTTAGAGTAGATTATTAACTATTATTAGGAATATTTAGCATATTATTGAAGTAATTGTGTTTGTATTTATTTTTTAGTGAAAAGTAAATATATAGAAGCCGGGGCGGGTCGCTAGTATCTTATGTAATGTAACCTTATTGCACAATACCAAAAGAAGCATGTTCACAGATCGAACAAAAACTCCCTAATTGATCGATTCGATAGGCTTTGGGCTTAACCGAGTTTGACCGAATCGAATTTAAAGTTTTTGCTAAACCTTAACGGTTGTTTCAATTATGTAACTCAACATTAGTAAACTACTAGCAGAAAGTATAAAATAGGTTTTAGTAGAGTTGGCAAAATTATCACATAATAAATAAACATTAAGGAATGTAACTAACTATAGTATTTCCAACTCAGTTTTAGAATAAAGGTAAACAACGTTTCATGTCTTTTTATTCAAAAAGATACTTGTCAAATAAATTACACGTGTTGGCAAATTCGTTAAATTACTTAAACTACAATTTTACTATTTTGTAATGTCTAATAGCTAAATCTTATTTTCTAAACAATATCTTCGATTAATAGATATGAAACGTTGTTTACCTTTATTCTAAAACTGAGTTGGAAATACTAAAGTTACTGTTTTTTATAACTAATTTAAAATTAGAACATAGCGAAACAGTCCTTTAAAGGGAAAACTTGCCAGACAGACATGACAGTTCTTTTAGTTGCACACAGAATGTTAAACTTGTGTCTTGTGGTCATTGTGGTGATCATGTTTACAAGAAGATGCGTTCAATCTGAAACACTTTAATATATTTCAAAGACAACTTTCATTTTCAAATCGAACCTCGAAGAACAAAGCCTTCCAAGTAAGCCTTTTGAACAAAAATAGCAAAGCACAGAGCAGTGAACGGGCAGAGACTGCCATCACGTAGAGTTGCACAAATAAAATATAATGAATGGGACGTGTGGGACTGTGACGTGAGTCAGAGGTGCGCGAGAGCAATTGATGAGACAGAGATATATTTTGTCTAAAAAAAATTGTAACCTACTAAATATTTAAATGAAAGTTAAAATTACAGTCACTGCACTGCAATGAATGAATTACAAACAGAGACATAATCACGCCTTTATTCCTAATTGGGTAAGCAGAGCGTAAACAACCTAAGCAAAGGTCGTTCCGCAACGTCTGACAACGTTTTGAGGGTTATTTAAGATAGATTTGTACGTATATTGCTGCAGTGACAAGTTGTCAGCCCATCGCCGAAATTGCGACGAAAAGTAACCCTCGGATCCCTTAGCTGGTTTTTACAGCAAGCCTTGGAGGAAATGCAGCTAAGACTATTATTAAGAAATCATACAAGGTTGCCCTATATAATACAAAATATAATTTTGTTATTAGTTCTCTCATGCTCACATAAAAGAAAGACATTGAAAGAGACATACTTAGTTTTGCTTTGTTAATTTTCTTTTATGTATGGACATTTATTTTGATATTGTTCAAAATAGACAAACAAAATACGCAACGATTATCATGATACTCAACAATTGTAAATAACTAAGATAGGTATTATTTTTATTGGATGTATAAAGTGCTACCTGCGCTGTCATAGTTTAACTGCTGTGTATTGTCATAAACGTAATGATACTTTATTTTATTGCACTATTGTAATTGGATGTGAATTACGACGCAATAATTTGTAATTAAATTATTTTAATGACGTGACTTTTATTTAATAACTAACTTTAAAAATTGTTTAACTATTATAGCTAGTGGGAGGCCTTTGCCCAGCAGTGGGATCTAGTAGGCTAGCTATAATAATTATAAAAAAAATATAGCTAGTACATAAATGTATACTAATTAACACTGATTTTTTTGTGCATTTTAGGGACATTAATGAGTGCCCATACAATTTAAATTTGTTCTTTCTAAAAAGTCTACACGTCTGCTTCACTTTGCGGAGCACGAAAATCACGAAAAAATGAAAAAAAGCACTCCATGTTTTTAATACTAATGCCGAACACGCTCTGTAATATTTCTCTACTCTATGAAATAGACAGAAGTCAAATTTTTAACTAATTGGCAATAAAACTACCGATTCGTTGGCAGTTTTCGTAATGACAACCAAAAATGAAACTTTAAACGTTAATAATAATTTAATTTTAATTAATTATATTCTATGGCAGTTCTATAATTCTTACATATTTTATACATACATACATACATATAGTCACGCCTGTATCCCTGATGGGGTAGGCAGAGCACAAACGACCCAAACAAAGGTCGCTCCGCCACGTCTGACAAAGTTTTGAGGGTAACATATTTTATACATAATTTTAATTGTTTCTTCCATGCTGGACTGGGAGCAAGAGAAAAACATAGAATGTGCCAACTGCATTTCCTACCAGGCATGCTGTCAAAACCAGCTAAGGGACTAAACCAGCAAACTTTTACATATACATATAACCTAGAACCTACATAAACATACATTTATATTACTTAAATAAACATCTATAATAAATAATAATACATACATATAATAAATACAAATACCTATGTACATAAATACTAATTTTGTTAACCTAGACTAGAGTCAAGACTAAGTTCAATTAAAACTAAAAAATAACTGCACGCAACCATTAACTATTAACAACCGCACACAAAAATATTAAATGTTAAGCTCATGATACTGTGCCCTACCCTCAAGGACTATAGGCATGATTCTAGGGATGCATTTTTAACATTGTTTCCATGCTGGCCTGGGAGTGGGAGAAAAACATAGAATGTGCCAGCTGCATATCGTCCCGGGCATGCTGTAAATACCAGCTAAGGGATCCGAGGTTTTCAGTATATTGCAATTTAGGCGATGGGCTGACAACCTGTCACTACAGCAATATACCTACAAATCTATCTTAAATTACCCTCAAAACTTTTTCAGAAGTAGCGGAACGACCTTTGTTTAGGTTGTTTACGCTCTGCCTACCCCATTAGGGATAAAGGCGTGATTATATGTATGTATGTATTTTAATTGTTACTAATTTTATTAAGGATACTATTCTGATAACTTGTAGACATTTGAATGGTTAATAATATGGAAGTTGCTAATTGTTCTTTTTAGACAAAGTCTTTTCTTATATATAATAAAGATCTATTTATCTTATCTATACGTTTTCTTTTTAAGCTATTATAGACTGGTCACGTAATTCAGGGTGGCGGAGTTCCAATTTTAATTAAAAACACCCTGTATATAACTCCATTTCAAGTCAACACAAAACAATTCTGTTATTTCAAAAAGCTCATTTTGCTTATACGTTTACTGCAAATGCATTTGTCAGTGCTCTCACGTTCCTTTTACTTATTAACCAACTTTAAAAAAGAAAAAGCACTGAGTTGAGTACAGAAGTCAGTGTTTTGTTTTATTTTTATTATATTATACCATTCTTTGCCGGGAGTGATCTTGGGAGAGAATAGCATCACTACATAATCTTCTCCCGGGAATGTTGTAAAAAGCAAAGATGGGACCAAGGAAGCAGCTCTTTGATAGTAAAGGACTTCATCCGCCTACCAAGAGTGGTACTCATGGTCTACGGGGTTCATATCCAGAAGTGGATTTCTAGAGTAAACTATTCAATCAGGATGATGATGCATTTGTTCCGTTTTTAATATAGCATGAGCGAGCATTCTGACACATGTCAAACGCATTCATTTTTTGACATTTATGAATGAATCTCTTTCGCACCTATAGCGTTTTTATATTTTTTTCTGCTGTCAGGATGGTTATGCTATTTGAAAAAGAGTATTTTTAACAATCTAGTCTTGAACTTACTTATAAATAACATTGTTTCACTTATGTCACTTATGTGTTTACTATTCAATCAGGACGATGATGCATTTGTACCGTTTTTCAGATAGCATGAGCGAGCATCCTGACACATGTCAAACGCATACATTGTTTGACATTTATGAATGAATCTCTTTTGTACCTATAGCGATTTTATATTATTTGTCTGCTGTCATGATGGTTATGCTATCTGAAAAAGAGTATTTTTAACAATCTAGTCTTGAACTTACTTATAAATAACATTGTTTCACTTATGTCACTTATGTGTATACTATTCAATCAGGACGATGATGCATTTGTAACGTTTTTCAGATAGCATGAGCGAGCATCCTGACACATGTCAAACGCATTCATTTTTTGACATTTATGACGGAATCTCTTCCTTACCTATAGCGTTTTTATATTATTTGCCTGCTGTCATGATGGTTATGCTATCTGTAAAAGAGTATTTTTAACATTCTAGTCTTGAACTTACTTATAAATAACATTGTTTCACATAAGTAGAAAGACATCGCTTCAACTTTAAAATTTCTAAATGGTTTTGACTTTTACTGATCTCGTTTATATCTTTTCAACTTTTTGCATTTTATATCCTACTAATATGCCCACTAAAATTTTGATTACTGTAAAAAAGCGTTGTAAATTAATTTTCAGTTTTATGGCTGCTAAAGTGGACTATAAAACTATGTTTTGAGTGTGATCATTTCAAATTTGCATTTTATTGCAAATATTTTACGTTTTGTTCGCGTATTATGTCATATTTGGATTATTTATGGGTTATTCTTAAAGTCTGATGGATTTGAGATAGAATTGAGTTGATGTTTAAATCGTGTTTTTTTAAAATATGATATTCTGATTATCAGTATCGCAAAGCTAAAAATCCCTAATTACCGGTGTTATCGAGGGTTCATACCCCCGTAGTTTTTCCGTTGACGTGGGTATAAGATACAATACGATACAAAATTATTTATTTTCTTCTACAAGCTACATAATAATACCTAGGGTATCTACAAATAAATAAAATGACAATAATACACAATTTCTTCCATGCTGGACTGGGAGCGAGAGAAAAACGTAGAACGTGCCAGCTGCATTTCCTCCCGGGCATGCTGTAAAAGTCAGCTAAGGGATCCGAGGGTTTCAGTATATTGTAATTTAGGCGATGGGCTGACAACCTGTCACTACAGCAATATACCTACAAATATATCTTAAATAACCCTCAAAACTTTGTCAGACGTGGCGGAACGACCTTTGTTTAGGTTGTTTACGCTCTGCCTACCCCATTAGGGATAAAGGCGTGATTATATGTATGTATGTATGTTATTTTTTCCACAAGAATATCAATAGTGTATCTACAAATAAATAAAATGACAATAATGCATAATTATACTGTCAGACAAATTGAAATATAAATAGAGAAGACTGAAGCAGGAGACTGGTGTCCAAGCTAGGTAAAAATCTGTGTTATGGATTGCCAGTTTTTTTTTTAAATATATTCGACCATGTTATGCCTTTGTAGTAAGTATAAAGGTCTCTTTCGTTCCGGAGAACGTGAATTTATTTCCAAGGAGGGACCAAATCCATTTTGTCATTTGTTCCCAGGTTAGCAGAACGACCTATATTTATATTGTTGACGGTCTTCCTATCCCACTAGGGATACAGGCATAATAGTATGTACCTATGTATGTTCATCAGAAATGTGAACCGAAAATGATTTAGAGATTCCTACCTTCCATTAGTTTATGTATTAGTTTATTATGTATAATGTATTAGTTTATTTTACAAATATCTATGTAGTAGCTTGTACTTAGTTTATGTATTACATGTAATGTAATGTATTTAGGATACCTATTTGACTAGGTTTGCACTATCCCGCTTACCGCTACATATTTTTCTTTCACCCAAAGGTTGTTAGCAATAAGGCCGCCTATGTTGTATTTGTCTTTTTTTGTTATCTGTTGTGTTGTATGTTGTATTATTACGTGCAATAAAGTATTTTTATGTTATGTTAAAACCTATGCGAATACAGCTTTATTTCAGGCGTGGACATAAATGTGCTGTTTATTCACGGTATGCATAAAATGTAGTGCAGAAGCGCATCAGATGAATTTCAGAAATCGTAAACCTCGGTCCAAATATTGTTGACGAGCATTTGGCAGAATGTGCAGTGATGGTTAATGTTCCGGGTTCTATTCCCGGATGGGAAGATATTTGAGTTTTAGAGTATGCATTATCTTGACGCAATGATCCTTGCGGGGTAGGTAGAGACGCATCTCCTACTTGCTCCATTACTTTCGTTCTTTGGATTTGTTTACTTACTTCCATGGAACTGGTTTGAATGAAATAGTTTTTTCCATGAAAAGATACAAATTATAAATGCTATTGTTATTTTATAGTTGTAACTAAGGCTCGTATTTATAAAGCTATCTCAAGATTGAGAGCCATATTAACTAAGTATGGATTTGACAGACCATTTTGTACTGAAATGACATTTCTGATACATACTCAAACTGGCTGTGAGAGTGACAGAAGTGCTGATTATAATTACGGGCCTTAAATAGATAAATGTGACTGTAAAAGTGAGAGTGGCAAATTCTACAAATACTTTACAGGAAAATTTAATTTTCATCAAGAATATCTGGTAAAAAAATTATTGCGTGCAGCAACACACAGGTGTCACTTACTGCGCGTAAGATTGCGCTCAACACGCTGTCAATTTGCACGCTTTTTGCGTAAGACACATGCGTCACCTTACGCTCTACGCGCTCGTACTGGCAGAAGGATTTGCCGACGTAGATTTCATCGCTACGCGCGCGTAGTACGTAATGTGACGCATGTGTGTTGTATGCAATGCAAAAAGTATTGACGCTTGTGTGTTGCTGCTATGTTTAAATAGTAGAATATTTACATACATAATACATATACATAAAATCACGCCTTTATCCCTTACGGGGTAGGCAGAGCGTTTAACGCCTCGTAAAAGGCGCTTTCGCCACGTCTGACAAAAATTGAGGGCAATTTTAGATTGTAATATGTATTGCTTTAGTGACAGGTTGTCAGCCCATCGCCTAAATTACAATACACTGTAACCCTCGAGTCCCTTTTGCTGACTTCAACAGCATGCCCGGGAGGAAGGGCAGCTGGAACATTCTATGTTTTTCTATCTCTCCCAGTCCAGCATGGAAGAAATTTTAGGTAGAATATTTAGGATTAAATTATATGAATGGCTTAGTGAAAAATGCTACTATGACATCAATGAATTGATAAATAATTAATTTTGTGACTCAGGTATATTAGCTTAAAATAATGATTATTATATTTGTAATTTTGTTAACTTCTTAATATTTTTAAAAGAAATTTTCATGCTAATTATAAGTTAGCTAAACATGTAAGCACTACTAGAACATGTACATCTTTATATACCATGTTTATACAAATAAAGAATTATTGATTGATATAAGGTACATAATTAATATTTTATACTCACTAAGCTTGTTTATTACTATTTTACTACTTATATCAAAGTATGCCTTTTCCAATAGTTTTAACGAGAAAATTATGCAAAACTAGTTAAAATTCAAATTGCTGATCAAACACTGTCAGACTTATAATTTTCAAGTCAGAAAATGTGTAAACACATACATACACAAAATCACGCCTTTATTTTTCACGAGGTAGAAACTGTATCAACGGATATTCATAATTATGTTTATTATGTGCGGTAAGAAAAATTGAGAAGCACCAGAGCTCGATTCTAGATTTGCCGGCTAAGACTAAAATTAAAATCTATTTGTCACTTCCAGACTAAATAAATTGGAATAGGACAGGAAATCTATTCTCTCCGGTTGTGGATTTATAGTCAGTGGTTTTATGCGTTATTTGTCATATCTGTCCGCCATCATATGATATGGCGGATAAAATTAACTTATAAATACGAGCCTTAAACCCTCTAAGCTAAACCATTTTTTTATTTAAGTTATATGGTACCGAGAAATGGATTGAAGGTTTGAGTTCTAGAATACCAAAACATAGACGAGGACTACTAATACTAAATATTGCTAAAATAACTTCTAGCATATATGTATTTAAATCTGGTCTAGACAAATAAATAATAAATGCATCAAAGCTGTATAAATTAAAAGTGGCGGTAATAAAAATTAAAAATCAATTATAATTCGAAAAGAAGTTCACATTTTATTACTATAAGAAATTATGTGTGACTTTTTCACTTATTAGATAATTTCGATTAATTTATTCAAATTAAATTCTTTCATCAAATATTTATTAGTCAGATAAGGAGCTTAAATATGGTTGTCGGTAGTTCTCTTTAATTATTTGCATTTTATTACCATAAATAAACAAAAGCTGTGCTTTCCCTTAAATTGTTATATTAATTTTTATTTGAACGATATTTAACTTACTTTTATAGTATTCAAAATGAAAAATTCTACACTTAATACCGTAAAAAATCATAGACGTTTTTTTTTCAACTACACTTATTTTAAATTTTTAATACATTTAATAAGATTTTACCTGAAATTCTATCACTACTCGCTGAAAATCAGAAAGTCCAAAACTTTTTGCACCATTAAAAACTCAAAAACACTGACACTCAATTATTTCGTTCACTGCCAGAAAACCATTAAAAATGACACTTGAAAAATAAATTCGTCGTTCGATTTTCGAACTAAGTATTTCGACCAATCAGCGCGGAGTATGGGATACGTGCGTTCGCGGCAACCTCCCAGCATCCACTAAACTCTCAACTTTGAAATCGGAATGGACCGGTCACATTCTGCCGGCTATGCCTGCATTTACTTTATCACCGGCCAGTTTCTTTACTGTTTACAATTCGTTTAATCTGTTTTTAATTCATTACAATGAATGTAGAGGCATTTGTAGAGACAGCTTTGGACGTAAATTATCTTTTATTAGGTGAAAATGGCGTCTAAGTATGGCTATTTTAGTTCTGTTTATCTATGGGAACTAATTCCTTGGATACCATATGGTGGAACCGATTTTCATACATGAAGGTTGAGGCAATAAAATAAATACGTTCTAAATGTAGTTTATTTAGCAATGTTTGTCTAAATAATTTATTAGTTAGCGTAAAATTAATAATGCTGTTCTATGGTAAGTTACACTTTAAGGCTGATTTATTCAATATGCACGGGTTTTTTGTTTAGAGAGAAGGATAGCTGTTCAATGGAAATTATTTAAAAACCATTAATCAATCAAATCAAAATTAACGGTTTAAAAACGTCAGATTTTATAGGGCACACAGTACGGCCCTAGGTCAAGGACATAATAGTATTAGGCGGGTTGATTTCTATTTGAATTCTGATATCTTTACCGGATTGTAAGGCCTGTGCCTTCTCACAAACTGATAGGGGTTGCTCAGTCATCGAAACTGTATAAGTTTTGTGAAGAAATACTATCAGAAAGTCTGAACGCGAGCAACCCTTATCGTTTTGCGGGAAACACCCTCATATGTAATTACAGCCAGTCACTACAGCGATATACCTACAAATCTAACTTAAACAACCCTCAAAACTTTGTCAGACGTAGCAGAACAATCTTTGTTTATGTTGTTTACGCTCTGCCTAACCCATTAGAGATAAAGGCGTGATTATATGTATGTTATTTGCCTTGCCCATTCGGTTAAAATACATATCAACTGTTTCATATTACTCCCATTCGTGAATACATAGCGCGTATAGTATGGACAAGGCTTTAAATGAACGTGGCAAAACACAGGGACTGCCTCCGTGGTCTTGTGGTCAAAGCCATGGCCTCTGGATCCGGAGGTCCTGGGTTCGATTACCAGGGAGAAAACTAGAGATGTTATCCAGATTAATTAGGACAGACTGAATTTGGAAGGCACGTCACGCAATCAGTCTCAGTCGCTGTCCTTGATAGTGGTCGTTACAGAAACTATGCCAGAGGTAGTTGCTATTAGCCGGTTAAAAAACTCTGACACCAAGGACAAGAAGAAGAAAAAGACAGTTCTGCCTATAAGCCAGCGCCTCCACCTAATTTCTTCTTAGCGAGTGGATATTCGAGTCGAACAACCCGATGAATCCAGGTGTCAGACTTTTCAAACCGCCTAGTAGTTTGAGTAACGACCACTATCAAAGACAGCGACCGGGACCGACGGCTTAACGTGCCCTCCGAAGCACGAAATCTTTTTCTTTTCGGACAATCAGGTGATTCAGCCTGCAATGTCTTAACCAAACTGGGGAAAACCTCACAAAGTGATAAATTGACAAATATCAACTTTGTGTTTTCCCCTGGGAATCGAACCCAGGACCATGGCTCTGGACATTAGACCACGGAGGCAGTATTCATTTCAACTGTTGTCGTACTGCATAGTAGCTACACCTGATTCGATGAGGTTTTTTTACCATCAACTCTGAGTCCTTATTCGGAGGCGGTTTACTAATATGTCGAGTGGTCGAAAGTGCTCCGACTGGGCTCGGTTATTGCAAGCGAGTATGCTGCTTTTTGGGGCTCCGTGGAGGTATGTAAAACCGTTAGTAAAGAGTCAGTCATATTTGCTAAACTGCCTCCGTGGTCTAGTGGTTGGAGCCATGAGCTTTTAGCATTTGGAGGTCCTGGGTTCGATTCCCAGGGGGGCGAACACAAAGTCGGTTTTTGACAAATTATCACTTTGTGAGATTTTCCGCAGTTTGGTTAGGACAATGCAGGCTGAACCCGGCTGTCTGTCTAAAAAAAAACGAATTCCTTGCTTCGGAGGGCACGTTAAGACGTCGGTCCCGGTCACTGTTTCTAAGTGGTCGTTACAGGTCGATGTTGCTCTACGTCCGTAGGATTTACCTTAAAAACCCTACACGTGACCCCGGCTGGTGCAAAAGGTGCAACAAAACCGGCTGCTGCACTATCCTCTGGACCTAACAATAATGCCATACGATAAATAAATAAGGATATTCTCTGCAGCAGAACTACGCAGCTAGCGGAAATGCAAAAATGCCAGTCGCAAGAAGCTTTAGTCGTTCGTTCCACGCAAACATTCGCTGCAGTGAAAATAATGTCGATAGGCTGTTAGATTGTGTTACAAAAGATAACAAGTCAATCAAGTAACGAATAATAAAAATAAGTTGCACATAAGAACGGTCTTCCTGATAGTAAGGAGACGGAATACATTCAACACCATATCAGAAAAGCAAAGCGCTTTGTTCTCCGTAAAACGATAGGTAGACTTTCTTATGAGATATTCAGTAATTTGCTATTTGATAGCTTCGATATTCAGAACGGAACATAAAATAGCGAATAGGCAATACTAGGCTATGGTTTCCAATATATGCCAAAATATACAGTCACTACAGACGGAACCCTCATCGTTAAAACCCCGCTCCCACTTGACGTTAACTTTTTACGGAATCAATGATGATGTTGCGTGCAGCCTTTAAAATATAATTCCGAAAACATCCTGTATCATTATGAAATAAAAAAAAGCTGTTCTCAAAAATGTTAACGACGCGTCTACTTAGAGAAAATTATTCTGGGCGTAAGTAGTTTTTTGTAGCGAAAAAGTTGGTTTCTTTGATTAGTTTACTTATCTTTCGTCTGATTAGATCGAATAACAATCCATTTAGGCTTCTGAGATATTTGCAAAATAGCACTTTCAGATACACTGCCTAACGTGCCCTTCGAATCGCGGAATCATAATTGTCGCGTGTAAGATATTCGGGACTTACCTCTCCCAATCTTTTTTTTATTTGAAATTGGTTTTCTCTAGACACAAACGTCAGGGATGACCGTAACAGAGTCGACGATGGAGCGAGCAGATGATGCCTGTTATGGCACTGGCAGTCTCACGCACCGACGGACCACAGCAAGCTATTTGGCGCCGGACTCCGGTGAAAGGTGGTCGCGAGCCAGGCGGCCCCTTGGAAGCCTACCACCGCTTTGTAGGGATCGTTCAGCCGGACTTATTCACAGGCAAGCCTGTGTTGCCGTTGCCCGGGGTGGACCACTGGGAGGTAGATCCCATCCCATACCTTTCCGGAGTAGTAAAGGTCTACTTGGACAGACTTGATAAGTTGAAATCTAGCAGTGGATATCTTTGATATTACTCTTTTTGATTTGTTCCATACAAAAGACATCAACGCGTTGGGATATAGAAAATTAAGAATTAATTTCTTCAATCATGATTACAGAAGAAAATTTTATTTAAAAAAATAGTATTCTTGGATATCATACATACATATAATCACGCCTTTATCCCTAATGGGGTAGGCAGAGCGTAAACGACCCAAACAAAGGTCGTTCCGCTACGTCTGACAAAGTTTTGAGGGTTATTTTAGATGGATTTGTACGTATATTGCTGTAGTGACAGGTTGTTAGCCCATCGCCTAAATTACAATATACTGAAACCCTCGGATCCCTTAGCTGGTTTTTACAGCATGCCCGGGAGGAAATACAGCTGGCACATTCTATGTTTTTCTCTCGCTCCCAGGCCAGCATGGAAGAAAGGATATCTTTCTCTAAAAATAAAAGTAAGCAGATAACAATGAACATGAACACGTTTAGTATTTACCAGTTTCTAGTTTCCTTCCTCTATAGTTTAATACCGTCGGTCCCGGTCGCTGTCTTTGATAGTGGTCGTTACTCAAACCATGTCAGAGGCCTGATAGTTGTGCTACTAGGCGGTTTAAAAATTCTGACACCAGGGTTCATCGAGCCCATAGACTCGATACCCACTCGACAGAAGAAGAAGTTTAATATTCATGCAAAAGTACTTCCTAGAAATATTAGCCACAATTACCTTTACCTCACAAACCAAGACAAAGGAATGTATATATATATAATATATGTCTGTCTGTACGTTTGTAACATTTCGTAATAGTTGGTTGCGAGTGAATATGAGAATATGAGCTACTTGTGAGTGGCACCGCGGGATCGGGTTACATCTATAGATGTAGCTACTACTTTGTACTAAGGACAACAAAAAAAACTATAGAAGAAAAATGGTTTTGAATTTTAATAATACGTACATACATACATATCCCTTTTGGGGTAGGCAGAGCGTAAACGACCTAAATAAAGGCCGTTCCGCCACGTCTGACAAAGTTTTGAGGGTTTTGAATATTAAAAATACATACATACATACATATGGTCACGCCTTTATCCCTAATGGGGTAGGCAGAGCGCAAACGACCTAAATAAAGGTAATAACGTTCCGCCACGTCTGACAAAGTTTTGAGGATTTTGAATATTAAAAATACAAACAGATAACACAAAGACAAATATGACATAAGCGGCCTTATTGCAAAGGTAGCAATTTCTTGCGGGCAAACTTCTTAAGGCTTTCAAGTATTCGAAAACACAGACGTAAGCACTTCAAGTCTTTATTACGATAAATCTTTAAGCTTCTAATAAGTAAGTGCAAAAATTAAATATTTATTATTATTCTGCAGACCGTACCCAAGAATTAGGGAGAGCTGCGGTCGTGGCTGAAACGTATCCGCGGCTGCTAACGGTACAGAATAAGTTCATGAATATCCAACGTATTGTTAATTACATTAGCCTCAGATAAATCTAGAAAGTTAGGGACCGAATGAAACTGGTGAAAACTGGAAATACAGGGTGAAACTGTGTATGTAAGATTCCGTTATCATGTTCTAGTATTTGTGGATACAAACAACTTTGTCTTAGAAAAAAACATCAAATAATACGAATCAGGTGACGATGCAGAAGACGCTGAACCTTTCTTGATAAGGGTACCAATTCGTAGTTGCAATAATCACTACTTATGGGGAAGGCAGAGCGTAGACGATCTAAACAAAGGTCGTTTCGCCACGGTTGGCAAAGTTTTGAGGGTTATTTAAGATAGATTTGTTTGTGGGTATATTGCTGTAGTGACAGGTTGTAAGTCCATCGCCTAAATTGCATTATACAGAAACCCTCCGATCCCTTAGAAGATTTTTACAGCATGCCTGGGAAGAAATGCAGTTGGCACATTCTTTGTTTTTCTCTCGCTCCCAGTCCAGCAGGAAAGAGTAAGAGTAAGTTTAAATCCATGAATTTAGAGCATGACTCTAGGATCGGGATACTGAGAGTAAACCATGAAATATAAAGTATGTAAGTGAGTAAAATCTTTATTGCAACCAATTTTTTGTGGTGGGATGGGATCTACCTCCTGGTGGTCCATCCCGGGCCACGGCAACACATGCTAGAATGTGAACAAGCCCGGCTGAACGATCCCAACAAAGCGGTGGTAGGCTCCGCAAGGGGCCGTCTGGCTCGCAATCACACTCTCACCGGACGCCAAACAGTTTCTATGTTAGCAGAACAACTTGCTATGTTCCGTCTGTGCGTGAGACTGCCAATGCCATAACAGGCATCTGCTGGGTGAGCTCGCTCCATCGTCGACTCTGTCACAGTCATCCCTGACCGTGTCTAGACTAAAGAGCAAACCCATTTCTAAAAAATAATAAATACAAAGAACATGTAAACAGAACCAGATTTAGACCATAAATAAATGTGCACAAAGAAGCTCTCTATTAGGCAGTTATCTGTTAGGTGCTTTCAAAGTCAAAGTCAAATAATTTATTTCCAAACAGATTCCTAAGAACTCTTTTAGAAAGTTACAAGCGAGTCTATTACAAATAAAATTATATCTGTGTCACAAAATAAAATTAAACTATATCACAATGAAGAAGAAGCATGAGAAACTCGCACTTTGCGCCCCTCCCTTCGTTTTATCTTATTCTTACTTTTGTCCTTATTTTTGTTCAAAATAGGGTTTGTGACCGCAATGTGTGCCAATTTCTTAGGCTTCACTGAAATATCTGAGCTCCATACATCTTTGTCATTAGTATAGTCATCTAACTTATAATAGGCTTTCCGACATAATATGTTTTTAATAGTATCTTTAAATTGAACTTTTGACAAATTTAATATATGGTCGGGTATTTTGTTATAGTATTGTATACTTAGACCTAAAAATGATTTTTTTACTTTTACTGACCTAAACTGGGGTTGGTCAATTTTATTTTTGCTTCTAAGGTTCCGGTTATGCCTGTCACCATTTTTGGTAAAACTATGAATATTTTTCCTTGCATACATAATATTTTTATATATAAATTGACATGGTACAGTTAAAATATTTATCTCTTTGAATAATTCGCTTAGGGAATCACGAAATCTCAGTTTGTAAATTGCTCTAATAGCCCGTTTTTGCAAAACAAAAATTGAATCAATGTCAGCAGCGCGGCCCCACAGCAAAATTCCATAGGACATAATGCTATGAAAATAACTAAAATATACAAGTCTTTCTGTAGCAACATCCTTCCATCTTTCAGTGAGCTCTCGGATTCTTCGCACAGCAAATGCGGCTGAACTTAGTCTCCCTGATAAAGATGTAATGTGAGGGACCCATTGAAGTTTCGAGTCAAGTGTAATCCCTAAGAAAAATGTGCTTTCGGTGAACTCTATTTTTTCATTATTAAGTGCAACATCATTATTGGAAGAAAATACATACATACATATAATCACGCCTTTATCCCTAATGGGGTAGGCAGAGCGTAAACAACCTAAACAAAGGTCGTTCCGCCACGTCTGACAAAGTTTTGAGGGTTATTTAAGATAGAATTCTAGGTATATTGCTGTAGTGACAGGTTGTCGGGCCATCGCCTAAATTACAAGATACTGAAACCCTCGGATCCCTTAGCTGGATCTTACAGCATGCCCGGGAGGAAATGCAACTGGCACATTCTATGTTTTTCTTTCGCTCCCAGACCAGCATGGAAGAAAATAAATAAGTAAATTTTATTCATTTGGTCTTTTTTGCATTCAAAACTAAATTATTAACAGTGAACCAATTATGAATTTGTCCAAGAGTGTTATTTACGTTGTCATTATTTTGTATATGTCTATCAACTTTAAATATATGAGATGTATCATCTTGCAAATAATACAATCTTTGACAAATTTTCTATCATGTGTAGGGCGAATCATTAATATACACTAGAAATAGTAATGGACCTAATATCAAACCTTGAGGTACACCTATTTTAACACGAGACCCTGATCACTTAGCTCCGTTTACATTTACCTTCTGGATCCTATCATCCAAATAAGAATTTAAAATTCTCAAGGCTTCTTTAGTTCTCACATAATGTAATGTTATATTATTGAGAACTAATATATTTAGGTACGCGCAGGTAATATATTACATGTTGAATGTGGTACTAATAATATATTATCAATAATGTAATATATTTTACGTAGGCATAAGTTATAGTTTTCAATCATAAATCTGGTGGACCTTCCATACTGGACTGGGAGAGATAGAAAAACATAGAATGTTCCAGCTGCCCTTCCTCCCGGGCATGCTGTAGAAGTCAGCAAAAAGGGACTCGAGGGTTACAGTGTATTGTAATTTAGGCGATGGGCTGACAACCTGTCACTATAGCAATACATATTACAATCTAAAATTGCCCTCAATTTTTTTCAGACGTGGCGGAAGCGTCTTTTACGAGGCGTTTAACGCTCTGTCTACCCCGTAAGGGATAAAGGCGTGATTTTATGTATGTATGTATGGTGTACTCTGCAGAGATAGACAACCAAAATGTACGCAGAAATGGACCGCAAAAGTGACAAGACTATTTAGCATAGCAAACCTTCTGATAAGATTGTTTAGGAGCAGGCTCCGTGGTCTAGTGGTCAGAGCCATGGGCTTACAATCCGGAGGTCCTGGGTTCGATTCCCAGGCAATGAACACAAAGTTGATATTTGTTAATTTATCTCTTTGTGAGGTTTTTCCTTGTTTGGTTAGGACATTATGCACAATCACCTAATTGTTCGTAAAGTAACAGGATTCCTTGCTTCGGAGGGCACGTTTTACGGTCGGTCCCGGTCGCTTTCTTTGATAGTGGTCGTTACTTAAAACCATGTCAGAGGCCTAATACCTTTGCTACTAGGCGGTTTGAAAACTCTGACAAGAGGGTTCATGAGGTCGTTGTTTGACTCGAGAATCCACTCGCTAATAAGAAGGTGTTAATTGATATGATCGATATTAATTTCATATTTCTTGGCCAAAATTGTAAATTTTTACTTACATTACTAGTGTTTTAACATTGAGAGCCCGATGGTCTAGTGGATAGGGCCGCTACCTCCTGAGCGAGGTCTGAGGGAGGTCGTGGTTCGAATCCCACCACGTACCAATGTGTTTTTCGGTTTTCGAATTTCATATGTACGTTTATTCGGCGCTTTTTCCGTGCTTCGGAAGGCACGTTCAGCCGTTGGTCCCGGTTAATATCGTTTAATACCGTAGATGTTAGTCGTTAAGCCATATCAGAGGCCACTGCTAAGCATTGGCGGCTTGAAAACTCTGACCTAATCTAGGATTGGGTCTGGTTTCCCTTCTGGGTTGCGGAGGTCAGATGACAGTCGCTCTGTGTAAAAACCAGTACCCTCGTTCAATCCCCTAGATTAGGTAGCCGACCCCGTGAGATACGGGATAAGGATAGGAAGAATGAATTACTAGTATTTTAACAACCTGTATTCTTCAAATACGATTGCGGTCAAAGCTCAAAATACCAAACGAACTGTTTGCACACTACCATTATTTATATGCGTGGTTTATATCCATACAAAATATCTGTATGGTTTATTTCCATACAAAATTTATGATCTGAACAACATTTCTACGGTCATATAATTTTACCTCGCTTTGACATCTAGGCTATTCTAAATAGCATGTAAAATCACGACTTTATCGCGTTAGGTTAGTGTCATTCGTTTGTTAAAACATAACAGAACATTTAGATTCTTTTTAACACAGTTTTTTTTGTAATAGTAAAAACTGCCTCCGTGGTCTAGTGGCTAGTGCCATGGACTCCTGATCCGGAGGTCCTGGGTTCGATTCCCAGGGGGAACACACAAAGTTGATATTTGAGAATTTATCACTTTATGATTTTTTCCGTAGTTTGGTTAGGACATTGCAGGCTGAATCAAGACAGAAGAAGAAGAATATTAAATAATAAACTGATGGCTTACCATCAGGTTCCCTTAGGTTCAACTAAGAATAAGAAGGGGTTCAATTATTACTCCGATGACAATACTTATTATGAGCCCAAACCATGATAAAACGTCCGATAATTTCAAGATGCAACAAATAAAAAAATAAAAATTCGAAAATTTGTATGCATTGCATTAGGTAGTGATTAGTCTTTTCTAACAAGTCCATGGTCAAACGTAGATACTACGATCATAACAACATGATAAAGAAAAAAAACAGCGCAAAATGATCTAAAAAAATTATGGCTACATTGCTACTGCAAATGAAATAAAAAACTGACACAAATCGCACAGTCAGCGTTTAATAAAATTATCTTAACGACCTCATCCTCATCTCACACCTATTTAACGCAATTACTGAGTATTTTGTTTTATTTTGCATTCTATATTAATGTTTACTGTCTGTCCGTCCGTCCGTCCAAAGCTTGCATTACGGACAGACAGACAAAATGACAACCTAATAGCTATGTTGCAGCAATGTCGTCAAGTCGGGGTTTGTAACATATTAATTTGTTTAAGGTCTTAATCAAAATCTTACTAATTATACGATAACGATTATGTCTTAAGAGACATAATCGTATGTAATCATAAAGCACGATTTAATAATGGAGTGGACAGGGCGTCAAATAATTTATTAACAATATTTTTTTTTTTGCAATGTACAGTTTTAAAACTTCATCATCTTCTTAGCCTTATCCCGTACTTTCCGGTTACCTAATCTAGGGGATTGAACGAGGGTACTGGTTTTTACACAAAGCGACTGCCATCAACAGACCTTCGCAACCTAGAAGGGACACCAGACCCAATCCTAGATTTGGCCAGAGTTTTCAAGCCGCCAATGCTTGGCACTGGCCTTTGACATGGCTTAACGATTAGTCGTTAATATCGTAGATACTAATATCTACGATATTAACCGAGACCAACAACGCCTTAACGTGTTTTCTGCTCAGGAGACAGCGGCCTTATCCACTACACCATCGGGCTCTCTAATCAAATTGAATAATCTAAAAAAAAGGAACTTATTTTGAACTTTCTAATTCGATTTGTGTAAAAGTTACGTAAAAAATGTCCATTTGATCTCTGTCAGTACGTACGTATGCCAAATCTTCTTCTGTCTAGCGTTCTCTCGGCCGTTTTCCGGCTTATTCTATCCCACTTTTCTCGGTCTTGACATCCTATCTCGTCCGTATATATAATTTGTTTTTATATAGTTCTATGTCATCATCATATCATATTTAATTGCACTAACGTTACTTGAATTTTCTGATTAAAAACTAGCCTACCACTATGTAAAATTTTCTAGGACGATTACAATATCAAAGATTTTCCTACATCTCTACAACATTAGACCCACAATATGGACGGTGCCTGGAGGCAGACATTATCCCAAAAGAAAAAAAAAGGTTTAAGACACTGTGTTTATCTTCTAAACGTTTCGCAGGTGGTCTAGACTAGAACAAAAGGATGTTAGGATATTTTTTATTTGGAATTCTAAGAAACAGAAAACTCTTTGTTGCTTAAACTAGGTATTTTTTTTTAATCTAAGGGCTTCTGCCTACGAAAAAGTTCTTGCTTTTTGTGTAGTTTCTTTTCTATAAAAGTACCAAAGTACTACCACAGAATAAATAATAGTGCTACCGTACTACTTAAGAATTTAACTTACGTAAACTTAACGTATTTTTATAAAGATTTTTTTAGCACTTACAATGCTATTTTTATTTAAGTTGGGCTTGACCTACCCCCTAGTAGTTCTTAAACCTCATGTCTAGATGTCGCTAACGTCGCTATGACGTATGCATAAGAAATACTATGATAAATTCGTCACTCCCGCTATCGTTTCTGTAGCTCAGTTGGTTGAGTGATGGACCGGCATTCCAGAGACGCAGGTTTGAGTCCTGCCAGAAACGAATTTATTATTTTCTTTGTTTCATATTAACGTAAATTATTGATAAAATTAAAAGGAGTTAGCAATCGTTGGCCCCAGTCGCTATCTCTGATAGTCGTCATTACACGAATCACCGCAGATACCATGGGCTGTTTAACAATTCTGACATCAGAGTTTATGGGGTCGATCGAATCCCCCAACCCAACTTAAGTAGAAGAAGAAACGCCACCTATAGTATTTCCAACTCAGTTTTTAGAATAAAGGTAAACAGTTTCATGTCTATTTACATCTTTCATCATTCTCTACATCTACAAAAACACATTTCAAAAATAAATTAAATTAAAATAAATAAAATAAATCAAATTAGTTTAATTACTAACACTACTATTTAATTATGTTGTTACATCTGATAGCTAAAACTTATTTCAGAATCATGATACATACATACACACGTATAATCACGCCTTTTCCTTTTAATGGGGTAGGCAGAGCGTCAACGACCTAAACAAAGGTCGTTGCGCCACGTCTGACAAGTATTGAGGGTCACATTAGATAGATCTGTGTATTGCTGTAGTGATAGGTTTTTAGCCTATCGCCTAAATGACAATACACTGAAACCCTCAAATCAAGATCTTCGATTAAATGACATGTTACTTTGTTTACCTTTATTCTAAAACGGAGTTGAAAATACTTATAATACTTAGGATTCTATAGTACAGTGGAATAGTAAATACGAGCAGGGACGGACTGGCACCACTATACATCATTCGCGTATCGCCAACTCGTGCGCAGCTCGCCCATCGTTTAGCCAGGGTTGTATTCAGGGGGCACAGATGCACAGATTTAAAATTGAGACGTGGAAAAAAAAGGAAATGAGTTGACAATCTGTCTGTGAATTAACCTAAGCTAAATTCCCAAATTCAAAATACTTGTAATAATGATACAAAATGTTGCATTGTCTGTCTAACTGTATATTACGACTGCACACTGCCTCTCAAGATACAGGGCTCCTAGGGCCGTATCTATAATCCGCTCTAAGCAACAACTACGCAAGAGTGACAGCTAATTTGAGTTCGTATCAGAAATGTCATTTCAAAATGATCTGCCAAATCCATACTTAATATTGCTCTCAATATTGAGATCCCTTTATAAATAAGAGCCTTTGTTTGACAAGGTTAATCATAGCCGCAGTAAAAAAAACCGAGTTTAAGAAAAGGTGCATGTCAAGACGAGTGCCCGACAATTCATGCCTGTAAAAGGTTATATTTATTTATTTAATTTATTTAATTCATCCCGTGAAGTCCCATCTTTCATCCCCACAAGGTTGGCTGGAAGAGATCTCTTCTAGAGATAAGCTCGCCTTTGCTTTAATTTTAAGAGTTAACCAATATATTGGAATTTATGCAATAAAGAATATATATATTTGGCAGCATTTTATTATTTTACAGAAAAAAATATCAGACCCTATTCTAAAGATTTGTGTAAAGGTGCATCCCAACCGCGAGCATTCGCGTCGTGTGTCATAAACATTTGACGCATGCGCGCATGCTCGTTACCGGGGAATACTCGCAGTGAGGACGTACCATTACAGGTATTATTTCTAACCATTAGATGATCATTTCCTTGGTTTATTAATCTGAGCTATGGGCTCCTAATCTGGAGGTTCTGGGTTCAATTCCCAGGGGGGAATATAAAGTTGATATTTGTCAATTTATCACTTTGTGAGGTTTCCTCTGAAGCACCTAATTTTCCGAAAAGAAAAAAGATTTCGTGCTTCGTAGGGCGTACGATAAGCCATCGTTCCCGGTTGCTGTCTTTGATAGTGGTTGTTAGTCAAAAACTATGTCAGAGGCCTAATAGCTGTGCTTCTAAGCGGTTTGAAAACTCTGACACCGTGGTTCATCGTGTCGTTGTTCGACTCGAGAATCCACCCACTATAAAGAAGAAGATGAGTTGACCCGTCTGCGCGTCTGTCTCTCTCTTTCAAAACAAAAGAAAACAGCCTGTCGTCATTAGCCTATATCCGTCTACTAATAACTAATAATAAAAATAATAGTAACTGCCTCCGTTGTCTAGCGGTCTGAGCCATGGGCTCTCGACCCGGAGGTCCCGGGTTCGATTCCCGGCGGGGGACAATGACTCTGTGTTGTTGTTTCTAGTTTGGTTAGGACATTGCAGGCTGATCACCTGATTGTTCGAAAAGTAAGATGATCCTTGCTATCGGATGGGCATGTAAATAGTCGGTCCTGCGCCTGATTTCTCTCTGGTCGTGTCAGTCAGTCTGTCCCATCAGAATAAGAGACTAAAGGAACAGAGAGTGCACCTGTGTGTAGCGCAAACACTTGGGCACTAAAAACAAGTCCTGCGCAGTTGGCCCATCTCCGGGAGATTGGCTGCCATCACCGAAAATCGGTGGGAGGACTATTATATCAGTCCACTGCTGGCAAACGTAGTGTAGGACGTCCTGAAACCAGAGTGATTATATTCGTAAAAAGGCGGGTAGAAATTGGATGAGAACGGCTGAAGAACAAGTTGAGAGGCGCCATGGAAGAGGCATATGTCCCCCTTAAAATACTTTGTTTAAATGATGTCTTCATGCTGGCCTGGAAGTGAGAGAAAAACATAGAATGTGCCAGCTGCATTTCCTCCCAGGCAAGCTGTAAAAACCAGCTAAGGGATCCGAGGGTTACAGTATATTGTAATTTAGGCGATGGGCTGATAACCTGTCACTACAGCAATATCCTACAAATCTATCTTAAATAACCCTCAAAACTTTGTCAGACTTGGTGACACGACGTTTACGCTCTGCCTACCCCAATAGGGATAAAGGCGTGATTTATGTATGTATGTAGGTATGAATGTATTTATATAATGGGCTCGATTCTGGAAAATTTAAAAAGGACGGGCGAGTTGTACTATATGGTTTTACACTTAGTCCGCTAGATTTTGACGCGCATTTGCACGTTTCCCCAGTATTTCTGTCAATTTTACCCGCCATATAATATGACGGCGGATAAAAATGACAGATAACGCATGAAACCACCGACTATAAATCAAAAACCGGAGAGAATAGATATCCTGACCTTTTCCGATGTTTTTAGTCAGATAGATTTTAATTTTAGGTTTATCTGGTTGAATCTAGAATTAAACCCAATATTTTGTCTGAGTACGTCTCTGCACTTGTTCTAACGGATTCTGTTGAGAGATGTTGTCGATTATCCCAACTATTTCACCCTGCGCTAATGTGAGGAAATGCAGTTACGGCGCATTTAGTGCAGTCCGGTTGCAAAGCTAAAACATGCATGTGAATCAAGTTAAATATTCCATGCTAGGCTGGGAGCGAGGGAAAAAGCTGTATTTCCGCCCGGGCATGCTGTAAATACCAGATAAGGGGTCCGAAGGTTTCTGTATATTGCAATTTAGGCGATAGGCTGACAACCTCTCTACAGCAATATACCTACAAATCTATGATAAATAACCCTCCAAACTTTGTCAGGCGTGGCGGAGCGACATTTGTTTAGGTCGTTTACGCTCTGCCTACCTTTATCCTTTATGGGATCATAAAGGATAAAGGCGTGATTACATGTATGTAGGAATTAAGTACATTAATTTTAAAGGTTAGAGCTAAGTTAGATGGAAGAGTAGATAGAGTGCTCCCAACGTAGCTAAATTCATGTTGTGTCTGCTACTGGGCTTAATTCTAGATTCAACCGGCTATCTAAAATCTATCTGTCACTTTCAGACTAAAAACATTTGTAAAGGACAGGAGGTCTATGCTCCCGGGATTTGATTTATAGTCGGTGGTTTTATGTGTTATCTGTCATTTTTGTCCGCCGTCATATGATATGGCGGAAACAAAACATTTAGCGGGTAAAGTATAAATCGCCTGCACATTTTAAATTTTATTACTTTGAAAGTGACAGATAGATTTTAATTTTAGGTTCTGGCGATGGTATCTAGAGTCGAGCCCATCGACACGCTAAAAATAATAAGAAGGATAGATTATGTAGATATTTCTATACTGCGCTGGAAGCAATAAACACATGTCATCTTTGCCTACATAGCCTTTTTATCTACTTTACCTACTAGCTAAAGAAGAATTATCTTGTCGGGCTCAATTTATTCAAGCGAGAAGTAGAATTTGGATTTCGGTGTGTTGAGTTTAGTTTATTCCATTCTGGACTGGGAGCGAGAGAAAAGCATAGAGTGTGCCAGATGCATTTCCTCCCGGGCATGCTGTATAAACCAGCTAAGGGATACGAGGGTTTCAGTTTACTATAATTTAGGCGATGGACTGACAACCTGTCACTGCAGAAATATACCTAAAAGACTATCTTAATTAACCCTCAGAACTTTGTCAGACGTGGCGGAACAACCTTTGTTTAGATTGATTTCTTATTCTATTCTTTATAAACAAACCCTGCAGTGGGACACCACAGGTTCATAAATAAAATAAACAATAACATATATACATACATACATATAATCACGCCTTTATCCCTAATGAGTTAGGCAGAGCGTAAACGACTCAAACAAAGATCGATCCGCCAGGTCCGACAAAGCTTTAAGGGCCATTCAAGATAGATTCGCAGGTATATTGCTCTAGTGACAGGTTGTCAGGACATCGCCCAAATTGCAATATACTTAAACCGTCGGATCCCTTAGCTGGAAAAAGAACAAAGTTTCAATTAACCAAGTCGCTTTTCCTAAAATCCACGAAGATCTGCTACCGTAGAGTCAATTACAAGGAAGATATTGAATTTGCTGTCCGTACTCAATTCTTACAATACCATCAGTAAGTTATAGGCAATTCCAATTACAAAAGCAAGGTAAATGATTTCCTAGCTCCAATACAAGTTGTTCAGTTAACAGGTAACTTAGACCTAAATTGCAGTAGTTACCGCAGGTTAAGCTATCTTTCGTGAACGAAAACCTCTGATTGCTGGAGTTGGAATTATGAGTCCTGCTAAAGTTTTGCTTACAGTTGATGCTGCGGATAAGAAATCGTTAAATTATGAAATATTGAGTTACAATTACCACAAACACAGTTACCTAGATGACAGATTCTTTCACATTGGGTACGAAAAAAAATAGTGCTGAACTAGAATACTATCGCATAATTTATATCTTACCGTAGATGTCGGAATCGGCGACTTCTTAATCAGAGAATAAGAAGCAGCGTTCCCTGTAATTAAATCATCTTTCACTACACTTACCAATTGCTGTTTAGTGGTAAAAATCCTCTGATTGCGGGAGGTCCATGTCAAGACTGTCCAGCAGTAGATAGACAGAGAGATAGATAATAAATTTATTTATTTTATAAAGACACAAACATACAATTTGTTGTATAAAAAGGAGACAAAAGTACACAGTAACAGTTAAACAAACATAAAACATAAATCAAATTGAAAAACAAACATAAACAATAAATACAAGACAAATAAAAGGTTGTGTGTAGACTGCTGCGGTACGCTTCCTTTTAGATTGCGTAGTCTCCTTCTATCTAGATCTGAGATAATACACATTGGTTATTAGTTACCAGTGCAGTTAACTTGTAAGCTCGGTCTATTAACCTGAATAGCGAATTGTTTCTCGCTAACCCCCTGTGTTATACAGAGTCTTATCTGGGCTAGATTTTACAACGCTTGTTGGAAGTGACAACTGACTGAGCCTGTTTGTAGGGACATTTAACAGGTTGATTTGTAATTGTGGTACAAATTGTACCAATATCTTTAAAGCAGATATTCCCCAAGTAAATGGGATAAGGGC
This sequence comes from Scrobipalpa costella, assembly GCA_949820665.1. Lineage (NCBI taxonomy): Eukaryota > Metazoa > Arthropoda > Insecta > Lepidoptera > Gelechiidae > Scrobipalpa > Scrobipalpa costella. The sequence continues at coordinate 13,143,533 of OX463318.1, forward strand.
AAGCGAATGATGATGATCTTTAAAGCAGATACATAACTATGATATGCGAGCAAGCCAATAGGGTCTGCCCAAGTCTGCTTGAAAGAAAGTGGTCGCTTTGAGTTTGAGCGTAATATTCAAGTCGTATATTGTCATTGGCAGAATTGTGATTACATAACAGTCATTAATCATACATACATAAAGTCACGCCTTTATCGCTAATGGGGTAGGCAGAGCTTTAATGACCTAAACAACGGTCATTCGGCCACATCTGACAAAGTTTTGAGGGCTATTTAAGATAGATTTGTAGGTATATTGCTGTAGTGACAGGTTGTCAGCCCATCGCCTAATTTACAATTATACTGAAACCCTCGGAATCCTTAGCTGGTTTTTACAGCATGACCGGGAGGAAATGCAGCTGGCACATTCTATGTTTTTTCTCGCTCCCAGGCCAGCATGGAAGTATAATAAATATTTCTTACCATACCTATGGTCATAAATCAAGATTAACTAAACAAATTATTGTAGTAATATTGCACATACGTTTATTATATTTTCTGCGCATATTCGTGATAAACCATGTTTCATTTTGTTTAGAACATTAATCGGCTTAATTCTAGATTCAACCGGCTAAACCTAAATTTAAAATCTATCTGTCACTTTCAGACTAAAAACATTGAAAAAGGACAGGAGATCTATTCTCTCCGGTTTTTGATTTATTGTCGGTGGTTTTATGCGTTATCTGTCATTTTTATTCGCCGTCATATGATATGGCGGATAAAATTGACAGAAATACTGGGACCGTGCAAATGCGGATCAAAATCTAGCGAACAAAGAATAAAACCATAGAGTATAAATTGCCTGTCTTTGTTGTGATCCTCAGGGTACCCCACTGGTACAAAGGGCCTTCACGAGCTTTCTCCATTCTCCCCTATCTTGTGTCTTCCTCTTGGCTTCCTCCCACGTCAATCCCATGGTCTTGAGTTCGCTCTGTATGGTTCGTCGCCAGGTGTGCACGGGTCGACCAGGTCTTCTTCTGCCGCTCGGCTGCCACTCAAATGCTATCGAGGCGGCATTCGTCTCGCTACGCCGCCATTTACGTTGAGCAATTTCTTGCTTGATGGGCGTCTGCTGGCATCGGGCCCACAAGTCCTCATTCCTGATGGTGTTTGGCCAAAAGATGCGGAGTATGGACCTGAGACACTTGTTGACGAACACTTGTAGATGGTTCGTCAGTGTCGCCGTCACTCTCCACGTCTCGCAACCAAACAGGAGCACACTTTTCACTAAAGACTCGAAGAATGTAAGTTTGATGCGACGAGTTAGTTTATTTGACGTCCAGACTGGCTTGAGTTGAGCAAAAGCGCCATTCGCCTTTTTTAAACTGCCTGTCTTTAATCAATTTTATTATTTTGAAAGTGACAGATAGATTTTATTTTTAGTTTTAGCTGGTGGTACCTAGAATCGAGCCCAATGTCCGTGATTTTTAGCAATATTTCTTACCATACCTTTAATTTTACTATACCTATAGTAAAAAAGAAACATTTATTGAGATTTTTGCCTCTAGCAAAGGCAAACAGAGGATTAAGTAGCAAATATTTATCTTCAAATAGTGGACTACCTTCAAAATCCTTCCAATGTGTTTCGATCTACATCTGACGGCATTTCTTAAGAATCCATTAGAAGAAGTGACAAAAAAGTGACAAAGCAACTGTCCCAATTAATTCGTAAACAAATAGTTTCACATCACAATGAAAAAGATAAGAGTAAAGAAAAAATTAAACACAAGTGAGGACTTATTGAAAAAAAAAATTAAAGAAAGCTGTTCCAAGGGTTCCGTATGCAGTATGTTTAATTCTACATACATATTCTCACGCCTTTATCTCTAATGGGGTAGGCAGAGCGTAAACGATCTAAACAAAAGTCGTTCCGCCACGTCTGACAAAGTTTTCAGGGTTATTTAAGATAGATTCATACGTATATTGCTATAGTGACAGCTTGTCAGCCCATCGCCTAAATTGCAATATACTGAAACCCTCAGATCCCTTAGCTGGTTTAACCATCATGCCCGGGATGAAATACAGCAGGCACATTCTATGTTTTTCTCTCGCTCCCAGAAGAATTTACTCATAATGTGCTGAACAAATGAGCAGAATTTTTAAATACATATACCTACAACCTTGGTTTCTTTAAAATAAGGGTGAATTTGGACTTCTTCTTGTTCTTGTTTGACTTAGGCTAGAGTCGAGAGTCAGAGTAAATAAAAAAAACGAAAAATAAGACATTATAGTACATACATACATATTATCACGCCTTTATCCCTAATGGGGTAGGCAGAGCTTAAACGACAAGAAAGGTCGTTCTGCCACGTCTGACAAAGTTTTGAGGGTTATTTAAGATAGATTTGTAGGTATTTTGCTGTAGTGACAGGTTGTCAGCTCATCGCCTAAATTGCAATATACTGAAACCCTCGGATCCCTTAGCTGGTTTTTATAGCATGCCCGGGAGGAAGTGCAGCTGGCACATTCTACGTTTTTATCTCGCTCCCAGGCCAGCATGGAAGTTATAGTACCTAAGTAAAGCAAATCAATTTTATACATTTCCGATGAACCATTTGAAAACAGAACTCAAATAAAGGATCGTTCACACTGTCGGTAGCGATCCGTCAGACGTTTTATTGTTTTAGATATCGCTTGTGACATTTATCACGTTTGTCGCGTCAGCGCCAAGGAGACGCTAAAAGGTGACACTTTTTTCAATTGTTTTTTTTTGGTGGAGACCACATGCGCCTGATTCAGTGTGAGTATAATAGCGGAATGTTGTGTTCAAGTATTTATTGTGTTTTAGTTGCGTTTACGCTCTGCCTACCTCATAAGGGATAAAGGCGTGATTATATGTATGTTTTTTACTTTTGACGTGAGTATACAAGAAATTAAAGAATTCTTTAGAATCATAGAATGATAAGGACTGAGTGCTTATGATATCTTTTCGTTTATGTGAAGGTCTCAATTATTATTTTTTACTATAGGGTAATGTTTATTGCTATATACTTCAATAAAACCACGTTAATTAATTAATTACGAATTTATTATTTCTGCAAGCATACACGATATATAAAGTCACACAAGAAGAAGGCTGTGTTGCCAGTAACTTATAACTAAATAATATCAATATACGACACTCTCCCCGCCCCAAATGAGCAAGTACAAGGTACAAGTAAGGTTCACATTGTTACTTAACAAAACTAAATACCTATCAATATTATACATACATATGAAATTCTTAAGGCATTTCAGTCTGGGCACAGAATATATAATAGTACTACATAATCTGGGTTCACATGTTATAATATAACATCTCTTAATCTAAATTAAAACAACAACTCATTTTATACGATAGTCTACACACTTAAATAACTAAACTATGTAATTGATTAGCGTGTCTTTTCCATAAAAAATCATCAACTTTAACTTGATAAGTAGTTCCTGGTACTAATATTTTCACAATACATCCCTTAGACATGCAAGCATACACGATATATAAAACGTCACACAAGAAGAAGGCTGTGTTGCCAGTAACTTATAACTAAATAATATCAATATACGACATTTATTAATATTTTTTATAACATTTATGAGTAGAGCAGAATTATGCGCAAAACATTGTTTTAAAAAAAATATAATTACCCGCTTCCCGCTCTGCTAGTGACTGTAAACTCTTCCTAAAGAAGACGTATCTTTAAATCGTGCAATTTTAATGAGTTGCTGAAATTTATTGTTGTTTTATACCGTTTAACTAATGGACCAATTTTGATAATAATTTATCTTCTTATCTACATTTAATGGAGTTCACTAGTCGTAGATACAGACTTATTAAATTTTACAATGGAACATGGTATTGATATAAATCTGAAGGTATTTAATAAATTCCTTCCACACTGGACTGGGAGCGAGAGAAAAACATAGAATGTGCCAGCTGCATTTCCTCCAGGGCATCATTTTAGGCATCAATGATGTTATATTTTACAAAACTGTCGCCAAATAAGGCTGCACAATACAATAAAAATCGAAGTACAGTTAACAAAAAAGTCGAGACGCACGACAACGTTGCAACTGAGACCTCTGACACCGAGTTGAACTGATTTTGTACGGTCAGCATAAAGAATGTACATACATACATATAATCACAATTTTATTCCGAATGGGGTAAGCAGAGCGTAAATTACCTAAACAAAGGTCGTGCCGCCACGTCTGATAAAGTTTTGAGGGTTATTTAGGATATATTTGTAGGTATATTGCTGTAGTGACAGGTTGTCAGCTCATCGCCTAGATTGCAGTATACTGAAACTCTCGGATCGCTTAGCTGGTTTTTACAGAATGCCCGAGAGAAAATGCAGTTTTCCTCTCGCACCTAGTCCAGCATGGAAGTATGTACATAATATATTTATTATTGAAAAAGTTATGTGTGGAAAAGTTTTGAAAACAATTTTATGTTGTGATTGTGATCAAAAATTTTAATTCCTGTTGAATCAAATAACGTAGTCATAATATAATACTAACAAAATTGGATCTGTGTTGTCTGAGAAAATAAACTATTCTATAATGTTCCAAATTAATTTATCTTTTAACAAGCGTGTTTGTTTACCAATTTATCTAAATGATTATCACAACTTTTTTCTTTAATTAAAATGATTAGATTACAGTTTTTGCTGACTATACTATAAAAGCTCTCTAAAGAAGTTTTACAGTGGACAATAGCCAGTGCGGTTACTGTAACTCATTGTGGTACAGTTAAACTTAACTGCGAACTTAACTGAACTAATAATGTACAGATAAAAGTTAAAATCTTAGTTGAAATGTCTTGAATCAAGTCAAATTATCACTTCTGTAAGTCTCATACGTGAGAGAGAGAGAGAGAGAGAGAGAGAGCCTTTATCCCTAACCGGGTAGGCAGAGCGTCTAAATCAAGGTCGAGGGGCTGACAACCTCAGCAATATACCTACAAATCTATCATAAATAACTCTCAATACTTTGTCAGAAGCGGCGAAACGACCTTTGTTTAGGTCGTTTACGCTCTACCTACCCCATTAGGGACAAAAGCGTGATTATATGTCTGATGTATCATCTGAAAAAAAAGCACACCACAATCATACTCTGCCCGAATAAGAATCAAATCCACGATAGATGATGGACCATGGAAAGAATCTAATGCCCTAATGTTTGGTAGGTATAGGGATATCTAGATTTCTGAATTAAACTCCAATGAACTGTAAAATATCGCTGACTATATTCAAGAACAAAGGCAAAGTTCTATATAACGATCTGTCTAAATTTCAAATTCAAGGTGACGTTTTTGACAACTGTCTATTTGTAAGGGATCTGAGGGTTTCAGTATATTGCAATTTAGGCGATGGGCTGACAACCTGTCACTACAGCAATATACGTACAAAATACAAATCCATCTTGAATAACCCTCAAAACTTTGTCAGACGTGGCGGAACGACCTTTGTTTAGGTCGTTTACGCTCTGCCTACCCCATAAGGGATATAGGCGTGATTATATGTATGTATGTATGTATGTCTTTTTGTATTTATAAAGAAAGCTAAGTGAGACAACTAAAAATGATTTAAGTTTATGAAGATGGTTAAGGTGTTCTTAAGAGGACCTTTTCACTATATCACGGAATTACTTTCCTTAAATATGAGTCAAATGCGCGGATTATCAATTCAATTGAAATATACTTTAGTGTACACAGGAAAGATTCTTCTTTAAATTTAGGAGCAGGGGTCTTGTCTGTGAAGTAATCGCCATTCGGATCGATTTTGTGTAAGTTTCTTGACATCCTGGTACGACATACAAATCATAAAAATATTAAAATAGCAGATGTGTACAGTAGGCGGCCTTATTGCTTAGATAGCAATGTCTTCCAGGCAACCATGCAGTATAGGATAGAAAACAAATTGTGATGCGGGAGAGCTATATATAATAATATTCTTTATTGCATAAATTTCAATATATTGGTTAAATCTTAAAATAAAAGCAAAGGCGAGCTTATCTCTATAAGAATTAAACTATTATAAACAAATAAATATTGCAATATGATTATCCACTTCCATACTGGACTGGGAGAGAAAGAAAAACATAGAATGTTCCAGTTGCCCTTCCTTCTGGGCATGCTGTAGAAGTCAGCAAAAGGGAATCGAGGGTTACAGTGTATTGTAATTTAGGCGATGGGCTGACAACCTGTCACTACAGCAATACACATTACAATCTAAAATTGCCCTCCATTTATGTCAGACGTGGCGAAAGCGCCTTTTTAGGAGGCGTTTTACGCTCTGCCTACCCCGTAAGGGATAAAGGCGTGATTTTATGTATGTATGTATGTATGTATGAGTATTTGTATCTATACTTTATCAAAGTTATATTTGATTATAAGTCGGCATTTAATTTTCAATGTCACTTTAAACTGTCAAAACAATATCACTAATGATGAAATGACATATCATATTATTACTTGGATGACATGTTAACGCCTTAAGTTTGTTATTGTCAATTGTTTTAGATTTGATAATGACAGCATATGACAGCTTGCAGAAGTGTAGGTTAAGTTAAACAACAGACGAGATGATAGAAGTTGATTGGTTGATGAAAATATGAATATGTCGACAGATTTTTTTAGACCGCCTAATAGCACAGCTTAAAGGCCTCTGACATGTTTTGTGTAACGACCACTATCAAGGATAGCTACTGGGATCGACGGCTTAACGTGCCCTCCGAAGCACGGAATCTTTTTCTTCCAGACCAACAGGTGATTCAGCCTGCATTGTCCTAACCAAATTGGGGAAAATCTCACAAAGTGAAAAATTGAATCAATTTTGTGAGAATCGAACCCAGGACCTCCGGATTGAGAGCCCATGGCTCTGACCACTAGACCACGAAGGCACTTATGTCGATAGGTTAAGTTTCGGAGAATATGTATGGTTAATCGTGTGCGATGGAAAAAAGTCATAGATTTGAATCCACTATCAAATGTTTCTATTTAGGTGCGTATCAAATAATAACATAGAATTCTCATAGTGGCACATTGGAGAAGCAGTTTTAGCCCAGTTTAGAGATAAGTAAAAGTTATAGTCCAAGCAGAACCAGATTCCGATTTATTTATTTTATATTTCACAATATCACAGCTTAAAGATAAAATACTTGAAGAGATTAAATAAATTGAAAATTACGCACTTGCCCAGCGTAAATAAATTCAGTCTATATTTAAACGAATAAATTGCAATCATTTAGCGAAATAAATACAATAAATATGTTCGTTTAGAGCATTTAAGTCAAAGCTCATAACGTCACATCAATCCGTATAAATGGCATAAAATAACTTATAACACTTTATCATACTCCCACGGGGATGAAAATATTTCTAGTGGCGTGGATACAATTATGAGGCTTTTTACACTGCCACGTAAAAATGCTACTATTTCTAAAATTTCTATACGAGTTTTACTCTAATGCCAGATTTTAAACCGCTAAGTAGGTCTCTGACGTGGTTTGTGTGAGGTCACAATGAAAGACAGAGCGTGACTCAGCTATGGCGAAGACACAATTACTCGTGCAATTAATGCTGCCAACGCAAGTCGAGCCACACTCAGTACAAAGTCAAAGTCAAAGTCAAGTCCTTTGCTCCCCACTTTGGGCGATACCGGCACGTTCCGGGTAGATTCTCTACGATAAAGAATTCCCAAGGCAACGCCAAAAGCCGAGGTTCGAGCCCTAGTTCCCACTAGCATTTAAGGGTGTAGATTGCGTGTAGTTACTCCCCGCCTAAAGGCCGGTGACGCATTATATACGCCTTGTAGTATTTATGTGTATTATGTATGATAGGTATATTATGGTCCATTCAATAATAAAAAAAAAAACGGTTTGATGTGCATACGAGACAAGGGAATTGTCTTATTTATCACATACCTATGTAATGCCGACGATTCAGCCACCATAGTCCTAACAAAATAAGAAACACTTTTAGGAATCAGTGATGTCAATTTTGAGTTCTTCTCCTAGGAGTTGAAGTTTAATCACTTTCGGAATCTTTTTTTAATAATTTAATTTAGACATCAATCTGTGTCTATGCTGTATTCAAGCTTGCTTTAACTATGTTTATGCCTAAGTGGTCTAGTGATTAGAGCCATGGACGTACGATCCGGAGGTCCTGGGTTCGATTTCCAGGAGGGGAACACAAAGTTTATATTTGTCAATTTATCACTTTGTGAGGTTTATCCCAGTTTGGTTAGGACATTGCGGGTTGAATCACCTGATAGTCCGAAAAGAAAAACTATCCGTCTATGTCTTTGATATTGGTCGTTACTCAAACCATGTAAGAGGCCTAATAGCTGAGCTAATAGGCAGTTTGAAAACTATGACACCAGGGTTCATCGGGTCGTTCGATTTGAGAATCCACTCGCTAAGAAGGAGACTATGTTTATAATGTTTTACGATAAAACGCTAGCATAAAAACTTGCCTATGTCATAATCTTTCCTGTCTACGTACTTAGGCAAGTTGCAATAAGTCTGACAAAACGGCCTAGCTTATGCTTTGCCACTGAAGTATTGTGTTTGACATCTTGGGAATATAAATACTCATTTTGATAATATTGCTGTTGAAGTTAGACCTTGGAAGAATTTACAATTCACCGTAACCCTTACAGGACTTAAGAGTTTACCTAATCAACGAATTTCCGATAAAAATAATAGTTATCTTTTACGGTAATTCCAAGCTGGACTGGGAGCGAGAGAAAAACATAGAATGTGCCAGCTGCATTTCCTCCCGGGCATGCTGTAAGAACCAGCTAAGGGATCTGAGGGTTTCAGTATATTGCAATTTAGGAGATGGGCTGACAACCTGTCACTACAGCGATATACGTACAAATCCATCTTGAATAACCCCCAAAACTTTGTCAAACGTGGCGGAACGACCTTTGTTTAGGTCGTTTACGCTCTGCCTACCCCGTTAGGGATAAAGGCGTGATTATATGTATGTATATTTTACGGTCAGATGTCAGAAGTAATATAGGCAAATGACTGAGTTCTTCTTCTTAACGTGTCGATGAAATATGAGAAATTACATCGTAGCGGCCCAGAATTCAACCACTTGTATTGTATTGCGGATTGACTGCCGTCCATTAAATCCGCTGGCGTGCAAGTGTGGAGGCACGCCGGGCACGATGTTAAGTGTACCATGGTTTGCACTGCACCAAGGAGCCCGATGGTGTAGTGGATAGGGCCGCTGCCTCCTGAGCGGGAGGTCGTGGTTCGAACCCCACCACGTACCAATGTGTTTTTCGATTTTCGAATTTCATATGTACGTTTATTCGGCGCTTTTTCCGTGCTTCGGAAGGCACGTTAAGCCGTTGGTCCCGGTTAATATCGTTTAATACCGTAGATATTAGTCGTTAAGCTATATCAGAGGCCAGTGCTAAGCTTTGGCGGCTTGAAAAACTCTGACCTAATCTAGGATTGGGTCTGGTTTCCCTTCTGGGTTGCGGAGGTCAGATGGCAGTCGCTCTGTGTAAAAACCAGTACCCTCGTTCAATCACCTAGATTAGGTAGCCGACCCCGAGAAATACGGGATAAGGCTAGGATGATGATGATGGTTTGCACTGCACCGCAAAACTGATGAATGACTGAGTTCATAAGCTCAGTTTGCATGCAGCTATATTATGATCTTATGAACACGTAAAAGTTTTGTTGATTTGTGCTATGATGTTACATACATACATATAATCACGCCTTTATCCCTAATGGGGTAGGCAGAGCGTAAATGACCTAAGCAAACGTCGTTCCGCCACGTCTGACAAGTTTTGAGGGTTATTGCAGATGATCATGACGTATATTGCTATAGTGACAGGTTGTCAGCCCATCGCCTAAAATTGTAATATACTATAACCCTCGAATCCATTAGCTGGTTTTTACAACATGCTCTGGAGGTGATGCAGCTGGCACATTCTATGTTTTTCTTTCACTCCCAGTCCAGCATGGAAGTGCTATGATGTTAATACAATAATTACTTCACAACAATATATTGGGCATCCTACAATAAGGATGCTATCGCGTCGACAAAACATGCAACTGCCTCCGTGGTTTTAGACCATGGGCTTACGATCCGGAGGTCTTGGGTTCGATTTTCAGGGGGGAACACGAAGTTGATGTTTGTCAATTTATCACTTTGTGAGGTTTTGCCCAGTTTGTTTAGGACATTGCAGGCAGAATCACCTGATTGTTCGAAAATAAATAAAGATTCCCTGCTTTGGAGGGCACGTTCAGCGGTAGGTCCCGGTTGCTGTCTTTGATTCTGGTCGTTACTCAAAACCATGTCAGAGGCCTAATAGCTGTGTAGGAGGTGTGCTAGGATTTTTTAAAACTTTGACACCAGGGTTCATCGGGTCGTTGCTCGAGACTCCACGCGCTAAGAAGAAGAGCAAAACATGCGAACAAAAAAATATGCATACATACATACATATAATCACGCCTTTATCCCTAATGGGGTAGGCAGAGCGTAAACGACCTAAACAAAGGCCGTTCCGCCACGTCTGACAAAGTTTTTAGGGTTATTTAAGATAATTTGTAGGTACATTGCTGTAGTGACAGGTTGTCAGTCCATCGTCTAAATTACAATATACTAAAACCCTCGGATCTCTTAGCTGGTTTTTACAGCATGCTCGAGAGGAAAAGCAGCTGGCAAATTCTATGTTTTTCTTTAGCTCCCAGGCCAGCATGGAAGTTAACTAAAAAAATATGTTCATTTACAATTGGGTTCTGTGTCCGTAGTAATGATCCGTAACAAAATAGCTCTATAGATATTTATTTATCACTTTCAGTGCCAGATTTCAAAATAATATTATTAACACTAATCTCATTATTGTCAACAATATAAACCATTCAAGAACTACAAACCAAGCCCTTAACAATTTGCAAATACAATCAAACTCACTTCAAAACCTAATTCACCTGGCTCACCTGTCATCTAATTCACCTGTCAGTGCAACAGTGACAGGGAAACACTGAATAGCTTAGCAGACATTAGCCAGCCTGAATACAAAAACCTATAAAGCAGGAATGACAGTAGTGAAAGTTACAATGATACTGGTAAGTGTGAATTGGTCCTTACTCTAGCAGGGCTGTCAACACGCTGTTTTAAATGTATTTATAAAGCCAGATACATACATACATACTATCACGCCTGTATCCCTAATGGGGTAGGCAGAGCGTGAACAACCCAAACAAAGGTCGTTCCGCCACGTCTGACAAGTTTTGAGGGTTGTTTAAGATAGAACTGGATATTGCTGTAGTGACAGGTTGTCAGCCCATCGCCTAAATTACAATATACCCTCGAATCCCTTAGCTGGTTTTTACAGCATGCCCGGGAGGAGATGCAGCTGGCACATTCTACGTTCTTCTGTCGCTCCCAGTCCAGCATGGAAGCCAGATAAGGAGCGTAATTGAGGGTAATTCTTCTTCTTAACGAGTAGATTCTCGAACAACAACCCAACAGCAGTAATTACAACGTACATACATACATATAATCACGCCTTTATCCCTAATGGGGTAAGTAGACCGTAAACGATCTAAAGAAAAGGTCGTTCCGCCACGTCTGTCTGATCTGATTTATAGGTATATTTCTATGGTGACAGGTTATCAGCCCATCGCCTGAATTACAATTTACCAAAATCAAAAGCTTAGATTTTTTATACTGTAAAAATTTGTACTTTAAACTTTTTATTACTTACTTTTAATTTTTGTTCTGTAAAAATTGCTGCTTAGCAATAAGGCCGTCTATTTGTACTAACTACTATTTGTTTCATTTAATTTTATTTTCTCTTGTGTCTTTTCTGTGCAATAAAGTAGTACAATACAATACAAAATTCTTTATTGCACAAAGAAACACAAACAATACGAATATTTTCTATGAATAAAATAAATAAATAAATAAAATAAAATGTGACAGTACAATATAGGCGGCCTTATTGCTGAAGCAGCAATTTCTACCAGGCAACCTTTGGGTGTAGAAATTGTACAATCAGAAAGCGGGATAGTGCATATTACTACATATAATACTTAGACAATATTTACACACTATTAAATAAATATTTCAATAAAATATACTGAAACATATCTTATGATAAACTAATACATAATATATGCTACATAAGATAGGATACTCTATGTTATATATTTGAGAAATTGGTAGATAGAATATCACTGCATATACTTACTTAAATAAATAGTATGTTGCTAGGTGCTTCCATCCTGGACTGGGAGAGATAGAAAAACATAGAATGTTCCAGCTGCCCTTCCTCCCGGGCATGCTGTAGAAGACAGCAAAAGGGACTCGAGGGTTACAGTGTACTGTAATTTAGGCGATGGGCTGACAACCTGTCACTACACATTAGCAATACACATTACAATCTAAAATTGTCCTCAATTTTTGTCAGACGCGGCGAAAGCTGCTTTATGAAGCGTTAAACGCTCTGCCTACCCCGTAAGGGATAAAGGCGTGATTTATGTATGTATGTTAACGCTCTGCCTACCCCGTAAGGGATAAAGGCGTGATTTTATGTATGTATGTATGTATGTACTTACTTAAATGATATTTCTACATTGGACAGCTACACATTAAACATTATTAGCTAAATAGAAATTTCTTGTTTGCTCCTTAAAAGATTCGATAGACAGAGCTCGTCGATCATTCTTGGGCAAGGAATTCCACAGTTTAATTGCCTGCCTTATCCTGCAACCCTAAAAACAACCACTAAGCGCAGAACACACTAACATTTCCCAGCCCACATAATTGATTTTGTCCCCCAGTTATTATTTAGTCGATAATTCTTGATACAGTGCGACTGTAATGGCGTATAATGTAACCAGTTGTACCTGTTGAATTGTCGATTACAATGTAAAGGAATTGTTGAAGGAATTCGGGTTTATCTTGTTTGATTGTTGTTGGACGGGTTAGTATGATATGATTTAGTTTTTGCGAATAATCCGAATTGAATATTTGTATAGATAGATTAAGTAAATAGTGCTTAAACAGTAACATATACTTAGAAATATATACATTCATACATACATATAATTACGCCTTTATCCCTAATGGGGTAGGCAGAGCGTAAACGACCTAAACAAAGGTCGTTCCGCCACGTCTGACAAAGTTTTGAGGGTTATTTAGGATAGATTTGTAGGTATATTGCTGTAGTGACAGGTTGTCAGCCCATCGCCTAAATTGCAATACAGTGAAACCCTCGAATCCCTTAGCTGGTTTTTACAGCATGCCCGGGAGGAAATGCAGCTGGCACAGTCTTTGTTTTCCTATCGCTCCCAGTCCAGCTTGGAAGTATATATATATATAAATATATTATCCAATATATTTGAAATCCAGATAAATTTGCACTTTTAAATGCACTTCCTAATGAACTCAAAAGTGTTTATGACCTCAAGGCATTTAAATCCTTGTTAAAGATCTTCTTGTTGGAGAAATACTTTTATTCAGTTTCCGACTATCTCAATAATTCACCTGGAATTGTGAATGTCGTGGTACAATAATACTATGTAAATTTTTTATTTATATTTTAGTGTATTATAATTTACTTCCATGCTGGACTGGGAGAGATAGAAAAACATAGAATGTTCCAGCTGCCCTTCCTCCCGGGCATGCTGTTGAAGTCAGCAAAAGGGACTCGAGGGTTACAGTGTATTGTAATTTGGGCGATGGGCTGACAACCTGTCACTATAGCAATACATATTACAATCTAAAATTGCCCTCAATTTTTGTCAGATGTGGCGAAAGCGCCTTTTACTAGGCGTTAAACGCTCTGCCTACCCCGTAAGGGATAAAGACGTGATTTATGTATGTATGTATTATAATTTGAAGTTTAATATTAACGTTATGATTTAATTTATCATTTTAATTTTATGACAATTTAAGTGTTACTGTTTTTAACTGAATTTTCATTATAATTATAATATTTTTTGTGTAGAAATATCAAACACGATGTATGTTGTGTAAGGATTAATAAACTTGAGACTTGAAATATTAACTGCATTAAAAAACTGATTCACATTTTTGATACTGAACAGCAATTTAATATGTAAAGACGTACTATTATACTTGAGTATCATTCCCAAAAATAGCTGCCTCCGTGGTCTAGTGGCTAGTGCCATGGACTCCTGATCCGGAGGTCCTGGGTTCGATTCCCAGGGGGGAAACACAAAGTTGATATTTGAGAATTTATCACTTTGTGCATTTTTCCCCAGTTTGGTTAGGACATTGCAGGCTAAATCACCTGATTGTCCGAAAAAGAAAAAGATTTCGTGCTTCGGAGGGCACGTTAAGCCGTCGGTCCCGGTCGCTGTCTTTGATAGTGGTCGTTACTCAAACCATGTCAGAGGCCTGATAGTTGTGCTACTAGGCGGTTTAAAAACTCTGACACCAGGGTTCATCGAGTCGATAGACTCGATACCCACTCGACAGAAGAAAAAGAATTCCCAAAAATATTTGAACGAGTTTTTTTTATTGAAACGATCCTTGATCCTGTATCATACAAACTAAGCTCATAAAGATGTCATCGGTTCTATTCACAACATTACAATAGTCTCCCATAACGTTCCATACAACATGGCTGTTCCATACAAGTATCCTTTCCATGGTATGATTTATTGAATTGTCTCATTTTGTATTTTATTTGGTTGTTTGAGGCAGTTTTATTGCCTTTTAAAAGACTGCGTAGCTGTTTAGAGTTGATCTATTTGTATTTTAAAATGAATTGAAGTTGAAATACTTGTACATATTTTTGAGATCTTGTGGACATCATAGAACATTTTTTTTTATTATGTGATAATTGTATTAAAAAAAACACTTTATTTCAGGCATAATATGCCCAATTTACAACTAAACTTAAGTTAACAATATTTTACGCTTACACTTTTTAGATTTAAAATAAAATTTAAGTTTAACATTGACTGCATACATGAAAAAAAATGTTTAAATTAAAAGGTTAAAGTTTTACAAAAATGGGTTGGTTACATACATACTTTGGTGCAACTTTGACCAGTGTTTAATTAGGAAACTATCAAATCTACTTGCAACCATACTGAGGATGCAATTGGAACTGACACGATTTTTTTGAATTTTTTGCTTTGTATTTTGTAAGGGATCCGAGGGTTTCAGTATATTGTAATTTAGGCGATGGGCTGACAACCTGCCACTATAGCGATACACATTTCAGTCTAAAATAGTCCTCAAAACTTGTCAGACGTGGCGGAACGATATTTTCTTTGGTCGTTTACGCTCTGCCTACCCCATTCGGGATAAAGGCGTGATTATGTGTGTGTTTATTTTGTAAAAAGCTTACAACACTCATGTGTTATATTTTAGGCTCGGTGGAATATTTTAAGGGTGTGCGTAATACTTATGAAAATTAATAAAAATAAAGAAAATGAAAGACTTGTGGAATGGTACCTATAAGTTTTATAAGCAAATCAAGTAGGCATAAAACATCAAATCCACTACATACCGATTAATTATCCATTATCCATACTAATATTATAAATGCGATTGTAACTCTGTCTGTCTGTCTGTTTGTTGCTCTTTCACGCCTAATCGGCTGAAGGGATTTTGATGACATTTGCTATAGTGATTGATGGTAGCCTGGAGACGGACATAGGCTATATATAATCACACCACCGTTCTTAGGGGGTAGATAGTAGGCAGGGATATGAATTTAGTTTGTGATTTTCAATCGTTATTGATGGAAATATTTTATTGAACTAAGAGTGCAGACTTAAGAGTGCTACATGAAGTGCAATCACGTTTTGTTGTTAAAATACACATACATACATACAAAAATCACGCCTTTATCCCTTACGGGGTAGGCAGAGCGTTTAACGCCTCGTAAAAGGCGCTTTCGCCACATCTGACAAAAATTGAGGGCAATTTTAGATTGTAATATGTACTGCTTTAGTGACAGGTTGTCAGCCCATCGCCTAAATTACAATACACTGTAACCCTCGAATCCCTTTTGCTGTCTTTTACAGCATGCCCGGGAGGAAGGGCAACTGGAACATTCTATGTTTTTCTTTCTCTCCCAGTCCAGTATGGAAGAAAAGGTTGTTAAAATGTTGGCAGCAATTCAATTCAAATTGTGTTGCGTATTAATAATCTGTGAAACTTTTATACACGTGCACTGGAGCGACATAAGTTTCAGGATGGACGGGAGGAAAGGGAACAGAAGTGAAGTTTTTTAACCGCTTCTCACTCATCACGGGTGACGGCTGAAAATCAGTGTTGCCTTTTGGGAAAACTCTTAGGGTAAAATTTACTAAGCCTTGGCCCTTTCACATCACTGCAGCACACATGTGCATATTGTGTAAACTACTTTGATTTATCTGTTTGTTTTATTGTATGTGTATTTTTAAATTTGCGAAATGTACATGTGTTTTTTATGTATGTATGTATGTACATGTGTTTTGTAGAAATATGAATAAAACGCTTTATCTATCTAAGTGACGGTAAGAATGGTTGCGGGAATATGGTGACTGTTTAGGGACGCGTGTGACGGATAGGACAGGAGGAACGTGTGGAACGATGACGGGAGGAAGGGTTTGACCCTAATTTGACCGCCACCATCGTCAAGTTTTCGGACCAGACCCACAATATGCTGCAGATAATCACGGGTGGCCGAAGGAGAAAAAAAAATCGCAGGCGAATCCGCGGGTAAAAGCTAGTAATATTATAAATGCGAAAATAACTCTGTCTATTTGTCTGTTTGTTGCTCTTTCACGCCTAAACCCGCTGAACGTATTTTGAAGAAATTTGCCCGGACGATAGATGATAGTGACCCGGAGACGGACATAGGCTACTTTTTACGTCCACGAAAATACGTCCTTGCCACGGGAAAACTACGTACCTGGCGGTGGGGCGGAAAGCTTGTCTTGTCTAGCCGATAATGTCCTACTGCTGGGCAAAGGCCTCTCTCTGGTCTCTCCACGACTCTCTATCCTGTGCTTCCTCCGGCCAGTCCTCGAGGAAGGAGTCGAGCTCATCACGCCATCGGCGTCTGCGTCGGCCACTCCGCTGCGGAGAGCTAGTAAATAATAACTCTAAACAGCTGACAGCCATTCATCAATAAATCACACTCGATCTACCATACAAAATTATGTATGTAATCTGCGAACGTCGGCAGCGCGATTATAATAATTGATCTATGAATTATAAACTTAATTCACGAACACATACATACATATAATCACGTTTTTATCCCTAATGCGTTAGGTAGAGCGTGAACGAACTAAACAGAGGTCGTTCCGCCACGTCTGACAAAGTTTATTGGAGGTATATTGCTGTAGTGACAGGTTGTCAGCCCATCGCCTAAATTGTTATATAAAGAAACCCTCGGATCCCTTAGCTGGTGTATACAGCATGCCCGGGAGGAAATGCAGCTGGCACATTCTATGTTTTTCTCTCGCTCCCAGTCCAGTATGGAAGAACGAACACACATATATTTTTAATTTTGCAAGAGGCAACTTAAGTTAAGTAGCCCAACATAGATTTGAATGGAAGGAGAAGGCAGAGGTGCTGTAGGCTAGATAAAAAGATTGGCAACAGGCTCACTTTTGATTCTACTCTAAGTCAGTAACTGAAACAGAGTCGAATATGGAGCAACCTCAACCAATGGCGACCGTAGAAATCATCATAATTTCTACAAAAATATATGTTTTTCATACAATAACACCTTACTGATCCAACAGCCAAAATGTGGTGTTTTGATTTCTCTAAGAGCAGCAACAGACAGGCGTCAGTTACGGCGCGCAAGGTTGCGCTCAACACGCTGTCAATGCTTTTTGCATTGACTACAACACACATGCGTCTCCTTACGAGCCACGCGTGCATACCGGCAGAGAGATGCGCTGACGTAAAGTTCCTCGCTACGCGCGCGTAACGCGTAAGGTGACGCATAAATGTTGTAGGCAATGATAAAAGCATTGACAGCGTGTTGAGCGCAACCTTACGCGCAGTAAGTGACGCCTGTGTGTTGTTGCACTTAGGCTCGTATTTATAAAGAGATCTCAACATTGAGAGCAATATTAAGTATGGATTTGACAGGCCATTATGTACTGAAAAGACATTTCTGATACGAACTCAAACTCACTGTCAGTGTCAAGTGCTGATGAGGCCCGAATTTACAATAGAAACTGAGATTAAGGCATAAAATAGTGTTTTCAATAAAGATTTTGCATGAAAATGTGTTAAGAATAGTCGAAACCTTCTCCCATCAAACATTAATCACAAACACTAAACTACTTCACCATACAACTATTCATACACACAATTTCTTACACATTAGGAGTCATAATTCATTCAGGTTGTTGCCTTAATCGTTCCTAAGACATTTGCAGATTACACACTCAATTTTGTACATGATTTATTGATGTTGGGTTCACTGGTAGTCTTATCGATTAGAAAAGTTAAGAAAATGCGTTTGCTATGTAAGTTTTAATAAATTTAATTTACTCGGCTTTTTTCTTTAATTAAATCTAAGCATTGACAGCGTGTTGAGCGCAACCTTGCGCGCCGTAACTGACGCCTGTCTGTTGCTGCTCTTAGAGAAATCAAAACACCACATTTTGGCTGTTGGATCAGTAAGATGTTATTGTATGAAAAACATATATTTTTGTAGAAATTATGATGATTTCTACGGTCGCCATTGGTTGAGGTTGCTCCATATTCGACTCTGTTTCAGTTACTGACTTAGAGTAGAATCAAAAGTGAGCCTGTTGCGAATCTTTTTATCTAGCCTACAGCATCTCACTGCTGGGCAAATAAGAGAAAAAAGATAAAGACCTCTGTCTTCTCCTTCTATTCAAATCTATTTTGGGCTACTTAACTTAAGTTGCCTCTTGCAAACAAAAAAATGTATAAGTGTTCGTTCTTCCATACTGGACTGGGTGCGAGAGAAAAACATAGAATGTGCCAGCTGCATTTCCTCCCGGGCATGCTGTATACACCAGCTAAGGGATCCGAGGGTTTCTTTATATAACAATTTAGGCGATGGGCTGACAACCTGTCACTACAGCAATTCTATTTAAATAACCCTCATAACATAACATAACATAACATAAAACTTATTTGCACGTAAAAATACAAATCATACAACACAAGAGCTAACAACAAAAGACAAGTACAACATAGGCGGCCTTATTGCTACGGTAGCAAAACTTTGTCAGACGTGGCGGGACGACCTTTGTTTAGGTTGTTTAGGTCGTTTACGCTCTGCCTACCCCATTAGGGATAAAGGCGTGATTATATGTTTGTATGTACGACTTTGAAATAAAATACTTATTTTTTTCTTCTTTTGAATGACTTGTCACGATCTTAATTTCAGTGATTCAGCCTGCATTGTCCTTACATAAGTCCTAACCAAATTGAAAACAATATCACAAAGAAATTACCTTCATACTTCGGGTATCCAAAAGAATTTGAACCCATGACCTTTGAATCATACGACTCACACTCATAGAACTTAGACCACAAACCCCACAATCTAAATAATATTTTTTTTCCATACATAACTAATATCCTTGACAGTTAATACTTCCTCTCTGACCGATTTTTGAATAATGGGATCCTAATGCGACCCCATTTGTATGACTTATTGGTTTTCCATACATTTTGAATGAGCTTTTGACTACTTTTTGGGTGGCTGCGTGTTTGTATGGTGATGTATGATGTCGTAATTAACTGTTGACAAAAAGGTTATGGGGTTATTATAATTTGTTAATTCAAAGATTTTTTGTACATTTTTGGGTCGAAGAATTTGTCATATTTTTTGAACAGTATTTTTTTTATGGCGCCGATTCTCGCATAAAAAAATCCATGAAATATATTATGATTTATTATATACGTAAGTAGACTTTCCTAAGACCGAGAATACATATGTTACGACTTCGTCTTCTTTTAAACGTGCTTGTACAACATATTTCCCAATAAAATTACGAAATCACAAAGCTAAATTTAATCAGTTGAAGTTAGCAAACTTTATTTAAAAAAAAACTATGTAAGAAACAATGTAAGTACGAAAAGACATCAGCTGATTAAATTTAGCTTTGTTTTTTTTTTCTTGGAATTTTGTTGTATAAGCACGGTACACCACCCCAAAAAGGATTTTTTATTAAAAAAACTTAATCTAATTACTTAATCTAATCTAAAACATCTATCAGTTTTTAGATACTTAATCGGTAATATTTCTGTGTACTGTATGTAATGATTTGCGATGGGTTTGCTGTAGAATCAAATCTAGGGCATAGGTGATCTAATCAAAGCTAAAGATGGAGCGCCTAACTACTCAGATAATTTATTAATAATTTATTAGCCACCTTTGTTCTAGTCTCTTCCATACTGGACTGGGAGAGAAAGAAAAACATAGAATGTTCCAGTTGCCCTTCCTCCCGGGCATGCTGTAGAAGTCAGCAAAAGGGATTCGAGGGTTACAGTGTATTGTAATTTGGGCGATGGGCTGACAACTTGACACTACAGCAATACACGTTACAATCTAAAATTGCCTTCAATTTATGTCAGACGTGGCGAAAGCGCCTTATACGAGGCGTTTAACGCTCTGCCTACCCCGAAAGGGATAAAGGCGTGATTTTATGTACTCGTATATATGTATGTTTGTTCTAGTTTACTACTTCGACCTCCAACCACATCTTTAAAATAACCAATACAATCGGAAATATGATACTCTTCACACGATGCATATTACATGTCACGATCGCGACTCATATTTACGATAGCGACTGGCAATAGCCATAGATATTAGCTGATGTTGATGCACGATGGACATTACACATTACTAGCTGCATCTAGTAGATACAATCACGTCTTTATCCCTAATGGGGTAGGCTAAGCGTAAACGACCTAAACAAAGGTTGTCCCGCCACGTCTGACAAAGCTTTGAGGGATATTTAAGATAGATTTCATAGGAATATTTCTGTAGTGCTAGGTCGTCAGGCCATCGCCTAAATTGCAATATACTGAAACTCTCGGATCCGTTAAAAGAAAGAAAGAAAGAAAGAAAATACATTTATTCAGTACCCGATATAACAAAACATAAAAAAATAAAATAAAATACAAAACATGGACACTGAAAAGGGTACCCAACTCAGCGTATGCTGCAGTTTAAAGCTGCAGCGCTGGTTTTCAGCTGGGCCCATAACATTTTTTTACCAAACATACACAAGCGCTCTAAATAACAAAACTCTTACATATAACATCACAAATAACTACACAAATTTAACTCTAAAAGGTAACTATACTATTAAAATATGACCGACTTAAATCTAGTACTTACTCTTGCTAACCTAATGCTACTAATATACTCTTGCTAACCTAATGCTACTAATATACTCTTGCTAACCTAATGCTACTAATATACTCTTGCTAACCTAATGCTACTAATATACTCTTGCTAACCTAATGCTACTAATATACTCTTGCTAACCTAATGCTACTAATATACTCTTGCTAACCTAATGCTACTAATATACGTTAGCTGGTTTTTACAGCATGCTTGTATGGAAATGCAGCTGGCACATTCTATGTTTTGCTCTCGCTCCCAGGCTAGCATGGAAGTAGATAAATGTACTGTATTAGTCATTTCTGGGGAAATACTGAGTGGTATTTTGCTTGGATTGTAGATTGGTTTGTTGAACCTATACTTCTGTGTCTGTATGATGCCGGGTCAGAGTAGCATCACCACATGTCTTCGCACAGATATGAGTCTGATTCGAGAGTTTAATGGGTTGCAGCATTTTCTGTCAACGTGACATCTCGTTTTGCGGTCGTCAATAATGTTGACTATGATACTAATTTATGGCTCGTATTTATAATGCAGTCTCAAGCTTGAGAGCAATATTAAGTATGGATTTGACAGGCCACATTGTACTGAAATTACGTTTCTGATGTGAACTCAAACTAGCTATCAGTCGCAAGTGCTGTTTATAATTATGGCCCTGTGTGAGGTACAGAAATACGGGCAAACTGATAGGGGTTGCTCCGTCATTGGAACTGAATAACTACCTGCAAGATTTTTTTCATGAAACAAAACTTCCATGCTGGACTAGGAGCGAGAGAAAATCATAGAATGGGCCAGCTGCATATCCTCCCGGGCATGCTGTAAAAATCAGCTAAGGGATCCGAGGGTTTCAGTATATTGTAATTTAGGCGATTGGCTGACAACCTGTCACTACAGCAATATACCTACAAATCTATCTTAAAATAACCCTCAAAACGTTGTCAGACGTGGCGGAACGACTTTTATTTAGGTAGTTTACGCTCTGCCTACCCCATTAGGGATAAAGGCGTGATTATATGTATGTATGTATGTACAAAAAGAGATTTGATTTTTTATACAAATTGTCTGATCGAGGTGGTCATTTTGTATGGGAAGTTCAATTTCTTTTTCCTCTCCTGTAAGAAATTCCTCATGATTGTTGTCAGGTTTTGATGATAAAGCAACTCCTATTAGTTAGCTGGACGCTGTCCCTTAAGCTCAGTATATTTAGTAATACCTTCTTTTTTAGACCTAATAATTCAAATATCTGCATAAATCTTCAATATTTATCTCTGTAACGACGACAATCAAATATCCCAAGTCACAAATCAAATGTTTCTTATATTATGTCTTATGGCAAATTACATTTACCAGATAGGTATCAGTAGGAAACCTAGGCACAACCTAGGTCCCGCTCCAGTCTAGATCCCTAACTAAATAGCTTATTGTTCACCTTACTAGTTGCGTCAGACCAGGGTAATAGAGATCGGAATCTTTGGGAGATAATTTTGAAAATGATTTAGACATATTATGACCAGTGCTACTAACTCACAGTAATAGCCATTCCGAAGGAAAACAACATACATTCATATAGTCACGCCTTTATCCCTAAAGGGGTAGGCAGAGCGGAAACGACCCAAACAAAGGTCGTTCCGCCACGTCTGACAAAGTTTTGAGGGTTATTTAAGATAGATTTGCAGGTATTTTGCTGTAGTGACAGGTTGTCAGCCCATCGCCTAAATAACAATATACTGAAGCCCTCGGATCCCTTAGCTGAATTCCAGCTGGCAGATTCTATGTTTGTTCTTAATCCCAGGCCAGCATGGAAGAATCTCTCGCTCCCAGGCCAGCATGGAAGTAAATACAAAAATAAAATGCAATGTTGCATTTGCAAATCATCTTCCAACAATTGAATATAACCCTGAGTCTGTGAGGTGAAGGGGCGTATCTCCACGGTAGAATTTATTGTCATATAATCATGTATTATTACCCTCTGGATTGCCAGGGTATTACGGGTATTTTACCCGTTGATTACCCCAAATTACCCTGTCATCGGGTATAGGCACTGTGGGAATTTTGCCCACGCTAGTGACATCTGGGTAGCTTAGTTGGTTGAGCTATGGCGTGTAAATTCGGTGAGGTTTGGTTCATTTCCTGGACTGTGATGAGAAAATGTGGAGATTATGTACCTGGCTTGGTTAGGATATTTGTTGAAGTCACAAAAGTACAAACATACATATAATCACGCCTTTACCCGTAATGGGGTAGGCAGAGCATAAACGACCTAAACAAAGATCGTTCCGCCACGTCTGACAAAGTTTTGAGGGTAACATAGATTTGTAGGTATATTGCTTTAGTGACAGTTTGTCAGCCTGTCGCCTAAATTGCCATATACAGATACCCTCGAATCCCTTAGCTGGTTTTTACAGCATGCCCGGGAGGATAAGCAGCTGGCACATACTATGTTTTTCTTTCGCTTCCAGGCCAGCATGGAAGACACAAGATTGCCATCAGGAAAGCCTTATTATTGTTAGAAATGACAAAACAGGCAGCTATTTATAAGTGGTCGAAAATACCTATTTAGTACATAACTGATTTGATTTTAATAGTATTTTTTATAGTATTTGTACACAGTCAATTAACAATTGAATTGAATTTTAATAAACGAATTTAACTTCTTCATCGCGCATGTTTATCGTGTTATTATAGTTTTGACTTTCAAACGTAATGAAAATTTTTCTATTTTCAATTATTATCTGTGGTAATATTTCTCGATTCGTAGCACTCTAGATTTTGTTGATCTTATAATCAGTTAAAGATTTTAACTTTATGTTTAAATTTTATTATTCAAACAGCTTTACAAAAGGGAATAGAATGCTACTTCTTTGACAGTGAAAATGGTAAATATATACATACATACATATAATCACGCCTATATCCCTAATGGGGTAGGCAGAGCGTAAACGACCTAAACAAAGGCAGTTCCGCCGCGTCTGACAAAGTCTTGAGAGCCATTCAAGAAAGATTTTGCTGTAGTGACAGGTTGTCAGCCCATCGCCTAAATTACAATATACTGAAACCCTCAGATCCCTTAGCTGGTTTTTACAGCATGCTCGGGAGGAAATGCAGCTGGCACATTCTATGTTTTTCGCTCACTCCCAGTCCAGCATGGAAGATTCTCACTCCCAGTCCAGCATGGAAGATATTGTTTTATACTATGTATTATATATATATATATATATATTTTCAGAGACTGAAATTTTGAACCAAGAATGTGAAAAGAGTGCTGAAACAGCTAAAGAAGGGAACTTGGGACAGAAGCATTTGTTCCCCTGGCTTGGGATTCTGAGGGTTCACATACGTAAGTTGTTTTCTTTATCATATTTAAAAAAGTCTATGCCTGCAGATCTAAATAAGATTCTGCAGCCGTATTGTTGAACAGCTCGAACTCCTATGCGCATACGAAACAGTAATTTTCGCATGCGATTTTTATACGATTTACTAAGAGGATGTTAGTCTTTCGTATGCGAATTCAATTCGAGTGTTTCAAAAATACGGCTCCAGTTAGTCATAAGTTTAAAATATATTTGACAGCTTTATAATCTGCAAGATAAGTGTGTCTCAAATTATGCCCAATCGCGAGATACCAATTTTCTTCCACATTATATCATATATAGAAAACGCTGCTGCTCAGTACCATCCCAGGATTTTCCCTGAGTCGTCTTTTGCCTTTTCTTTCCTGCTGGACTGGGAGCGAGAGAAAAACATAGAATGTGCCAGCTGCATTTCCTCCAGGGCATGCTGTAAAAACCAGCTAAGGGATCCGAGGGTTTTTGTATAGTGCAATTTAGGCGATGGGCTGATAACCAGTTACTACAGCTATATACCTACAAATCTATCTTAAATAAATAAAAACTTTGTTAGACGTAGCGAGTGACCTTTGTTGAGGTAGTTCACGCTCTGGGTGGACAGAGCTACCTCAACATTAGGGATAAAGCTGTGATTATATGTATGTATGTCATTTGCGACGCCTCCAGGAAGAATAAGATTAGGTATGCTATTCTCAGGCTCAGAGCAGTTTGACCTGAAATGACATTTCTGATACGAACTCAAAATCGCTGCCACTCATGACAGCTGATTATAAATACGCCCTTGACTGTTTAAAAAAAATAAATATGGTAAATGTTTCTTGCAGATGACCACAAAACCTTCCGAATAGCTCTAACGGGCGTGGTGCTGGTGACAGACAGATATGCGATAGCAAATGCGGCCGATATCTCCAAGATTCCGATTGGCATAATGAAGTAAGTTCTTCCAGATATTGATGCAATTAGCCGCATGACTGGACACAGCATGAAGCCAATATTATACCGGGCGTGACGGACAGCGTCCCGCAAACTGATAGGGGTTGCTCAGTCAACGAAACTAAATAACTACATACATACATATAATCACGCCTTTATCCCTAATGGGGTAGGCAGAGCGTAAACGACCTAAACAAAGGCCGTTCCACCGCGTCTGACAAAGTCTTGAGGGCCATTCAAGAAAGATTTGTACGTATATTGCTGTAGTGACAGGTTGTCAGCCCATCGCCTAAATTACAATATACTGAAACCCTCAGATCCCTTAGCTGCTTTTTACAGCATGCTCGGGAGGAAATGCACTAAATAACTATCAGCAGGAATTTCTTTCATAACATGAGATAACAAAGTGTGAAAGTAAACAGGTTTTTAAGAAAAAGGTTAGAGAGCATTTATTAAAACAATTTATTAATAATATTATTTTCAACTTCTAACTTTAAATATATGTACTATACATGTTTCTTAAATTTGAAAAACAACAGTATGTAATACATTTTATTTAATATAGAAAAACAGTTTGTATTGTTATGGGGAGCCACTTCTGCCAACAAACTATTGTATAGTTTGGCAGATTTTGTTAAAATTGTAAAACTGTACTGCCAAAGTGAATAAACGATTTATTAATTTTTATTTATTTATTTAGATCTATTCTCTCCGGTTTTTGATTCATAGTCGGTGAATCACGCCTTTATCCCTTACGGGGTATGCAGAGCGTTTAACGCCTCTTAAAAGGCGCTTTCGCCACGTCTGACATAAATTGAGGGCAATTTTAGATTGTAATATGTATTGCTTTATTTATGCTTTATCTGTCTTTTTATCCGCCGCATATGATATGGCGGACAAAATTGACATAAATACTGGGGAAACGTGCAAATGCGCGTCAAAATCTAGCGGAAAAAGTCTAAAACCAAAGAGTACTAATCGAAGGACCTTTTTAATTTCATTATTTTGAAAGTGATAGATAGTTTTAGTTTTAGCCTGTGGTATCTAGAATCGAGCCCAATGTACTATTATTTCAGATCAGATAGCCAGGTAATGTTCATAATGGATGACAACTTGCCAAGTTTCTGTACTGTAGTGGACTACATGCTTCATCCTGAATATGACGTCACTACCAACAATACAGTCGCCATCTTGGAATTGTATAACAATGGGTATAAAGGTAAATACTCCTCTCAACTCTTTCGATGCAAGGTTAGAGTAGCAGCAACCCTTGTCTTCTTAAGGTGTATCCTGTCGGCAGATGAGCAGGTAGATTTTAAGATATGCAACCATCGCCCGTAATGCCCAAGAATATCCCATCCCCATATGCCCATCCGTGGCTGCGTCAAAACTAAGTGAAAAACGCACATAAGCTAATTCCATAAAAACAACGATTTAAAAAGCTACGAGTATGTTGCGATTTTAGATACGGATATTTTTCCGAAAGAACTATGAAAGCGCTCTTAGTAGTTTAGAAGGAATATCGAATTTACTGATAAAAACAGCTTTACTTCCAGTTTTCTTTAGCATACTTATTTATGAACTAAAATATGTTTAAGTGTTGCAATTGCAGGCCATAAACAAATTTATTAGATGTCCATTTTTGTAGAATTTTCCAATCATTCGTTTAGGAGAAATAAGCTCTTAAAAACAACCATTTGCCGTTAGGAATCACCTTCAGAGTGTCGTTGAAGGTTAGTAAGGGCCGTATTTATAATCTGCTCTCATGAGTGATAGCGGGTTTGAGTTCGTATCAGAAATGTAATTTCAGTACAAACTGTCCTGTCACATTCACACTTAATGTTGCTCTCAAGTTTGATATCGCTTCATAATTACGAGCCTAAGGGTAGGAAACCAGCGAGGCTATGATGCACACTGTAGACTTCGTTTTGTGTACAG
Organism: Scrobipalpa costella; assembly: GCA_949820665.1. NCBI lineage: Eukaryota > Metazoa > Arthropoda > Insecta > Lepidoptera > Gelechiidae > Scrobipalpa > Scrobipalpa costella. The sequence continues at coordinate 13,171,130 of OX463318.1, forward strand.
ATAATGTCTTTTGTTGCGCACTTCATAACGGAAAATGACAGGCATTAATCATTGTGAAGTTAGCAACACGTGTAGTCAAATCGAAGTCTTAAGTGCGTATAGCCTGCAGGAAATTTGCAGATCCTTCTTCTTCTTCTAGTGGATTGGATTGATGAACCCTGGGTTTTTAAACTGCCTAATAGCACAGCTAAAAGACCTCTGACATGATTTTGTGTGACGGCCACTATCAAAAACAGCGACCAGGACCGACGGCTTAACATGCCCTCTGAAGCACGGAATCTTTTTCTTCCAGAAAATCAGGTAATTCAGCCTACATTGACCTAATCAAACTGGGGAAAATCTCACAAAGTGGTAATAAATTGACAAATATCAACTTTGTGTCCCCCCCTCCAGGGAACCGAACCCAGAACCTCCTGATCGTGAGCCCATGGAAGGCTCTGACCACTAGACCACAGAGTTAGGTAATTTGCAGCGGCAGACATACACTATGAATTGAATATAAAACCTTGTACTGAGCGTGGTGATGGAAAATTTTCATGAAAAGGAATTCGTTTATTTTGATACCTTTTTTTTCAGTTAGATCAAGACCTATATGCTGGCCATACCAAAATTTCAATACAAGCAATCAACTATTTGTGATGGGCTACACAGATGGTAAAGCTTTAAATCTGGAACTCACATCAATTACTAAATTCAATAAAAATAAAATAAAAATAAAATAATTTCTATTAACCTGATTCATGTGATAATAACACTAACTACATTACAGAACGTAAGGTGCTTGAAAAATCTATGTACCAATTGCAATACGTGGACAAAACTTTATGCTATGAATTTTACAAGCGATCCAACGTAAGTCACTCCCATTTAACACTACATAGCATAAAACAAAGTCGCTTTCTCTGTCCCTATATCCCTATGTATGCATAAATCTTTAAAAACACGCAACGGATTTTGATGCGGTTCCTTTTAGTGGATAGAGTGATTCAAGAGGAAGGTTTATATGTATAATACACGCATAATATAGTAGAGAAACACTGATAATTTTCGTGCGAAGCCGGAAGGGTCGCTAGTTTGATTATGTAAGGCTTTGTCAATGCGGCCCCCTGTAGCATGCTACCGCGCCATACCGGATATATCGCAACGATCTGTCAAACTCCCATACAATTTGACAGATAAATGTGATAAAAATATGACTATCGCGGCCTTATAGCGGCTGCATGCTACGGGGGCTGGTTAAATAATTAGGTACCTCTTCTATTGATGTTCTTCTTTGATTGTTTACTACATTATTTTAGTTTAGTACAGTAGAATCAAATCGCACATTTTCGATAAAGTAGCAAGTAAGGTCTAGGAGTGTTATTATAATATTATTTTAAACATATATATTTTTAAATTCAAATTAGCATAATAATTAAGTTAGTTTTTATTTTTTTAGTATAAGTAAGTTGTATTGCGCAGAGCAACTGATCTCCCGTTAATCTTTTACGAAGTTTTGGAGAATTAATTTAGAATAGCATTGTACAACTTTTTAAAGATAAAAATAAAAAAATAAAAAAATTCTTTCTCAGCTAACTTCAGCCGACATGTCAGACCCAGTGAACTACCAATGTGCATTTGGAGTCAACAGCAAGAAAAACTGCATCTGGGAGAACGGACGGGTGGTGGCTTCCAATGCATCGGGGTATTGGACTCTGGTAATATTGTGGTTGTGGAATATGTGATTTAATTATTTTTTTATGAGAAATGGGTTTGCACTCGACTCCAGTCTAGGTACAAATATAAATACATTTATTATCCACAAACAGAAATTAGTTACACACATTCACAAACATTTAAAACAAAAAACAAACAAAATCAGGACATTTACAAATATAATACACATACCTAAGAAATACCTATTATTATAATACACAAAACAAAGTGGATAAATGGTGTGGGCACAGCGCATTGCTAATTTTAATCTCACCCAAAGTCAGACGACTACCAAGAACGAGAAATTAAAATACATAAATAAAATATAAAACAGAAAGATAAACAGTATAACAACAATTAGGTACATACGAGAGGTAATATATTGACAATATAAAGTATAATTATTTTGAATAAAACAGATAATTGCAGTAGTCTAGGTCGCTCTTCCAAAACTCTTTTTCATAATGCACACGGCAAAAGAGTAGAACTCACTACCTGCGTATGCGTTTTTGAATGCACTCAAGCCCTAAAGCTTCAAAGTGAGCTCGCTCCATCGTCGACTCTCTCTCAGGAGCTCCCGACCTAGATTGGAGTCAAGAGCAAACCCATTACGAACTAATAAAGAAAGAGTATCACACGTTAAGCCGTTGGTCCCGGTTAATATCGTTTAATACTGTAGATATTAGTCGTTAAGCCATATCAGAGGCCAGTGCTAAGCATTGGCGGCTTGAAAACTCTGACCTAATCTAGGATTGGGTCTGGTCTCCCTTCTGGGTTGCGGAGGTCAGATGGCAGTCGCTCTGTGTAAAAACCAGTACCCTCGTTCAATCCCCTAGATTAGGAAGCTGACCCCGTGAAATACGGGATAAGGCTAGGGAGATGATGATGAAAGAAAGAGTATTACATAACATAACATAAAAATACTTTATTGCACGTAAGAATACAAATCATACAGATAACAACAAAAAACAAGTACAACATAGGCGGCCTTATTGCTAAGGTAGCAATTTCTTCCAGGCAACCTTTGGGTCAAAGAAAACAGCGTAGCGTAAAAAGCGTATTACCTACGTGAGCATTGCACATCACAGTCTGCATCCATACATACATACATATAATCACGCCTTTATCCCTAATGGGGTAGGCAGAGCGTAAACGACCCAAACAAAGGTCGTTCTGCCACGTCTGACAAAAGTTTTGAGGGTTATTTAAGATAGATTTGTAGGTATATTGCTGTAGTGACAGGTTGTCAGCCCATCGCCTAAATTACAATAAACTGAAACCCTCGGATCCCTTAGCTGGTTTTTACATCATACCCGGGAGGAAATGCAGCTGGCACATTCTATGTTTTTCTCTCGCTCCCAGGCCAGCATGGAACATCTGCATCCAAACGATATAAAACCTTCTTTACAGATTGGTCTAGTGGTATCGGGTCCAGGTTCTTCGGCGCCTGCCCGTTTCCTAGACATCACAGCGTATATGTCTTGGCTGATCACCGCTATGAACCTGGATTGCCCCATCCAGCTTGATTCTTATAGAGAGGCTTTACAAGTCGAAGTACGACTCCTAGAGTTTTTACACCTCTGCCATAATTTGTGAAATGACCACTATCAAAGACACTTTTTTACCGCCTAATCTCGGGAATGGCTTAAGCCTTCTATCAAACCTGTCACTATAGCGATACACATTACAATCTAAAATTGCTCTCAATATTTGCCATGCTGGACTGGGAGAGATAGAAAAACATAGAATGTTCCAGCTGCCCTTCCTCCCGGGCATGCTGTAGAAGTCAGCAAAAGGGACTCGAGGGTTACAGTGCATTGTAATTTAGGCGATGGGCTGACAACCTGTCACTATAGCAATACTCATTACAATCTAAAATTGCCCTCAACTTTTTGTCTGACGTGGCGAAAACTCCTTTTACGAGGCGCTTAACGCTCTGCCTATCCCGTAAGGGATAAAGGCGTGATTTTTATGTATATATGAATGTATATTTGTCAGACGTGGCGTAAAAGCTTTCACTTAGCGTTTTACGCTCTGCCTACCCCGTAGCGTATAAAGGCGTGAATTTATGTATGTTTGTATCAAAGACAGCAACCGGGACTGACAGTCAATAAGCCTCTGATCTGGTTTGTGTAACTCACTACCTATCAGAGTGATGTAAGTGCTTCGGTTTCACGTGCTCTCTGAGGCACGCAATCCTTTTTTCCAGTATGTTCAATTGATATTTTCTGGTTTCCAGATTGGCTTAGTGGTCACCGGACCAGGTTGCTCAGCGCCTGCTCGTTTCCTGGACATCACAGCGTATATGCCTTGGCTAATCACCGCCATGAACCTAGATGGGAACTATGAGGTGTCTGAGGATGTCACTATGAGGAGGAGTCTTGGGAAGAACGGAGTGCGTAGGAGCAAAGGTCTACGAAAGGGTGGAGTTCATAAGTGAATAAAACGATGGTTGAAGAATTTTGGCTCAATTTAATCATCTAACCAGCATTTCTAGTGTTTAAAGACCTCAAGTTACGGAATATGACAGAAAATACAGTGCGTGGTTTTAATTTTTGCACAACGGTCTCTTTTCGAGTTTCCATGTGCAATATTAACAGCCCCGTACTCTACTCAAATTCTTGACAGTTTCATTATTAATGGAGTCTTGTGGTGGGTGATAGGTCAACATAGCTGGTCGCGATATGAACTTCGTATGTTGACCAGTGTAACCTGCACAATTAGAGCGTTTCCTGGACATCACAGCGTTTATGCCCTGGCTAATCACCGCCATGAACCTGGATGGGAACTATGAGGTGTCTGAGGATGTAACTATGAGGAGGAGTCTTGGGAAGAACGGAGTGCGTAGGAGCAAAGGTCTACGAAAGAGTGGAGTTAATAAGTGAATAAAACGATTGTTGAAGGGTTTTGCTTAGTATAATTGTCTACTAGTTAATTTAACTAGCATTTCCAGTGTTTCTAGCTCTGAAATGACGGAAATTTAAAATACAGTTCAGCTTTGTAGAGTATTGCACAATTACTGGTAAACGTCACTGTCTCATTTGCAGTATCGATTTACAATATTGACGGCCCCGTACAGTTGTTAATGGTGTCTTGTGGTGGGTGATATACATTGATGAACTTTGTATGATGACCAGTGTAACCTGCACTATTAGAGCGTTTCCTGGACATTTCATGGAGGTGTCTGAGGATGTCACTATGAGGAGGAGTCTTGGGAAGAACGGAGTGCGTAGGAGCAAAGGTCTACGAAAGGGTGGGGTTGATAAGTGAATAAAACGATTGTTGAAGGGTTTTGCTTATTTTAATAATCTAACCAAGACAGTAAAACCTAGCAATCAACTGAAAATACTTTCACATGTTTCATTTAACAGCTTCCATTTTAAACAAAGCCAACCCGTTTATCAGTGTTTAAATCCCTCAATTCATGGAAAACGACGAATAATACAATTCGGGGCTTTAACTTTTGCACATTGACTTTGTAGAGCATTATACAATGACTAGTAAACGTCACTGTCTCTTATTAAATGTCGATGTGCAATATTAACAGCCCCGTACTCTACTCAAATTCTTGACAGTTTCATTATTAATGATGTCTTCTGGTGGGTGATAGGTCAACATAGCTGGTCGCGATATGAACTTCGTATGTTGACCAGTGTAACCTGCACCAGTAGACCGTTTCCTGGATTTCACAGCGTATATGCCCTGTCTTATTACCGCCATGAATTTGGACGGGAACTATGAGGTTTCTGAAGATTATGAGGAGAAGCCTCTTGGGAAACGGGATGCAAGGGAGGAAAGGTCTACAAAAGGGTTGTGTTGATAAGTACCTATATAAAAGATGACTGAAGAGTCGAAATGAGAAGGTTAATCCGTGTTTTTGATTTATCTATTCCCAGCCTTTTTCGTGTCGTCAAGATAAGTAGCTTTACTAACTCATACAGATTGTCAGTTTCTTTCTTTGATACATACATACATACATATAATCACACCTTTAGCCCTAATGGGGTAGGCAGAGCGTAAACGACCTAAACAAAGGTCGTTCCGCCACGTCTGACAAAGTTTTGAGGGTTATTTAAGATATTATTTGTAAGTATATTGCTGTAGTGACAGGTTGTCACCCCATCGCCTAAATTACAATATACTGAAACCCTCGGATCCCTTAGCTGGTTTTTACAGCATGCCCGGGAGGAAATGCAGCTAGCACATTCTATGTTTTTCTCTCGCTCCCATGCCAGCATGGAAATATTTCTTTGATCGTGTGGGTTTTGAGTCGATCGACTCGATGAACCTGATGTCAAAGTTTTTGAAGCGCCTAATAGCATAGCTAAAAGGCATCTATCATGGTTTGTGTAATGACCACTATCAAACCTAAACCGTTCAATTCTACACACAAAAAGAAATCAAAATTACATTTTGTTATTTTTGGTTCAAGTGTCACATTATATAGAAATCTATTTTAAATCAAAGAAGAATTACGACTTATCAATTTTAAAGTTAAAATATCTCAGTAATGTGACGCTTTAGACAGAAATCAACAAGTATATTTTAGGTTTGTAATTACGTGTAGAATCAAATAGTTTAGGTCTAATCGTGCGTAGAAAGATTTAGTAAAATATAAGAATCGCCATTCACAATGCCAAAAAGTTTACCCTTTCTGCTTCACTGGCAAAATTTGTTAAGACTCCTCACAAAGTTATCCCAAAAGTAATTTATTCCCGTTAACATATTCATTGAACGTTGAAACACGCGCTTTAATTTATGTATTTATAGCGAAATATCGTCAGTATGTCAGAAACTTGTATCAGAAACGCCTTAGGCAAATCCTTTAGACGCTTTAACCATCTTGTGATTGGGTCTTCCCGGTCAGGTGGTTAGATTCGATACTGGTTTGGATTTACAAAAAAACAGTCATATCATAGGAACGTCATATTGTAAATCCTAATTAGGAAAACCACACAAATACTTACAATACCTCTAGTTGAACAAACTCCTCGGTCTGGTCCCCGAGGGTACCGCACTGCCTGCCTAATACTGTAGCTAACACTTTATTTGTCCTGAAAACTAGTTTTAGAGAGCAGAAAATATATTACGATATTAACTCATCATCTTCTTCTGTCGAGTGGGTATCGTGTCTATCGACCCGATGAACCCTGGTGTCAGAGTTTTTAAACCGCCTAGTAGCACAACTATCAGGCCTCTGACATGGTTTAGTAACGACTACTATCAAAGACAGCGACCGGGACCGACGGCTTAACGTGCCCTCCGAAGCACGAAATCTTTTTCTTTTTCGGACAATCAGGTGATTCAGCCTGCAATGTCCTAACCAAACTAAGGAAGACCTCACAAAGTGATAAATTCTCAAAAATCAACATTGTGATTCCCCCCTGGGAATCGAACCCAGGACTTCCGGATCAGGAGTCCATGGCACTAGCCACTAGACCACGGAGGCAGTATAACTCATCGTAAAAAGGCAGTATAACCACGGACAGGATTCTACGAGGATAAGATGTTGTATGTTCATTTTCTGTAAATTTTTGCTGATAGCGAATTGCCATTGACTAAACATGGTCTTCACGCGAAAACTCGCCAGCTAATGATTTTGAGTCATACGCTACTTGGTCGGTCTTTTGCCATACCAGCTTTCTTCTTCGTAGACATATGTTGGTAACTCTGGTTCTCTTGTTATTATTTCTTTATAGATCTTATTCTACATCTTACTGTATTGTAATATGGTGGGGAGTTCCAGGAGTCCTAAGAGAAAGGGTTTTGCTAGGTTCCTGTTCTTCCGAATTTCCTTATAATTTAATATCAATTGTATTAAAAAAAATATTGGAAGAAATGTAAGGATTTTTTTATTTATTTTTTATTATATTAATCCTCCTCAGATACACCTTAAGTCTAACGCTCTCGTATCACCCAAATTGAATTGATTATAGGGTTGAATCTATCGTCCGCAATTAGACTACAGATACGTTTAAAATGCAAAACTTCATCGATACAACGTCAGTTTACGTCTTTTTGTTGTACTTCGATAGGTGTTAATTATATTAAGATGGGCGCCGAGATATCAGCTCAATTAGGGTTGCCTTGTACCTACTTGAACCAATATTTTATAGACATTTCATGTGGTCTTTTGCGAAAATTTTGGTGAGATTAAACCTTATATTTTGCTATAAGTGTCAAGTTAGATAGATGTTTTCATTTTAGTTTTTATGTAAATAGCTTTCTGCCTCGCATATTCACTGGCTACGCGAGTTTTCTCTTAAGTATGTATTATTTTTCGGAAGGCCTACCAATAAATTAAATACTTATGTTTAGCAAGAATTTTAACCGACCTATTAGACGGTTTAAGAACTCTGACACTAGAATTCATCGGGTCGATTGATTCGATACCCACACGACAGAAAAAAAAGCTATAACTTTGTATTTTGGAGTACATGAGTAGCTTCTGTTTTTTTTTAGGTGGTTTTGATGGCAATGACCGACTTAGAGATTGTTATCTAATGTTAGGGTAAGATTAACTAGCGCCATCTATTACAGTGCAACGATAACATGATAAGCAATTATTATCCCAAAATTGTCACAATGTGGCGCCAGTTTGTACTATTTCTATAGTGAAAATGGCGGGCGTGACGTCCGCCTCGTTAGCCAATCAACGCCGGCCGGCATTTAGTTAGGTACGTCATATCATGTCATCTGTCAGTTTCGACAGTTTTCTTGAGACAAAATAGGCGCGCGATGATGGCAATATTTTGTTAAATAGTTTTTTTGGATAAAACAGATGATATCTCAACGTCTGGTCTCTAAAACTATGTATCTCAAACAAAACCTAAAAAGGCACTGACATTTTGCACACACCGACAGAACTTAGCAAGTTGTTTGGTGCCGGAATCCTGTGTACGGTACGTATAACGTATATACATGCAAATAATCACGCCTTTATCCCTAATACTGTAGGCAGAGCGTAAACGACCTAAACAAAGGTCGTTCCGCCACGTCTGACAAAGTTTTTAAGGTTATTTAAGATAGATTTGTAGTTATATTGCTGTAGTGATAGGTTGTAAGCCCATGTACTGAAACCCTCGGATCCCTTAGCTGGTATTTACAGCATGGCCGGGAAGAAATGCAGCTGGCATATTCTATGTTTTAATCTCGCTCCCAGTCCAGCATGGAAGAAAGAACGTGCGCTGCAATAATAAGGAGAATTGTCGTCAAATCTCAAGATGGCGGAGTTATTTCCTGTTTTCGCCACGTTAACAAATCTACAAATCTATCATAAATAACCCTCAAAACTCGGTCGTTTACACTCTGCCTACCTCTTTAGGGATAAAGGCGTGATTATATGTATGTATGTGTAACAAGCGCGATCGTACTTTTGGCAACCCTAAATCCGATCTGCCTGCAACCCGCCTCTGCGCAATAAATTTCCTCTGACAAGCGACGACAGCGCATGAGTTGATATTTCAATGAATTTCAAATATACTTTGACTAGAAGCGATTAAAACATAGAATGTGCCAGCTTCTCTTCAGGCTTACGTATTATGTATTATAAGTAATGCAATGTATTTAGGATACTTATTTGTCTAGGTTTGCACTATCCCACTAACCGCTACGCATTTTTCATTCACCCAAAGGTTGCCTGGAAGAAATTGCTACCCTAGCAATAAGGCCGCCTATGTTGTACTTGTCTTTTGTTGTTATGTGTTGTTTGATTTGTTTTCTTACATGCAATAAAGTATCTTTATCTTAGCTTATTTTACCGTAAAATAGAGGAATCTTAGGGTTTTGGGGTATAGTAATTTAGGTGATAGGCTGATAAATTGTTAGTAATACTACAGCAAATACACATTCTTATTTGAAATCCTCATCCTCAATGATTGTAAGACGCCGTGGAAACGGCAGTTTATAAGCCGCAGACGATTTGCCTAACCCGCAAATGTATGGATAGATTTTATGTGTGGCAACCCTAAACACGAACCACTTTAATAAATTTCCTCTGACAAGCGACGACAGCGCTTGAGTTGATATTTCAATGAATTTCAAATTCTCCCCGAGGTAAATAAATAAAGGACGCAGGCATTTTTGCTTTAAATGCAGATTTTTATGAAGGAAAATTGTTAAATGTCATAACAATCGGATGATATTTATGTTCTATTCAGGATTTTAATAATAAAATATCTAACGTTTTAAATGTAAAACTATTGTAGAAGTGTTTATTAATGAATATGAAGTGGAGTACAATTTAGAGGATGTCATAGGATAATATAGGACTAGGATCATAAAATTAAAATGTATACATACATATAGTCACGCCCCCATCCCTAATAGGTTAGGCATAACGTAAACAATCCAAACAAAGGTCGCTCCGCCACGTCCAACAAAACCTTGACTTAAAACCGATTAGTAGGTATATTGCTGTAGTAACAGGTTGTCAGGCCACCGCCTAAATTGCAATATACATAAACCCTCGGATTCCTTAGCTGGTTTTTACAGCATGCCCGGGAGAAGACGCAGCTTGCAAATTCTACGTTTTTCTCTTGCTCCCAGTCCAGCATGCAAGTAAAAATTTATAATGTCAAAAACGAGTACTTTTTGGAAACCATGAATTATAATTCGACGCCATGGCAGACCCCTTCGCAGATGGCGCGATGAGCTAGACTCATTCTCCAAGGATTGGCACCTTGAGGCCCATAACAGCGAAGATTGGAAGAAGAAGAGAGAGGCCTTTGCCCAGCAGTGGAATCATTTATAGGCTAGATAAGATAAAATAAGATAAGATAATGGCAATTTCTAGTTTTTTGGGGCATAGTAAAGGGACACGCAATTTTTTGTATCTTCTTTATTAACCGTCAACTTTAGCAACCAAGGTGTTTAAAAAACCTTTACTCCTTTAGAATTCCTTGCGTGATTTAAGTATGCTTACAACAAGCTTGTGGTGCGGGTACACCTACTAGCTGTGTAAGTAAAGCTCGTATTTATAAAGCTATTTCAAGATTGAGAGTAATATTAAGTAAAGATTTGACAGGTCCTTTTGGACTGAAATTACAGTTCTGTTACGGACTGAAATTAGCGTAATGTCAGTCTCAAGTACTGTTTATAATTACGGGTCTAAGAAACAAACTATCCATAACATAGGACCGAGTTTCCAGAACCGTTAAACAAGATATAAAAAAAAGAATTAGGATATTAGGACTAGGATTAAAATACTAAAATTTATAGTGTCACTTTCTAGTCCTTTCGGGCATAGTTAGGGACACGCAAATTTTAACCGTCAACTTTAGTAGCCAAGGTTTTAAAAAAACCTTTAAACATTACGAATTACATGCGTGATTTAAGTATGTTTAGAATAAGCTTGTAGAAAGGATACACTTACTAGGCATGTAAGTAAGAAACAAACTATCCATAAGCAGTGATGCCAAGTCTTTTAGTATGAAATAGCCCAAAAGTCAATTTCAAGTCGCCTAAAAGTTGCCTAAGGTGAAATACCCTAAAAAAGCCTAAATAATTTACGAATAGTATAAATAGTAATTTTTAAATGCTTAAGACTCATACTTAGATATTATTTCAATAATCTGGTTCGATCTCAAAATCTTGAGTCAAAGAGTGTGGATCAGGGGTGGATGGTAAAAATTTCCAATGATTATTAAAAAACCCGTCGTGTTTGAGCCCATTTTGTTCGTATTCTTACCCTATATGATAAAAATAGCCTACTTGGCCTAATTATTTTTGAAGTAGCCTTATATCGCCTAAACACTTTTTTTCGAGATAGCCTAAATTGCGAGCAGTCGCAAATAAAACTTTTTTCAACTTTTTTAAAATTCTTTTCCGAGATAGCCGAAATGGCGATAAATCGCCGCACTTGGCAGCACTGTCCATAAGTTGATCCGTTTTGTCCAGCCTTGTAGATATCCCAGTCAAAATAAGTTTGGTATTTTTTTCAAGTAGTGGTTGGTGTTCTGTTGATTGAGTCAGTCCTGTTGCTGCTGCTGTGATTGAAGGGGGTTCTGAAAACTAGAGTTTACTTAGATATGTAAAGAAGATGCTGGGAGCGAGAGAAAAACATAGAATATGCCAGCTACATTGTCTCCCGGGCATGCTGTAAAAACCAGCTAAGGGATCTGAGGGTTTCTGTATATTGCAATTTAGGCGATGGGCTAACAACCAGTCATTTCTACAAATCTATTTTAATTAACCCTGAAAACTTCGTCAGACGTGGCGGGACGACCTTTGCTTAAGTCGTTTACGCTCTGCCTACCCCATTAGGGATAAACATACATACATACATATAATCACGCCTTTGTCCCTAATGGGGTAGGCAGAGCGTCAACAAACCAATCAAAAGCCATTGCGCCATGTCTGACAAGTATTGAGGGTCAGTTCAGATATATCTATGTACTGCTCTAGTGACAGGTTGTCAGCCTATCGCCTAAATTACAATACACTGAAACCCTCGAATCCCTTAGCTGGTTTTTACAGCATGCCTGGGAGGAGATGCAGGTAGCACATTCTAAGTTTTTCTATCGCTCCCAGTCCAGCATGGAAGAAATATTATTATTAGGGATAAAGGCGTGATTATATGTACGTATGTACGCATGTAAATATAATAACCGTTAAATTGCCAACCAAGGTTTTATAAAAAACTATACTCATTGGGTATTTCATGCGTGATTTAAGTCCATCTCCCCTTTCCATCTCCGGAGCACGAGGCGTGGACAGGGGTTTTACCCTTATGTCGTGGATATACCACAAATTCGCACGAAGCGGTTCGCTTCCACATTCTTTATGCGAACGGCTAAGGAGTGGAACTCCCTGCCGGCGGATCTGTTTCCGGAACAATATAACCTGGGCCTTTTCAAGGCGAGAGTGAATAGGCACTACATAGGTGAGTATGCTTCAACATAGTCCGCATCGTCACTTTCCACCAGGTGAGATGGCGGACAAATGCTCGCCTATTTATATTAAAAAAAAAAAAGTATGTCTACAACAATCAGCTTGTACGTACTAGGTTTGTATTTAAGAAACAAGTTTATCCGTTTTGTCCAGCCTTATAGATATCCCAGTCTAAATAAGTCGGGTATGATCTTCTAGTTGTAGTTGGTGCTTGTGTTGATTCAGTCGGTCCTGTTGCTGCTGCTGTGGTTGAAGGTGGTTCTGAAAACAAGAGTTTACTTAGATACATAAAATCATCTCATCTCTCTTGCCTTATCCCGCATCTCACGGGGTCAGCTACCTAATCTAGGTGATTGAACGACGGTACTGGTTTTTACACAGAGCGACTGCCATCTGACCTCCGCAATCCAGAAGGGATACCAGACCCAATCCCAGATTAGGTCAGAGTTTTCAAGCCGCCAATTCATAGCACTGGCCTCTGATATGGCTTAACGACTAATATCTACGGTGTTAAACGATATTAACCGGGACCAACGGCTTAACGTGCCTTCCGAAACACATAAAATACACCAGGTTTTAAAAATCCTGTTACGAAATCCTGGCCCAAGGGCTGTCCATCGCAATTCAACGCGGAAACGCGGCGAGTGTTATGGGCACCTTTGTGCCGGGGGCGACACGGGGCGGGTTATTTGAGTGACCTACCCGTAAAGTTATTTTTAAAATGTTTATTTTATTAAGATATTGTAAATACCAGACCACCAGACTACGTCGGAAAGATATGCCTCAATCTCACTGTCAAAGGCCCTAGATCACGCGGCAGACCAAAGAAGAGCTGGCTTGACATTGTAAAAGCGGATATGGAAGAGAACGATCTCACACCAGTGGATGCTGAAGACCGGGCAAAGTGGAGTAGAAAAAGACGGAAAGCGGAACCCAGCATCAGGCCGGGAAAACGCTAAGCAGAAGAAGAAGATTGTAAATACCGTATTTTAAATGGTTCTGATATTAAAATAACTATTGTTTGTGTTTGTTACGAATTACAATAAATATCGCTGTCGATTCTCGCGTCAAAATTCTAAATCTACATTCTTAGAAGCGCTGTCACTTTGTTAATTTTTAACACATGACTTTTACATTCCTAATTTGACATAAGACGCTTTAAATAAGAACTGGGCATAGAGCACGTCAAATAACCAGTCTTACTTCAATACAGAAATGTCAAAGTCATGTGATTATTTGCTGTGCTGTTTTTATGTCAAAGTTAAGAACGTGACAGCGCAACTTAGGCTCGTATTTATGAAGCCAACTCAAACTTGAGACCAATATTAAGTATGGATTTGACAGGACAGCTTGTACTGAAATGACATTTCTGATACAAACTCAAACTCGCTGTCACTCATGAGAGCTGCTTACAAATACGGCTTAGAATTATGTCGCCAGAATCCATCTCGCCATTAATAGAAATAAAACGTAACAAAATATTTGATATGATGATTTTGATATAACATTACCTGTGGATGTAGTAGTTGGCGGTTTAGGCAAACCATAAAAATCCACAGCTATTCGGCCAACCCTAGAAAATAAAATGTGTAACTCAGTGAACTGAGTTTGTTTGACAACAACTCCTAAGAGAAAATTAAGGAAAAGTGCAAGATTACCCTCTGTAGAAACATAGAAAATCTCCTATTTTCTGATAGTGGGTGTACATAATTTTATGTATGTAACATCAGGTAAATAAGTTTTTTTTTTTTTTGAGAAAAGCAGCATTTTTTTTTACTTTTCCATAGTACTATGGCTCGTATTTATAAAACGATCTAAAGATTTAGAGCAATATTAGGCGTGGATTTGACAGGTCATTTTGTACTGATATTATATTTCAAACTCGCTTTCTGTCTCAAGAGCAGATTATAAATACGGGCCTATGAAACTTCACTGAGTACAAGATTAACCAAAAATACCCATTTTTTTTTTTTTAAACCACTAACCTTAGAAAATTGAACTTGAACCATACTGTAGTGACGGATTTGTTTTGGTACTGTAAATAGTTGTCAGTTACGTATACGTATTTGTCAGGTAGCCTCCCCAGGTAATCTGGCGGCACTACTTCTTTGATCATCGGTTCTAAGTTCTCTTGACCGAATCCTGGAAATCACAGAAGATTAAGGAAAAGCTAGAAAAAAAAAAAAAAACTTTTTTTGTCGCAGAAATACCTTTCACTTTCTATGATTTAAATAAAATAGCGACAACAACCACAACAGCTGATTACAATACAGTTGTCTTATTTTAAATTAACATCGTTTGACAAGATTAAAATCAGCTGTTGTTATACATACATAAATACATATAATCACGCCCCGATTATCCCGAATAACGTAGGCAGAGCGTAAACGACCAAAGAAAAGGTCGTTCCGCCGCGTCTGACAAGTTTTGAGGGCTATTTTAGACTGAAATGTGTAACGCCGGTTCTTACAGCATGTCCGGAAGGAAATGCAGCTGACGCATTCTATGTTTTTCTCTCGCTCCCAGTCCAGCATGGAAGAAGCTGTTGTTATGATGTCTCTATTTTATTTAAATTATAAATAGTGACAGGACTAAACTAAAATAACTTAAGTTGTGTCTAGGTATAAAAAAGAAGCTATCTACAATAATTTTTATATTTATACACACACACACACATAATCACGCCCTTATCCCTAATGGGGTAGGCAGAGCGTAAACGACCTATTCAAAGGTCGTTCCGCCACGTATGACAAAGTTTTGAGGGTTATTTAAGACAGTTTGTAGGTATATTGCTGTAGTGACAGGTTGTCAGCCTATCGCCTAAATTGCAATACACTGAAGCCCTTGAATCCCTTAGCTGATTTTTACAGCATGCCCGGGAGGAAAAGCAGCTGGCACATTCTATGTATTTTATATTTATAATGACAATTTCAATGTAATTATTTACACTTGACATCCTTATATATATAATATTAATAATTTGTATTGTATTGACCTACGTATTGTATTGTATTCTTATTTATTTGTAATTTTTAATTGTAAACTATAGGACTAGTACCTGACAATAAAGAATTTATTATTATATTATAACAGAATTGGCACCACTGGCAACAGTTTGTAAAAGACGCCTTCACATGCATACGTAAAATCACGCCTTTATCCCTTACGGGGTAGGCAGAGCATAAAACGCCTCGTGAAAGGCGCTTTCGCCACGTCTGACAAAAATTGATTAAAATTTTAGATTGTAATGTGTATTGCTGTAGTGACAGGTTGTCAGCCCATCGCCTAAATTACCATATACAGTAACACTCGAATCCCTTTTGCTGACTTCTACAGCATGCCCGGGAGGACCAGCTGGAACATTCTATGTTTTCCTATCTCTCCCAGTCCAGCATGGTAGACGCCTTCACCACATCCGAAAATGCTGTCAGAAAATTATAGCAAGATGAAATGGAATTCTTCCATGCTGGACTGGAGCGAGAGAAAAACATAGAATGTGCCAGCTGCATCCCGAACATGCTGTAAGAACCAGCTAAGGGATCCGAGGGTTTCTGTATATTGCAATTTAGGCGATGGGCTGACAGCTAGTCACTACGGCAATATACCTACAAATCTATCTTAAAAACTCAAAACTTTGTCGGACGTGGCGGAATGACTTTTGTTTAGGTCGTTTACGCTCTGCCTACCTCATTAGGATTATATGTAAGTATGAAATGGAAGCCAGTCCATCGACTTTATTGCAGTGAAGTTAAAGAAAAAAGGCTAAAATCTTTAAAAAAAAAAATGATTCGGTTTCAACATGAGGCTCGTATTTATAAAGCAATGGGAAACTTGAGATAAGCATAGATTCGACAGGACATTTTATTCAAAGGTAACATTTTCATTAGTTTTTTTTTGACGACCCGCGCAGAGGGTCCCGGGTTCGATTCTCGGCCGGAGCGACATTTGAATGATGAGTTTAAATGTCTGTTTCTGGGTCTGGGTGTTCTTTGTGGTTGTTTCTGTGTATGTCCATGGCACCCCGATACAGGGAATCCTAGTGGGTGCTATGAGTGTGACCGTGTTTTTTTTTTTTGTTATATAATTTTTATTTTACAGGCAAAAAATATAGTATACTAACCTCTTTGCACAAAAACATGAGTTTTACTTTTCTGAATGCAGTCTAAAGATATTCTAATGCACTGAAAATCGTAGTTATCGTCAAATAAGCTGACCTAAAATAAATAACGCAAAGATTAAAAAATGGAAAATAATTACTTCACATACGAAATAGAAGTCGACAATAGCGGCCTTACATACATACTTATAATCACACCTTTATCGCTAATAGGGTAGGCAGAGCGAAAACGACCCAAACAAAGGTCGTTCCGCCACGTCTGACAAAGTATTGAAGGTTATTTAAGATAGATTTGTAGGTATATTGCTGTAGTGACAGGTTGTCAGCACATGGCCTAAATTACAATATACTGAAAGCCTCGGATCCCTTAGCTGGTTTTTATAGCATGTCCGGGAAGAAATGCAGGCTGTAATGACATTACATACAAACATACATACATAAAATCACGCCTTTATTCCTTACGGGGTAGGCAGAGCGTGAAACGCATCCTAAAAGGCGCTTTCGCCACGTCTAACATAAATTAAGGGCAATTTTAGATTGTAACGTGTATTGCTGTGGTGACAGGTAGTCAGCGCATCGCCTAAATTACAATACACTGTAACCCTCGAATCCCTTTTGCTCACTTCTTCACCATACCCAGAAGGAAGGGCAACATTCTATGTTTTTCTTTCTCTCCCAGTCCAGTATGTTTGTTATAGTAATATAAACTTAATATAATTTTACTTACCGAGTAAAAAAAAGTGGCAGCTGGAATTGCAGATGTTAATTTAATATATCCTTGTTCCTTGTATACAATGTTTCTGGAACTGTTATCACAGTGTTCTTCTGTTAAGTTCCAATACGTTTCTTTGGGTTTATCTAAAAAAACAAAGATTTTAAAAATAATCAATAGTACTTGTTGCATAGAAAAGACATCAACGCGCACTATAAATACGGTCCTGGCTGGTTTTGTAAAAATATTCCCAAACATCATATCGACGTTTTTAAACTGTCGTTCGGGGTGGTGGGATGTATTTCTATGACATACAATGGTGACAATTCTCGCAATATAATATTAATTCTAATTCTTAGTAGAGCTGTCAAGTTCTTAACTTTGACATAAGAACATAATAGCAAATAAACACTTTACTTTCACATTCCTAATTTGACGTAAAACTGAGTATAGAGAATGCTCTCTTATTTTACGTAAAATATACAATCTTATGTCAGATACGGAATGTCAAAGTCATGTGTTTATTTGCTACCCTGATCTCTTCCATGCTGGACTGGGAGCGAGAGAAAAACATAGAATGCGCCAGCTGCATTTCCTTCCGAGCATGCTGTAAAAACCAGCTACGGGATTCGAGGGCTTCAGTGTTTTGCAATTTAGGTGATGGGCTGACAACCTGTCACTACAGCAATATACTTACAAATATATCTTATATAATAGCTACGGGATTCGAGGGCTTCAGTGTTTTGCAATTAAGGTGATGGGCTGACAACCTGTCACTATAGCGATACACATTTCAGTCTAAAATAGTCCTCAAAACATGTCAAACTGGGCGGAACGACCTTTTCTTTGGTCGTTTACGCTCTGCCTACCCCATTCGGGATAAAGGCGTGATTATATGTATGTATAATCTTATATCAAAGTTAAAAAGTGACAGCCAATTAGTATAATGTCGCCAGAATTGATGCCAATGTTTTAATATTATTTGCGTGCTCTAAAACAGTGTTTTCCGGTTGGTGATAAAATGCTATTTGCTCTTTTCATAAGGTTTAAGAAGTCACTTCCCTTCGGCGGTTGAAAATCTCTGGCACCATGGTTCATCGACCCAAGAACTATAAGAGAAGTACTTACTTGGAAATAGCTCGATGGTGTAATTATACAAAATGGCCAGAAGTTTAGTATCCGAATCCTCTCCCGGTTCATCCATCCATGTGTATCTAAAAAATAATTAGGCTGGCATTTATGAAGCGATCTTGCGTCTGACAGCGAGTATGAGTTCGAATTAGAAAATTAATTTCATTGCTAAGCGGTTTGTCAAATCCATGGCAAACCAAAATAAATATCGCTCTCAATCTTGAAATTGATTTATAAATCCGAGCCTTATTCTTATTGGCCCCTCTGCAAAAGGACAGAAATATATTTCTGGTAGTATAATAATAATAAATAATAATAATTACTTTATTGTCAGATTTTCATCCACAGATTGTTAGTAAAACACAAAACATTTAAAAATAATTGTTAGTCACATAAAAATTTAAATAAATAAATAATCTGCCGATACTGCAACCTTTAATAGGGGTCTTATCGACATGTAGTCGTACCCAACGCCGCAGTATCGGGGATTCCCAGCGGTCTGCGAGTGCGCAAGATGCTGTTTGAGCTGTCACGTATACGACTTAACAGTGAGGCGGATCGACTGCTATTATTACGATAAAGTCGTTAGTGTTCGCTTCAGCAAACATCGCCATGGTATAGTACATACATACATATAATCACGCCTATATACCGAATGGGGTAGGCAGAGCGTAAACGACCTAAACAAAGGCCGTTTCGCCGCGTCTGACAAGGTCTTGAGAGCCTTTCAAGAAAGATTTGTACGTATATTGCTGTAGTGACAGGTTGTCAGCCCATCGCCTAGATTACAATATATTGAAACCCTCAGATCCCTTAGCTGGTTTTTACAAGATTCAACATGGTATAACATAGATAAGAAATATATCAAAGCTTTGACTACCTCCTGGAGTAAATGATTGGGTCAGGTGGCTCCACTTTGTCCATAACAGATTTGATCCAAGGGATGTATGGGAAGAACTCTATGTAGCGTGCTGGAAGCGAGCAGCCAGGCCCGTATGTGCCTAGCCCGATCTGAAGCAAAATAGTAATCAATACGAAAATAAATACGTACCTATGTAAAGTATTCCATCTCTTTGATGAATAGCACCCTAAACAAGGTTAAAAGGTCTAGTAATTCGTGAGATTGTACTCGAGAGCCCGATGGTGTAGTGGATAGGGCCACTGCCTCCTGAGCCGGAGGTCGTGGTTCAAATCCCACCACGTAGGTACCAATGTGTTTTCGGTTTTCGAATTTCATATGTACGTTTATTCGACGATTTTCACGTGCACGTTAAGCCGTTGGTCCCTGTTAATACCGTAGATATTAGTCGTTAAGCCAAGTCAGAGGGAATACCTAAGCATTGGCGGCTTAAAAACTCTGACGTAATCTAGGATTGGGTCTGGTTTCCCTTCTGGGTTGCGGAGGTCAGATGGCAGTCGCTCTGTGTAAAAACCAGTACCCTCGTTCAATCACCTAGATTAGGTAGCTGACCCCGAGAGATACGGGATAAGGCTAGGGAGATGTACTCAGATTGTTCAGGATGATTCTATGTAACTGATTGTTTAATCCAGTGCTTTGTTTGGCTCAACAAATTGAATAGTGGTAAAAAAAACGTTTATTTGCCATAAAGATTTACAATACTACTACTAGATCAAGCCTGTATTGCGGCAGTCCACACGAGCTTTACCAGTTTCTCAAGGTTACATACAATTTTGGTAAATTAGTTAAAATTAGTACGTATTAAAAACAAGACATGTGTTTGGTCATTGCATTAGTAAAATTTAATATAGGTATTATAATGTTTATATCATAATACTTAGGTAGTTATATAAACCACAACAACTCTAACACCAGACTCGTTTGAACAAATAACCCACACTAATGAAGAAAATAAATATGAAAAGACTGGAAAAAATAACGAATATGAAGAAAACGATGATAGGTATCTATATTAAATTTTACAATATAATGTTAATGTACCTAAGTATTATCATATATTGCCACAAAACACAAATTGTGATATATAAACCACAAAATCTCTGACACCAGACTCATTTGAACAAATAACCCACACTAATGAAGAAAATAAATATGAAAAGACTGAAAAAAATAACGGACATGAAGAAAACGAAGACGAAAAAGAATATACCATATAATAACAAAGAAAGAAACCAATCAATTCGTTTCTGGCAGGACTCGAACCTGCATCTCTGGAATGCCGGGCCATCACTGTTGGTAGAGTGAAATTCCTAGATAGATAGATAGATAAAAGGTTTATTGCATAAAAAACATCACACATAAAACAAAAGGTAAACACAAAGAAAGACGAGATGAAAATAAATAAAGACACGACAAAAATAAGACAAACAAGTGCCTACATTCTGTTAAATATGTGCTGAAGTGATGCAGAGTGTCAAAGTTCAGTGTATTATAGCTCATAAAGAGCAACACTGATTTTCAGCAAAGAAAATAACAAATTAATTCTTCTTCTTCTGTCGAGTGGGTATCGAGTCTATCAACCCGATGAACCCTGGTGTTAGAGTTTTTAAACCGCCTAGTAGCACAACTATCAGGCCTCTGACATAGTTTGAGTAACGACCACTATCAAAGACAGCGACTGGGACCGACGGATTAACATGCCCTCCAAAGCACGAAATCTTTTTCTTTTCGGACAATCAGGTGATTCAGCCTGCAATGTCCTAACCAAACTGGGGAAAAATTCACAAAGTGATAAATTCTCAAATATCAACTTTGTGTTTCCCCCTGGGAATCAAACCCGGGACCTCCGGATCGGGAGTCCATGATACTAGCCACTAGACCACGGAGGCAGTTGAAAGTGAAATAACAATAGCATTGTAAGTACTAAGAATCCTCAAAAATATGTAAAAGATGAGGCGATATCATTATTGACTTGAATTTCAATCTTAATTTGGACTGGTCAGGCCCTACATAGTTCTTAAACAATATGGCTAGATGTCGCTATGACGTGTGCATAAGAAATAGTATGATAAACTCGTCACTCCCGCTACCGTTTCTCTAGCTCAGTTGGTAGAGTAATGGATCGGCATTCCAGAGTCGTTGGTTCGAGCGATGCCAGAAACGAATTTCATATTTTCTCTCTTTCATATTTCTTTCTTCCATGCTGGCCTGGGAGCGAAAGAAAAACATAGAATGTGCTAGCGTCATTTCCTTCCGGACATGCTGTAAAAACCAGCTAAGAGACTCGAGGGTTTCTGTATATTACGATTTAGCTGATAGGCTAACAACCTGTCAATACAGCAATAACATCAGCAACAAATCTATCTTAAATAACCCTCAAAACTTTGTCAGACGTGGCGGAACCACCTTAGGTCGTTTACGCTCTGCCTACCCCATTAGGGATAAATGCGTGACTATATGTATGTATGAAAAAGAAAACGGATATGAAGAAAACGAAGACGGAGAAGAATATACCAGTGTCCATCTTCCAGAATCATTAGCAGCGACTGCCATACCAGACTCATACACACACGTTGTATTAGCACCAACAACTTTGAAACAATTGAAGTGGGTTGGCCAGATTTTCTTGAAGTTCATCTGAAAGAAATAAATAAGTTTCGAAACAAGCATATTTTTTATTTCTGATTTGCCTTATTTTAAGTTAAACAAGTATCCGCCATTGCTTTCGATTCTGGACGCAATATTCCTTAACTAATTTTAAGATATCGCTGTCACTTTCTCAATTTTGACATAAGAACAGGACAGCAAATAAACACATGATTTTGAAATTTTCTTCCATGCTGGCTTAGGAGCGAGAGAAAAACATAGAATGTGCCAGCTGCATTTCCTCCCGGGCATGCTGTAAAAGCCAGCTAAGGGATCCGAGGGTTTCAGTATATTGTAATTTAGGTGATGGGCTGACAACCCGTCACTATAGCAATATACAAATCTATCGTAAAATAACCCTCAAAACTTTGTCAGACGTGGCGGAACGACCTTTGCTTACGTCGTTTACGCTCTGCCTACCCCATTAGGGATAAAGGCGTGACTATATGTATGTATGTATGTATTTTGAAATTTCTAACCTGACTTAACACTGCCTAGGTATATGTCGTAAAATAGAAGAGCATACTCTATGCTCACTTCTTATATTAAGCGTTTTACGTCAGATTAGGAATGTCAAAGTCATGTGTTTATTTGCTATCCTGTTCTATGAAGCATTTTCTAAGCATTTATATTATATGGACGATATTTTTCTTACCCCTTCTGATGTGTAGAAATCGATACATTTTACTTGGTCTACTGATACTACTTGGTTTATCTCTTGCTCCAAAATTTGTTTCTCTGAAATAAAAAAAAGGATCAGAAAAACCGTCGTTAGAATTAATAAAAATATTAACTTTTACTCGCTACTTTCATAGTAAAATTAATTTCAATACAAAATCAAACAATATAATTGAAAAATAAAAAAAAACTATTCTAAAGTTAAAGATTATACGTATGCATGTTTATATAAAAAAAGAAGTCAAAGATTACTTACTATCAGTGTAACCAATACTAAAGACCGAAGAGTAATTTTCTTGGTAGTAAAAGTTGCTTGACCATTTTACAGGCCGCCCTGGAAAACGAAATTGGCAGTTGGTTTCTAAGGCTCGTATTTATGAAGTGATTCCTAGACTGAGAGCAATATTTAAGTATGGATTTAAGGGGCCGTTTTGTCAAATCTATACTAAATATCTATCTCAAGATCGATATAGCTTCATAAATACGACCAAAAAAAAGACGAGTTAGGTGTAAGGGACAGCGTCAGCGAAACTGAACAACTGTAACCAGGAAATTCTTTCAGGAGATGACAACAAAAATCGACCTTCCCATACAATTACCACCTCGATCAGACAATTTGTATGGAAAAGCATTTTTTTATCTCTTCCTGAAAAAGTCCTACTTAGTGTTGTTTAGTTTCGTTGACTGAGCAAACTCTATCAGTTTGCGGGACCCTGTCCCTTACACCCCTTATTTATGGGCTCCAGTAAGATATAAGTATTTGACAAGTGCTATCATCATCATATCATCATTCGCTTGCCCTTATCCCATTTACTTGTGGTCGGCGCAGTACGTTTTCTTCTTCCATTCATCCCTGTCAGCTGTCAGTTCAACACTCACACCTAATTTAGACATATCATCTTTCACGCAGTCCATCCATCTTTTCTTTGGTCTTTAACAAGTGCTATGCTTACAAATAAAGTCAGGCACTTTGGTTTCACTGCTCAACTTCAAGACAGCAATGGTATTGATGGTCTCATCATCATGTTCTGGGTGCAGATAGTAATCTGCCACGTAAGTATTCCATGGTACCAAGTGGAAATTGTAGAATGTTACCGGGGTTGATGAACTGCTGATCAAAATATTTAATAAGTGTCATGTGCCCTACTACTATAAGGCTCGTATTTATAAAGCGATCTCAAGATTGACAGCCAGTTTGAGTTCGTATCGGAAATATCTTTCTAGTACAAAAAATACCGAGTGAGAAAAATAAACTTAATATTGCTCTCAATTCTGATATCGCTTTTTTAGATACGAGCCTTAGAGTCATTAAAAAACCACTGCCAGATATAAGACTCCTCATTCTTGAGAAGTTTTCCATAATCACCAAGCTTGGACTTGCACCTCGTTCGCTAAATATGAACGGTTTATTTAAAATGTTTTATGTGTTGTGTATGATATGTATAAAATCCCTGATGATGCTATAAGTTAGCGAAACCGGTAGGATTAAACTATATTAAGTGAAACAAGAACAAGTGTTTTTAATAACAAAATTATAAATATGGAGTTTCACCAAGTGCCGACAATCACAAGTATAAATTGTACCAAGCATGGAGCTTGGATTGTTAGAGAGAATGTTGACGCGTCCATTGAGTTATCCCTTAGTCGCTTTCTACGGCACCGACCATAAAAAAACACGTATGACCGAAAATTTAAAATAAACCTACCCTATGCATGTACGATATTTTTGTTCGAGTTTTCGTGTTCAGTTTTGAGAGTCAAAATCGGTTACAGCCAAATTTCAATTTCCTGCATACCCCCTAAGTTAGGTAGCGTGATTTTAGGTATCCTAAGTTGCAACCCGGGTAACACACAGTTGAATAAAAAAAGGTCCATCGAAATCGGTTCAGCAGTTTTGGCGTGATGTGGTAACATACAGACAGACAGACAGACAAAAATTAAAAAAAAAACGTTTTGATCTTTATATCGCTAATAACGCCTACTGCAATAATTTTTTTGTAAAAATATTCAATGTTCAGATATGACCCTCTTTAGAGATTTATTATATGTATAGTTTTAATGTAATTTTTCATCGCTCATAGATCAAAGAATCATGACAACTTACTTCAGGGCTTTTTTGCTGATCTTACTTATATCATCAGAACAACCAATCGCGAAGTGTTTGGCTATTAGTATCACAGTAGATAGAAACTCCGATGATTTTACAGAATCTGTAAAAAAAAATAACTGTCTTGTTTTGAGACTTAGCTCTTAGACTAGAACGACTAAGTCAAAAATCCGTTATTTTATAATCATTTTCAAATGATTATATCTCAATAGCCTTATCCCCTATCTCACGGGGTCGGCTACCTAGTCTAGGTGATTGCATGAGGATACTGGCTTTTACACAGAGCGACTGCTATCTGACCTTCGCAACCCAGAAGTTAAACCAGACCCAATCCTAGATGAGGCTGGGAAAAACGGCTTAACGTGCCTTCCGGAGCACGGAAAAAGCACCGAATAAACGTACATATGAAATTCGAAAACTGAAAAACACTACACCATCCACTACACCATCGGGCTCTCCATATTATTTTAAAATTGTAACATAGAAATAATTCGTACCATGCTTTAATCGTAGAACTCCTAACCACGGTACTGTTTCGTCTGTGGTCTTCATTTTAATTTGTGAATCGAGTTTTGGAATATAATACAACTCTGATGTAACCATATTCACTGTGAACATAAAATTAAATTAATATTTAAGTTCAAGTTTTAATCAAATGTAAATGATTCAAACTAAGTGTATACAGCTTGTCAAATCTATACTCGAAATAGACTCGATTCTAGATACCACCAGCTAAAACAAAAATTTTACTATCGCTTTCAAAATAATAAAATTGAAAAAGGACAGGAGTATTTATGTTATTTTATCCACCATATCATAACGGCGGTTAAAAATTAAACAGATAAAGCATAAATTTACCGATTATAAATCAAAAACTGGAGAGAATCCTGTCTTGTTTCAATGTTTTTTAGTCTGAAAGTGACAAATAGATTTTAATTTTAGTTTCAGCCGGTAAATCTGAAATCGAGCCCAATCTCTCTCAGTTTTGAGATTGAGATAGATTTATAAATATGGACCCTAAGTTTATTTTGTTTTTGAGATTGCTTCAAAAAATATATTTTACCAAAGACATAAAAAATATACAATAAACACGCCATTTTATAAAATAACTACCGCATAGCTCAGTTGATCACTTAACACTAGTCAACAAGAAAATACAAATGTTTACAAATCGTAGTTGTTGTTGTTATAAATAAATCTATTAGAATGGTAAAACATTTCAGCATTGTTCTGCATATAAACAGAAAAACTGTAGCGACTCTATATGGAGTGTAAAGCACAGCGTCCCGCAATTTGATAGGGGTTGCTCAGTCAACGAAACTGAACAACTAACAATAGGAAATTCTTTCAGGAAATGATATTTTTTGCTTTTTATACAAACAGTCTGATCCAGGTTGTAATTTTGTATAGGAAAGCATTTTTTTTTCATTTTCTGAAACAATTTCCTGGTGAAAGGTGTTCAGTTTCATTCACTGAGCAACCCCTAATAGTTTGCGGGCCGCTGTCCCTTACAGCCGGTATTATAATGTATGATTCTGAAAAAGCAGTTTTTTTTTTTTAAAGAGTTTATTCAAGAAACTTTTAGGTACAGTGTTTATACTTAAAATAAGACGCTTAAATCTAAAACCTAAGTAAGGTTTATTCGAAATGCGAATTAGATCGTGCTCGCCACATTAAACATTGATTTATGAATAAATAAATAAAAGGCAAAAAAATACATCAAGATAGATTTTTTTTAGTATTACTTTGCATTTCTCCTTGTTATTAAATACATTCGACAGTACATCTTTTGGCAATTGATTAAGAATATCTGATAGGATATATTCTCATGTCCTCATACCAAACACATTTGTGGTTTTTGGTAGTTTGAAAGTAGGCAAACAATCTAAGCTACCTTTAGCTAAGTTAGAACCTGGACCTGTACTGGGTTCAACTGGTCAATAGGTCATAGAAATCAGTTCACAGAACTGTCTAAAGAAATAACTGGACATGTTTTAAAACAAGAAAAACACCAGTAAAATGAAGAGACAATAGTCAGTAAATCAGGGACTTGTACATTTTTATTCGTACAAGAGTATATTTTGGTTTCTTTATGAAAAAAATACCCAAGATAGTGAGGACCTGAGTAAGAATTATAAGATTGCTTGAAGACTTCTTCTTAGCGAGTGGATTCTCAAGTCGAACAACGACCCGATGAACCCTGGTGTCAGAGTTTCCAAACCGCCTAGTAGCACAGCTATTAGGCCTCTAACATGGTTTTGAGTAACGACCACTATCACAGACAGCGACCGGGGCCGTCGGCTTAACGTTCCCTCCGAAGCACGGAATCCTTTTCTTTTCGAACAATCAGATGATTTTGCCTGCAATCTCCTAACCAAACTGGGGAAAACCCCACAAAGTGATAAATTGACAAATATCAACTTGTTTCTCCCCCTGAGAATCGAACCCAGGACCTTCGGATCGTAAGCCCATGGCTCTGACTACTAGACAACGGAGGCAGTTCCTTGAAGTTGCAACTAATAGTCTAAAACAAAATATTTCGGCTTTGCAGACTTGTCTATGATGCTGATTTTGTATTAGGGTAAGATATACTGAAGTGTTTTCGGAAAATGTTGTTTAGTTTCATGAACAGATTCACCCACTTTCCATCAATTACTGTAAATTTAAACAAACTAAACTATAGTTGATGAAAATTAAAACACAGATGCAATCAAGAATCTTTCATACAATGAAGTTGATTTGGATGATCTTGAGATAAGACCTGAGGAGATAAGCCTTATCATTCTGCGATAGATAAGTACCGCATCTCAAATATCAACCTAAATATCTAAGCCATAAAAACCAAATGGGAGTGAGTTTATATTGCAGGGATAGTACTAAAACAATACGTAATTTTTTTAAGAGTTTCTTTGTGTAAAAATGTTGAAAAGAAGGTTTTATTACTGAGAAATAGAGTTTACTTTTCGTTAAAAGCATCTCAGTGAATTGACACTTAAGTATGAGATTACAGATTTTTGTCCATAGTTAATCAGTTTGTTCGATACGATGACCAAGATTAAGCTACACATTTAAAAAGTACTACTTTTTCTTTTACATCAAACAGATAGAATTACAATCTTTTTTGTCCAGTCGCAGATTAAGTTTGACAGATTCAAATGAGTAAGAAATAGTTACTCAATTGCTTTTGTGGCTGAGACTTTTACTTTGTGAAGAAAAAACAAAAGATCTTGCAATGTTTTTGAGTGAAAAAGAGGTGGTGTTTTTGGTGTTTGTGGTGACCATGTTTCTGATGGTGTTCGTATACCTGCAGCTATGTGACATTGTAGTCGGAAGATACGTCTTCAGAGTGTTTTGTAAGTAATTTTGTTAAATCATCATCACTGATTGTCCAGTTTATTCCATGCTGGCATGGGAGCGAGAGAAAAACATATAATGTGCCAGCTGCATTTCCTGCCAGGCATGCTATAAAAAGCTAAGGGATCCGAGGGTTACTAGACATTATAATTTAGGCGATGGGATGACATCTTGTCACTACAGCAATATACCTACAAATCTATCTTAAATAACCCTCAAACCTTTTCAGACTTTGTTTACGCTCAGCCTACCCCATTAGCGATAAAGGTGTAATCATATCGATGTACGATTGTCCCACATGGTTTTCAGTTCTTAGCATTCAGTTCTTGTCAGCCCCTAATCGTAGATTGCACCATCCGACAGGGAGTGTGCTACATTGCGTTTGCCAAAAATGTGGTCTGCATTCGACAACTCTCAAATCTTGGGAACGTGCAATAGGCCTACGGAATAAGATACAAATTGAAATGAATGAAAATGTTCTAGGTCTAATGTCCAGGTATATTCGAAGGTTTAGAACAATTTTCAATACACATATATATAATCACACCTTTATCCCTAATGGCAGAGCGTAAACGACCTAAACAAAGGTCGTTCCGCCATGTCAGACAAAGTTTTGAGGATTATTTCAGATAGATTTGTAGGTGTATTTCTGTAGTAACAAGTTGTCAGCCCATCGCCTAAATTGCAATATACTAAAACCCTCGGTTCCCTTAGCTGGTTTTCACAGCATACCTGGGAGGAAATGCAGCTGGCACATGATATGTTTTTCTCTCGCTCCCAGTCCAGTATAGAAGAAATTTTCTTCATATGCGGATAAAAGAACGCCTACAAAATACATTAAAGCAATATTGCAATTTACTACATTGCGGGTGTAAGGCGAGAACAGATAAAATACAGCAATACCTATCCATGACTATGTTAAAATTGAAAAAGAAAACACTTTAGGTATCTCAGTTAAGTGCCCAATGGTGTAGTGGATAGGGCCGCTGCCTCCTGAACGGGAGGTGGTGGTTCGAACCCCACCACACCACGTACCAATGTGTTTTTCGGTTTTCGAATTTCATATGTAGGAACGTATATTCGGCGCTTTTTCCGTGCTTCGGAAGGTACGTTAAGCCATTGATCCCAGTTAATATCGTTTAATACCGTAGATATTAGTCGTTAAGCCATATCAGAGGCCAGTGCTAAGCATTTGCGGTTTGAAAACTCTGTCCTAATCTAGGATTAGGTCTGGTTTCCCTTCTGGGTTGCGGAGGTCAGATGGCAGTCGCTCTGTGTAAAAACCAGTACCCTCGTTCAATCCCCTAGATTAGGTAGCCGACCCCGTGAGATATGGGATAAGGCTAAGGAGATGATGACCTTGGGTATCTCAGTTAAGATGAAATACTGACCTACATATTGATTTTTTATTTTCTAATTTATTTGTAACGTTTAGTAGTAATCAAGAATAACTAGTACAATATTAAAATTTCAATATTTTTGGTTCTTTGTTTATTTTCTATTAAGTTGCGGTAAAAGTTTGAAAGCATTAGCATTGTTTTTATTTTTGAAACTAGAAGTATACCGGGTGTGAGGGACAGCGTCCCGCAAACTGATAGGCGTTGTTCAGTCAACGATACTGAACATCTTAACCAGGAAATTCTTTCAGGAGATACATAAAATCTTATATGGCTCTGAGTGTTGGGCTACGAAGAAAAGCCATGAACAATCACTGCACGTAAGCGAGATGAAGATGCTACGGTGGGTTGGAGGCGTCACTCGACTAGACCGGATTAGGAACGAACACGTCCGCGGAAGTTTCAAAGTTGCCCCTATTCAAGACAAGCTCCTTGAAACTCGGTTACGATGGTACGGTACGGCCACACTCAAAGAAGAGGAAAAGACCATGTTGTAAACATTCTTCTTCTTCTGTCGAGTGGGTATCGAGTCTATCGACCCGATCGCATTGAACCTTCCAGAACACCCAAAAGGTAGAGGTAGACCAAAATCAACATGGTGGTCCACTATCAGAAAAGACCTAAGGAACCCAGATATCACTGAAGAGACAATCCAGAACCGTCCGCTCTGGCGGAAGATAATAAGGAGACCCGACCCCACGTAGGTGGGAAATGCGAAGGAAGAAGAAGATTTTTCTGAAAGTTTTTCCTGGTGATAGTTGTTCAGTTTCTTAGACGCTGACGCTGTTCCTTACACCCTGTATATCTTTTCTCCATCGTTGAGACTTTTTAATTGGCTTGACATCGACATAATAAAAAACATAAAATTTTATCCTAAGTTACAACGTCCACTGATATTTAATCGTTAATTTTATCTTATCGTTAATATCGTGTTATATCATATAGGTACAACAATATTATTAAAAAACTAGCTTTCTGTCAGCGGCGTCACTCGCTGCTAAATAAGTTTCCCGTGGGAACGTTTTCTTTCCCGCGGTGAATTGTAGCCTATGTTACTAAGGCTGAACGTAGCTTTCTAATGGTAAAAGATTTTTTTTAATCGGTTGTGTAGCTTTAAATGAAGAAGTTACTTTATGGTTTAAAATATCAGAGGCCAGTGCTAAGCATTGGTGGCTTGAAAACTCTGGACCTAATCTAGGATTGGGTCTGGTTTCCCTTCTGGGTTGCGGAGGTCAGAAGGCAGTCGCTCTGTGTGAAAACCGGTATCCTCGTTCAATCCCCTAGATTAGGAAGCCGGCCCCGTGAGATACGGGATAAGGCTAGGGAGATGATGATGATGGTTGTGTAGCTTTTAATTCTATTCGTTACAAACATATATCTTCTTCACCCTAGCGATTTTCCGGCCTGACTCACTTTTCGGCTTTTTCTACTTCACTTAGGGCCGTATTTATAATCAGTTCTCATGAGTGACAGCGAGTTTGAGTCCGTACCAGAAATGTTATTTCAGTACAAACGGGCCTGTGAAATCTATACTTAATATTGCTCTCAAGTTTGATATCGCTTTATAAATACGAGCCCGGTTTTCTGCATCCGCTGGTGTGTGAGATCGTTCTCGTCCATGTCCGCTTTTACGAAGTCTGGCCAGTGCTATTTAGGTCGTTACAAACATACATACTCACACAAAAATATATTTTTTTATAATATTCGTAAAGAACTATTATAGATATAAGTACGTGCGTATTAAGCAGCCGCAGCACGGTTTTTTTAAATATTTTTATTAATTATTACAACAATATTAATTAATATAAATCATGGAATACTTTTTCATGTTCACTCCGATTACTTTGTTAATTGTATTGTATATGGTAACGTGTCTGTGTCTGAATATTTGGGAATATTGCGGTAAGTATTTCATAATTATTTTTTTATGGTGTTTTGATTTTAAACGATAAACAAGTGTCATTATGAAAGTTGACCGTATAGCGTCGAAACGTCGAGGGCAAACCTTCTTTTCAATACATACATACATACATATAATCACGCCTTTATCCCTAATGGGGTAGGCAGCGCGTAAACGACCTAAGCAAAGGTCGTTTCGCCACGTCTGACAAGTTTTGAGGGTTACAGATGATCATGACGTATATTGCTATAGTGACAGGTTGTCAGCCCATCGCCTAAAATTGTAATATACTATAACCCTCGAATCCATTAGCTGGGTTTTACAGCATGCTCTGGAGGTGATGCAGCTGGCACATTCTATGTTTTTCTATCACTCCCAGTCCAGCATGGAAGAATTTTCTTTTCAATAGAAACAAGTAAGACGATCAATTTTCATTTTGATGCAATGGCGTCAATTTCCGCGATAGCGCTGTCACTTTCTTAACTTTGACACAAGAAAAGGACAGCAAATAAGCACATGACTTTGATATTCCTAATCTGACGTAAGTCTGCTTATTTGACGTAAAGTAGGAGAGCATGCTCTATGCTCAGTTCTGATTTAAAGCGTTTATTTGCTATCCTGTTCTTATGTCAAAGTTTAAAAAATTTAGTATTAGAATGTCGCGAGATTCGATAGCATTATGAACTAAGGTTCGTATTTATAAAGCAATCTCAAGAATGAAAAGAGTATTAAGTGCGGATTAAATAAATCATTTTGCACTGGAGTGACATTTCTGATATGAACTCAAACTCGCTGTCAGTCTCGAGTGCTGTGATCAATACGTGCCTAAATTTCAGTTAGTATTATGTATGTAAAGCATAGAAAGAATAGAAAGGATCATAAGATAGAATAGAAAGGATCAGTGTCTGGAACACTAAGGCCCGTATTGATAAACAGCACTCTAGACTGACAGCAAGTTTGAGCTCGTGTCAGAAATGTCATTCCAGTACAAAATGACTTATCAAATCCGCACTCAATCTTGAGATTGATTTATAAATACGAGCCTAATGACCTGGACCTTTTCAAGGCAATGTCGAATAGTAATAGGGTTATATGCACGTTTTAAAAAAAAATATCTGTCTGTTGTCAACATACAAAAATAAATGTTAAAGAAATTTCGCAAAATACTCATTCGTTTATGTTGCTTTAAAGTCTTTGGTTAAAAAGAGAGATCCGAATATCAACTTTGTGTTCCGGCCGTGGAAATCGAATCCACGTCATGACCTCTAGATCGCTGTTGGCTCAAACCATTAGACCACGGAGGCAGTAATTTATACAGATAATTTATCATATTATCTAAAAAATTAATTTACAAGTTAATTAATTTGGTAAGGACATATAGACTGATCACCTGATTGACCGATAAAAATATCAAATAAACACTAAATTGTTCTTTCTTGTATTAAACACTATTTTGTTCGGAACTTACATAAATAATTTCATTTAAATTTGTCCAATCTTGTAATAAACACTATTTGGTTCGGAACTTACAGAAATACTTTGAATTAAATTATTCTTTCTTGTAATAAACACTATTTTGTTTGGAACTTGTATAAATAATTTCATTTAAATTTGTTGATTCTTGTAATAAACACTATTTGGTTCGGAACTTACAGAAATAGTTTCATTCAAATTTGTTATTTCTTGTAATAAACACTATTTCGTTTGGTACTTACAGAAATACTTTCATTGAAATTGTTCTTTCTTGTAATTAACACTATTTTGTTCGGAATTTACGGAAATACTTTAATTTAAATTGTTCTTTCTTGTAATAAAGACTGTTTTGTTCGGAACTTATAGAAATACTTTATTCTCATGCTTATGCACTCATGCCTTAAATAACACTTTTTACTTCTTTAGTTTGACTGTATTATTAACTAAGGATTATAAAACGTTCATGGACTACCATCGTTTATCACCGTATTTTCTTTTCTATCTGTATTTTATAGATCTCTGCGTTTTACAGTTCTCTGCTAGACAAATTCTTCCGTGCGTCCGTGGTTCAAAGCCGATCAGATTATGCTGCCATCTAACGATGCAAAATTACGAAATTTTACGGTAATTTATATAGATTATGGTAAAATTACCGGCCACTTATGACGTTTTGAAATGAACTTTTATGAAATGAAAACTCGACAATTAAGAGAAAAATTGATCAATGTTTAGAGAAGTTGTTCAGTTTTATGATAAGGTGTTCAGATTGGATAAAAGCAGTTTTGAGAAAACTTGTACAATTATTGGAAAAGTTGTTCAGGTTCGCATTTTTTTTTTAGTTTGACACAAGTTGTTCAGTTTAACGTAGTCACTCGGTATCATACCCAAGGTATGTATCTATGTTTGTAAACACAATGCTGTTGCTATATTTTTCAAGTATTCCTGTAATACGTTTTTTACTGAATATTACTGTATTTTATGGTAAAATATAATACCAGGCCACTCAGAAAGTATTGCGATAAATAGTTTTTATATATGGCAGACTGGCCGGTTAGAATCTTTTTTGAAAATATGATTACTTGTAAGTAAAAATATGTGTGTTCCATTTTCAAAATTTCCCTCCACATTTTTTGCGAGCCAATTCAAAGTATCGTGTCTTACTGAAAAATGGATCTGCGCCGGGAACATTTTAGAGCTATGATTTTTTACGATTTCAAGTGTCTCCTGAAACCGGATGAATCATTCGATAGACTTCAAATGGCATTTATGGATGAAAGCCCCTCCAAGGCAACCGTGTATCGTTGGTATAACAAATTTAGGCGCGGTCGACCAACCTTGGGGGATGAAGAAAGAAGCGGTCGCCCTTTGACGGCTATTACGGAAGAAAACGTGCTAGCAGTGAAAAAATTAATCCAAGATAATAGGCGAATTACATATCAGGAGATTCAGCACATATTAAAGATTGGATCGGGAAGCGTTCACGAGATTCTACAAGGGCATCTTCGCGTGAGGAGGATAGTATCGCGCTGGGTGCCGCACTACCTCACCGACGCTCAGAAGCAGGCCCGGGTGGAATGGTGCCGTGATATGCTGAACAAATTTGAAGCAGGCTCGTCTCGGCGTGTTTACGATATCGTAACAGGTGATGAGTCCTGGATTTATCAATACGATCCAGAAACCAAGCGCCTGTCGACAGTTTGGGTGTTTCAAAATGAACCAACGCCTACCAAAGTGAAGCGATCTCGAAGCGGGGGGAAGATTTTGATCGCCAGCTTTTTTAATTTGACTGGCCACTTGGCCTCAATTCCCTTATGAGATCAAAGAAGCATTAACGCCGAATGGTATACTACCAAATGTTTACCAGAAGTTTTTTCTGTTGTGAGCAACAAGCGACCAAACACAGGGCTCCGCGGACTACTCCTCCACCACGACAATGCGCCTGCACACACCGCGCTCAAAACGAGGGACTTCCTGGACAGCACACCAGTCAAACTCCTGGGTCACCCTCCTTACAGCCCTGATCTTGCACCGTGTGACTTCTTTTTATTTCCAAAAATAAAAAATCAGCTCAAGGGGATACAATTTTCGTCGCCGGAAGATGCGCTGGCTGCGTTCGAGCAGGCTGTAAACGAGGTGTCTACGGCGGACTGGAAAAAGTGTTTTGAAAACTGGTTCAGACGCATGATTCTTTGTATAGAGGCTGGTGGAGAGTAGTTTGAAAAGATTTAATAAAAATATATGTACCTGTAGAACAATTTTTTTTAGTGTCGCAAAACTTTCTGAGTGTCCCACGTAAGGTAAAGTCACCAAATAAGGCCTGTCTTAACTATGTTATTTTATAATAAACAGATTTATGAAAATAAAACACTGAGCTTCTGAAATACACTTATTTATTAATTAAACTTTATAATAAATATAACAAACTCGGTTCAAAAACTAAAATCACGCTTCTGTGAAAAGAATATTTGAAAATGTTGTTTTGGCCTAATTTGGAACCCTGTGCCATTGTAAGGCCATATAAAAACTAAGTAACAATTATTATTTTTTAACGCTTAATAATCAAGTTAAATTGTAATTTGAACAATTTTAATTTTACTAACTTCTATCAATGAGATCACAATAATACAAATATCAGTATCTTAACCATAATAAATCAGTTTTTAAGATTGCAACAGCCTTGAATAATAATCTTAAGTTAATCAGCCTTCTTAATTTTCTTTTTTAAGCAATCTCCAGAGCAATAGAATTCTTTGTCTGCAGCTGTAAGGCCTACACACAACTCATGAAACCAGACAAGACAAGTAAGACATTGCCGCATATCATCAACTCGATCTTCTTTACATGCTGGACAGTACCAAGATAATCCTTTATTTCCAAGAATTTTACCTTTAGATGAGTTTGTTTTGGGTAAGTCAGACCTCGATTTAGAAATCAATAACTTAGTCTCAGACGCTTTAGAATGAGAGGCTGTTGATGAAGAAATCCTACCCGAAGCTCTTGGTACAGATGCTGAAGAAACAGAAGGTGCAGTACATGGTGCAGGTACAGTAACATTGCAAGATTGTATCGAAGATGAAGTGCTTGGAATTGAATCTGATTTCGAAGGTCGCAAATTATTTTGCGATGCAGTTGAATTGCAAGCATTATTACCAAATAAATCTTTAGTTACTTCTTGCGCCCTGTAATTGAGGGATTTTTTGCGTGGTCCTGTACGACTTACTATTAATTTTGGCGTTGGTAAAAATTTCTCAATACTATCACACTGAGTTCTGGTTGGATCTTCTGTTTTGCGCGGAGTGTCACAGTTCTGACCTGCTTGGTGTTTAACTAGCAGGGAAAGCGGAACATTCTCAGTATCTGTACCAGAATCATCAATTGCGCTATTATTAATTTCGGTTTCTCTCGATTGAATTTCCTGTGAGAGATTATTTTCACTATTTGTGGGATTCGGGAGTTCTGACAAAGCAGAAGGTGCAAATGCTTCTTCAGGAATGGCTTCAGGGTTGTAAGGATATAAACCTGTCGCGCGAAACCCATTCATTATGTTGCTCATTGTCATGCACTTTGGCCATACTTGCGAGAGAATCACATTGAAGCTCGTCTTATTGATTGTCCTTTCAGGATGCTGGCTAACATATTTAATCAGCTCCTGATCCCAATGATGCTCAAAAGATCGGTATACAGATTTGTCCATTGGCTGCAATTCGTGGGTTGTATTTGATGGGAGGCAGTATAAAGTAATACCGCATTTTTCAGCTTCATCTACTATTGTGAAATCCAAGTGACACTTTGCACCATCAAATACAAGAAGGCACGGCCCTGCTGTTCGAAATTTATTTAGATGCTTGATGAACTCGATGAACGTTTCTGTCGTCATACTTCCTTTAGGCGTCATCTTCACTAGAGAGCCAGGTGGGAGGTTGTCTTCGAACTCCGGTTTCAGCCTTTTACCTTTGAATAATATCATAGGCGGAATAGCTGAGCCAATAGCATTCGCACAGCCAACCACAGTGACGCTCTCGGCATGTTCATTTGCTATTTGATGAACCCTCTTTTTGCCTTTTGCGGTCAGAACTTGCTGCTGATGGTGCAATGATATGCGGCAATTTTTCTCATCTATGTTATAGATAGTCTCTGGTCTATGTTCAATATCAAGTCTGTCCAGCACGTTTTTATATTTACGAAAGTGGTCACTAACAATATCTTTGTTCAGCTTTTGTGCACGAGCTGGATTCATCATTTGTGCCTTACGTCGTGCAAGTTCTGGATGTCGTTTGAGAAACAATCTCAGCCATTTCTTCCCTGCAGCATTTTTTGCATCGTTGAAGGTGTGTGGTATGTTTTTCATTTTGCAGAAAGCAAATGCTTGTACACGCAACATCTTTGAGGTCAATGGCATTCCTACATCAGCCAAACGTATGGTCCTTCTGACTAGACCAGCTTCTTGTTCTGCAGTAAGAATGGCTGATCGACCTAACTTTCGTACTGTAGAACCACTTTTTAGATGGTTACGTAATGTTCTTCTTGGAATATTGTATCTGGTTGCAGCAGCGTATGTTGACAATATGCCTCTTTGTACCATTCTGACAGCGCTTTCCATGTGCTGAGAAGTCCACGGAGCTCTTTTTTTCTTTGTGGTGTCAACTGGTGTTCCATCTTCCATGGCGAAACTGAAAATCAAAAATTGTCATAGTCTTCGTAGCCATCACAAAACTAAGCCCTAATGTGGCCTACACCTATGTCTTAATTAGGCCTCCGCAGGTTTTTTATAGGCTTTATTGAGCCCCACCCCACAAGTAAAAAAAATGTCTATCACAAGAATACACCGATATTATAACTTTGAAACGCATATTACGTGGTCGCTACTAAGGAAATATAACTATAAAAAAAATTATAACCATCCAAATACTCATTAAAATAAAAATACTTACAGTTTTCTCGGAAGGAATTTTATAAAATCGTACGTGCACACCGCGTCCCGGTTGTTTTCGACTGCAGGTTCCGACACGTTCGGGACCCGAGCCGCTTGCTATGCCTGTGTGCTTTTGATACATACACGCACACATAGACGGAATCTGGTGGCAATTTGACTTACCGAAGCGGGAAATTTAAAAACAGGCCTTATTGGGGACTAGGCCTTATATGGGTCAGTCACCTTATTTTACGGTAAATTACGTTTTTTAACGGGGTAATTTTACCGCTTCACATCTCTAATCACAGCCTCGGTCTCGATCTAGCTTGTTATTATGGTTACTTTTTTGGTTTTGGCGTTTCACTAAATACCTATCACAAATGTAGCGGTAAAAGTGTATGTTGCTACTTTATTTTATCTAACTCATTGTTTTCCTATCAGAACTTTAGTCACTAAAAATCAATTTGTTATCGGTTCCTTGTCGTACATTATCGGTATTACGTAGGTGGTAAATTAATGATAGTTCAGTGTTCGATATTAATGATGCAATGTAATGTTTAATTAAACATTTTACATGTATTTTAATACAATTTTTTTTTAGTTGGCACTTTAAGGCGCATCGCAAATAGGAAGCGGTTAGGCGACGACGACGTGGCGGAAGCGCGCCGTTTTTGTATAGAAATTTACGTCTGCGCAGCGCAAATCAAGGTGCGATGCGCAGACGTAATCACTACATAGTATAAAACAAAATCGCTTTCTCTGTCCCTATATCCCTATGTATGCATAAATCTTTAAAACTACGCAACGGATTTTGATGCGGTTACTTTTAATGGACAGAGTGATTCAAGAGGAAGGTTTAAATGTATAATACATACAGTAGTGAATAAAAGAAAAGAAAGTAAATGTAAAATAAATATAGTAGAGAAACACTGATGATTTCCTTGCGAAGCCGGGGCGGGTCGCTAGTTTTCTATACAAAGACAGCGCGCCTCCGTCGATTGCGTCGAACTGCGATGCATATAAGCCGTCGTTTGATAATCTTGATAGTGGTCAGTACACCAACCATATCAAAAACCTGTTATACAAACATACATATAATCACGCCTTTATCGCATACCCGGCAGAGTGTAAACGACCTAAACAAAGATCGTTCCGCCACGTCTGACAAAATTTTGAGGGTATTTAAGATAGATTTGTAGATATATTGCTGTAGTGACAGGATGTTGTCACTGAGTGTTGTCATTAAGTGTTGGCCCGTCGCCTAAATTGCAATATACTAAAACCCTTGGATCCCTTTGCTGGTGTTTACAGCATGCCCAGAAGGAAATGCACCTGGCAAATTCTATGTTTTTCTCTCGCTCTGCACTGGTACGGCTACGGTATCAATTTTTTATTAAATCAGTACTCATTGGGTCGTTTGACGAATTGATTGATGACTCACGCAGTAGTGAGGAGAAGAATCAGTAAATTCATACTTAATTAGTGTAGAAACCTGGTGAACCCTTTTTTCTGTGACGGGGTAGTTATTTTTCCTTAACTTTTATATTAGGTCTCTAGAATTTTGAAAAAAGAACTCAATTTTCGATAATACTGCAACATTTTTATTTACAATTATAATTTTTTCTTCCATGCTGGACTGGGAGCAAGAGAAAAACATAGAATGTGCCAGCTACATTTCCTTCCGGGCATGCTGTGAAAACCAGCTAAAGGATCCGAGTTTCTGTATATTGCAATTAAGGCGATAGGCTGACAACCTGGCACACTACAGCAATATACCTAAAAATCTATCATAAATAATCCTCAAAACTTTGTCAGACGTGGCGGAACGACCTTTGTTTAGGTCGTTTACGCTCTGTCTACCTCATTAGTGATAAAGGCGTGATTATATGTATGTATATATTTGTTTCAAACAAATTGGCATCGTTATCAGTGTCCGTCTTATAATTTAGCCACATTATCGACACTACGTGCGTATCCTTTGTGATAGTGTGTGGTGTATTTTTTGATATATTTTCCTGTTTTTTTTAAATCATCGTCATTCGCTTGCCCTTATCCCATTTACTTGGGATCGGCGCAGTACGTGTTCTTCTTCCATTCATCCCTGTCAGCCGTCAGTTCAACACTCACACCTGTAATAGACATTTTTTTAAATGACTCCTGACAATATGATGCAAGACCCACGGGTTTTGATGGTGCCATTTGTGGCACTACTTGGTGTTTACATGTCTGCGTGCGTGTGTCTTCAGATGATACGGTTTTGCGGTAAGTGAACTTTTTTTTTTGTAGCCATTAATGTTCTACTGCAGGACAAAGGTCCTCCTTGTTCTAGCCTTATCTTGTATCTAATTTGGTTAGCTAACTAATCTAGGGGATAGAAAAAGGGTACTGGTTTTTACACAGAGCGACCGCCATCTGACCTTCGCAACCCAGAAGGGAAACCAGACCCAATCCTTGTTCTAACAATCAGTCGTAATCTTCAGTTTACCTATGCTCCATTTCTCTTTGAGAGATATTTTTTTCCGTGCAAAATCGACATTTTAGTATGGAATTATCGCTTAACCACAATTTATATATTCTCTTTACCAATAAACAATAAACAAGTGTTATCACTACATAGTATAAAACAAAGTCGCTTTCTCTGTCTCTATATCCCTATGTTTGCATAAATCTTTAAAACTACGCTACGGATTTTGATGCAGATTCTTTTATTAGATAGAGTAATTCAAGAGGAAGGTTTATATGTATAATATATAATATAATATAGTAGAGAAACACTGATAATTTCTGTGCGAAGCTGGGGCGGGTCGCTAGTTCATAATGAAAACTGATCGGCTTACTGTTTTGTATTGAAAGGAGGGCGATAAACAAGTGTAAAACATAATCAAAACTGATCGGCTTGCTCGTTTGTATTGAAGGGAGGGTCAGCCCTCGACGTTTCGATCCTATACGAGGTTCTTCATCAGGAGAGAAGAAAATAACACTCCACCGCGCGCCAAGTGCTT
The DNA here is from genome assembly GCA_949820665.1 of Scrobipalpa costella. NCBI lineage: Eukaryota > Metazoa > Arthropoda > Insecta > Lepidoptera > Gelechiidae > Scrobipalpa > Scrobipalpa costella. The sequence goes on from OX463318.1 coordinate 13,212,063, forward strand.
CCAAGCACTTGCCAGGAGGTGGAGCGTGTATAGAATCGAAACGTAGAGGGCTAATCCTCCTTTCAATAAAAACAAGTAAGTTAGTTTTCATTATTATCTCGTCCTTTAAAAAAAGTCACGGTCAAAAAGTAGAGAACAGAGAACATAACTTTATGTCGAACAAATGCAATGTTTATTTATAAAACATTAAAAACATTTTCTAATAAGTACTACTAAATATTGTAGAAATTTAAAAAAAAAAATTTTGGAACCAAAGAAAAATCTGAGATTTTACGAATTTACGATCCAATGAGGAAAAAAGTTCCAAAAAAAAATTGGTTTGTCAAATTAATTTGAAGTATCTTATCTGACTTATCCGCACTAATCTGCAGTTATTATAAACAGAGAAGCTGATTATGTTTATTTATGTTTGTTTCAACACTTTTCGTTTTATTTCATGCTGGACTGGAAGCGAGAGAAAAACAGAATGTGCCAGCTGCAAAAATCAGCTAAAGGATCCGAGGGTTTTATTATATTGCAATTCAGGCGATGGGCTGTCAACCTGTAACTACAGCAATATACCTAAAAATCTTCTCAAAACTTTGTGAGACGTGGCGAAACGACCTTTATTTAGGTCGTTTACGCTCTGCCTACCCCATTACGGACAAATGCGTTATTATATGTATGTGTGTTTTAACACTTGTATATAATTTTCTTGCCGACTAGCGACATCTATTGTTTAAAACCTGTTACCGTTATTGCTACTCAAACCTGCAGCGCTCTTTCTAAAACGAGCATACACAAAAGTTCCGCTACTACACGCGAGGTGGCGCTGATACAAATACTTGCGAACTTATCTTATTTAATTCCATTCTGCACTGGGAGTAGAAGAAATATATAGAATGTGCCAGCTGCATTTCCTCCCGGGCATTCTGTAAAACTAGCTAAGGGATCCGAGGGTTTCAGTATATTGTAATTAAGGCGATAGGTTGACAACCTGTCACTACAGCAATGTACGTTAACATTCTAAACGTGGTCAGACGTGGCGAAACTCCCTTTGCTTGGGTCGTTTACGCTCTGCCTACCCCCTTAGGCGTGATTATATGTATGTATGTTATCTTTTATCGTGAAGCTATGAACGAACGATAAAGCAGAATTACACCGCGTAATAATAAAAAAAGGTGTTTAAAAAAACAAATGAATAATAAACTCGGCCGACCCGGTTCGCTCAAAAAATCATATTAATTATCTTTCATACATAGTCCCTAATGGGGTAGGCAGAGCGTAAACGATCTAAACAAAGTTCGTTCCGCCACGTCTGACAAAGTTTTGAGGGTTATTTAGGATAGATTTTTAGGTATATTGCTGCAGTGACAGGTTGTCAGCCCATTGCCTAAATTGCAATATGCTGAAACCCTCGGATCCCTTAGCTGATTTTTACAGCATGTCCGGGAGGAAATGCATCTGGCACATTTTATGTATTTCTCTCGCTCCCAGTCCAGCATGGAAGTACTCAACTCGCCCTATCTATTTTTCTTGTTACGTTTTGGATACAGTCAGAAAGAAAATGCGTGTTAAAATAAAATATATATATATATATATATTTAACCAACTTGTTTCAGTGTTATATCATAAAACAAATTAAATAACAATGTTATATGAGAAAAAACCTTGCAAGTCTGATAATTATAATATGTAATTTAAAATACTAAAAAATAATTTAAAATATTAAAATTAACTTATTTTTTGACATGTTTATTATTGTATTACCTATCTATAATAGGTATTTTTCACTAAGGTAACTTTAAAAACAGTCTTACAATATTGTAATATATACATACATGCAAATTTTCACGCCTGTATTCCTAATGGGGTAGGCAGAGCGTAAACGACCCGAACAAAGGTCATTCCGCCACGTCTGACAAGTTTTGAGGGTTGTTGAAGATAGATCTGTACATTGCTGTAGTGACAGATTGTCAGACCATCGCCTAAACAACTACATACAGAAACCCTCGAATACCTGTATTTTACAGCATGCCCGGGAGGAGATGCAGCTGGCACATTCTATGTTTTTCTATCGCTCCCAGTTCAGCATGTAAGAAATATTGTAATAATCAGAGATGAACATAAAATTGGCTACTTTTTTTTTCAAATCCAGTTTGGTGATTTTGATAAGACGTTAAAAATATAAAAAACGCGAAGGTGAAAGTGAAAGTGAAAGAGAAAGCTATAGAAAAAATTAAAAAAAATATTTTCCCGTTTCGCCCTGGCCGGCCGAGTTAATGGCGGTCGAGATGGGGAACGACTTATGTCAACACAAGACAATATTTGGACTTTCCATTTGTTTAATTTATCTGACACGGTCGAGTGATGATTTTGAGATAATTTCATCAACATCATTAGTACAGATAAGATAAAAGTAGATACCAATAAATTGAGGAAATATCTAAATTAATCAACAAGTAATTTGTTTCTAGGAATTTGTAGCGATGATTGGTTTACCTACGTTGATAGTTCCGTTGTTAAGTGGGCTAAGTGGCGCCCTCATCAGTCAAAAAAACATAATTTTCACTGAAAACACAATCAATCGGAAATCCGGTAGAACAGATTGAGGTTTAAGCAGTGAACCGCATAAAGTTGCAACTTACCTTTGTAGTTACAGATAAAAAAAATGCGAAAAAGGGCTACTTTAAGCACTTTTGTTAAGTGTAACTGCAATAAACACTGAATTATTAATATATAATGCTTAAAATAAACTTCAAGACATTTACATCAATCTGATTAACCAGATTTTTCATTAATTGCGTTTTCAGTGAGTAATGATTTTTTAACATATGAGGGCGCTGGGGTGCACCGGAGATCCTCTTAAACATAAGTGTTAATAGCTACGTACCTACAAAAAGATTACCTGCTTCGGAGGGCACGTTAAGCCGTCAGTCCCGGTCGCTGTCTTCGATAGTAGTTGTTACAAAAACCACGTCAAACCATGTTTTTTTTTTTCAGGAAATGAAAATGAAAATTGACCTTCGCATACAAAATGACAACCTCGATCAGACAATTTGTATGGAAAACTATACTAGGTTTTACTTCCTGAAAAAAATCCTGCTGATAGTTCAGTTTCGTTGACTGAGCAACCTCTATCAGTTCAGACACTGTCCCTTACTCCCCGTACAACAGTGTTATTAGGCGATTTAAAAAGTCTGACAATAGGATCCATAGGGTCGATTGACTTGATACCCGCTCGGCAGAATAAGAAGACCTACCTATTAGTTAACATAAACATAACATAAAAATACTTTATTGCACGTAAGAATACAAATCATACAAAACAAAAGATAACAACAAAAAACAAGTACAACATAGGCGGCCTTATTGCTAAGGTAGCAATTTCTTCCAGGCAACCTTTGGGTAAAAGAAAAATGCGTAGCGGTAAGCGGGATAGTGCAAACCTAGTAAAATATATCCTAAATACATTACATTACATATAATACATAAACTAGGTACAAGCTACTACATAGATATTGTAAAATAAACTAATACCTACATAATATATCTAGTTAAGTTCTTATATATAGTTAAGTTCTTCGTCCTTCCATAATATTTTCTTGTTATTCTTAATCATTTACTTTCGTTACTTTTGGTGCTCTGCCCAACCAAAAAAGATTTGAGCCTGTGTCAAACTGTCTTTTTTTAAACTTTTTAACCTTATGAAGTTTACTGCTGCTGCTGACGTTCTGCTTACCCCTTTGGGGATAAAGGAGTGGATCATGTATGTATGTATGTATAAAGTTTTAATTAACTAGAATGTTTTTTTATCAAGTCTTAAACGTAGTCGGTCCCAAAGTTCTGTCATATATGAAAATAATGATGAAAAAAAAGTACCAATCAGTTTTTAATAAATTATACTGTTATTTGGCTTTCTTTCAAGGTTCAGTCCCAAAAATACCTTTTTTGTTTTACAAACATTCAAAACTTTTATAAAATCATGTTCGAAATTTAAAAATTATATGCCAGTGACAAATTTTTGGGACCAGCTACGTTAAATCTGAATATACATACATATACATACATACATAAACTCACGCCTTTAACTCTTATGGGGTAGGCAGAGCGTAAACGACCCAAACAAAAGTGGTTCCGCCACGTCTGACAAAGTTTTGAGGGTTATTTAAAATGGATTTGTACGTATATTGCTGTAGTGACAGGTTTTCAGCCCATCGCCTAAATTGCAATATACTGAAACCCTCTGATCCCTTAGCTGGTTTTTACAGCATGCTCGGAAATGCAGCTGGCACATTCTATGTTTTTCTGAATAGAATGATTTTTTATTCTGTCGATTGGTTAAAAACAGTGAGGCTGCCAGTGCATCTAGGGTAAATTGCCTCAGTGCTGCTCGTTGGATGAAATAATTATTTACATATGATCACGCCTTTATCCCTAATGGGGTAGGCACAGCGTAAATGTTTGACAAACTTTTAAGGGTTATTTAAGAAAGATTTAAGGTATATTGCTGTCGTAACAGGTTGTCAGCCCATTGCCTAAATTACAATATACTGAAACCCTCAAATGCCTTAGCTGGTTTTATAGCATGCCCGGGAGGAAATGCAGCTAGCATATTTTATGATTTTCTCTTGCTCCCAGGCCAGCATGGAAGAAATAATTATTTAATCTATAATAATCTCTGAATGCTTTTGACGAATTGTTTTTTAATCCAATGTTTTGATATGAATATGATACCATTCTACATTTTACTACTTGCTTACATATAAAATATTGCTTTTCCTGTATCACTACATAGTATAAAATAAAGTAGCTTTCTCTGTCCCTATATCCCTATGTATGCTTAGATCTATAAAACTACGCAACGGATTTTAATGCGGTTTCTTGAATGGATAGAGTGATTCAAGAGGAAGGTTTATATGTATAATACATGCATAGTATAGTAGAGAAACACTGATAAATTCCGTGCGAAGCCGGGGCGGGTCGCTAATCATTAATATAATACTTCCAATTTAGGCGATGGACTGACAACATGTCACTACAGCAATATACATACAAATCTATCTTGAATAACAATCAAAACTTTGTCAGACGTGGCGGAACGATCTTTGTTTAGGTCGTTTACTCTCTGCCTACCCTTTTAGGGATAAAGAGGGATAAAGGCTTGAATATATGTATGTATGTAATTTTTGAATGATATTGAATGTTTTTTTTTATTCAATGCTTTGACATGAATGTGTTGCCATTGTACATATTACTGCTTGCTTACATATAAAATCTTGCTTTTCCTGCATCATTAATATAAATTAAGGCGTAATTACGTTATATGTATGTACGTATATATGTTACCGGCCAAACCCGATTTTAGGCCAGATCAGTTTTTCCTAGGCTAAACTAGTTAATCCTATATGCGATCTTATAATATACCGGTTTATACGATCGCATTTAAATTATTTAACTATTGATTAACTAGTTTAGCCTAGGCAAAACTGGTTTGGCCTAAAATCGGGTTTGGCCGGTAACATATGTATTAATATAAAAACATTGTTATTATGGTAATTTGCATAAGAATAGATTTATTGTTTGAACTCTGGGCCAGAAGCTAAAGGTCCGCACGTGTCAATAATATTATTATAATCTAACTGCCTCTGTGGTATAATAGTTTGAAACTTGGGCTCTTGATTAGGATGTCGTGGGTTCGATTTTTACCTAACCACAAAATTGACAATATACCTATTACAATCATGATTTTGTAAGATTGTTCTCAGTTGAGTTAGGTAAATGCAACTATCAATGATTGTCTGAAAAGTCAGATCAATTTTGAATTAGATTATTCTTAACGTTTTGTTAGAGCCCTCAAATAAATGTTAGGTATTAACACATTAGTCTGAGGCCGAAAAAAGAGCAATATATGGTCGAGTAAATTTAACGAGATGTAAAAGAGATCATATTATGTTTCTATTTCGGCTGAGAGAAGTAATAGTAATTTTCTCTCATTTTGCGAAGATACAATAACAAGACACTTCTTCTTCTTCCGTCGAGTAGGTATCGAGTCTATCGACCCGATGAACCCTGGTGTCAGAGTTTTTCAACCGCCTAGTAGCACAACTATCAGGCCTCTGACATGGTTTGAGTAACGACCACTATCAAAGACATCCACCGGGACCGACGGCTTAACGTGCCCTCCGAAGCACGAAATCTTTCTTTTTTTCGGACAATCAGATGATTCAGCCTGCAATATCCTAACCAAACTGGGGAAAAATTCACAAAGTGATAAATTTTCAAATATCAACTTTGTGTTTTCCCCTGGGAATCGAACCCAGGACCTCCGGATCAGGGCTCCATGCCACAAGCCACTAGACCACGGAGGCAGTTAACAGTTAAGGTAACAAAACACTTAAAAACAAACATTAAACTTTCAATCCCTACATTTATTTATTTATTTATTTTTTAATGGAACACCAACAGTACACATATTACAAAAATTATATAAGAAAATACAAGCATTAGGACACAGCCTGATATGAGTACCAATAACAGGTGAACACAGCATTCTTAAAAGGTAATACAGTAAATTAAAAGAAATTTAAGTTATAAGTTGACAAAATAAAAATATAATAAAATAAAAAATACATCAAGTCTTTTTCAAAAGAGAAAACAAATTATAAAATGAAATTAAAATTTTGTGAAAAATCTACAATATAATTAAATGTTATGTTACAATTTTGCTGACCTTCCTCTTAAAACATTCCAAACTATCGTTAAAGATATCCAACTTGGCACTAAGTTCATTGTATGTGGTGCAAATTCGTGAAATTGGCGAATTTCCACCTAAGTTGGTTCGGAAGGATGGTATTTTAAGTATAGCACTAATAGCTGAACGTGGATAATGGTAAGGGATAGACAAACCAATGCGAGCGAGAATCTCCGATGAGTCAAACACATTATTCAGGGTCTTAAATAAGAATGTAAGATCTCGAACTTTACGACATAATATTTAGACATTTAAATGCGGCTTTGCACGGCGGCTTGCATGCGCCTGTCAGCACATTCCATTCATCATTCATTCGATTTTGTAAATTTAAAATGTTGTATGCTCATTCATTAATAATGTGAACTAAAAAACACCTAAACCATACAACTGTGTCCTTACAGACTTCGTCTATCGTTAATGGTCAATGTTGTCGTTTGGAGAAATTGCTGGCGTCTAGAAAAGAGTGAATGCGTAATGGATTAGTGTTTTTTGTAATAATAAAGTTTTTTTCCGAGCAATTTGGAGAAAAGTATATTTTCTATACTTATAACTGAATCTGAATTGAATAAGTTGTTTTAAAACGAGACAAAGGAATAAAAAATACTAAGTTGAAAGTCTTCTTCATTAACAGTTTTATCCGTGACTTTTTGAGACTAGAATTACGATCAAGTTCAAACCCATTTCACAAAAAAACAAGTAAATAAAAAAGCTAAACTATCTATAGAACCGGCTTCTTCTTCTGTCGAGTGGGTATCGAGTCTATCGACCCGATGAACCCTGGTGTCAGAGTTTTTAAACCGCCTTGTAGTACAACTATCAGGCCTCTGACATGGTTTGAGTAACGACCACTATCAAAGACAGCGGCCGGGACCGACGGCTTAACGTGCCCTCCGAAGCACGATTTTTTTTTCTTTTTCGTACTATCAGGTGATTCAGCCTGCAATGTCCTAACCAAACTGGGGAAAAATTCACAAAGTGATACATTCTCAAATATCAACTGTGTGTTTCCCCCCTGGGAATCGAACCCAGGACCTCCGGATCAGGAGTCCATGGCACTCGCCACTAGACCACGGAGGCAGAGAACCGGCTAAAAACTCATATTACGTCCTCTCATATCTTTACGCAACAACTTCAGGTCAGGGATAGCAGATTTGAATTTCGAACCGCACAGACAATGGTGCCAATTCGGTTGTAGAGACAACTTAACTTATTTACCCGTATTGATAAACATCACTTGAGACTGACAGCTAGTTTGAGTTCGTATCAGGAATGACATTTCAGTACAATGTGACCTGTCAATTCCATACTTAGGCCCGTAATTATAAACAGCATTTGAGACTGACAGCTAGTTTGAGTTCGTATCAGAAATGTCATTACATTACAATGTGACCTTTCAAATCCATACTTAATATTGCTCTCAATTTTGAGATCGCTTTATAAATACGAGCCTTAAGGTTAATCATGTCACTTTAAAAAATTAAATAAATAAAAGAGGGTAACAATATAACTGGTTTTAATCCTGTCAAAATGTAATGCTTATTTTACACAAAATATATATACATACATATAATCACGCCTTTATCCCTAATGGGGTAGGCAGAACGCAAAAGACCTAAACAAAGGTCATTCCGTCACGTCTGACAAAGTTTTGAGGGTTTCTTAAGATAGATTTGTGGGTATATTGCTATAGTGACAGGTTGTCAGCCCATCGCCTAAATTACTGTATTCTGAAACTCTCGGATCCCTTAGCTGATTTTTACAGCATGCCCGGGAGGATATGCAGCTGGCACATTCTATGTTCTTCTATCACACCCAGTCCAGCAAGGACGCATATCACTACATAGTATAAAACAAAGTCGCTTTCTCTGTCCCTATATCCCTATGTATGCACAAATCTTTAAAACTACGCAACGGATTGAGATGCGGTTTCTTTAAATGGATAGAGTTATTCAAGAGGAAGGTTTATATGTATAATACATGCATAATATAGTAGAGAAACACTGATAATTTCCGTGCGAAGCCGGGGCGGGTCGCTAGTACAAAATATGGCGACATGCTAAATTGCTGAATAGTGCTATCGATTCGTTGAGGACATGACTTACCTTAATCTTAACTGAAACAATTGCTGTCCCTTTATGTTTTCTCGTTGCAGAAAATGACATACATACATATATATAATCACGCTTTTATCCCTAATGGGGTGGGCAGAGCATAAACGACCTAAATAAAGGTCGTTTCGCCACGTCTGACATAGTTTTGAGGGTTATTTAAGATAGATTTGTATGTCTATTGCTGTAATGACATGTTGTCAGTCCATCGCCTTAATTGCAATATACTGAAACCCTCAGATCCCTTAGTTGGTTTTTACAGCATGCCCGGGAGGAAATGCAGCTGGCTCATTCTATGGTTTTCTCTCGCTCCCTGTCCAGCATGGAAGAAAATGACACGGGCCAATTTTAACCCAGATTTAGAGGTCTCATGTCTATCTGAATTGTTAGAAAATAATAGATAATAATAGGAATTATGACATTTATAATTTAATTTATATTTCAACATATTCTTTTGCAATATGTCTGTGCTCTGTTTAATTTATATATTTAGTTGCAATGTGTTTGTTATATGGGTAACTAGCGACCCGCCCCGGCTTCGCACGGAAATTATCAGTGTTTCTCTACTATATTATGCATGTATTATACATATGAACCTTCCTCTTGAATTACTCTATCCATTAAAAGAAACAACATCAAAATCCGTTGCGTAATTTTAAAGATTTATGCATACATAGAGATATAGGGACTGAGAAAGCGACTTCGTTTTCTACTATGTAGTGATGTCAATGCCTGAAATAAAGAGAATTTGAATTTTTGAATTTGTTATAAATAATATTAACAAGGTTAGAATCAGGTGTTATGTTTTTTTTTTGATATTTTTTTAAAAACTTACAGGACTAGCCTTAAAATATGCTATCAATGTTTATCATACATACATACATAAAATCACGCCTTTATCCCTTACGGGGTAGGCAGAGCGTTAAACGCCTCGTAAAAGGCGCTTTCGCCACGTCTGATAAAAATTGAGGGCAATTTTAGATTGTAATTTGTATTGCTATGGTGACAGGTTGTCAGCCCATCGCCGAAATTACAATACACTGTAACCCTCGAGTCCCTTTTGCTGACTTCTACAGCATGCCCGGGAGGAAGGGCAGCTGGAACATTCTATGTTTTTCTATCTCTCCCAGTCCAGCATGGAAGCAATGTTTATCAGATGTGGCGAAAACGCCTTTAACTAGGCATTCAACGCTCTGCCTACCCCATCACGGATAAATACGTGACTTTGTGTATGTATGTGTATTCCTCTTCGACCGAATTGACACCGATTCTAAATTCAAACGGTGCGCGTGCACAGAGACGGTACGCGCGTGTGTGGCAAAACGTGTCGGCAGTCATCTTTAATTTTATTATTCGATTAATAATATTTGTGAAGTGAATAAGGTTGTGTGAGTCTTGTGTAAGCACGTTTGTAGTGAGTTGTGGATTTATACGTGAGTGAAGTAAATTACCTATCAGTGATTAAAAATACTAAGTGTTTACGAATTTTGTTCTTACACTGTTTCACCGCTGGTTTTTGTTTTTTTTTGTCGAAAATAATAATATTCTTCTGTGGAGTGGGTATCGAGTCTGTCGACCCGGTGAACCCTGGTGTCAGAATTTTAAAACCGCCTAGTAGCACAACTATCAGGCCTCTGACATGGTTTGAGTAACGACCACTATCAAAGACAGTGACCGGAACCGACGGCTTAACGTGCCCTCCGAAGCACGAAATCTTTGTCTTATCGGTGATTCAGCCTGCAATGTCCTAACCAAACGGGGGAAAAATTCACAAAGTGGTAAATTCTCAAATATCAACTTTGTGTTTCCCCCCTGGGAATTAAACCCACGACCTCCAGATCGGGAGTCTATGGCACTAGCCACTAGACCACGGAAGCAGTTAAAATAATAATAATATAATAAGTCCTACACTACCCGGGCATTATCCCTGGGTGTACTTCTATAGTGCATAAAGGGATAACCGCCGGCTAGTGTCATATTTCTAATATTAAAGTTGTTTAAAAGGGCCTTACAAAAGACCGGGACTCTATAGTCCCGAGATAAGGTCAGACATACATAATAATAATTTCAAATATTCAAAGTTGATAAATACCTACTTATATTTTCTGTTTTAAATTAAAAGTATAAATCTTTCGCTGCCTCTTTCTGCGCTATTTTCTGGAAGGTTAATTATTTAGTTTGTTGTTGTTCATAAGTTGCTTACGAATCAGGTTCTAATTAGCGAAGTATAAATTAATAAGTCCATTAATATTATTTATACTTGTATAACATAAAAACCGGCCGCACTTACGACTTTTAAATACGCCTTTACCAACGCATGCACAAAAAAAGTGCGACGTGTGATTAATCACAACATAGTATAAAACAAAGTCACTTTCTCTGTCCCTATATCCCTATGTATGCTTAGATCTTTAAAACTACGCTACGGATTTTGATGCGGTTTCATTTAATGGATAGAGTGATTCAAGAGGAAGGTTTATATGTATAATAAATGCATAATATAGTAGAGAAACACTGATGGTTTCCGTGCGCAGCCGGGGCGGGTCGCTAGTATTGAATAATTTGACTGAAGTTCCAATACTGGTGTGGGATGGGATCTACCTCCTAGTGGTCCATCCCGGGCAACGGCAACACAGGCTTGCCTGTGAATAAGCCCGACTAAACGATCCCTACAAAGCGGTGGTAGGCTCCGCAAGGGGGCGCCTGGACGCAACCACCGGAGTCCCGCGCCAAACAGCTTGCTGTGTGCCGTCGGTGCGTGAGATTGCCAGTGCCATAACAGGCATCTTCTGGGTGAGTTCACTCAAACGTCGACTCTGTCACGGTCATCCCTAACCTAGTGTCTAGAGTCAAGAGCAAACCCATTTCTAATTTTAAAAAACTGTGTTTGCGGTGCAATTCAAACAATGGCACATCTGACATCGTGCCCTGCGTGCCCTAATACCTGCACGCAAGCGGATCTAATGAACCCCAGCCGATCCGCAATTCAAGTGGCAACGTTCTGGGCCGCCACTTTGTGATAGTTACGTGTTCCATCGACACGATAAGAAGAAGATTTAAAAAAAAAAACTGTTTATAGCCATGTGAATCTTCACTGTAGATTCTCAATTACCATACATATAGAAGAACCAATCAGTAGTTAGCCTGCTAGATCTAGATTGGAGTAGATACCACAAATCAGCTTATCTTGCATGCACAAAAAATCCGACTACCAGGAACTGTTTTAGGTCTATAGGTAATACGTGTCGAGCGGTTAAAAACTGGTGCCTACTATAATAATTCTACAATATTTCATTTAATTTATTTATCACTGTCAACTTAATTGCTAACAGTAGGTACGTACCAAACGCAATAAGTGAAAAGTCATAACATAAAATACAAAGCAAGCAAGAACACCGCAAATACGGTACGCCGAAAAAAAGGAGATTTCCTACGTATATAGATAGTTTTTACTTTTCGGTAAGGCTGGGGGTTTCAGTAATCCGTCAGCAGCCGAGATTTTGTGAAGGAGAGTGAACTGTTAGTTCAATAAGGTTGCGTAGTCTTCTTTCATCTAGATCTGGGGCCTGCAGATTATGCACGTCGTGGTGCGCGTGAGTTTAATAATTTTCCATCTTATTATAGATCCATTGTGTTCGGATCTATTGTGACAGGAATTATGTTTTTAGACTGATGTTTGCCTACTTTGTTTATATCCAGAAGCCATTTTACATAATAAATAGCTCTTTGTCCCTCGGTTTCACCCGCCATTAAATCAGTGTTCCCAAAGGAATCATTTTGCTTGGTAATGGTACCAAATCGAACTAGTATAAGTCATACCTGTCATTTTTTGCTATAAGAGAAACGAAAGGGACGCCAATAATTTTAATCACGATTTATTTGAGTTGTGCGTTCTACGAATCGATAGCATTATTTAGCTCTAATCTGTCTTACAAAACTATACAAACTACTTTATTGCACAAAGTTGGTTCGATTCCCAGGGGGGAAACACAAAGTTGATATTTGAGAATTTATCACTTTGTGAATTTTTCCCCAGTTTGGTTAGGACATTGCAGGCTGAATCACCTGATTGTCCGAAAAAGAAAAAGATTTCGTGCTTCGGAGGGCACGTTAAGCCGTCGGTCCCGGTCGCTGTCTTTGATAGTGGTCGTTACTCAAACCATGTCAGAGGCCTGATAGTTGTACTACTAGGCGGTTTAATAACTCTGACACCAGGGTTCATCGCGTCGATAGACTCGATACCCACTCGACAGAAAGAAATTGCACAAAGAAATTCAAATACATACAATATACCTACAAATCTATCTTAAATAACCCTCAAAACTTTGTCAGACGTGGCGGAACGACCACGTTATTTGATATAATTTGTAGGTATATTGCTGTAGTGACAGGTTGTCAGCCCACCGCCAAAATTGCAATATACTGAAAACCTCGGATCCCTTAGCTGGTTTTTACAGCATGCCTGGGAGGAAATGCAGCTGGCACATTCTATGTTTTTCTCTCTCTCCCAGACCAGCATGGGAAAGACATAACTAAAAGACATTATTTTCCTAATAATAGGTAACTTTCACATTTACCTAATAATAGGTAATTATAAGGGTTTCAGTATATTGTTATTTAGGCGATGGGCTGACAACCTGTCACTAGAGCAATATACCTACAATTCTATCTTAAATAACCCTCAAACTTTGTCAGACACGGCGGGACGACCTTTGTTTAGGTCGTTTACGCTCTGCCTACCCCATTAGGGATAAAGGCGTGATTATATATATAATTATAATGAATGAAAGCTAAGGCAATATTTAGCTTTACATAGTTTATTGAACATCTAGTTGTATTTTCCCTACGACTATATTTTTCATACTTAGTGCAGCAACACACAGGCGTCTCTTATTGCACGTAAGGTTGCGCTGAACATACCACGCCCTCAATGCTAAAAGCATTGCCTACAACCAATGATATAATATAAAGGTAGATACGTTACCAACGCGCGAAACTCGTGCCGTCAAATGGTCCTAATTGTGACCATTTTGGGCAGTCGAGCTGCGAGCTGCGAAGTGAGAAAAAAAAGTTAAATTATATTCAAGGCTGCACTGATTACAAATAGCTATCTGTTTCACTCTTACGCTTTGCCTATTTTGTGTCGCACTCAGCGTTTCTTTAGATATGCAATGTTATAAATATGTATGTATATGTGTCGCGGAACAATTAAAATGTGCGTCCAGTATGAACGTAACGTATCTTTCTTAAAATATCATTGCCTACAACACACATGCGCCAAACTTACGCACGTCCGGTATGCGCGCTTAGCACGTAAGGTGAAACAATATTTATTTATTTTTATGATAATAAAACATTGTAACAGTACAGAGTAAAAATCCATGGTATAACAAAGATACATCAAATGAAACAAAAAAATAATTAAAAATTACATACATACATATTATCACACCTTTATCCCTAATGGGGTAGGCAGAGCGTAAACGACCTAAACAAAGGTCGATCCGCCACATCTGACAAAGTTTTGAGGGTTATTATATTTGTATATTGCTGTAGTGACAGCTTGTCAGCCTATCGCCTACATTGCAATATACAGAAACCCTCAGATCCCTTAGCTGGTTTTTACAGCCTGCCCGGGGGGAAATGCAGCTGGCACATTCTATGTCTTTCTCTTGCTCCCAGGCCAGCATGGAAGTTAAATTAAAAATTATAAATAACATAAACATCCATTATTAATAATTTATAGAAATATATAATTATTGTATGTAATATGTGTGTTGTAGGCAAAAAGCATTGACAGCGTGTTGAGTGAAACCTTGCGCGCAGAAAGTGACGCCTGTGTGTTGCTGTACTTAGTTTAAATCGGTTCCAATCCAAACACTATAAAGATCGTTTTAGTCGAAACAAACCAACTAACAGACCAGAAATTATACTAGACTAGCGACCCGCCCTGGCTTCGCACGCAAATCATCAGTGTTTCTCTACTAGATTATGCATATATTATACATATAAACCTTCCTCTTGGATCACTCTATCCATTAAAAGAAACCGCATCAAAATCCTTTGCGTAGTTTTAAAGATCTAAGCATACATCGGGATATAGGGACAGAGAAAGCGACTTCGTTTTATACTATGTAGTGATAACAATTCTTGTATGGAATATTTATATCTTTGTTTATTTTTGTACGTCATAGTCATATAAAGTAGGTATAATGTAATATTATATTAATTGTAAATAGACAGTAAATAATGAAGACTTATTTGATTACAATCATAAAAATACTGCGTTGTCTTATTTTGAATAAGTAAAAGTATTTAAAAAATTCTATGCTGGCCAGGGATCGAGAGAAAAACATAGAATGTGCCAGCTGCATTTTCTCCCGAGCATGCTGTACAAACCCGCTAAGGGATCAGAGGGTTTGCGTATTTTGTCATTAAGACGATGGGCTGACCACCTGTCACTACAGCAATAAGCCTAAAAATCTATCTTAAATAACCTTCTAACTTTGACAGACATGGCGGAACGACCATTGTTTAGGTCGTTTACGCTCTGCCTACTCCATTAGGGGTAAAGGCGTGATTATATGTATGTAAGAGACAGCGTCCCGCAAACTGATAGGGGCTGCTTAGTCAACGATACTGAACAATTTCCGCAAGGAAATTCTTTCAGGAAAAGAAAAAAATATGGCTTTTCCATACAAAATGTTTACCTCATAGTTTTCAGTAGAAAATAACATGTAAATCAGTAGCCTAAACAAATATAAAATACAAAGTTGTGTTCAACATTAGATTTCAATTAATATGCACAAATTTGTTTTTATCTCCCAGACAACCTTGGAAAGAGTAGATTTCAAGAGTGCAGAACAATGCAGAATTTACACTAAAATATATTATTCAAAGTACATACATACATACAAGATTTCTTGCAATAAATAATAATAAAAAAACGTATAATCACGCCTTTATCCCTAATGGGGTAGGAAGAGCGAAAACAAAGATTAATCAAAGTGATCCTAAAAATAAGACATCATAGGTATCTTATTTCTAGATTAATTTCTGAGAGATCAGTCTTTAAATACAGCGGTATTAAATACATAAGGAAATAACTTACCTAAAAACCTAATTAAAAATAAAATACTAAACCTACAAAATATCAAAATACTAAACCTTTGTCCTTTATCCAGGTCACTGGTCAAAACAAGGATTAAAATAAGCTTATCAATATTTGTATTATAATTAGAACAAAAGAATAAAAACGTAAACAGCTTATCAAAAGGACGACGCAATGAATCATAACGCCTAATTTGAAGATGATGTGAATACATTGAAGTTAGATATGAGTATCCACTTAAACGTTTTGAAGACTAAATATTACTAACATTTGGGACGCGTAGCGGAGAGGCAGCGTCAAAGTTACTGTGAAAATAATAAACAATTAAATTACTAATATTATGAGCCCTGGTTACTTGAATAAAAATCTTTATTATTGTTAAGTTATTTTTTTTTTTCGAATAATAACAGTCGTGAAACAGTGTAAGATTTGACAGTATTGATTCCTAAAATTAAGTGTGAAGCGACTAATAAAATTCATAAGTAATGTGATTTCGAACATTCGTATAAATGTGATAAATTGAAATAAATGTTTTTTACATGATTTTTGTCGATATAATAATAATACAGAGAAAAAGACACGGACTGTGATGATAAATTACTGTGGCAAAAGTGAAAGTTTCCCTGCTTAGAAAGAGTGTGAAAAAGTTCGTAAACATCATTTCTAACCACTGAAACCTAGTGTGAACCTGACAAATAATTTGAATGTGACTTTTTCGTGTTACAATATCGAAAAAGAAATCAAAATGGACTCCAAAGACACAACCCTAGACTCGAAAGAAGAGTCTACAGATAGACAGAAAGCTATCAACTATACTGGACTGATACCCGTGTTTCTACTTCTAGTCGTCGTAATAGCTAGAATATCTTATGAACTCTACAAGACTAAAAGTAAGTTATATTTATTTCTACACATAAACATATTATGACACCTTTATCCCTAAGCTACCCTAGCCAGAGCGTAAACGACCGAAGCAAAGGTCGTTCCGCCACGTCTGACAAAGTGTTGAGGGTTATTTAAGATATATTTGTAGGTAAATAGGTGGTCAGTGGTCAGTGGCCAGTGCTAAACATTGGCGGCTTGAAACTCTGACCTAATCTAGGATTGGGTCTGGTTTCCCTTCTGGGTTGCGGAGGTCAGATGGCAGTCGCTCTGTGTAAAAACCAGTACTCTCGTTCAATCACCTAGATTAGGTAGCCGACCCCGAGATATACGGGATAAGGCTAGGGAAATGATGATTGTAGGTAATTAGGTATATTGCTTTAAAGACAGGTTGTCAGCCCATCGCCTAAATTAGACTATACTGAAACCCCTAAGTCCCTAAGCTGGCACGTTCTATGTTTTCTTTTGCTACCAGGCCAATAAGAAAAAAATATTTCTCACAGGGAAAAAGGTAACAAAAATTCAATACAAATTGGTTGAATCAAACTTTCATGAATGTACCAGGCCACTCAGAAAGTATTGCGATAAATAGTTTTTATATATGGCAGACTGGCCGGTTAGAATCTTTTTTGAAAATATGATTACTTGTAAGTAAAAATATGTGTGTTCCATTTTCAAAATTTCCCTCCACATTTTTTGCGAGCCAATTCAAAGTATCGTGTCTTACTGGAAAATGGATCTGCGCCGGGAACATTTTAGAGCTATGATTTTTTACGATTTCAAGTGTCGCCTGAAACCGGATGAATCGTTCGATAGACTTCAAATGGCATTTATGGATGAAAGCCCTTCCAAGGCAAGCGTGTATCGTTGGTATAACGAATTTAGGCGCGGTCGACCAACCTTGGGGGATGAAGAAAGAAGCGGTCGCCCTTTGACGGCTATTACGGAAGAAAACGTGCTAGCAGTGAAAAATTTAATCCAAGATAATAGGCGAATTACATATCAGGAGATTCAGCACATATTAAATATTGGATCGGGAAGCGTTCACGAGATTCTACACGGGCATCTTCGCGTGAGGAGGATAGTATTGCGCTGGGTGCCGCACTACCTCACTGACGCTCAGAAGCAGGCCCGGGTGGAATGGTGCCGTGATATGCTGAACAAATTTGAAGCAGGCTCGTCTCGGCGTGTTTACGACATCGTAACAGGTGATGAGTCCTGGATTTATCAATACGATCCAGAAACCAAGCGCCAGTCGACAGTTTGGGTGTTTCAAAATGAACCAACGCCTACCAAAGTGAAGCGATCTCGAAGCGGGGGGAAGATTTTGATCGCCAGCTTTTTTAATTTGACTGGCCACTTGGCCTCAATTCCCTTACGAGATCAAAGAAGCATTAACGCCGAATGGTATACTACCAAATGTTTACCAGAAGTTTTTTCTGTTGTGAGCAACAAGCGACCAAACACAGGGCTCCGCGGACTACTGCTCCACCACGACAATGCGCCTGCACACACCGCGCTCAAAACGAGGGACTTCCTGGACAGCACACCAGTCAAACTCCTGGGTCACCCCCCTTACAGCCCTGATCTAGCACCGTGTGACTTCTTTTTTATTTCCAAAAATAAAAAATCAGCTCAAGGGGATACAATTTTCGTTGCCGGAAGATGCGCTGGCTGCGTTCGAGCAGGCTGTAAACGAGGTGTATACGGCGGACTGGAAAAAGTGTTTTGAAAACTGGTTCAGACGCATGAATCTTTGTATAGAGGCTGGTGGAGAGTACTTTGAAAAGATTTAATAAAAATATATGTACCTGTAGAACAATTTTTTTTAGTGTCGCAAATCTTTCTGAGTGTCCCACGTACTTCATTTATCATGATTAACGTAAAATGTCTTAAATTAATTAATTAATTATTATTTGTTTTGCAGACATTTCTTTGAGCTAATACCTTGAAATTTTTTGACTTGCAATAAACATTTGAATTTGAACTCAATATTGGCTTTATAATTTTATTTATCGACGTTATTTTTTCAAAGCTAAGGCTAATTTTGATTTTGTTGTTACTAAAATATTACAAGCTTGTTTGGTAGTTTTTTTCTTTTCTATTATTGTCTCCAAACTACGTAAACAGATGTAGTTTAATTATTTATTTACAAAATATTTTGAACTGTGACAGATACTAATACTTTTAGATACTAAATAATAAAAACTGATCGGCGTTGTTGTATTGAATACTTGGTTGTCAGCCCATCGCCTAAATTGCAATATATTGAAACCCTCGGATCCCTTAGCAACAACTAAACAATTATTAAGCTGACACTCTACCGTTAGTTATTAACCTATTAATGTAACCGTTCCGATCTACAAGAGCGAAGCACTTGCAAACTTAACTAAATATTGTCTAAAATTATTGTCGACTCTTTCTGGTCTTTCATAGAAAATGACAAGTATAGACTTTTACGGGGTGTAAGGGACATACATACATACATAAAATCACGCCTTTATCCCTTACGGGGTAGGCAGAGGGTCAAAATCCTCGTAAAAGGCGCTTTCGCCACGTCTGACAAAAATTGAGGGCAATTTTAGATTGTAATGTGTATTGCTATAGTGACAGGTTGTCAGCCCATCGCCTAAATTACAATACACTGTAACCCTCGAGTCCCTTTTGCTGACTTCTACAGCAAGTGTAAGGGACAGCGTCCCGCAAACTCATAGGGGTTGCTCAGTCAACGAAACTTAACAACTATCAGCAGATTTTCTTTTCAGGGAGAGAAAAAAATAAAAAAAAAGTCATACAAATTGTCAGATCGAGGTAGTATTGTTTTTTTAGTCTCCTGAAAGATTTTCCTGGTGACAGTTGTTCAGTTTCGTTGACTGAGCAACCCGGTATTACTCAAGACGTGTTTTATGCAACTACGAATTGTTACAATTGTATAACCAAAAAATATTTAAAATCCTGTACTTAGTAGATAGTCGTTCGTCGTTTTCCATACTAGTACTTACATTAAATTTAATGAGTACATTAAAATTTATAGTAGCACTCATTACAAAGTCTATAGTTCTAATGTAGCAAAAACAGGTAGAGACGCAGGTGACTTTTAAAAGACGTTAGAATGACTAAAGATCATGTCCTTGTTAAAAAAGTCACTCTTTATTCTGTGTTCAAGTCGTTTGAGTCATACCTAGTAGGCTTTCAATTATGTGGCTGTTAGTGTAGCAACACACAAGCGTCACTTACTACGCGCAAGGTTGCGCTCAACACGCTGTCAATGCTTATTGCATTGCCTACGACACACATGCGTCACCTTACGCTCTACGCGCGCGTAACCAAGTTCCTAGCTACTTCATCTTAGAGTTCCTCGCTACGCATTGTAAGGTGACGCATGAGTGTTGCAGGCAATGCAAAAAGCATTGACAGAAGGTTGCGCGCAACCTTGCGCGCATTAGGTGACGCCTGTGTGTTGATTCATTGTGAGATTGTTTCTACTTTAGTCAGGACAATTCAGGCTGAGTTGCCTTGTTTATAATAAGGAATTTGTGTTTGAGTTGCTAGCCCATCTCGCTATCTTGATAATAGTCGTTATTCAAACCATATCAGAGGTCAATAAGGTGATTAAAAAGTCTGAAATGACGTTTTCCATATTTTTTAATGGTCCTTTTTATACCATACTACAAAGTGTATACTAGGTTTATACCTTCCCTTATGGGACAGCGTCCTGCCAACTGATAGGGGTTGCTCAAACAACGAAACTGAACAACTATCAGCAGGATATTTTTTCAAGTTGTTGAAGTGAAAATAAAATTTGACCTTAAAAAAGTGTCAATCTATGTACCAGTTTAAAAAAATCCTTATTTTCTATTAGGTACTTATTTAGTCAATATTGAAATCCACATCATTTCATCTTAGCCGACCAATCATGGGTTATTGATACCATTTAAGGACCTCAAAAAAAAACGTGACTTTACTTTACGCGTTCTCCAATATCCAATATTTAAAACTATTAGGGTCAGTTCATACCGGAAAGCAACGAGACGCAACGCAGCGCGCGCACTTGTCAAGAGTGTGATACCCACAATATAATACCGGGTATAGGGGACAGTCTACCAGATACTGATAGTGGTTGCTCAGTCAACAAAACTAAATAACTTTAACCAGGAATTTATTTCAGGAAACAAAAAAAATATATTTAACTTTCCCGCACGAAATGACCAACTTAATCAGACAAATGGTATGCGACAAAAAAAATACCTGGAAGAATTTCGAAATATTTGCCCAGTTTCGCAACATCTATTTATTTGCGGTACGCTATCCTATACACCCGGTAGAATTTAATTTTCTATACAAAAAGATGGGCATTCTTCTTTGCGTATCAACTCAATAGGCATTTAATGAATGGAAATCGTAAAAATTCTCGAGGAGTCGCGCTGCGCTAAAGTCAGTCACTTTGTGGTGCAACGAGATGCATCGTAAAGCAGCATTGCGTCTCGTGTCGCGTCGCGTCGCTTCCTAATATGAACTGGCCCTTAGCGAATTAGCGTCTATTACGGTACAGTTATGTAAATATATGGCTCTATTTGTTCAACCTACTTACTTTATTGTCAATTTTGTACGACGGTTGTAGTCGACATAATTTTGAGGCTATGAGAGCTACATTTTTTGCAATAGGTTAGGTTTCAAATCCATTGTCCCAATATATCAATAGGCAAGATTTTGTAATTTCGAAAAGGATTCTGGAAGGGCTCGTGTCCAGACTATATGATGCAGACTAACTTCGCTTCAGATACTGGGGTGTGGAAGGCAAGAGGGAAACCATCATCATCTAGCCTTGTCCCGTATCTCGCGGGGTCAGCTACCTAATCTAGGAATTTGAACAATGTTACTGGTTTTTACACAGAGCGACTGCCATCTGACCTCCGCAACCCAGAAGGGAAACCAGACCCAATCCTAGATTAGGTCAGAGTTTTCAAGCCGCCAATGCTTAGCACTGGCTTCTGTCATGGCTTAACAACTAACATTTATGGTATTAAACGATATTAACTAGGGCCAACGGCTTAATGTGCCTTCCGAAGCACGGAAAAAGCGCTGAATAAACGTACATACTAAATTCAAAAACCGAAAAACACATTGAAACACGTGGTGGGATTCAAACCACGCCCTTTCGTTCAGAAAGCAGCGGCCCTATCCACTACACAACCGGGCTCTCTGGGAAACTATTACACAAAATTTCCCTAAATAAGGAGCAATATGAAGGCTGAATCCCGAGAAAGCTGGCGATTACTCCACCAACAATAGCAGAGCTCTTAAATTTATTATGATGATCTATATGGTATCTTGATTTGGATTCCTGATATCCATGGTTTAAAGAAGATAGATAGATAGATATATTCTTTATTGCACATAAAACAAAAACAACAGGTATTAGAGCAAATTAAATAAAAAATAAAGTACAATGAAGGCGGCCTTATTGCTATGGTAGCAATTTCTACCAGGCAACCTTGGGGAGAGATTATTAGAAGGATAATTAATTTAAAATGTTTCTTCCATGCTGGCCTGGGAGCGAGAGAAAAACATAGAATGTGCTAGCTGCATTTACTGCATTTGCTAGCTGTATTTAGGTATGCTGTAAAAACGAGCTAAGGGATCAGAGGGTTTCAGTATATTGTAATTTAGGCGATGGGTTGACAACCTGTCACTACAGCAATATACTATATACTATATATCTTAAATATCCCTCAAAACTTTGTCAGACGTGACAGAACGACCTTTGTTTTGGGCGCTTACGCTCTGCCTACCCCATTAGGGATAAAGGCGTGATTATATGTATGTATGTTTATACTAAGTATGTAAAAAAAAACAGTTGTTGTTGTTGTTGTTGGTCGTTACACAAAACCATGTCCGAGGCCTGATAGTTGTGCAACTAGGCGGTATAAATTCTGACACCAGGGTTCATCGGGTCCATAGACTCCCACCCACTCGACAGAAGAAGTTGTTGATTTGTTTGATGAATCAATTTTTTACATATATACCTACGTCTTACTTTCCAATAACATCATTAGGTACAACTTCTACTATCAGTCAGAGCAGATTAAATCTAGTAATTGGGTTATCTAAGGATATACAGCCATTGAACTGCAGTAAAGCTATAGACAAGGCGTAGAGGGTATAACTTTATTGTATTGTTTTTATTGATCATTGATAGGGCATAATATTATTATTTTGCAATAGGTTTAGGGCTGCTTTTATTTTGGACTCGGCAAAATAAAAATATTATCACTACATAGCATAAAACAAAGTCGCTTTCCTGTCCCTGTATCCCTATGTATGCATAAATCTTTAAAACTACGCAACAGATTTTGATGCGGTTTCTTTTAATGGATAGAGTAATTCAAGAGGAAGGTTTATGTGTATAATACATGCATAATATAGTAGAGAAACACTGATAGTTTCCTTGCGAAGCCTGGGCGGGTCGCTAGTTTAATCTAAAGTAATAAAATAAGTACTTACCTACTTCCATGCTGGCCTGAAAGCGAGAGAAAAACATAGAATGAGCCAGCTGCATTCCCGGGCATGCTGTAAAAAACCGGCTAAGGGATCCGTATTAAGCGATATTAACCGTGAGCAATGGCTTAACGTGCCTTCCGAAACATGGAAAAAGAACCACGACCACCCGTTCAGGCAACAGCGGCCATATCCACTACACCATCGGGCTCTCATGTACTGCTATATATTATCCCACCAAAAACATAAATGTAAAAGTGAAAGCCAAGTTCATGGTGGTCTTGGTGTGTGAATCACTCAAAAAGTCGTGAGATCAAAAAGGGAGCCAAGTCTAGGGTTTATGATAGTAATTCTTAGCTCTTCAATAAGGTTCATTTCGGTATGGGAGGGCGTCCAATTTTCTATTTTTATTTTTTATTTTTACGTTTCCAACCTTGCGTCATTGTAATTAATCTTTATACCAAATATCAGCTTCCTAGGTTATTTGGAAGTGGGTTAGGTTTTTGATATTTTTTTTTTAAGAACGGCGACTTTAAATGCAAATATCTCGAGAAGGACCCATTTAAGACATTTTCTTTCGAAGAACCCTCTACCTAATTTTATAAGACCTGTCTAACGATACCCCACTTAATATAGTAGTTAAAAAAAATGCTTCCCTTTCACTTGTTGTGTGCGAGTCAATATTTTATATTTTATTTTAATTTTACATTTCTAACCTTGCGTCATTATAATTAATCTTTATACTGAATATCAGCTTTCTAGGTTATTTGGAAGTGGTTTAGAATTTTGATTATTTTTTATTAATTGATTTTTGATATGTATATCAGTCAGTCAGTCATAAAAAAATCAATTTTTCTGAATTAATATTTAAATAACCGTTTGATCTATGTTTATAAAATTTGGAGTACTTGTTTATCTAGAGGATCTAAATATATAAACCAAATTTGGTGTATTTAAATTTTGTGGTTTTCGAGTTATGAAGGGGTCAAAAGTGGCTCCAAATGGTTCCTGTAAATATACACACGGTGCTGCCGGCCAGTTCTCTTCGTTTGGCTTGAGCTTGGCTTAGACACGCTACCGTGTGTCTAGATTTATCACAGTTTATTTATATTGAGATGCGAGGTTATTATCACGTGGATAAACACACTATGCATACATATAATCACGCCTTTATCCCTAATGGGGTAGGCAGAGCGTAAACGACCTAAACAAAGGTCGTTCCACCACGTCTGACAAAGCTTTGTGGGTTATTTAAGATAGATTTGTAGGAATGTTGCTGTAGTGTCAGGTTATCAGCCGATCTCCTAAATTGCAAAATACCTACCAGAAACCCTCGTATCCCTTAGCTGGTTTCACAGAATACCCAGGAGAAATTCAGCTGGCACATTCTATGTTTTTCTCTAGCACCCAGTCCAGCAAGGAAGAAATCAATTAATCGCCAATTTATAAGGTTCTAAATTACATTCCTTTTTTTTTGTGAATGGTTAAAATTTTATTATATCAGGATCAAGATAAAACAGGAAATAGTTATTGTTATCTGTAATTTTATCGCAAATCCATTATTATTGCATATCATGAAGGATAGTGCAAATTTGTGTTCCCTAAATGGCCAACATTTTGTGATCAAGTCAATCTAAATAGTTGATGGTTAAACATTGTGCGAAAGGTTGTTTGTTTTGTTAAAATATAGTTTATCTGTGAGTCCTCTCTCGGTAAAGTTCAAAGTCAAAACCCTTTAACTATTATTAGGTTATTAATTAAAAAATATACTGAAGTTCAGCAGCTGATTATAATCCAGCCGAAGTGAGTTCAATAAATTGAAATGCTATAGTATTTCCAACTCAGTTTTAGAATAAAGGTAAACAATGATTTAGGTATGTCTTTTTATTCAAAAACACATTTCAGTTAAATTACAAAAACTACTATTTCATTATGTTGTCATATCTTTTAGCTAAAACTTATTTTAAAAACAAGAAAACTTATTTTGAACTTTATTTACGCTTATTCTAAAACTGAGTTGTGTGTGATGGTGTCTTAATATATTTTTATACAATACGTCACTTTGACAGGATTATAATCAGCTGTTATACTTTCATCTCTTTTTTTATTCCAATTTTAAATAGAAAGTGACAGAAGCAAATGAAAATTCATTAAGTTGTGCCTGCAACCTAGTCAGCACCTCTGATTATTGTAAAAGCAGAATTTGCTGAAAAATTCACTTCAAAAAATGTATACGTCAGATTACGAAGATGTAAATTCAACTGAATCTGCCAATTCTACGGAGTCCTATAATGAAGAGGAACTGAATTTTAGGGGTCGTATTGTCATTTTATTTTTAACTATGACACCCGGAGCGATTCTTATTCTTGTACTTATCTGTCTAGGAGTGCAATGTTACAAGACTAATAAAAGAATGTAAGTACACATCTTTCTTTTTTCTAAACTTTATGTAGTTACTAGCGACCCGCCCCGGCCTCGCACCGAAATTATCAGTGTTTCTCTACTATATTATGCATGTATTATACATATAAACCTTTCTCTTGAATCACTCTATCCATTAAAAGAAACCGCATCAAAATCCGTTGCGTGGTTTTAAAGATCTAAGCATACATAGGGATATAGGGACAGAGAAAGCGACTTTGTTTTATACTATGTAGTGATTAGCCGTTAACAAGTTCACTGTCCATGACTCCGTACGGAGTCACAAAAATACCGTTTGTTTTTTTTCTTCTTAGCAAGTGTTTTTTCGTTTTGAACGACGAACCGTGGTGTAAGTCCGTAAAGTGCGGTAATTACTCCATTTAAAGTAACTATAGGCCTGGCTCCCATACTGGACTGGGAGCTAGAGAAAAACATAGAATATGCCAGCTGCATTTTCCCGGGCATGCTGTAGAAATCAGCTTAGGGATCGGAGGGTTTCAGTATATTGTAATTTAGGCGATGGGCTGACAACCTGTCACTACAGGAAAATACCTACAAATCTATCTTAAATAACCCTCAAAACTTTGTCAGACGTTGCGGAAAGACCTTAGTCGGTCGTTTGCGCTCTGCCTACCCCATTAGGAATAAAGGCGTGATTATATGTATGTTTGTAATGTTAACCAGGACCAACCGTTTAACGTGCCTGGCCACGGCGATGGTGGCTTAACATTAGTTATCGGAATGAATAAGCACTAACCAACGAGTGCTTCGAAGGTTAGGAAGATGATGAGTTAAATTCTGGCTTTCTGCAGTTATTTGGTATTCTTTCTTATTTTTCAAGGATAAGTTAATTTCAGTTTTTACTGATAGCAAGAAGCAAATATTATGATGTGAATGACGATTTCTGACGCGCTTTATATCACAAGATAAATTCACAATTACGATCATAATAGACTTATGAGCTGTCATGTGTCGTGGCTTTGCCTGTGTAGGAAAAAAAATCTCGGACAGATTGGTTCTAACCAAAGGTTAGGTGCTACGCTAGGACCTATGCGACCGAAACTGTTGCAGGCAATGTAATAAAAAAGCGGATCCCAATAAAGCGGTGGTAGGCTCCGCAATGGGCCGTCTGGCTTGCGACCACACTCTCACCGGAGTCCGGCGCCAAACGGCTTGCTGTGTTCCGTTGGTGCGTGAGATTGCCAGTGCCATAACAGGCATCTTCTGGGTGAGCTCACTCCATCGTCGACACTGTCGCGGTCATCCCTAACTTTTGTGTTTAGAGTCAAAGGAAACCCATTTCAAGTAAAAAAATATAAAACAGAGCATTGACAACGGGTTGAATGAAACCTTTGGCGCTGAAGGCTGCTTTTTAAAATAAAATCAATTTTAAGATTCACTGAACAATTACAAATTTTATTAAGATTACTTTTCGGCTTTGTGCCACTATTGTTTTAATCTTCTTGTATTTTAGTTTTAAGATTTTCTTCCATGCTGGACTGGGAGAGATAGAAAAACATAGAATGTTCCAGCTGCCCTTCCTCCCGGGCATGCTGTAGAAGACAGCAAAAGGACTCGAGGGTTACAGTGTATTGTAATTTAGGCGATGGGCTGACAATCTGTCACTACACATTAGCAATACACATTACAATCTAAAATTGCCCTCAATTTTTGTCAGCCACGGCGAAAGCGCCTTTTACGAGGCGTTTAACGCTCTGCCTACCCCGTAAGGGATAAAGGCGTGATTTTATGTATGTATGTATGTAGATTTTTAAGGTACAATAAAGAGGTTACATACATACTATAATTATAGCTATGCTTCAAAAAACTAACAATGAAGTACCTATTCAGACAATACTATTCTCATAGCGATATGAAATACAATATACTATATTTTAAGTCAATTTATAAGATTTCAATCGCAGAATTTTATCCGCATCAGCCCAGTAGCTCGGAAAAACAAACAAACGAACAACAAAAACAGACCACACCCTATACATAAATGGAAAACAGATAGTAATAATTACTAGTGTTATAAAATAAGATTATGCTGTCGGAACATCATAAAGTTTACTTTTAAGATAACGATAACAGTATCATTACAGCATGCTTTGAGTACAGATTTAAAGTGAACAGGCATCTTCTGGGTGAGCTCGCTCCATCGTCGACTTTGTCTTTGTCATCCCTGACCTAGACTAAGAGTCAAGAGCGAACCCATTATCAATAAAAAAACACTAATCTTTATATATCCGATAATTTTACCCAGTGAAAATCCAAGATGGCGATAGAGTTTTTCGAAATCGTGTGTGTGATTTTCGCGCCAATAGTGACGTACATGTTGTATCTAATTCTGTTCGCGATTCTGCATTTTAGGAGGGTGTATCTTGAACGTAAGTTATTTTTATTTATATATCACTGAGGTTGCTGTTCTTTACGATAGAATGCGTTAGTTTAAAACAGAAACAAAACGCTATTTAGATTATTTATTTTGCGAAATATAACCTAGTAGCGACCCGCCCCGGCTTCGCACGGAAATCATCAGTGTTTCTCTACTATATTATGCATGTATTATACATATAAACCTTGAATTCCTCTTGAATTCCTATCTAATAAAAGAAACTACTTCAGAATCGGTTGCGTAGTTTTAAAGATCTAAGCATACAAAGAGATATAGGGACAGAGAAAGCGACTTTGTTTTATACTATGTAGTGATACGCGTAAAAATTAAGATGTATCGCCTCTGCGTTATGTTGTACCTACATAATTTTAGATTACTGTGGTTATCATTCATCATAGAAATAAATAGGTATATCTGGCAGTTCTAACAAAAATACATGTCATAATGTTTCATACAAACAACTTCTGTGAACTGTTATATATCGTATAATAACTGCAGAAACCACTATGTTTTTAATTTTTGATTTGTGAACAATATATTTTATACCCTTGAATAAACAAATTAGATATTTAATACGAAAACAAAGTTCTTGGAAAATCTATAAATTTCTCGTAACAAGGAATGTAGAGTGAGAATGGAATAGATAGCACGTTATATGAATGAAATAGTTAAACATCGCAAGAAAAATCTCTACTTATGAAATTAAAGTGCGACCGCCAAAACTGTTCAGGCGGTGATTTTAGGAACTAGAATTTGATCGACCGCGACTTTTGTTCAGGCGGACAAATTGAGAACTACAAAATGATGGCAGCCATTTGACACTTTATTTGACTACAGCGCCGCTGACAACTGTACTAAAACCACAGAATATATAATAGTACTACATACTTAAATCGCTATCAATCTATCTACTGACAGAATTGAAGCAATGACAGGTCCAGCGGCGACGAGACAGATGAACAGAGATTTCGTGGTCGATCTGTAATTTATTTTTTGTATATGTCATTGTGATTTGTATTTAGTTTACAAAATTAATAAAATAACATAGTTAAAGCAATAAATCCTTCTACAAAATTAATCCTTTTGCCCTAGAATAGATTCAAACAAATACAAAAAAACAGAATTTCCTTCGATTTATCTTATCTATCGGTAAATTTATCGATAAATTTAATGAGAATCACGTCAGTGCAACTCAATCTAATGGACGAGTTAGAAGTAGTGAGAATTATTGTTTTTCTGTTTGTTTATAAATAAACGTAGAAGATGCAAGTGGTTCAGTATATGATATTGAGTGTTATTGTGACGGGTATTCTCATATTTCTGTTGGATTTCTTGTTAGACAAATGTAAGTACAACATTTTTTAATCAATTTGTATGATTTCTTATTTTTTACGACAAGTTTTGAAAAAGATTGCCAAACATAAGTGAAATAGCACTTACAAAGTTACAATGAATCAATTTCTTATATTTTTGTTATTTGTGAGCTTGTGGTGTCCCACTGCAGGGCAAATGCCTCTCTCCCTCCTTTCCACTTTTCACGCTCTATTGATAACACTCGCCATTCTTTTTGATATGTGTCCAATTCATCGCGTCATCTCTTTCGGGATCGTCCACATCGCCTTATTGCATTTTGTTCCCATTTGGTAGTAATTTTAACCAATATAACATTCGGCAATAGCTCTTCCAGGCGTTTTCAGAATTCCGTCTTTTTAATTCCTTGTCTTGTCTCGCCTGGAAATAGACTATTTGGCCTAAGTAAAGGTACTCATGAACGTATGTTATTTTTTCCAATTTAAATGACACTTCAGCGCAACATTGACTTTACGTTTGGTTATCAAAGTTTAAATAATGTCGTTGGAGTTACTTCGTTTTTGTATTCTTCATAATTCTTTGTCTAGCTCTATAGCATATTATCTACCATGAATCCTTGGACTTAATCATCCAGCGTCACATTTTTATTCTTTGTTTTTGCACAGCGCCATCTGTCTTTGAGTAGCAGCACCATAATCTACTTTGATACTTTGTAGCAGGCACACAATATTATCAACGGTTTGAATTAGTTCCTATAAATTCTAATAGGTGGCGACACTTTTTCATAGCGGAAATAATAAATGTGTATGTTCATGGCCTGTATTGTATGTTTATCTCAGATGCTATGGCCAGAACATTGTAACAGTGCCTAGAATAGAAAGGATATTTTTTTATGTCTGGCACTATCAAAGGTATGATTCTTGCTGATAGTAACAAAAAACTTAGTACATGACGACCATGTTATTACGGAAGATAATGGAAAATATAAATTTGGAAGCTTTGTTTTGGAAGATATGAACATTTTGTTTCAAAACCAAACTTATTTATTCAAGTACGAAATTGACGTCAGAACTAACTCTATTATGCGTTCCCGATTCATAGTCATGTAGAGATAAGATATCATATCGTATATATCTAATGCCAAAGTGGATTTTAATATTTGCCCCCTTTTAACTCGCTATCGATATCGCAGTACGTAATATCTACCTTTCAGGTAATATTCCGTTCTATGCAAAAATGTATTCTGTGAAATCCAAAAGATCATAAAATCAGTTATTCACTTGCATTGGCACGAATCCAACTTAAGGTCCAAATTGCCATTAAAAAGTTGTAGTTCCATTTTCAATTTTTGATTTCGCGCGGAAAATAAAAATGTAGTGTTCGAATTTTTAAATAGTGTTTGACATTGTATTTAATCTTTTGTTTTCGAAGTAAATATTAAATATTCAGCCAGTGGTATTAGAAAATGTATTCAAATAATGTGGAGCGTTTTATGATAGTTGTTTTACCTAGTTTATTTGCGAGTCTGCTGCTATTCTGCATTTGTTTACGTCTGTGTTTGCTATTATGTTTTCGTAAGTAACTTTTCCAATACCTACTATTTATTTGTAACCTTTGCTTCCATTTTGAACTGAGAGAGATAAATGTGCCAACTACTTCTCTTCTGAGGAGTAAGGAGACTCGGACGTTTCAGTATATTGCAATTTAGGCGTGTGACTGACAACTCGTCACTACAGAAATCCAGAATGATATCTGGAAAATCCCTCATGTGTTGGACAAATTGAGAGCAAAGTTAATTAAGCCATATATAGATGCTCTGCCTGCCTCGTGAGAGATATAAGCGTGATTTTAGCGGGTCATTCCACTCCATACTTGTCTGAAGTGGCGCAACGATATTTTTTTGGTTCGTTGACGGTCTACCCACCCCATTAGGGATAAAGGCGTGAATATATGTATGTATGTATTCCACTCCACACAGAGTTAAAAGTCAATTGGATAATGAGATGCCCCGACTGCAAGAAAATAGGTCAAAGTACTGATGTAACGTAATATTGCATCCATGGTCTATTAGTCTGAGAATGGGTTCTGAATTCCAAGGTTGTAGCTTCAATTCTCGAATACAACTTTAGTCTCTAGATATTGATGTCAAAGAATGCGGTAAAATATGATGTGAAACCTTTTCACAGGTTCCCATAAATTTGTCATTTTGGGCTGTATATGATTGTTGCTACTTAGAACACTGTCATCGTCAAACCTGTTTGGGTCACTTTGTGACCTAGGTTAGGGTCAAGGCACAGCTCGGACACTCCTAACAAATATTGGTCATATATCGACAGACGGCATAGCACCATATAAAAAAATTGAATCTTCTTCTTCTGTCGAGTGGGTATCGAGTCTATCGACTCGATGAACCCTGGTGTCAGAGTTTTTGAATCGCCTAGTAGCACAGCTATCAGGCCTCTGACATGGTTTCAGTAACGACCACTATCAAAGACAGCGACCGGGACCGACGGTTTAACGTGCGCTCCGAAGCACGAAAATCTTTTTCTTTTCGGACAATCAGGTGATTCAGCCTGCAATGTCTTAACCAGAAATTGAATTGACAGATGGCATGTTGCACAGGCGCTGCGTTTTGAACTACTTACTACACAACGTGTTATATAAAGGGTGTATGCATCTTGAAATGTGTGAATCTACCCATTAAACTGAACAACCTTCCCTTAGGAACATAGGTCGAAATACGAAAATAAAAAAAAAATACTTCCTATACTAAATACGCTAACAGCTGATGCATTTCGTATGGAAGGCCAAACTTTTATTTTTATTTTTCGACCTATGTTATTTAGGGAAAGTTGTTCAGTTCCATGGTTAGATTCACACCTTCTGTTACACGTTGTATAAGTATATTTCAAAGGGAAACTAAAAATAAATTAATAAGACCATCTTTGCGCATGCTTAGATTTTGTTTATTTTGTTTATTTGTTTATTTCATTAACTTAAACAACATATATGAAATATAGGGGTGTTACCTCCATTTAGGCTTAAAAAGACCTGTGTTTGGAGGCAACGCTCTTTCGTACTAGTCTAGGTTACAAAAATATGTGCTTAAGTAAGTAAAACAACATAAACATAAACAATGCCTTAACAAAATTATACGTACAAACTAAAGTGAGTAGTATGTGTGTGTGTGTGGTGTGGTGAGTGATGTGGTGTGTGGTGTGATGTGGTGAGTGTGTGGCGTGGTGTGGTATTGTGAGTTTGTGTATGTGTGTGTGTGTGTGTGTGTGTGTGTGTGTGTGTTTATGCGCGCGCGCGTATGTGTGCAAGTGCATTTATTAAATTAAATGTTTTTTTTTTTTTTTTTTTTTAATAAATTTTGAAAAGTTTTAATATACCTAATAATTACAATATAAAATAGAATTATGTTATATTGATAAATTTTAACCCCCCTAAATATATTTTTAAGCTTGAAATAATTCAATAGATAATTGACAAAGCAGTGGGTAAAAGAGTCGTGCAAAGATATTATATCAACTTAATACTGATAACAATGTTTGGTGAATTCAGTATAATCCTTAAGAACGTACAATTCGGACTTTAAATTATATGTTTATTGTTGTGAATAATAAGAATGGATCATGAAATAATATTAGTTTTGATAGCTACAACTTTACCGGCGTTATTTATGTTATTTTGTTTATTGACTATATTGAAATGTGCTACGTTTATGTATTGGTGGAGTGAGTATCTATTAGATTTGTATTTATGATTGTTTTTTTTTTACATGCATATAATAACGTCTTTATCCCTAATGGGGTAGGCAGAGCGTAAACGGCCTAAACAAAGGACGAAATTGCGTTACGACGAAAATTGAGGGCAATTTTAGATTGTAATGTGTATTGCTGTAGTGCCAGGATGTCAACCCATCGCCTAAATTACAATTTACTGAAACCCCAGGATTCCTTAGCTGGTTTTTACAGCATGCCCGGGAGGAAATGCAGCTGGCACATTCTATGTTTTTCTTTGGCTCGCAGTCCAGCATGGAACATACATACATAAATAAAATCACGCCTCTATCCCTTACGGGGTAGACAGAGCGCAAAACGTCTCGTAAATTGAGGGCAATTTTAGATTGTAATGTGTATTGCTCACAGGTTGTGAGCGAAGCGAGCGCGAAAATTTGTTATTTACATAAACCAAGTCATTAGTAATTTTTACCTTGTTTCCATGTAACATGATTCTTAGAATTCTCTCTTGTGTTTGTTTGTTATAAGACGTCTTCTTATCTTTCTAATATTTATTCCAATTAACAAATACCAGTTAATTATAAACTAACTTTTTAAACCGCGGCGTTGCTTTAGTTTTGATAGTCTTACCGTTAATATTTTCCTTATTATAGCAGTTGCCTTATTTAAAAATTACTTTCTGACGGTGTAAGGGCTGTTTAAAAGCAGACTAGTAGTTTTCAGACAAATCATTTTACAAATAACCCTCAAAACTTTGTTCAGTATTTCCTAGTTTTTTCATCAAAATACCGATTTCATCATAATTCTGCGACATATCACATATAGATCATTAAAATCCCGATGATTTAACTTGTTAGTCTGATTGGTGAGGCCGTTATTGTCTTGTGTCAAAATGAAAACACTTTTTAAATCTTTATTATTTTCTATAGTGCCTCTGTTAGTTTTGATTCTTTATTTATTTCTCGTGTCTTGTGTGTTTATTTGTGGTAAATGTGAGTATTTTTGTTACACTTAAAATAATAATAAATATAATTAATCATAATTTCATCCTCCAGTATCGCACCTAAACTCTACATAAAGCAATAGCAAAACTAAAACTACCCAAATCCATACATATAATCACACCTTTATCCATAATGGGGAAGGCAGAGCGTAAACAGCCTATACAAAGTCGTTCCACCACGTCTGACATAGTTTTGAGGGTTATTTAAGATAGATTTGTTAAGAGACAGGTTGTCAGCCCATCGCCTAACTTGCAATACACAGACACCCTCAGATATTGTAATTTAGGCGATGGGCTGACATCCTGTCATTACAGCAATACACATTACAATCTAAAATTTTCCTCAATTTTTGTTAGACGTGGCGAAAGCGCCTTTCACGAGGCGTTTTACGCTCTGCCTACCCCGTAAGGGATAAAGGCGTGATTTTATGCATGTATGTATGTCATTTCTACTTTTCTCCGCACTGAGCCGGTATTTACAGATTATGTATGGGCTATGCCAAGTAACTTGGATCCGATGCTATGTTTGTTGCCAGTTGAAATATTGTTGCGTTTGTTAAGAATCGTCGGACTATGAAACAAGTTTCAAGTACTATTGATTTTTGCATATGTACGTAGTTAGATTTGGGTCCTTTTGGGTTCTTCCATGCTGGCCTGGAAGCGAAAGAAAAACATAGAATGTGCCAGCTGCTTATCGTTCCGGGCATGCTGTAAAAACCAGCTAAGGGATTCGAGGGTATCTCTATATTGCAATTTAGGCGACAGGCTGACAACCTGTCACTAAAGCAATATACCTACAAATCTATGTTACCCTCAAAACTTTGTCAGACGTGGCGGAACGATCTTTGTTTAGGTCGTTTTCGCTCTGCCTACCCCATTACGGATAAAGGCGTGATTATATGTATGTATGTATGTATTATCTTGCCTCTACTAGAAATATATTCCACGTAAATTTTTAAATTCAGTCCTGTGTTCTTCAAATCCTATATAGTGCCTACTAAGAACCAAATACAGAACACCATTCAGTCTAAATAAGGATCAAATATACAGGGTGTAAGGGACAGGTCAGTGTGAAAAAAAAAATTGGCTTTTCCATACAAAATGTCCACCTTAATCAGACAATTTGTATGGAAAATCCGAATTTTTATTTCACTTCCTGAAATAATTTCCTGATGGAAGTTGTTCAGTGTCGTAGACCGAGCAACCTCTATCAGTTTGCGCAACGCTGTCCCTTACACCCCGTATTTTGTAGTGTGTTAGAAAGAGATAACAGATAACAGGTGTCCCGTGTCCCATTAAAAGAATAGTAATTGTTCGTGATAGTGTTACTAATAACTGGGTATCTAGTACCTTAGCCTGCATAAAGATAACTGCCTCCGTGGTCTAGCGGTCTGAGCCATGGGCTCTCGACCCGAAGGTCCCGGGTTCGATTCCCGGCGGGGGACAATGAATTTGCGTTGTTGTTTCTAGTTTGGGTAGGATATTGCAGGCTGATCACCTGATAATCCGAAGAGTAAGATTGTGCTGTCGGATGGGCATGTCAATAGTTGGTCCTATGCCTGATTTACTTCCATGCTGGACTGGGAGAGATAGAAAAACATAGAATGTTCCAGCTGCCCTTCCTCTCGGGCATGCTATAGAAGTCAGCAAAAGGGACTCGAGGGTTACAGTGTATTGTAATTTAGGTGACGGGCTGACAACCTGTCACTATGGCAATACACATTACAATCTAAAATTACCCTCAATTTTTGTCAGACGTGGCGAAAGCGCCTTTTACGAGGCGTTTAACGCTCTGCCTATCCCGTAAGGGATAAAGGCGTGATTTTATGTATGTTATGTATGTATGTATGCCTGATTTCTCTCTGGTCGTGTCAGGAATAGGCAGAGCGGTTCATTTAATTTTTGCAACGTATGAAAAATTTTCTACAGTGACGAGTTGTCAGTTGATCCCTCTACTATCTTTTACAGTGTGTTTAGAAAAAGAAGCAGCTGTTAGATTACTTATTGTTTTTATTGCTCTTAGTAAATTTTAGAAGAAATGTACTAACATACATACATACATCACGCCTTTATCCCTTACGGGGTAGGCAGAGCGTTTAACGCCTCGTAAAAGGCGCTTTCGCCGCGTCTGACAATGTACTTGCAAATTTTTATTTATAAAGTGAGGGAAAATCTAATATTGATTTAAGTAGGAATGTGTCATCCTTAATAGAGATACATACATACATATAGTCACGCCTTTATCCGTAATGGGGTAGGCAGAGCGTAAACGACCTAAACAAAGGTCGTTTCGCCACGTCTAACACAGCTTTGGGGGTTATTTAAGATAGATTTGAAGGTATATTGCTTAGTGACAGGTTGTCAGCCCATCGCCTAAATTACAATATACTGAAACCCTCGGATCCCTTAGCTGGTTTTTACAGCATGCCCGGGAGGAAATGCAGCTGTCACATTCTATGTTTTTCTATCTCTCGTAGTCCAGCATGGAAGTAATATAGAGATATTATGGCTGATAAAATACACTTACTGTGGGTAATAAATGCATTTGTAATTGCATTAAATGTCAATTTGAAATGAAATGGAATTCCATTCAAATAACTACGTATTAGTAACTAAAAAGAACAGGAATTATTTTGCAAATATCCATCATTATTAGTGAGTGATACATTGCATCACTTGTGCAGTGCACTGCCCGCCCGCCTGCTATTAAGTGCACACACTTAATAGCAGGCGGGCGGGCAGTGCACTTAACGAATTTAATAACTTACCTACTTACGTTGTGGAAGTAGTTAGATATCTTTCCATCTTATACCTAATTTTAAACCGGGTGTAAGGGACAATCGGATTAGGATTGCTCAGTAATTTTTTTTAATGTAATGATTGAATGACTTTTCCATAAAAAAATGTCTTATCGAGGTGGGCATTTTGTATGAAAAAGCTAAAAATAAACACTTCCTGAAATAATTTCCTATCCGTTTGTGGGACGCTGTCCCATATACCCCGTCTACATAATGCTTATGCTTCTATCCCTTGTAGGGTAAAGATAGCGTCACCGGTTAATTTTTTTTTGTTTCGTCTAAGTGCAATGCTGTCGTCAGATTTACAATAGAATTAAAACAATATAATAATATCCCTCTGTATTTATACCTATTTCAATAGTACCTTCCATGCTGGCCTAGGAGCGAGAGAAAAACATAGAATGCGCCAGCTGCATTTCCTCCCGGGCATGCTGTATAAACCAGCTAAGGGAATCGAGGGTTTCAGTATATTGCAATTTAGGCGATGGGCTGACAACCTGTCACTATAGCAATATACTTATAAATCTATCTTAAATAACCCTCAAAATTATGTCAGACGTGGCGGAACGACCTTTATTTAGGTCGTTTACGCTCTGCCTACCCCATTAGGGATAAAGGCGTGATTATATGTATGTATGTATGTATGTATGTTCAATAGTACAGTGCACGTTTTTATCACTTCCTGTCCAGTATGGATGACAACTCTAAAGTATCAATACTTAAGATATATTTGATGTCATACACACTTAAGATATATCTATACATATAATAAATCTCTAGAAGGGTCGAGTCTGTACATTGGATATTTAAACAAAAAAATAATTGCAGCGACATTATAAACGATATAAAGATCAAAACTATTTTTAAAAAAAATTTTGTCTGTCTGTCTGTCTGTATGTTACCAAATCACGGCAAAACTACTGCACCGATTTTGCTTGGACTTTTTTTATTCAACTGTATGTTACCCGGGTTACAAACAAACGGGTTACTAAGGATACCTTAAATCACGATAACTGACTTAGGGGGTAGGCAGGCAATTGAAATTTGGCTGTTTCTTAACCGATTTTTATGGAACTTTTTTTATTCGACTGAGCATTATTTAACTCAAAGTTACGATACAAATAATCACGCCTTATGACTTAGGACGTAGGTAGGACATTGAATTTCGGTCGTTTTTAACCGATTTTGATGGAACTTTTTTTGTTTGACTGAGAATTACATAAACTCAAAGTTACGCTACAAATAATCACGCCACCTGATTTGGGCGGTAGGCAGGAAATTGAACTCTGATCGTTTTTATCCGACCTTAAAAGGACCTTTTTTTTACTGAGTTTTTTTAATTACCTGGTGTCCAGCCTAGGTTAGAAATAATCACGCAAACCATTCTAATATTGAGTAAGTACCCAAGTTTGTATGGAAAACACGCAGTGTCGAACACACTAATAACGCTTCCCACGCGTAGGAGCGGGATCTGCTAGCTCGCGCGCGGAATCGTATTTTCCATACAAAAACAAAGATCTGACAATGCGAAATACTTCCGCGCGCGGGGTTGAAGATCCCGCTCTTACGCGCGAACAAGCGTTTTCAGTATCTTCGGCACCGCCTGTTTTATATACAAACCGGGCGTACGAAGTCGCGGGCATAGCTAGTCTGAAAATATGAACTCATAGATTAAATATACCTTTATTGATATAATTGTCTGTTAATGTTTAATAATGGATAAAAGGCTGGAGTATCTGCTAGAATTTATTCCGCTGATGTTGTTAATTATTTATGTGGTTCTTTTAGTGTATATGTGTTGGGTGTATTATAAACGGCGTGAGTATTTCAATTTATATTTTTAAATGTGTTGCCTCCGTAGTCTCCATGGGCTTACGATCTGGAGGTCCTGAGTTCGATTCCCAAAGTTGATATTTGCCAATTTATCACTTTGTGAGGTTTTCCCCAGTTTGGTTAGAACGTTGTAGGCTGAATCACCTGACTGTCCGGAAAGTAAAATGATTCCGTGCTTCGAAGAGCACGTTAAGCCGACCAGTCGCTGTCTTTGATAGTTGGTCGTTACTCAAACCTTGTCAGAGGCCTAATAGCTGGGCTACTAAGCGGTTTGAAAACTTTTGACAGCAGGGTTCTTCGGGTCGTTGTTCGACTCGAGCATGCACTTGCTAAGAAGGAGAATGTATTGGATTGGAACCCACGACCACAGCGAACCGTGACGCAGCTCTAACATCAAAGCTGTCAGTGTTCAAATTTCTGGTTTTCTTCTATTATATGTGATCACAGTTTTTATATAAAAATATTTTGATGATATATATTTTTCATACAAGTGATTATAATCCAAAAAAACACACTTAATTCACGTATAACTTTTTAAAAACGCACCAATCCTCTTTTCTGTTTGCCAAACTATATTTGTTTGTACTTTTTTATTCTATTAGGACAACTTTGCAGTCTTTGAATCATTTACTTTTTACAGTCTTTGAACCTTATTGATCGATTCTAGAGATAGATTTATCTCTTTGTTGACTCTGCCCTTGCAATGATCTTCTCTACTTAAAGAACAGACGTGCAGGCATCTCTTTGTTGCATTATCTTCTAGGATCTAAGTTTTATTGACATTATAGTCATGTATTTTATAGGATCCTACTAAATATAGGGTCCTATTCTTATCCTTAAGGAGCCCGATGGTGTAGTGGATAGGGCCGCTGCCTCCTGAGCGGGAGGTCGTGGTTCGAACCCCACCACGTACCAATGTGTTTTTCGTATTTCGAATTTCATATGTACGTTTATTCGGCGCTTTTTCCGTGTTTCGGAAAGCACGTTAAGCCGTTGGTCCCGGTTAATATCGTTTAATACCGTAGATATTAGTCGTTAAGCCATATCGGAGACCAGTGCTAAGCATTGGCGTCTTGAAAAACTCTGACCTAATCTAGGATTGGGTCTGGTTTCCCTTCTGGGTTGCGGAGGTCAGATGGCATTCGCTCTGTGTAAAAACCAGTACTCTCGTTCAATCCCCTAGATTAGGTAGCCGACCCCGTGAGATACGGGATAAGGCTAGGGAGATGATTCTTATCCTTAAAAAAATCTATACATACATACATATAATCATGCCTTTATCCCTAATGGGCAGAGCATAAACGACCTAAGCAAAGGTCGTTCCGCCACGTCTGACGAAGTCCTGAGGGCTATCTAAGATAGATTTGTAGGTATTGCTGTAGTGGCAGGTTGTCAGCCCATCGCCTAAATTACAATATACTGAAACCCTCGGATCCCTCAGCTGGTACATTCTATGTTTTTCTCGCGCTCCCAGGCCAGCATGGAAGAAAAAAAGTATAAAGTTTTAAAATAGTATTTCGTGTCGATATAAAGGTTATGACGTGTGGATTATGCTATTTTTGTTATAAAATTAATATAATTAACGTAATAAAATTATGCTAGTATTTACACTTATCTGATTTTGAAAAATGAGACGTGATTTGCCAACCACCTGTCTATGATTGTAAATTTTCTCTTTTTTGAGTCTTTTTTATAAAAGGGACAGAAATACATAAAATTAACTACATAGTATAAAACAAAGTCGCTTTCTCTGTCTCTATATCCCTATGTATGCTTAGATCTTTAAAACTACGCAACGGATTTTGATGCAGTTTCTTTTAACGAATCGAGTGATTCAAGAGAAAGGTTTATATGTATAATACATGCATAATATAGTAGAGAAACACTGATGATTTCCGTGCGCAGCCGGGGCGGGTCGCTAGAATAATATATAGAATTTGATATTACTATATTCCCTAAATAGAATCAGACATATTTCCTAAATATTACTACTATCTACGTGTTACAATAGTTGTATGTGCGCCTACTGACCGACTACTTAATCTATTTAGTCTATGTTCATTCGTTTCTTCCGTTCACTCAATTTGTGATTGCGACCGGTCGCGACCTTAGTCTTGTGTTCTTAATTTAAAAATAAAATGCAGCCAGTGCATTTTGTTTGAAAAAAAAAAAGAAAAATGTTTATGAAAAATAATAAACAATTTCTTTCCTGCCATGATAGTAGCAGATAAGATTAAAAGTATTTTGGCTTAACGATTATTTGTTGCATTGGAAGTGTGTTGTCAAGTTATACAGTTGTGTTATTTGTGAATTTAAAAATGGAAAATGTAGTCGAAAGAGTATTAATAGGAGTTATATTTTTAATGTTGATCGCCTTATTCTGGTTGTGGTTTTGTTTTGGAAATTGCGTCAAAAATTGTGAGTAGAGACTTTTTGTTTTTATACATATAATCATATACAGACCTAAACAAAGGTCGTTCCGTTACGTCTGACAAGGTTACGAGTGTTATTCAGGATAGATTTGTAGGTATATTGTTGTAGTGACAGGTTGTCAGCCCATCGCCTAAATTGCTACATACTAAAACCCTCGGATCCCTTAACTGTTTTTTACAGCATGGCCAGAAGGAAATACAGCTGGCACATTCTATGTTTTTCTTGCGCTTCCAGTTCAGCATGAAAGATAAATTTGTTTTGTTTGTTTTTATACATACATAAAATCACGCCTTTATCCCTTACGGGGTAGGCAGAGCGTATAACGCCTCGTAATAGGCGCTTTAGCCACGTCTGACAAAAATTGTGGGCGAATTTTAGATTGTTTTTATAAATTTCAAATAATCTTATATATTCTTACTTATTCTTCGTTTTTGCTGTTACATGCTGTATACCTTCTGTCAAGTGGGTATCGAGTGTACGGACCCGATGAACCCTGGTGTCAGAGTTTTGAAACCGCCTAGTAGCACAACTATCAGGCCTCTGACATGGTTTGAGTAACGACCACTATCAAAGACAGCGACCGGGACCGACGGCTTAACGTGCCCTCCGAAGCACGAAATCTTTTTCTTTTCGGACAATCAGGTGATTCAGCCTGCAATGTCCTAACCAAACTGGGGAAAAATTCACAAAGTGATAAATTCTCAAATATCAACTTTGTGTTTCCCCCCCGGGAATCGAACCCAGGACCTCCGGATCGGGAGTCCATGGCACCAGCCACTAGACCACGGAGGCAGTTAAGAGAAGAGATGCTGTATACCGTCAACGAAATTGAACAACATTCACCAGGATTTTTTGTAGGAGATGAAAAACATGTCTTCTAAAAACAATCTTCCATGCTGGCCTGGGAGCGAGAGAAAAACATAGAATGTGCCAGCTGCTTTTCCTCCCGTGCATGCTGTAAAAACCAGCTAAGGGATTTGAGGGTTTCAGTATATTGCAATTTAGGCGATGGGCTGACAACCTGTCACTATAGCAATATACCTACAAATCTGTCTTAAAAAACCCTCAAAACTTTGTCAGACGTGGCGGAACGACCTTTGTTTAGGTCGTTTACGCTCTGC
Source organism: Scrobipalpa costella (assembly GCA_949820665.1). Lineage (NCBI taxonomy): Eukaryota > Metazoa > Arthropoda > Insecta > Lepidoptera > Gelechiidae > Scrobipalpa > Scrobipalpa costella. The sequence goes on from OX463318.1 coordinate 13,254,459, forward strand.
CTACCCCATTAGGGATAAAGGCGTGATTATATGTATGTATGTATGTTGCTGTTACAACCTGTATATGGTTTTAGTCATATTTGTTTATTTTGAAACTTTAAAAGCATATTTCTAATAAAGTATAAGGTTTACCCTCATAAAGATCATCATCTCTTATCCCGTATCTCACGGGGTCGGCTACCTAATCTAGGGGATAGAACGAGGGTACTGGTTTTCACACAGAGCGACTGCCACCTGACCTCCGCAACCCAGAAGGGAAACCAGACCCAATCCTAGATTAGGTCAGAGTTTTCAAGCCGCCAATGCTTAGCACTGGCCTCTGATATGGCTTAACGACTAATATCTACGGTATTAAACGATATTAACCGGGACCAACGGCTTAACGTGCCTTCCGAAGCACGGAAAAAGCGCCGAATAAACTTACATATGAAATTCGAAAACCGAAAAACACATTGGTACGTGGTGGGACTCGAACCACGACCTCCCGCTCAGGAGGCAGCGGCCCTATCCACTACACCATCGGGCTCTTCTGGTTACATATTTGCGAGTAACAATATTAGGCCTAAAATATAATAACAATTAAATCTTACAATAGGAGGGCGCTGGCGTGCACCGGAGATCCTCTTAACATTTGACATCTTTGAATAACATACATACAATCACGCCTATATCAATAATGGGGTAGGCAGAGCTTAAACGACCTAAACAAAGATCGTTCCGCCACGTGTGACAAAATTTTGAGGGTTATTTAAGGTAGACTTTTATATGGCTGCAGTGACAGGTTGTTAGTCCATCGCCTAAATTACAATATACTGACACCCTCGGTTCCCTTAGCTGGCTTTTACAGCATGCCTGGGAGGAAATGCAGCTGGCACATTTTATGTTTTTCTTTGAATAACTGTGATTACAACCTGTTTCTAAAAGCTTCCTACTATTTTTTAAGGTCTAGTATGACAAACATACAAAATATATAATCACGCCTTTATCCCTAATGGGTAAGGCAGAACGTAAACAAACTAAACAAAGGTCGTTCCGTCACATCTGACAAAGTTTTGAGGGTTATTTAAGATAGATTTGTGGTACATTGCTGTAGTGACAGGTTGTCAGCTCATCGCCCAAATTACAGTCAGACGTGGCGGAATGACCTTTGTTTAGGTCGTTTACGCTCTGCCTACCTTATTAGGGATAAAGGCGTTTGATTTTATTGTATAAAAAAGTAGTTTATCAATCTAGATTATCTATCGATTTACTGTCATTGTACAGATAAAAAACATTCGTTATTTTCATGTGCTTTTTTCATTATGGATAAAAATTATCAGATAATTTTGATAAATGCTATTTGTTTTATATTCAGTTTAATAATGTTATGTGATCAACGTACATCTTTGAATTATTAAATCTTTTATTTTTATTAAAATGGATCAATTAGTGCCGATGATAACATTTATGTCAGTGAATATTTTATTCATTTTTCTCGTATACTTTATTTTGATTAAATTATTCGGTGAGTTTATTTATCCATAATCACTACATAGTATAAAACAAAGTCGCTTTCTCTGTCGCTATATCCCTATGTATGCATAAATCTTTAAAACCGTGCAACGGATTTTGATGCGGTTTCTTTTAATGGATATAGTGATTCAAGAGGATCGTTTATATGTATAATACATGCATAATATAGTAGAGAAACACTGATAATTTCCGTGCGAAGCCGGGGCGGGTCGCTAGTCTTAAACATAATTTGCAAATAGTTAAACAGTACTAACTACTATTACTTAGCGAGTGGATTCTCGAGTCGAGCAACGACCCGATGAACCCTGGTGTCAGAGTTTTCAAACCGCCTAGTAGCACAGCTATTAGGCCTCTGAGATGATTTTTTAGTAACGACTACTATCAAGACAGCGACTGGGACCGACGGCTTAACGTGCCCTCCGAAGCACGAAATCTTTTTCTTTTCGGACAATCAGGTGCAATTCAGCCTGCAATGTCCTAACCAAACTGGGGAAAACCTCACAAAGTGATAAACTGACAAATATCAACTTTGTGTTCCCCCTTAGGAATCCAACCCAAGACCTCTCGGACCACGGAGGCAGTATTAACTGCTTGTGTGTGAATGTAAACATTGTTGAACTCAAATATATAACAATTCAATGCTGGACTGGAAGTGATAAAAGAACAAGGACTTGTGTAGTCCTCATTTTCCCAGTTCAATTTGTACACAAGTGTGATTTATTATCATATATTTTACCTCAAATAAAATCAGAAAAATGCTTTTATTAAAATGTGTTTTACACAACAGTTGAGAAATTTTATAGCCAAAATGTAATTGTATACATAAGACACTAGATTTGCAATATCCCGCTTACCGCTACGCAATTTTCTTTGACCCAAAGGTTGCCTGGAAGAAATTGCTACCTTAGCAATAAGGCCGCCTATGTTGTACTTGTTTTTTGTTGTTATCTGTTGTGTTGTATCATTTGTGTTCTTACGTGCAATAAAGTATTTTTATGTTATGTTATGTTATGTATGACAGTATCGCCAGTGAAAAACAATGCACTATCACTACATACTATAAAACAAAGTCGCTTTCTCTGTCCCTATATCCCTATATATGTATGCATAAATATTTAAAACTACGCAACGGATTGTGATGCGGTTTCTTTTAATAGCGAGAGTGATTCAAGAGAAAGGTTTATATGTATAATACATGCATAATATAGTAGAGAAACACTGATCATTTCCATGCGCAGCCGGGGCGGGTTGCTAGTATACATATAAATAAAACACTATTGCCACTGACGCCATCTATCGTTAAGTCGCGGATCTTTTTATCGGTTTTACCACGTGGTTGACAAAAGACACTTTAATACAAGGGATATTCTATAGATAGATGGATAGATATAATCATGCCTTTATCCCTAATGGGGTAGGCAGAGCGTAAACGACCTAACAAAGGTCTTTCCGCCACGTCTGACAAATTTGGAGGGTTTTTTGAGATAGATTTGTAGGTATATTGCTTTAGTGACAGGTTGTCAGCCCATCGCCTTAATTACAATATACTGAAACCCTCGGATCCCTTAGCTGGTTTTTATGCCCGGGAGGAAATGGAGCTGGCACACTCTGTGTTTCTCTCTCGCTCCCAGTCCAGAATGGAAGTACTATATTCTATTGCACAACATAATAGTAATCTTTCATAGTACAGATAGTAACAGTACTGTGTACTTAATTATGATTATTGCTTTATCTAAATTTTATTGTTATTTTGATTATTGTATATTACACAACTTCCATGCTGGCCTGGGAGCGAGAGAAAAACATAGAATGTGCCAGCTGCCTTTCCTCCCGGGTATGCTGTAAACCAGCTAAGGGATCCGAGGGATTCAGTGTATTGCAATTTAGGCGATGGGCTGACAACCTGTCACTACAGCAATATACCTACGAATATATCTTAAATAACCCTCAAAACTTTGTCAGACGCGGCGGAACGACCGTTTTTTTGGTCGTTTACGCTCTGCCTACCCCATTAGGGATAAAGGCGTGATTATATGTATGTGTATGTATGTATGTACATTACTCCATGATTTCTTTAAATTGACGCTTAACCTGCCTTCTCACAAGACTGACTTCTATGCAAAGTCTTTCACAGTGCGAGCTATCAAGCTGTGGAATGAATTGCCCGAAGACATTCGACGTGCACCGTCTCTTGAGACCTTAAAGAGCCGAATTAAAAAACATTACTTGGAAGAAATTACTATCTGATCATTAGTTTCCCTTCACTTTTATCCTGTGCTGTTGCTGTCATTTCCTTCGTCTAGTTCTGATTGTAGTTTGCATTATCCTATTTTCCATTAGTGTAGTTTATTTTACAATATCTATATAGTAGCTTGTACCTACTTTATGTAGTATATGTAATGTAATGTAATGTATTTAGGATACATTTTACTAGGTTTGCACTATCCCGCTTACTGCTACGCATTTTTCTTTCACCCAAAGGTTGCCTGGAAGAAATTGCTACCTTAGCAATAAGGCCGCCTATGTTGTACTTGTTTTTTGTTGTGATCTGTTGTGTTGTATGATTTGTATTCTTACGTGCAATAAAGTATTGTTATGTTATGATTGGAAAGCCGTAACTCCTGCTCAGAAAGGTTACACTAAATATATGATTGTGTGTGTGTGTGTGTGTGTCTGTGTGCGTGTTCCCCTCTCTGCCCGGCGGAGTTATGTTTTGGTGCGTTGGATTCACGGCTTAAGAATGACAGAATTATCGTAATTTTCTGTATACCCTTATAAATAAGAAATATTTACAAATTAAGCGATGTTTACTTGATAAACTACTGAAATTATTATCTTAAATTATTGAACCAATATCGGTTGCTATTTTACATACATACATATAATCACGCCTTTATTCCTATTGGGGTAGCAGAGCGCAAACGACCGAAATAAAAGTCGTTCCGCCACGTTTGACAAAGTTTTGAGGGTTATTTAAGATAGATTTGTAGGTATATTGCTGTAGTGACAGGTTGTCAGCCTATCGCCAAAATTACAATATACTGAAACCCTCCGATCCCTTAGCTGGTTTTTACAGCATGCTCGGGAGGAAATGCAGCTGGCACATTCTTTGTTTTTTTCTTGCCCCCAGGCCAGCATGGTTGCTATTTTATGTTTGAATAAAACAATAGAGAAAGGAGATCATTATTTTTTGTTATAATTTCGCATAGGACCATACCTCTGTGAACTAAATTAAAGTTTGTTTATTTATTTATCTTAATTAATTGCTACCTTAGCAATAAGGCCTCCTATTTTGTACTTGTCTTTTGTTGTGTTGTATGATTTGTTTAAGACTTTTTCTGGAATAAGATCATAATTTTTCAAAGTCCAGGTTTTGATCAAAATCCTAGACTTTTGATCAAAAAACCGATTTCATCATAATCCTGCGACATATAGATTATCTACTTATATATCAATCAATTTCTTATCGACACATTTTATCGTTACATGCACATTATTTTTAGAAATCTCGCATAACAAAGACTATTTTTTTGGTACACATTAATTTGTTTATATAAAAAAAAATTAGTAAACAAAAAAATTGTAATGAACCATCATTTTGCAGATCTACTGTTAGTAATAGTGATAGTGATTTTAATTTCTTACGTATTGTACGGACTTAGTGTATTTCTTTTCGGTAAGTGCTTAAGAAAAATATATTTATGAGAATATCATAGCTAACGCCATCTATCGCTATGATTTGGAACTTGAATGACAATTTCACGTTTTAAGGGGATCCTTGGTGCACGCCAGCGCCCTCATCAGTTACAATTAATCATTACTTTAAGAAAACTAAATTAATCGGAAATCTGGTAGATCAGATTGAAGTATATGTACTAATATTTTATTTTAAGAATTATAATTTAATAATTCAGTGCTTACTGCAGTCACAGATCGCAAAAGTGCTAAAAGTTTTTCTCAGGAACGTTTTTCGCAAATTTTGATTTGTTACTACAACGAACTATAAGTTGCATCTTTAGGTACTAGGTTCTAAATAACCTTCATTGCTTTAACCTCAATCTGATAAACCGTATTTCCGATTGGTTGTGTTTTCACTGAATTATTAATTATTGACTCATGATGCCGCCACTTAGCACTAAAAGCCCCTTAAGAAAAAAGTATTTATAAAAATATCATTGCCACTATCGCCATCTATCGCTTTGTTTTATAACTTGAATGACAAAAGAGTAGGATTTACACCGCATTTTATCCGAAGGTGTTTGAATGTAGAACTCATTCAAAATCGGGATTTTACTGATGTCATATCTTACTACTAATTGTATATTTGATACTATTAGGTTATTAAATTGCATTAGATTATTTTCTTCTATGCTGGACTAGGAGCGAGAGAAAAACATATAATGTGTCAGCTGCATTTCCTCCCGGGCATGCCGTAAAAATCAGCTACGGGATCCGCGGGTTTCAGTATATTGCAATTAAGACGATGGGCTGACAACCTGTCACTACAGCAATATACCTATAAATCTATCTTAAGTAACCCTCAAAACTCTGTCAGTTGTGGCGGGACGACCTTTGTTTAGGTCGTTTACGCTCTGCCTACCCCATTAGGGATAAAGGCGTGACTATATGAAATGTAATGCACTATAACGGAACATCCTTCTTAATCACACACACACGTACACACACACACGTACACACACACACGTACACACACACACACACACACACACACACACACACATCATATTATTTAACAAGAAAACTTTTAAATTCATACCTTTTATAGTCTAAATTGTGTTAAACTTGTTTCTCTTACCTGCTGTAATATCACGTACACTGTGCGATATATTCGTCACTATGAACTTAGAATCTGTCTGCTCTATTGACGGTCGGGTGGGGGCCTGGTGCTCCGTGACACAGGTTTATCCTAGTATGGACACCAGACTCTCACAATGGAAACTGTGTAAACTTAATTTAATTGCCCTCGTACTTTGTGCTAAAGTGTTTCACTTGTGAGAGAAAATAAAGAATGTTATTATTATTATTTATTATTATTACTATATTAAATTGCACCATCTAATAAAAAAACGGTACCCTATTACTGAGACTCCGCCCTGTGTCCGTACGTCTGTTATCAGCTTATCAGGCTGCATGCCACGAACTGTGATAGCTAGAAAGTTGCTTGCATTTTCGCTAATTATGTATTTTTGTTGCCGCTTTAACAAAAAAAAAAAATAATAACAACAAATACTAAAAATATAATAAAAATAATATTTTAGGGGGCTCCCATAAAACAAACGTGTTTTTTTGCCGTTGTTGTATAAATTCTTCTTATAAATGCTGGTCTGGGAGTGAGAGAAAAACATAGAATGTGCCAGATGCATTTCCTCCCGGGCAAACTACCTACAAATCTATCTTAAATAACCCTCAGCACTTTATCAGACGTGGTGGAACGGCCTTTGTTTAGATCGTTTACGCTCTGCCTACCCCATTCGGGAGTATGACTCGAACTTAGATGTTCTTTTTTTAATATTATACAGAAGCTATGACCCAGTACAGTTCGATGGGTGCCTGGAACAAAACCACAATAGCCATAGTGGCAGTTTTCCTATCATGCTATTTTCATTATCTATGGATCCGAATACACCTCGTGTATTTTTTTCACGAATATTAAATGAACACTGGCTGATTTAGCAAAAGCGTTATGGGTATTGTCTCGATATTCCTCATTTAGAATTTGAATTTTGTTTACTGGAATAATGGTGCTATGTACAAAGATAAAAGTTTTTTTCAATGGTCTACAGGTAACAAGCATTACGGCTTTGTTCCCCGAAATAAACATGTATGCCGATTCACGATCACCATTACTGTAAGATAGTCGCTCAAAACCTTTACACAATATATTTAGTCGCTATGACAAACACATAAAGAATAAGGAAAGAGTGCGTGAGATAAAAGATGCTGAAAAACAAAACGTTACTGACTTGGAGACTATAGCAGTTTTTGATCTTGAGAAGGTTCTTTACATTCCAAGGTCAGATGTTGGGGTTTTCTATTACAAAAGAAAATATCCCGTTTATAATTTTACAGTGTTCGATGCAGGCCGTAAGCTGGGATACTGTTTTATGTTGCACATGAAAATAGCGAAGCGAGGAGCTATTGAAGTCGGGAGTTGCTTATTAAAGTTTTTTGAAAATGAACATAAGCGCTCGGTTTCCAAAATTTCACTGTATTCAGACGGTTGTCCCGGGCAAAATAGAAATCGATTTATATTTGCACTGCATTTATATGCAGCTTCAAAATATGGAATGACAATCACGCATCGATTTTTTGAAACCGGACACGGACACAACGAGGGTGATTCAATGCATGCTTGCATAGAGCGTGAGCTAAAGAAACAAAAAATTTTGTACACGCCAGAACAAATTTATGCTGTTGCAATGAATGCCAAAGTTAGTGGCGAGAAATATAATGTCGTAGAGATGGCTCAATCTGACTTTGTTGATATAAAAAAGCTCATTGAAGGACGAAACTGGATGCATGACTCAGAGGGAAATAAGATATTGTGGTCCAATGTTATGGAAGTGGTCTCTTGTCATACTCATGAGGGCATTCTACTTCTTCTACTTCTTGGTGGGACGGCTGCGTTGCACGCAGACGGGTGATCAGCTCCTGATGTTGGAACCATTTCACCCAATTCCCAGTGGTGGAGCACTGGGTTCACTGGTGCTCGGTCAGCGTCACCTCCTTGAATCTACCAGTGGCCCTGCAGAAGTGCAGAATGTCAAGTAAGGAAATGTTTTCTAAGTCCTTTGTCTCTAGTTTGTCAGTTCCTAAGTATTCCCATCTTGGCAGTGAGTAGCTAGGACATTCGGCTAAGAAGTGGAGACTACTTTCCTCCTGTCCGCACTCAGGGCAATTTGGGTTATCTATTAATCTCATAGTGTGTAGGTGTTTGTTCAGTCCGCAATGTCCTGTCAGTAACCCTACCAAGAGTCTGATATGTTTTTTACTAAGTTGTAGCAATCTACGCGTTTTTCTAAAATCTAGGCATTTTATGAAAAGCTTAGATTGTCGACATGACTGTAGGTTATTCCATCTACTGTTACTATCGTTTTTAATTTTTATATTAATAACGCCTTTTGTTGTTTGGCCTGGAATTGGTAGACATGGTTCAGGGCCCATGAAGGTTTCATCTGCCCCGGTCCTGGCCAGTTTGTTTGCTATCTCGTTTCCTTCGTTGTCTTGGTGCCCTGGCACCCAGGCAATTGTGATACTAGTTTTGGTACATAATCTGTTTAGAGTCAGTTTGCATTCCTTGACTAATGCAGAGGTTGTACAGGTTTTGTTCAACGCTTTTAATGCTGCCTGACTGTCACTATAGATTATGACTTCTGGTGTCAGTTCTAAATTTTCTAACTCGCCGGCGCACTCCAGGATGGCCTGCACCTCAGCCTGGAAAACGCTGGCGAATTTTCCTAAAGGTATTGTTCTATACAGACGTGGCGAGTTTTCTATGTAAATGCCCGCCCCCGATAATTTGGTGTTTTCTTTCCTAGATCCGTCAGTGTAACAGATCGTTATCGGGTTGTCTGTGTGGATTTTCTATTCATCTCTTGAACCTATGTGTATTCTGTACTTCTTATCAAAAATGTCTTGTTTCTGTATCAAATCGTTATTTGCAAGAATCATAGAGATATTTTGTCCTATCACCGAGTCTATCTTGACGTGCCCTTTGTCCAGATGGTTACCCTTCCAAGATTTAAAGGACTTCATTCTAAACCATTGTTCTAAGGCTACCTTCTTCACCTGTAGGTCAATAGGATAGACCCAGGATCATATTTAAGGCCGCTGTGGGAGTTGTTCTCATGGCCCCAGTGATCATCAGTGCGGCCAAGCGTTGGAACTGGTCCAGCGCTGTTTTATTCTTGATGATTGAGGCTCTATGCCACCATACCATTGCTCCGTAACTAATTCTGGGGAGAATTATAGCTTTATAGATCCATAGGACTATATGTGGCTTTATTCCCCATGTCTTACCGACGGCTCTTCTGCATTGCACTAAAGCCATCTTTGCTTTTTTGCTTGAGTTTTCTATGTGTGTGTTAAAGAGTAGTTAGATCAGAAACTATATTGTATTCATACCATTTACAGTATTTACGAGTACAGTTTTCAATTATATTTTAAAATTCATGTAATAACACTGCAAAACCCTTTTATTGTTTTCGCGATACAAATTTCAGAACTGCGCACAACGTTGCAATACGCTATTACTGTTTGCTTTCTATTTAATTTTACTGGAATAAAACCACAATGGACTCTTGCGGTAACGAATTTAAGTATATGAAACGGCATTATCGTTTTTATCGTTTTATTAATAATTACGTATGCACTAGATGTTTCTTTACTTGATAAATTACTCCAGAAAAAATAATACATCGATTAATATTCAAACCGTTATAATACGCCTCGTAGCTTAGTACTTATTCAAGATTTTCACTAAATCTTTTTTCCTGAAAAATTATGTTTTTTCTATTGCGGCTTTGTTCCAGGCACCCATCGAGTTAATTAATAAACTTTTATATACCGAAGAATGTTTTATCTTTATTTTATTATCAATACTTTACTTTATCTATACGTCATTTATGTAGGTACCTTCACAAACCAACCAATCACTTTTTATCAATACAAATCAATAATATCGTATATTCATTACACTTAGTACTGAAAAGACTTGTGTTTTGTGTACGTATATTATAATCAGTAAAAAAAATGCTAGATATGGATAAAGCAATAAAATTCGCTCATATATTTATAAATACGTTAAATGTGGTTTCGATTGGGATTTTAATCGGTTACTTCTTATACGGAATATATACTTACCTAAAAGGTAAGTCTTTTTTTTTGGTGTTGAAATTTGTAGTCTGTCCTGCATTTCATCTGTGTTATTTTTAATAAAATATTTATTATTTATATAAATTATACAAGTGAGCTTTCTATTAGCGGTGTCATCCGGTTGGGAATAAAGTGAAAAGTAGCCTATGTTACTTAAGGTGGACTTACACACGCACGCATACACACACACACTCTCTCTCTTTCTCTCTCACACACATAACAACGACAACAACAACAAAATAGTATACATATTTTTTTGTAGTGAGACAGACAGAATCTTTTTTTCTTTTTTTTTTCTCAATAGTTGTATGAGAGCAATGACCCGTTACGCTGAGCGATAAAATTGCATATGAAGTATACAGGGAGTAAGGGACAGAGTTCCTTCCGCACGCTGATAGGGGTTGCTCAGTCAACGAAACTGAATAACTATCAGCAGGATTTTTATCAGGAAGTGAAACTAAAATTAGATTCTACTCATGGCTTGATGAGATTTTGATTGCAAATGAGTTATATTTTGAGATAAAAAGCAGCCAATCTCCAATGTATTAAGGTTAGATCGCACTAGGACGTAGCTGGAGCGGAGCGACGACGCGCGACACGGCGCGACAAAATCTGTCAAAATGTATGAACTGACATTGCCACGCCGTGCCGTGCCGCGCCGATCCGCAGCAACTTCAGTGAGATACATCTCATACATTTTCATACAAATTTTAAAGTCGCATTTTTGAAAACGCCATACGATGATGATGATGATGATACAAATACAAAACTGTATATGCCGTCATCACCTATAATTGGGGTGGCAAGTAGCTTAAAATTTATTGTATGTATCCTCTTATTGTTATTTATTTATTTATTTGATAAGGTACAGGGTAAAACCTAACTTCTAAACATTGCCCCACAAAACTGTACATACAGTTTGACTGTGAGATCAGAATCTCGCTTAATTATACATTAGAATTTAAAAATATACTTATTACTAATGCTTTTCTTTAACATGATTTTAAATATAGATTTTTTATTTTCAGATATAATATTCTTAGGTAGACTATTCATTAAGTAAGGAAGGCGTTATGTCTATGTCTGTATTGTTGCTTACTGCTTGGTGATCAATAAAATAAAAAAAAATAAAAATAAGACTCATTTGTTGCGCAGTGCCGTGCCGCGCCGCTCTGCTGCAGCCACGTCCTAGTGCGATCTCACCTTAATAATTATCAACTTGCTAATTTTATCTATGTGTGAGTAGGTATAATATGACCAATATTTATTATCGACACATTTTATTGTGCGTCTACATAATTTATAAATATCTAGCATTACAAAGACATGTTCTTTGTGTAGATTAATAAATAACTTTAGTCACACGTTATCAGAAATTATAATGCGATTTTCGAATTTTGATTGGTTCGATATTATTGTAATAGCAATATTAGCGATTTTATTTTTAAACTTTCTGTACGCTTTAGGAAAATATATTTCATGTAAGTACTACTTTTTCTAATTTTTCTTTTGTGATTTATATTTATTTAAATGAATATTATATTATAATTAATTTAAGAGCCCGATGGTGTAGTGGATAGGGCCACTGCCTCCTGAGCGGGACCACCACGTACCAATGTGTATTTCGGTTTTCGAATTTCATATGTACGTTTATTCGGCGGTTTTTCCGTGCTTCGGAAGGCACGTTAAGCCGTTGGTCCCGGTTAATATCCTTTAATACCGTAGGTATTAGTCGTTAAGCCATGTCAGAGGCCAGTGTTTAGCATTGGCGGCTTGAAAACTCTGACCTAATCTAGGATTGGGTCCGGTTCCCCTTCTGAGTTGCGGAGGTCAGATGGCAGTCGCTCTGTGTAAAAACGAGGGTACTGCCTCGTTCAATCGCCTAGATTAGGAAGCCGACGCTGAGAGATACGGGATAAGGCTATGGAGATTATAATTATATTAAAACGGTTGGTAATATGGTTTAATGAAATTTTTAATGCGTATGATGTTGAGCTCGATTCTAGATTTGCCGGCTAAAACTAATATTAAAATATATTTGTCACTTTTCGACTAAAAACATTTGAAAAGCACAGGAGATCTATTCTCTCCGGTTTTTTATTTATTGTCAGTGGTTTTATGCGTTAACTGTCATTTTTATCCGCTGTCATATGATATAGCGGATAAAATTGACAGAAATACTGGGGAAACGTGCAAAAGCGCGTTAAAATCTAGCGGACAAAGTCTAAAACCATAGAGTATAAATCGTCTGTCCTTTTTCAATTTTATTATTTTGAAAGTGACAGTTATATTTTAGTTTTAGCCGGTGGTACCTAGAATACATACATACATAATAATCACGCCTTTATCCTTATCACTATTAATGGGGTAGACAGAGCGTAAACGACCTAAACAAAGGTCGTTCCGCCACGTCTCACAAAGTTTTGAGCGTTATTTAAGATAGATTTGTAGGTATTTTGCTGTAGTGACAGGTTGTCAGCCCATCGCCTAACTTACAATATACTGAAACCCTCGGATCCCTAGCTGGTTTTGGCCTCTCATTTCCACGCGCACCAACTGTTACAATTTGCCTGTAAAAATATTCTATTTTTGTAGTTTTATCAGCTTTTATCTATAAATAAGTAGATACATATCATCTATTATTTTTTTATCATTTCGGTACGCATTATATCCGGATACTAAGTGCTGGAAAGACTTGTTTTTTGTGTAAATTGACTAAACCCACATTTTTTTAAATTAAATATGGAGATGGGATTAACTTGGACACATAAAAGTATCATAATAGTATTTTCGATTTTGTTTGTGGCTATGTTTTTGTTTAATATGAGAAACATTTTCTACATTTTATTTACGCATTTGAAGGGTAAGTACTTAAAAAGTCATATATGATTTAAAAAAAAACGTATATAGAACGTGTAACATAAAGGGTTTATGCACCCGAAAGGATATGAACTATCCCATGAAACTGAACAACTTTCCCAAAGGAACATAGGTCGAAAAACGAAAACAGAGGCTTGGATCCCTATACTACAAGCGCTATCAGCTGATGCATTTTGTATGGAAGGTCAAACCATTTTTTTCTTACTTTGACCTATGTTTCTTTGGGAAAGTTGTTCAGTTTCATGAGCTGGTTCATATCCTTTCCGGTGCATATACCCTTTCTGTTACACGTTGTATACCGGGTGTAAGGGACAGCGTCCCGCAAACTGATAGAGGTTGCTCAGTCAACGACACTGAACAACTTCCACCAAGAAATTCTTTTATTATTATTATTATTTTTAGACGGACAGGCAGTTGGAACAACTGATAAATGCTCGCATCCAGCTTTAATTATTTGACTTTTTCTTTTGGTCAATAGTGTGTTTGTCTAGTAAGTTTTTGAATTAATTAACATTTGGCGCCGAAACCACTTCTTCGGGTAATTGATTCCATCCTTTCACAACTCTATTAGAGAAACTCTTTTAGGAAGAAAAAATGGCCTTTCCATACAAATTGTCTGAGGTGGACATTTTGTATGGGAAAGCCAATTTTTATTTTCAGTTTGTAGAACGCTGTCCCTTACACCTCGTATGTAACTGTCTATCACAGAAGTCTGTCTTGACTCTACTTTTGTAATTTTGGTACCGAATTATTTAAATATTTATAACTAGGTTTTTGCCACGTGTTTTTATGAAAAATCTATTATTTTTATCAAGAATAATTAATAAAAAAAAAATTGTACGGTCTTAGCGCTGACAATACACTATTAAATATTTATTCAAAAGAATTCCTGTAATCTGTACTCTTAATTAATCAGTAGCTAGGTACGTTTCTAAAAAATCCTTATGTCTAAATCTAAGGAAGTGACAGAGAAAAGTATTCAAAATGTCTATACTTTGCTAGTTATGATTTTTTCACGAGTGTGAGCGACTGTTGGCACATTTAATCGGCTTGACAGTAATCCATCACCGTTCCAACTTTCATAGTTGATGAATATTGTATACTCGTACGTATGTACTTTATACTTATGTATATTTAACGTTAAAATATCAACTCTATGTAACACGATACAAAGCTCGAAATCGATTTTAATACTTTATTGTATGTTGAGTTGGTGTAGTGTGCGGTGACCTTTATCATGATAACTAGCGACCCGCCCCGGCTTCGCACGGAAATTATAAGTGTCTCCTTAATATATTATACATGTATTATACATATAAACCTTCCTCTTGAATCACTCTATCCAATAAAAGAAACCGCATCAAAATCCGTTTCGTAGTTTTAAAGGCATACAAATGAATATAGGGACAGAGAAAGCGACTTTGTTTTATACTATGTAATGAAATGATCATAATACCATTAATGTGTAAAAGTGTAACAAACTTTAGCACCTACTCATATTATCATAGATAACGTATAATTTTCATATGTTGTTCCCCAAAGTACCTAGATGATTCATAGATATAATTTTTATTGCTGATGCAATACAGGACATATAAAAAAAAATGTACGTGATAGGTATATACTGTGATATGAAATCAAGTCTTCTTCTTAGCGAGTGGATTCTCGAGTCGATAGACCCGATGAACCCTGGTGTCAGAGTTTTCAAAACACCTAGTAGCACAGGTATTTAGACCTCTGACATGGTTTGAATTACGACCACTATCAAAGACAGCGACCAGGACCGGCGGCTTAATGTGCCCTCCAAAGCACGGAATCCTTTTATTTTGCGGACATTCAGTTTATTCAGCCTGCAATGTCGTAACCAAATTGGGGTAAACATCACACAGTGATAAATTGACAAATATTAACTTTGTGTTTCCCCCCCTGGGCATCGAACCCAAGACCTCCGGAAAAATAAATATAAATAAATATTAAATTATGTGCGAAGGTTAGAGGTCCTATACTGATCTTTAATTTGTTATATTGTGACTTATTTTTGACCTATATTGATTTTGACTTTGACCTATATTGACGTTAAATTTGTTATATTGTGACTTATTTCTGACCTATCGCTGTTATGTGGTTGCAAACATGAATCAATTTCATAACCCCTTGGCAATGTATGTATGATATATACATATAATCACGCCTTCTTATCAATGTAATACATTATCTTCCATCTTTGGCACTTAATAATATAAAAAGGAAATATTTGTATTTTTGTATGTTTGTAAGTAATAAATACAATACAATAAAAGATACTTAATTGCACAAAGAAACACAAATACACACAGCAGAATAGTAAGGAACAGATCAGTACAATATAGGCGGCCTTATTGCTAAAGCAGCAATTTCTACCACGCAAACTTTGGGTATTAGGATAGTACATAGCAGAAAGCGGGATAGTGCATATCTTAATACTTAAACAATATAAATATATAACTAAAATAAACGAATATACATTTATAATAAACTAATACATATTATGCTAATGGGAGACAGGATAAATATCGAATTATTATTCTCTTAGAATCGTCTTGTTTGCTCTTTAAGGCCCGTAATTATAAACAGTACTTGAGACTAACAGCTAGTTTGAGTTCGTATCAGAAACGTCATTTCAGTATAATGTGGCCTGTCAAATTTCTACTTAATATTATTCTCAGATTCTGGCCCTTATGTGTTAATTGTTAAATATATTAAATGCTTTATTAAAAAAATATTTAAAGAAATCTTCTATATCAGCGGGTGAAACCACTGGCAGAAAGCTAGTAATTTATATTTATCAAAGATTTTTTTGATGCAATATATGATATAATTCATGTAATATATATATATATATATATTTGAAAACATTTTATTGGCTGATATATTTCATTAGTTAATCAACATGTGATATTAGCAGTTGAGTTTTATTAATATATAAAAATATAATCAACATTTATATATATATTTATATATTATGTTGAAAGTGTGATTAAAACAAAAATGTATATAAGGTGGACACGTTTAGCAATTAATGTTTTATTTATAGTTTCAATTTTTATCTTATATACTATTATTAAGCTGATTTTGAACAGATGTATCGGTAAGTAACTCTCTAAGGCCCGTATTGATGAACAGCACTTGAGATTGACAGCTCGTTTGAGTTCGTATCAGAAATGTCTTTTCCGTACATTATGGCCTGTCAAATCCATACTCAATACTGCTCTCAATCTTGAGATCGCTTTGTAAATACGAGCCTAATTATGCTAATGCGAAATCACAGTGATAGATTGATAGATATATTATTTATTACCATATAGTTATTGCAAGGATATGAAAAACAAATGGAAACAAGATAACAACAATGAAGACGGCCTTATTGCTATGGTAACAATTTCTACCAGGTAACTTTGGGTTGTAGTAAATGTAGACAATGTGGGAAAATGCAGTACTACCTATCAAGTAGGTAGGTACGTATAGCTACTTGCTTCTCCGCATCCACTACTGTGAAATTAAATTTAAATATTATCATTCTAAAACTTCGAAGGACATAATCATAAAACTTACGGAAATAACGGTAATATAGTTGTTATAGGTTATTGTTATATTATTTACGAATATAGACCTTCCTTATCTGGACTTCCTTGATCTGGACCTTGGAATGAACCTTACTCTTTAATAGCTTGAAAGGCCTTATGGCCTTTCATACATACATACATATAATCACGCCTTTATCCCTAATGGGGTAGGCAGAGCATAAACGACCTTAACAAAGGTCGTTCCGCCACGTCTGACATGGTTTGAGGGTTATTCAAGATGGATTTGTACGTATATTGCTGTAGTGACAGGTTGTCAGCCCATCGCCTACATTGCAATATACTGAAACCCTCGGATCCCTTAGCTGACTTTTACAACATGCCCGGGAGGAAATGCAGCTGGCACATTCTAAGTTTTTCTCTCGCTCCCAGGCCAGCATGGAAGTTATGGCCTTTCAGGGATGAATTTCATGAACATGAACACAAAACGCATCGGTTTTTTACAACTGTTTCGTCTTCATTTCAACTCATCAGATGCGGAAGTGACCAAATAACAGTTGGTTTGCAAGTGCTTTGTTCTTATAAGCTTAGCTTGTTTGAATTGGAACGGAATCCAACTCTTTTGGAGCAGCCGTTAGGCATGATGTTCGCAGAGTGGTCCTCCCCTTTCGCACTTGAATCTCTGTCGAGAGCATTGTTTAGCGTGAAGGGCCTTATGGCCTTTCAGGAATGAGTTTTTAATACTGCAATATTAAAATCAATAAATATATTACCATGAAAGGAGTAAATAATGATCTCTTTGAACTCAACTTTTTTCTCCAAGGAACATAATAGACATAGGATATGTTTATTTTTTTCACTTTTTTACATACATACATAACAATCACGCCTTTATCCTTAATGGGTTAGGCAGAGCGTAAGCGACCTAAACTAAGGTCGTTTAGCCACGTCTCACAAAGTTTTGAGGGTAAGATATATTTTGTAGATAAATTGCAGTAGTGACAGGTTGACAGCCCATCGCCTAAATTACAATACACTGTAACCCTCGAATCCCTTTTGCTGACTTGTACAGCATGCCCGGGAGGAAGGGCAGCTGGAACATTCTATGTTTTTCTCTCACTCCCAGTTCAGCAAGGAAGAAAATCTTCCTATCATAAATTAGCTTAGCTTTAGCTTGGTAAAATTAGTTCATATGCATATAAATATATATACGAGTACCATTTAGCTTAAAGGGAGACACCAATCACTATACCGTTTAAAAAAATGTTTGTGATGCCCAAATAAATTTAATTTAATTTAATTATTTTTATAAAAGTCATATTTTAGTGTACGGTATCCATAATTTGTAACACCGTGTATTACTGTCCATGACATTCGACGTGATAAGAAACAAAATTATCTTTTAGATTTGGTTATCATTTAATAGTTAAAGACGCGTTCTTATAAAATAATCAATAATGATATAATCTAAATCCAAATTTGTTTTTCCTTTAGTCTACGTACTTTTATCAGAAGGTGCAAAAGTGATTATAAATTGATATAATTGTCAAATTTTAATGGGAGTATTTTAATAATGTTTCCTTCGTTAATATTTTGGATGGCGATTCTCCTTGTAATTTTCTTCATTGTCGCTATTAATGAAGCCAAAAGTAAGTAGAACTATTTTTTTAAAGTATTTTTTCCATATTTTACTGTATTTATGTCATTCTTAATATACTCGTATAAATCACAATCACTACATAGTATAAAACAAAGTCGCTTTCTCTGTCCCTATATCCCTATATATGCATAAATGTTTAAAACTACGCAACAGATTGTGATGCGGTTTCTTTTAATGGATAGAGTGATTCAAGAGGAAGGTTTATATGTATAGTACCTACATGCATAATATTTCTTCCATGCTGGACTGGGAGAGATAGAAAAACATTGAATGTTCCAGCTGCCCTTCCTCCCGGGCATGCTGAAGAAGTCAGCAAAAGGGATTCGAGGGTTACAGTGTATTGTAATTTAGGCGATGGGCTGACAACCTGTCACTACAGCAATACAAATCATTACAATCTAAAATTTGCCCTCATTTTTTGTCAGACGTGGCGAAAGCGCCTGTTACGAGGGGTTTTACGCTCTGCCTACCACGTAAGGGATAAAGGCGTGATTTTATGTATACGTATGTATATGGAAGAGAAACACTGATAATTTCTGTGCGAAGCCGGGAGGTCGCTAGTAACTTATAAAAATAATTTGCAATGCCACAAATTGTATTCTGTTTACAAATATTATAATGTAAGATCTTTGCGTTTCTGTAAGAACAATTTGTTTTCAACTGAGGTTTACGTTATTTGACTTTAGGTATTTTATCGATAAATCTTTTTTTTAGCTGTCAAACTAAATATTATTCGGGTATAATTATGCACTTACGAAAAGTGACTACTTATAAAACGTTTTTGTCTACCTTTCTTATCCTATACGGAACGAAGTATATTTCTACAAATTCTACCGAAAAAATATTTAAAAGAACAGTTTTCAAATATTCCTAGCAGTTGACAAATGTATAAATGTAAGTTTGGTGCAGTGTGGTGCCTAGCCTGGGGTAGTCCCAACACAAAGCAAACCTTATCAAAACCGATGTCTGATAAATGATAAACATTAGTTTTATCTTTTATCGACGTAAAATTGGTTTTGACGGGTTGAATTAGTTTATATCAATTTATAGTAGTCCATGCTGGACTGAGAGAGATAGAAAAACATAGAATGTTCCAGCTGCCCTTCCTCCCGGGCATGCTGTAGAAGTCAGCAAAAGGGACTCGAGGGTTACAGTGTATTGTAATTTAGGCGATGGGCTGACAACCTGTCACTATAGCAATACAAATTACAATCTAATATTGCCCTCAATTTTTGTCAGACGTGGCGGAAGCGCCTTTTACGAGGCGTTTAACGCTCTGCCTACCCCGTAAGGGATGAAGGTGTGACTATATGTATATGTATGTATGTATGCAATTTATAGTACAGTTGTAACGTTTTTTTTAA
Source organism: Scrobipalpa costella (assembly GCA_949820665.1). Taxonomy (NCBI): domain Eukaryota; kingdom Metazoa; phylum Arthropoda; class Insecta; order Lepidoptera; family Gelechiidae; genus Scrobipalpa; species Scrobipalpa costella. Next base: position 13,274,330 of record OX463318.1, read on the forward strand.
TACTATTTACGAACTATGTTTTTTCTTATAGTTATCGCATGTATATGTATAGGTCTTATTCTCGGATTCGGGGATGGCGGTAAGTTGAAATCATGTTATAAACAAAAAATCCTATGTTTTATTATTGCATTCGTTGCATAATTAAAAAAATATTAAAAAATACAAAATTTATTACGGCATAGGTCAAAGAAGTTGTTCGGTTAAGTACTTAATTTTTGAAAGACATGAATACATACATACATATAATAACGCCTTTATCCCTATTGGGCACCTAACCAAAAGTTGTTTCGTCACGTCTGTCAAAAGTATTGAGGGTTATATAAATAGATTTGTAGGTACATTGCTGTAATGACAGGTTGTCAGCCTTTCGCCTAAATTACAATACATCGAAAACCTCGGATTCCTTAGCTGGTTTTTACAGCATGTCCGGGAAGAAATGCAGCTGGCACATTCTATGTTTTTCTCTGGCTCCCAGGCCAGCATAGAATAATGAAAGTCGTTAATAAATATTTATAAAACCGAAAATACGTTGTGATACCCCCCGTGTTGAAGGAATCAACTAGGCTGTAATGATACTTCAACCCCTGGACTGGGAGCGAGAGAAAAACATGAGAATGTGCCCGCTGCATTTCTTCCCGGGCATGCTATAAAAACCAGCTAAGAGATCCGAGGGTTTCAGTATATTGCAATTCAGGCGATGAGCTGAAAATCTGACACTACAGCAGTATACCTACAAATTTATCTCAAAATTTTGTCAGACATGGCGGAATGTCCTTTTGTTTTGGAGTTTACGCTCTGCCTACCCCATTAGGGATAAAGACGTGATAATTTGTATGTAGATTAGACATAGACTGACAGCGTCTTGCGATTTCCCGTTTGTGAAAATTATTGTTTCGTGTTAATATGTTTTTACCAGCTAGAGACTTCGAGTATTCTGTTAAAACTTTAGGAATCATCATCTCCCTAGCCTTATCCCGTATCTTACGGGGTCGGCTACCTAAACTAGGGGATTGAACAAGCGGATTTGGTTTTTACACAGAGCGACTGCCATCTGAACTCCGCAACCCAGAAGGGAAACCAGACACAATCCTAGATTAGGTCAGAGTTTTCAAGCCGCCAATGCTTAGCACTGGCCTCTGAAATGGCTTAACGTCTAATATCTACGGTATTAAACGATATTTACCGGGACCAACGGCTTAACGTGCCTTCCGAAGCACGGAAAAAGCGCCGAATAAACGTACATATGAAATTCGAAAACCGAAAAACACATTGGTACGTGGTGGGATTCGAACCTCGACCACCTTACACCATCACCGATACACCATCGTGCTCTCACTTACTTTATTAGGAATATAAGCGTGATTTTATGTGTAAATCTAATTACTGAAGTTATATAAAAGTTTCGTCTAACTTTTTAACTTTAATATAAATTGACAAAAACATGACATCAATCGATCATATATTCATCAATCATTTTTTTTTTTTTTTTTTTTTTTTTAATATTTGATAGGCAATCATTTGTCCGCCATCTCACGTGATGGTAAGTGATGATGTAGACTATGATGGAGCATGATTGCCTAGAAAATGCCTGTTCACTCTCGCCTTGAAAAGGCCCAGGTTATAACGTTCCGGAAATAGATCCGCAGGCAGGGAGTTCCACACTTTGGCCGTTCGCAATAAAAATGTAGAAGCGTACCGCTTTGTGCGAAAACTTGGAATGTCGACAACATAAGCATGGAATCCCAACCGGCGTCTCGTACCCCGGAGATGGAATGGGGAGGGGGGTATCAGGTAATCATACTTTATGACGTAGGTAATCAACTGATTAAAAGATAGAAACAGAACATTAACCTCTTCTTAAATGTTCTCTCCGTCATTGGTACACATCACTTAGGTTGTGTACACTATTCTTTAGGAGTTTTAAATATAGTTTTTGTACACATTTTCCATTTGATTTGTTAAACAAAAATAATTTGAGTTATAAAAACAAATAAGGCGCTTAAAAAGTTAGTAGTAAGATAGATCTCGACATACTGAATAGTAATTAAATAGTAATATAATTTAATTTTTAAAACAATAAAGAATATAATAGTAAAAGTATTAGTAAAATTCATGTACTTATATCGCAATTATTAATAAAATATCGTATTTATTATTACTTATATCATATTTTTCTTTACTTCCATGCTGGACTGGGAGCAAAAGAAAAACATAGAATGTTCAAGCTGCATTTCCTCCCGTGCATGCTGTAAAAACCAGCTAAGGGATCCAAGGGTTTTAGTATATTACAATTTAGGCGATGGGCTGACAACCTGTCACTACAGCAATAGACCTACAAATCTATCTTAAATAACCCTAAAAACTATGTCAGAAGTGGCGGAACGACCTTTATTTAGGTCGTTTACGTTCTGCCTACCCCATTAGGGATAAAGGCGTGATTATATGTATGTATGTATATTTATCTTTATCCTAATGGATATTTTATCATGACTTCCGTTATGGTGTGTAATGACTCATTATAGTTAGAATAAAATTTATCAAATACGTGACGAGATGAAAAAGAATCTTATTTGATTATTCTGAATAATATAAACTGACGTGACTCAGTGATAGGGACTTCCCCGATATACGAACTTTTTAAATATATTTAAATTTCATTTTGTATATTTGTTGTTTCTCATATTTTAGAATCATAACTACCTTAAAAGTTAAGTGGTTGATAGTATTTTTTAAGCGATTACAGTATTTAAGATACAAAGAGTTAATTATTCAACAAGATCACGATATAAGCTATTGGCTACTAAAATATATTTTGCGTCTATCTCTCAATTTACTTTAATTCTCTTAACTCGCGTGTCAAATAAAATAAATCAACAATAGTTTGCATTAACTATTTTTAAAACATAATTGGTTTAGGCTACAAATAAAACTATAAATATGCCTAATAATAAATTACAATATTAAACTAGGCACAAATATTTAAATCATTAACTGACAAAACATATTTTCAACACTGTAATTCATTGATAAACTACTACATGAAATTGATAAAACTTTCGTATCTTTTATAATTACAATATATAGCATGCATTTATATTTTTTTGTTATTCAATATGCAGTCTATGTGGAGTGCTCATGAGAAAGTGGTTCTGGCTGTCACTGTATTTTTAATATTACTTCCAATATTTGCCTTAATATATACTTGTTGGTATGCTATCAGTAAAGGTTGGTATAATAAAATTTTGTAGTATATTCAAATTGTTTATTCAAATTTTATTGTAATTATAGTGATAAAACATGTATAAATCGTAGGAGCGACAAGTCTCACGCTCAAATTATTTGAGTAAATTGGCTTATTACGATTTATTCTATTAATTTGGGGGGAGGAATTCAGTTTTTTTTTCTTTTATGTCATATTTTTTGACCTGTCATAAAAACCACAAGATATACTGAACTAAATTACTAAGCGCATAAGTATGAATAACTAAGTGCCAACAAAATATTTTCAGAACGGTAATCATAATCACTGATAAAATATAATCTCAATCAAATCGTATATTCATATCTATATAATTACAATAAATTTGCACGCTTTAATCATATTTTTGTAGTTGAATATGTCGAGTTTTCCGCAGAAAATCTCTCTGAGTATTGTCGTAGTAATAATAATTGTAGTAATATTCATATCATATACTTGTTACGACGCGCTCACTAAAGGTTGGTGTATTATTTTTTTAGTAATTGAAAGTGCAAATATAGTGCCGTTTTGCATCGTTCGTGCATGTGCACTTAGCGTGTGGGGTAGTGGTGCACATAACTCAAAAGTAAAATTGCTTGGGCGTGCAAGTGATTACAGAAAAATTGTATAAAAAGCAGCAAAATTGAAAAATATCACAAATTATGAATGGATCTATAACTCATTCTTTAAATTCGGTGAGAGGATGTTGTCTAACTATTTTTTAATTTTATCGTTTACATCATAATCACAGTTGTTTCCGAAAATGATTTCTGCTTTCTTTAATAATGTTGTTTCTAAATTCATAAAAACATGCCGTATTGGATACTGGGTGTTTTCTATACAAATTGTCTGATTGTGAAAGTTGTTTGGTATCGTTGACTGAACAACCCTTTCAGTTTGTGGGAAGCTGTCCGTTACAGTCCGTATATAATAAATGTAATAATTTCGGAACCAGTAAAAGTAATTTATGACATTGAGTTTTTAATATGTTGTTAGGATGACTCATTTTTTGTGTCTTATCTTTTATGGACGTAGTAGTTAATTGTGATAGATTTTCGGAAAATGCCAGTTCCACTAGTTAGACTATTTTGTCAATTGGTACCAAATAGTTTTATAATTTTTTGGAATAAGTTTTGCTAACATAGTCCTTTCAAATATAATATCTCAGTAACCACAATCTGAAATATTTGTGATATTGTCATTGATATCTTGAGATTAAGTGATAAATCGATCAAAAAAGTCCGGTTTCACGTAGTCGAATGTTTGATCTTCTTCTATTTCGCTGTTTTGTAAAAATATATATTTAAAAAGTATTTAAAATGGGTGTCAAAATGAGTTTTAGTTTTGATAACAGTTGGAAAATCCTGTGGCACGGAAGGAAGTGAAAAGTTTGCGTGATTGTGCATTCGGATAGTTTGTTAAGTCAAATTATTTTGAGTGATTTGAAGTGATAACGGCGCTCAGCTGATTTGTATGTCAAATCAAAAATAAGAGTGATCCTAGAAATTAAAATATTGCTATATATTATTAGGTGTAATAAATAACAATACAAACAAGTAAATCTACAAAGAAAAATATAAGCTTCAAACTACAAAGGCTGAAGTAAAAGAATATAATTTAACTGCAAAAGAAAAAAGACCATATAAAATGCCACCAATTTACGGAGAAGCGGACTATGACGTCACAACTGATAGAGACTATGATGACAATATAATTCCTCCAGAATATGAAGAACCGAAAGTTGACGGCAGCTTGTCACAGATGGCGTTTATGTACATGATCGTCTTGGTAGCCATGCTGCTGACTTGGCTTCTAGTTTTCTTCTGCCTGAGAATAATCGCCTTAAGTAATATCTAGTCTCTTTGCATTTCATCAGTTGTCTTCCATGCTGGACTGGGAGCGAGAGGAAAACACATATTTTGTCAGATGCATCTCCTTCCGGTCATGCCGTAAAAACCAGCTTAGGGATCCGAGGGTTTCAGTATATTGCAATTAAGGCAATGGGCTGATAACTTGTCACTACAGTAATATCCCTACAAATATATCTTAAACAACCCTCAAAACTTTGACAGACGTGGAGGAACAACCTTTGTTTAGGTCTGCCTATACCATTAGGGATGAAGGCGAATGTATGTGTACATTTGTATTTTATCAGAAATTATCATTTCTGGTTGACAGGACACTGAAATCTTGTTGATAAGTTAGGTTAAGAGCCACGTGACGTAGTATTTGACTTTCACAATCAGATATCTAAGTATTATAGTTTTATTTGCGTTCGTTCTTGGTTCTGAAATAGATTTACTCTTGGAAAACTCTAGGAAGCAATTGAATTTACTCTGTCTGTTTTTATGCGGGGTATAAGGGACAGTGTCCCGGAAACTGATAGGGGCTCCTCAGTCAACGTAACTAAATAACTATTAGAAGGAATTTTTTTTCAAGTAGTGAAAAAATATATTTAGTTTTCCATACAAATTGTCTGATTGAGGTGGTCATTTTGTATGGGGAGCTCAATTCTTTTTTCATCTCCTTAAAGAATTTCCTGTTGATAGTTGTTCAGTTTCGTTGACTGCAATTCCTATCAGTTTGCGGGACGCTGTCCCTTACACCCGGTAGGTTGTGGGTTCAATCCCCGTATAATGCAAACATTTGTGTGTGCATTAACAAATGTCAGTGTTGTGTCTAGCCGTTTATGTCCATAATATTTATATAGGTAGATTAGGTTGTCATAAAACTAAAAGATCCAATATATATATAAGAAACGTATCAGTTACCTTATTCCCATATTACAAGTTTTGCTTGGCATTGAACAAGAATAACATTGTGTGAAGTTAATAGTATATTTAGTAATTGAAACAAAACATAACAAAGGATATATGTTTACCCTTCCTATGAGCATCACTGATAAATTGAGTAAATACGTCAATTCACATCGCGATATAAATGAATAAATTTATTTAATCTTCATTGATCCCGTTCATAAAGATTGCGTACTCGTATCTAACATATTCATATTTTATGTCAGTTTCTAGTTTAATCCTAATCCATTTGCGAAAAGATATGAAGAGTGTAAAGTTACTTTATTTATTTACTAGTCAAGTGATTTCAAATAAATTAAAAATAATAAAAAGTAATAATGTCAGATATTGAGTCAAGTGAATCGAAATAAAAAATTGCAATAAAACTTTTGGCGTATGCAAATTTAAATCACTCCATTTGGTTCTTATTATATCTATGTTTTATATTTTTTTTAAAAACAGTGCCTAAACAACTACAAATAAATCAAATAAAAAATGTTTTATTAATCATTTAAACGATATTTTTTTTTATTCCTAGCAGTACATGCTAAAAAATACTGTTATTATTTTATATTTTGCAAAGAACTTTAAAATCAATATTTGTAGATATACATTTTCGTTTTTTTATGTAACTACGAAGGAATTCCAAATCTTTGTATTTTTTTGGGCAATGTGTCATTAATTTAACTTTTTCACTGACATTATTATTCAATAGTGTATGTACGACAGGATTTTATGTAGTACTATCGTCCACACAAGATAAAAATGTCTCCTTTGTGTCATTTGTTTAGACATTATTAAAGTTTCCAATTCCGACAGATATTTACATAATATTTTGGTAATATTGTGCTCAAAAAGACAGTGTATAAAATGGATCCGACTAAACTTATAGAATACTCTATGATTATGAACGTTTTTCTCGTGACATTAGTGTTTTTCGTTACGGCGATCATTGTGACATTTCTTGTGTTGTGTATACGAACACTAAATTTAGGTAAAGATACTAATTTTCTATTTTAATGAAGTAACTGTTTCGTTTTTAGTAGATAAATCTTTTGAAATCTTTAGATTTTTTTTACTGGGATTCGTTATTTTTGAAAATCAATATTTTCTAGGTTTAATTTTTTATCAAGCATATTATTTGACATCCCTATTATACCTGCATTATTATCATCATGTCAATTTACTGCTACAGAAACTCCTTCAGTATAATTTAAATGGCCGCGCTACGTTGTCTATCCTACATCGAATTAAAAAAAAAATCTTATTACATTTTATATTCCCATCTTGGTATTCTTCTCTTCAATCCTCCTGTATATTTTTATAAAAACATCTTTACTCAAAACATGTGTCTTCTCTTTCCAGGGCAGAAGACGCGAAGTCCGCAGGAGCGCAGGATGTATGCAGGGGGGGCCCGATCGCGCCCGACCTCATTCGCGTCTCAGGAGCCGACTATATACGTTAGCCCTGCTAATTTACCACCACCGCCCAAGTATGGTAAGCATCTAGCTGCTAAATTCTACCTTTTTATCCCGGACGCTTTTATACGTCCACCAGAAGCCGACTAAATACGTCAGCCTGGCCTCCAAAAACTTACCACCACCGCCCAAGTATGGTAAGCATCATCAAGCAGCTACATTATACTTTTTTACTGTGGCCGTCTTTATACGCATCCAGCATCTAGATTCGAGCTTGATATAGACGTATATATATAACGTCCTTGAATGGGCGACTGTAGAACATGTAACAGAAAGAGTAGATGCACTCGAAAGAATGTGAATCTGCCCATAAAACTGATAAATTTTTCCCTAAGGAACATAGGTCGTAATAAGAAAAACAAGTATGTCCTTGCATAAAAAATGCATCAAGTACAGTACAGTGCAGGAGTCGGATTTTTGAACCGCTCGTATGAAAACTGAAAACGCATAATCAAAATCATTCGTGTACGAAATAAAATTGTATTACACACGATTTTACGTATTTTTGAAGCAGTAGAAATCTGTGTTGCCAATAAAGTCTAATCCCATAAATTGTTTTCGTTCTACGCAGAAATACACCACCACTACCACTAACAAAAATTGATGATTTTAAAAACTGGAATTGAATCGCAGAGAAACGGAACGTAAATTCAAGTAAATTAAAAAGTTAAAGTGTCACTTGTCAAATGATTGTCTGTCAGAGTCAGACCATAGACTACTTAGGTTTCGAGTAGTAGAAAAGAAAACGAGTGGTTTGGACCACTCGTTGAAGAGTACGTATGAGTATTCAAAAATAGTGATTTAAGGATTTCGTATGCGAATGTTGCTTTTTCGTGTGCGAATTCAGATACGAGCGGTTCAAAAATACAAATCCAGGTATTTCTGAGTGCACTAAGATATTCAGCTATTAAACAACAATCTCAAGCACACAATTTATGTTTAACGATTTTATTATTTTATCAATCACACATTTTCAACCAAATATTTCTCCCAATTACAGAGAGTATGGCACCACCCAGCTACGAAGAAGCGGTTGGAGTCCATACCTACCCTCAGCTTCAGCAGCCAATCACAGCACCGATCACTACAGCCATCAGAACTGAACGTGAGACCAGGAACAATGCTACCTCCAGAGCTTCTGGTAGCTCTCCATCAAATGATATAACCATTGCCAACGAGAGAAGAACTTCAGTAACAGTTGGCTTATCAGCGTGAAAACATCCGATGCAAGAATAAACGTGACATCCAGTGTCAAACTGGCTGGTAGATTGTTGTGATTATTTGTGATCGTACTCAAAATTTATTGGGACTTTGTCAGGAAATATGTTCATCAAAAAGTAAAAAAAAATCTGTAAGCAAATTACAAACCAAATGCAAAATTAATTATATACACGTTCAAAATTCTACCATCTTATGAATCATGTTTATTTTTTTTCTGTCAAAAGGATGGATAAATTTATCTAAAGAAATTTTGGTATTATTAAACATTAAATGCCAGCAGATATAATATAAAAAAATGAGTAATAAATAATAATTTAAAGTAATATGTAAAGTAAAAATATTGTTCTAATTTTTTAGACAAGTTAAATTAATATTATATTTTTATAATTATTATCTACAAAGTCCCAATAAACTGATTGTTAGAATGTGCTTGCTAGTCCAGATATCTATATGATGTCATCAGTATTTCGATATCAAAATCGATTGATAAAAACCTATATAAGTTCCGGCCTCGTGCGATTTGATTATATAAAAGTACTGGATACGAAATTATATAACTTAAAAAATACAAAACTATTAAGGTGTTATATATTTCTAATGCAGACGAGAATAGTCATATTTTAAGATATGTCATAAGAAGTCTTTATAAATGGTAATAGTGGGCACGATTCTAGATACCACCGGCTAAAACTAAAATTTAAATCTATCTGTCACTTTCATAATAATAAAATTGAAAAAGGACAGGCGATTTATACTCTATGGTTTTTCACTTTGTCCGCTGATTTTGACACGCTTTTGCACGTATTCAGTATTTCTGTCAATTTTATCAGTTATTTATGATAACGCATAAAACCACCGACTATAAATAAAAAACCGGAGTGAATAGATCTCCTGTCCTTTTAATAATGTTTTTAGTCTGAAAGTGACAAATAGACTTTAATTTTAGTTTTAGCCGGCAAATCTTTTTTTTTAGAGCCCAGTATTTTATGGATAACCAAAAATGTTACTTTCTAAAGTATTTAAAAAGTAACATTCGTAACAACCGTGAATTTTGGTTACACAAAACTACTATACAAAATCTTCAAACAATAACACTCGCTTTTTAGCAGTCATGTAAATCGATGCCAAAGTACTAAAAAAATATATATCATGAATTGTTAAATCAAATAAAAAACACTTATCGTTAATATTAATTAAGGCTGGCCCTTAAATTGTGCTTCCTACGATGGTAGGTAAAAACTATTATAAACCACCTACTAAGCCTCTCAGAGGCTGACGTGATGACAGAATGTTTACAAAATCTTTTCTTGGAGAGGTAAATGACAGGTTGTCAAAGTAGTCTTTAGAGGACGAAAGACATTTTGATAGCCAAATGGCATCTTAAAACTTACTTCAATAGTACATTTTAAAAACATTGTATATAATTTATTTTTATACTGTATAAAGGTAAGACTGTTAAGTTGTATGTATTATAAATGTATTTTGAAATTATAATGATAATAATAATTTTAAAATAAATTTTAGGTTAAGTAAGAATGAAATTTTATTTATCCTTTCGTGTTTCTTATAATTCCTGAGGACTATACTAAAAGCAATAAAATTTTAAAAGAGAACAATAGGCTATATAAATTAGAAATCTTATTTTTTATATAAATTTTACAAATAATAAAATATAATAACGTATATGTACGCAAATTAAAATAAAGCGGGCTAGCTAATATAACATTTTCTTTTTTATATTTTATATTGTTTTGGGAATTCAGATATGACAACTACTTACAATTAATAATACAGGCAGTGTGCACCTTTCAAAAAGAAAATTTACATTTAAATGGATCATCGCAAATAATTGATATGCATAAAAGGAGCCTCCACGCGGCGCACCCTGGAAGCAGCTAGTCACCATAACGGAGTAGCTAGGCTGACTGATCCTCTTCATCACAATGGTCCACTGACACTGGCCTCACTAAAAGACATTCGGTGGAAAATACTTAATTCTTCTTCTTCTGTCGAGTGGGTATGAAGTCTATGGACCCGTTGTACCCTGGTGTCAGAGTTTTTAAACCGCCTAGTAGCACAACTATCAGGCCTCTGATATGGTTTTGAGTAACGACCACTATCAAAGACAGTGTCCGGGACCGACGGTTTAACGTGCCCTCCGAAGCACGAAATCTTTTTCTTTTCGGACAATCAGGTGATTTAGCCTGCAATGTCCTAACCAAACTTGGGAAAATTCACAAAGTGATAAATTCTCAAATATCAACTTTGCGTTTCCCTCCTGGGAATCGAACCCAGGACCTCCGGATCGGGAGTCCATGGCACTAGCCCCTAGACCACGGAGGCAGTTAGCAATACTTAATTAGTACGAGCAAAAACGCAGTAAATTTCTTATTTCATTTGCTTGCTCAGCCTGGTTCTTGGTTCCAAGAGTGCCACGAAAATCATTAATAGTATTAATTTATATAAAAAAACAATAATTGTTTATTGCAGGCGCATGACCCATAGTTAAAAAATAAATAAATAACATAACCAAATACTATTGAACTACCTAAACTTATATTAGATAATTGTTACGTCAATTAGGTAATTAAATGTATTTGTGATTCTCATCGCGGTGCACAGAGCGCCAGTGATGAAGGATGGAACTGTCCAGACGCTGAGACAACACCTGGAGAATTTCACTCTTAGACTGACGGAGCCTATTCCAGAACGATGCGATCCTCGACCTAAGTACATTCAAAATTTAGGAAAAAAATGCATAGTACCTAATTTACAAGACAAAATTTGTTATTCCTTGTAGCTCAAAATCTAAAAGTATTACTGAAAATACTAATAAATGCTATATTATAAATTTGGGATAATGATTGTTTCAAGGGAGTTAATAAGTATTCTTTAATAAATTTGTAAAAATGCCTGACAAAAAAACAAAAGCAATCTTATCCGCAGAGTAAAAAAGAATTGCTACATAACAAATGACAGGCAATAGCATAAAAATACATGTTTAGAATTAAGTAGTATCGGTCTTGAATTACTTATTTTTTTAAATACTTGGATAACTATACGTAAATAATAATATTTTCTTTTATGCATTCAAATGCATATTTTAATCACACTTCAAACAGCTGGAACTTTTGACGCACTTATTAACAGATATTCATTCATAAATGTAAATTCTTTCATGCTGGACTGGGAGCGAAAGAAAAACTTAGAATGTGCCAGCTGCATTTCCTGTCGGGCATGCTGTAAAAACAGCTAAGAGATTTGAGGGTTTCAGTTTATCACAATATAGGCACGACCTTTGTTCAGGTCGTTTACGCTCTGCCTACCCCTTTAGGTATAAAGGTGTGATTATATGTATGTATGGATTTGTAGGTATACCTATTGCTGTAGTGTGACAGGTTATCAGTCTATCACCTAAATTTTAATATACTGTTACCCTCGGATCCGGAAATGCAGCTGGCAAATTCTATGTTTTTCTCTCGCGCCCAGTCCAGCATGTAAGAATGTGATAAATATTTATACAAAAGTACTTTGTAATACAGTAGGAAACTTAATTAGCATCTACTATTTGATTGAGAAATAGGAATGCACTCATTGCATCATAAGAATAACATTGTATAAGTTGACTTACATACGTGGGACACTCAGAAAGATTTGCGACACTAAAAAAAATTGTTCTACAGGTACATATATTTTTATTAAATCTTTTCAAAGTACTCTCCACCAGCCTCTATACAAAGATTCATGCGTCTGAACCAGTTTTCAAAACACTTTTTCCAGTCCGCCGTAGACACCTCGTTTACAGCCTGCTCGAACGCAGCCAGCGCATCTTCCGGCGACGAAAATTGTATCCCCTTGAGCTGATTTTTTATTTTTGGAATTAAAAAGAAGTCACACGGTGCTAGATCAGGGCTGTAAGGAGGGTGACCCAGGAGTTTGACTGGTGTGCTGTCCAGGAAGTCCCTCGTTTTGAGCGCTGTGTGTGAAGGCGCATTGTCGTGGTGGAGCAGTAGTCCGCGGAGCCCTGTGTTTGGTCGCTTGTTGCTCACAACAGAAAAAACTTCTGGTAAACATCTGGTAGTATACCATTCGGCGTTAATGCTTCTTTGATCTCGTAAGGGAATTGAGGCCAAGTGGCCACTCAAATTAAAAAAGCTGGCGATCAAAATCTTCCCCCCGCTTCGAGATCGCTTCACTTTGGTAGGCGTTGGTTCATTTTGAAACACCCAAACTGTCGACTGGCGCGCGATTATGTGTATGTAAGAATTGGGGTAGGCAGAGCATAAACGACCTAAACAAAGGTCGTTCCGCCACGTTTGACAAAGTTTCGAGAGTTATTTAAGACAGATTTGTACGTATTTTTCGTTCACCCAAAGGTTGCCTGGAAGAAATTGCTACCTTAGCAATAAGGCCGCCTATGTTGTTCTTGTCTTTTGTTGTTATCTGTTGTGTTGTATGATTTGTATTCTTACGTGCAATAAAGTATTTGTATGTTTTATGTTATGTAGGTATATTGCTAATTCTTACGCGTATATAATCGAAATCCTATATATAATAAATTATACTTAGTATTTATTTATTAAACAGTTTATTGCACACATGATCATACAGAGGATACAAATATAAAAAAACAATATCACAACATGTAGCGGGTAGGGCTACTATTTTGATAGTTGATAAGAAAAGTTTGATAACTTTAAGGGATGATATGATATTGATAAAATACGGTGTTTAGGTAATGATATAAAAACAACCGCTCTGATCGAGTGAGTTTATTAGACTGATTTTGTGCTGTACTAAACAATATTGATAAAATGTGCAATAAGCATTTACATTGAAATAATTCCATACAATGATTTCATGATAGGTACGTTTCACCGTACATCTTGCCGACTTAAAAGAAAAAGAACAAAACAACTATGATAAAACATAAGATAAAATGATAAGATAATGTTATAAAAATTAAAGTAACTAGTTAAAAAACAATATATAAATTCATTTTAAATATTTCATTCGACATTATGAGGTACAGTGAATTTCCGAATCACGAAGGGTGAGGTTCCTCGGTTTACGCTCGTGACGCTTTCGGAGCGCTCGATGTTTCCTGTTTGTTCTGCACCTAGAACGCTCTCCGATATCTTTTCAGATGTCTGTGTTTGCTGCTTCGGTAGAAGATTCCTCCGCCGCCAAAAGTAGACAACCATGCCACTCAAGATAAGCATTCCTATAAGTACAATGTACAGTAAACTGTAATGATGGATGTCATGGATACTAAATTGCTGATCCGAGTTGTTTTTTAGTTCCTCGATCCGTGTCTTGATATTGTTCATCATCACACTATGATTTTCCGAAATTGTAGGCAGTACTTCAAGTGGAACGGTGGTGTTTATGAGCGTATTCAAGATTGATATATCTGGAACCTCCACGGTGTCTGCTTGCTGATGTATATTATGCAGATATTTTTTATGCGAGTGAATGGTGAAAGTATCTCCTTTTAGGGTACAATCTTGACCTAGGCTAATGATACCATTCCCGATGAGGTTCTTTATTTCCATTCCTGATGAACACAAAATGCGAACTCTGCATTCTCTGCAACATGAATAGAGCCAGCCGTTCCGGCGGTGCAACTTGATCCACTTGTCGGCGACACACGTGGTGGATATCTGTGATAAGCATGGTGACGCATTTAATGTTTCTGTGTTTATGATAGTGATGTCACAGATAGATTGTTTATTCTTCAAATCATAAATTGGTTGATTTAATGAGCACAGGATCTTATCCATCTGAGTATGAATACAAGTTTGTAAGTCCTGATGAGATAGTAGGAAAACCATGTCTCTTCTCAGATTGAATGCGACGAAAGGAAGAGTAGGTATTAGCTGGTACATATTATTGCCGCTCTTTTGTGGTATAGATATAACATGATCCAATTCATAAATTTCATGGCTCACCAATGGTATTTTGATCTCAATAATCAGATAATCTTCCATTATTCTCGAAAACACCTTCATTAACTTGTATAATTGGCGAAAGTCGTGGTTATCAGTCGGCAAGGTAAGATCTCCTCGTAGTTGTCCAATGATGATGTTAGTCTGTTCTTCAAGTTGTTCCGGTGAGAAAATGTGTGTGTCGATGCGACCGTGGGTAATGTCAGTGACTGTATTTATCAACGTATCTTGAATCCGTCTCAAACTTGATAAAATAATGCTTGCTGCTAGTGCCGAAGACATTAAATAAAAATTGTTTTCAGTGTCTAGGCGAACTTGACCTGCCTCTAATGTCATTTTTTCTAGACGGTGCTTGATGAAAGAAAACTGTTGATTCATGATACTTTCATTACGCTTCAGGATGTTGTATTCAGCCTCTATCACAAGTGTCTGATTCTTTATAAGATTTTGTAGATGGTTCTCATTTTGCGTTATTTTAACTATGTCATTTTTATATTGCTCTGCAAATCGCTCATCTAAAACACCAAAAAGCGAATTTGCCACATAACCAATTCCATTTATTAATCCTCTCTCCGCCCGTTTGTTTTGATACTTAAGTAGTCCGTTATAATGCTCAATCTCATTTACTTCATGCTGCAGTTGCAATAGGACACTTTCGAACTGACTGCCCGTAGTGTGACATAATGATGATAAATGAGTGACGTAGTTTTGTACATGTGATAATCCAGACCAATATGTTGACATATTATAGTAAATAATTAATTTCCATTCGTCTCTAATGTGCTGAAGATGGGACACTTTGTCGAAATACAGGGTCTGACGATTCTTAAATTTCGTGATGTTATATGGCATGACGTTTTGCTGTGTACTTGGTGATACAAGTGTCATGAACATAATTAGAGCCAAAAAGATGAAATTTGTCAGTAGATTTCCTCCCCGTCTGCGTGTACGCTTGTTTGTAACTTGCGGGTGATTGGTGTTTTGTCCCGTTTTATTCGGTTTGTCTTCAAAAGTTTGATTGACCGGTAACATGATCAGCTTGTTTATAGGTCGCTTGATGACATTATTTTGCGTTTTCAGTGTAACTACTCTGACGTAACCATCGCTTCCAGGGTGAAGGTCCATCACACGTCCCATAGCCCATTTTCCAGGGGGCATGTTATCTTCTTTGATAATAACAATGTCGTTGACCTGTAGGTTCTTGCTAGGTGTTCTCCACTTTGACCTCGACTGCAGCTGTTGAAGATACTCACTGGACCACTTTTTCCAAAACTGCTTGTTCATAGCCTGTACCAGTTGCCATCTCCTGGGTAGTGATATTGAATCTGGGTCAGATTGTGGTCTTGATAACAACGAATCTCCCACTAAAAAGTGTCCAGGGGTTAAACAGTCGTCGTCAGCATTTTCGGTCAATGCGCACAGTGGTCTCGAATTCATGCAGGCCTCAATTTGATGTAATAAGGTGATGAACTCCTCATACGTAAGCTTCTGCTCTCCCAATACTCTCTTAAGATGGTACTTTAAACTTTTCACAGCTGCCTCCCAAAGACCTCCTGCGCTTGGCCAAGATGGTGCATTGAAATGCCAGTTGACTCCCATTTCGCTAACATCTTTGATGAAATCAGTATTGAGAGTGTTCAGTATAGCCTTGTACTCCTTGTGGAGAAGACGAGATGCGCCGACGAAATTAGTACCGTTGTCACTGTACACGTGCCTCGGGGTACCTCGTCGAGCAGACATGCGTCGAAATGCCGCTAAAAACGCTGCTGTACTCATGTCTGACACCAGCTCGAGATGAACAGCCTTAGATGCCAGACAAATGAAGACCGCGACGTAAGATTTGACAGTTTTGATGCCTCTTCCCTTGTTGGCCTTTATCTCAACCATCCCTGTGAAATCTACCCCACAATTTAGGAAGGGGCGTGAGGGTGTCACTCGTGGTTTTGGCAGGTCAGCCATAATTTGTTGTTGATTTTCTTGACTGAAACGTCGACACCTTACGCACTGTCTCAGTTGCTTCTTTACAGCACGAATGCCACTGATAATCCAAAAAATATTCCGGATGTATGACAGAGTAAGTCTTGGCCCGCCGTGCAACATTGTAATGTGCGCTTGGTTGATTATAAGTTCAGCCAGTCTACTGTGCGATGACAAAACTACAGGGTGTTTCGCTGAGTAACTGATGTTTGCATTCGCTAGGCGTCCATTTATTCTCAAAATACCATATTCATCCAAAAATGGGCATAGACTTGATAACTTGCTGCTTGTACGCACATGGCCATTTTTCTTTATTTGGTTGATATCATCCTCAAATTCCAGAGCTTGTGTATGTTTGATAATGATATTTTGAGCAGCCTGTAGTTCCGCTGACGATAGAACAGAGGTGGTTTGCTGCGATGCGCCTTGTTTATTTCGCAATTGTGTAATAAAACGCGACATCCATGCAATAATGCGAACAGCGCAAATTAGTGAACTTTTGCGTTTTAAAATTATTGTTATGAATGAATCGTCTTTTTCATTTGTTGCATTACATAAAGTCGCATTCACATGGACCTTTTTCACTTCTATCATCGGGGTTTCAATTTGGAATGGCGTTTCTTCCCGGTGGTTGGTTATTAGCCACTGTGGGCCTTCCCACCACAGTTTATGGTCTTGCAGTGTTGCCGATGTGAGTCCTCGCGTGGCACAGTCAGCTGAGTTTTCTTCTGACTTTACATGACACCAATTGGATGCTGGTATGATGTCAATAACTTGTCTCACACGGTTGGCAACAAACTGCTTCCATCTTGATATATCGCCCTTGATCCACCCCAGCACGACCATAGAATCTGTCCAAGCATGGATATTTTCCGTGGGAATTGATTCCAGGATTTTCTTCATGAGTTGTGATAAAAGTAAGGCCCCTAAGAGCTCAAGTCTTGGTAAAGATACTTGCTTGCTGTGTGGAGCTACCTTTGTTTTTGCTGCTATAGGGCGTGATGTGTATTCACCCTTACTATCCATCGTTGTTACGTAGACAGCGCATGCGTAAGCCTTTTCTGAGGCGTCGCAAAACCCGTGCAATTGATATGTTGATTTATTTCCGAGGTATCTGGGTATTATAAAATTTTCTATGTTTTTCAGGTCGCTTCGGAGGTGGCGCCACTCGTGAAGAATGTCTGTTGGCAATTCATCGTCCCATTTTAAATTTAAGGTCCAGGTCCTTTGAAAAAGTATTTTTGCCTTTATAGTGATAGGTGAGAGCCATCCTAAGGGGTCATAATTTTTTGATATATCTGATAGTAATTGCCGTTTAGTATGGCTGTCTACATTTTTCTGATATTCGATTTTGTTTTGGAACGTGAAGGTATCAGTTGCAGGGTTCCACCTTATTCCTAGTGTTTTTCTGGACTCTGTATCCTTAAACTCAAATGGAGCATTCAGCTGACTTGCGGGTAAATCTTTGATAAGTTCAGGGTCATTGCTGGACCATTTTCTGAGATTCATGCCTGCTTCTTTTAGAACATGAATCAATTGTATTTGCAATTCTTTTGTATGCGCTTTAGAATCGTGGCCAGCCAATAGGTCGTCCATATAAAATGATGTTTTTAATGCTGACGCAGCGAGTGGATATTTGTCTGCGTAGTCCTCGGCTATCTGTCTTAGGGTCCTGATAGCCAAAAAGGGGGCTGCGGTCGAGCCGTAACTGACGGTCGATAGAAAATGCTCTTGGAGTTGATCCTGAGTACTATCTCTCCATATGACAGTCTGTAGACGCTGGTCACATTCTCTGATAAGTATCTGGCGGAACATCTTCTCAATATCCGCGGTGATAACATATTTATGAGTCCTCCATTCTAATATAAGTCCTTGAAGATCCCTCTGAAGATTAGGTCCACATTCCATTAAGTCATTAAGGCTAAAGCCTGACATTGTTTTTGATGAAAAATTTAATACAATACGAAACGCAGTAGTAGTAGAAACCAATTTCTCTACCGCGTGGTACGGTATGTAGCAAGCGGACGCCGATGTTGTCGCGTCAGCAGGTCGCATGTGTTGTAATTCTTGATATTCATGGATAAATTTTTTATAGTCTTCAGCAACTGTCGGATTTTTTATCATTTTCTTCTCTAAATTTTTGAAACACATGATTGCTTTGTTTTTGGAGGCTCCTAAGTGTTGTTCATAGTCCGGTTTCATCGGTAAAGCGACTTCGTATTTACCGTCGGGTAAACGTCGTGTGGTTTCTTGATAATGCCTTACGCAATATTCATCTTGCTCTGACAAAGGCGACGAAGAGTTATTGATATCTTCTATCTCCCAAAATTTTGATATTTCGTCGACATGGTTGAGAACGGCATGGCAATTAAAAGTCTTTACATTGCCTGATAAAATCCAGCCTAGGTGCGTCCTTTGCGCCATGGGTGATCCTGAGGGGCCTTTGATCAAGCCTTCCATGATAATTTCCTTGTAAACATGGACGTCCAATAAAATATCGATAGGTTTTGATATATTGTACTCAGGATCAGCCAATACGAGATTTTGCAAGTGCGGCCAGGTCTGTTTACTAAATGAGTTGTTAGGTAATACGTTGACGACACGTGATAGTATCAATGCTTCCGTTGTGAATTCATAATCGTCATAAATTGATCGACACTGTAGTGTCACTTTTCCTTTGCTCTGGTTTGTGGTAGATCCAACACCTGATACGGATGCAGGGCAATATTCACGTTGCAAACCCAATATCTGTGCAGTATTTTGCGGTATCAATGAAACTTGGGAGCCCTGGTCTAAAAAGGCTCGCATAGTAACAAAAGTGTTGTCAGCAGTTTTCACCTTCAGTAAAGCAGTAGTCAATAATTTTTCTTCGTCATTCGAGGCGACGTAATTCACTTGATGTAGTTGACGTGGAGATTTAAATGAGTTGTTGTTATTCATTGGCGCTGTAGTCGAAGGAATCAAATTATTTTGCATGTTGGTAGATATTGCTGGTTGTAATTTGAATACAGCGTCGTGAATGATTGAATTATGTTCTCCATTGCAAGTTTTACAACGTTTTGTATAATTACATGGCTTGTCGAAATGTTTGTATAAGCAGTTTTGACATACTTGATGTTTCGATAGAGACTTCAATTTTCCTTCCGGCGACATATTAAGGAACCGTTTACACTGATACAAATTATGATCGCTGTAACACAGTGTACATTTTGGGGTGTAAGTAGCAGCTGACTGATAATTCTTGCGAAACTTCCCAGAGAAATTGAACCTGCTGTTTTGCTGTTTTACTTGATTTTG
This sequence comes from Scrobipalpa costella, assembly GCA_949820665.1. Taxonomy (NCBI): domain Eukaryota; kingdom Metazoa; phylum Arthropoda; class Insecta; order Lepidoptera; family Gelechiidae; genus Scrobipalpa; species Scrobipalpa costella. Next base: position 13,294,284 of record OX463318.1, read on the forward strand.
GTTAAATCTTTGCTCCGATACATCCTTCTCTTTCTTGCTTAGAGGTTCAAGCGCGATGAACTTGCTCTCAATGAAATCCATAAGCTCGTCGAGTGAAGCCAAATCTTTAGTAGTCTTTCGTGCTTCTCTGTAGTCCCTGAACGTCTCGGTATCCAATTTCTTACTTATCAGATGCACTAAAAGTGGATCCCACGTAGAGGTGTCAACGCCGAGGTTATGAATCGCATGTATACACTCCATTGTAGTGTCGTATAGGCGCTTGAGTTCGAAGGAGGATTGCTTTTGGATAGTAGGTTGATTTAAAAATGTTTCAATCTGATAGGTAAACAATGCTTGAGGATTGTTGTAGCGATGAGTTAGCAGATCCCATGCGGTGTCATAATTTTCTGATGTTATATTCAGATGTTGAATAAGACGTTCAGCTTCGCCTTTAACTTTGCTTTTCAGGTGCTGCATTTTTTGAGCCTTTGTGAGGAAATTATTTTTGTGAATAGTATCAGCAAAGAGGTCGAAGAAACTAGGCCATTGCGAGTATTTTCCAGTGAAAACTGGAATTTCGACCTTTGGTGTTGATTCGCGCAGGTGAGCAGTAGAGCAAAGTTTCTTGTTGAGCTGTTTTTTGATGCTATTATAGGTCATCTCAAATTCTATAAATTTCCTTTCATAAGCTTCATCACTACCTTGAAGTAAGTTGTCGATGCGCAAGTGTAGTTCATCAATAGCACGCCAACGATGTTGTAAATCCTTCAGTTGGTCTTCAATTTCCCATTTTTCTTCTAAACCATCAACACCTATATTTCTGATAATGCGATGAAATGCCCTGAAGTTAGTTTTCTGCTGCGATAACATTTCCTCCAACGGACCGTCGGGTAAGGTGCCACGGTCAATTTTTATAGTCTTTGGAATACTAAAGCTGGGCGTCTGTTTGTTACCTCCAGTCGGTTCTGCAGCCGCTGGTTTCCCTGGTTGATAGTTTGATAAAACTTCACGCATTGAATGATAGAATACTTTCCATTTAGCATAGATGTCATTTGTAAAATATTCACTGGATTGGTCCTCACTAGTAACTAGCGTATCGTTGTTTTGATGAAACTCTCCCCACAATTCGTCCAATGCCTGGATTCGCTTTAGTAGATACTCTGTTGTTTTCCTTTCGTGAGAATCCTTCTTAAAATTTGTCTCTATCCTTTCCAGTTCGCTGATAAGTTCCCTTTGACGATCCAAAAGTCTATCCATGATGATATAAATTGCTTGCAATGCAATAAACTGATGATAGTAGATCAGTGGTCGTTGATGATGTTCACTTCAACGAGCTGCTGATCTAATGATAAAAGAAGCCTGATGTGGTTGAGACTCCTTGCTGGTGATCACTCAGTGTATTTGCAATCTACATGCAGTATATGCACCTTCTCAATTCCACTGGTGAGACCCGCTGGTGGGAGGCCAATGGAACCGATTCGCTACCGCACTAAATATACAAACCACTGAGTTATTGCTAGTTTGATATTGATATATAATGATAGCTTGATGTACAAGTAGTTCTGCAACGAGTCACTTCACGTCACAGCGATGCACTCAAATTTCACAAAATGTCTGTATGTAAAAACTCCGACGCGAATAAATTCGTGGCCGTAGTCCAAATGATAAAGCCGAATCGATAAATCCGGCTCGAAGGACCAAATGTAGCGGGTAGGGCTACTATTTTGATAGTTGATAAGAAAAGTTTGATAACTTTAAGGGATGATATGATATTGATAAAATACGGTGTTTAGGTAATGATATAAAAACAACCGCTCTGATCGAGTGAGTTTATTAGACTGATTTTGTGCTGTACTAAACAATATTGATAAAATGTGCTTTTTTTTTTTTTTTATTTTTTTTTTTTTTAGAATGGACCTGTTTGCAAAATACTACAAAGTGTATATAATGCGTCACCGGGCTAAGGCGGGGAGTTGCTACACGCAATCTACACCCTTAATGATATGGCAACTGCCTAAGGGCGCCCACTAGGGCTCGAACCTCGGCTTATGGCGTTGCCTGGGGACTCCTTATCGGAGAGAATCTGCCCGGTACGTGCCGGTAAACCCCAAAGTGGGGAGCAAAGGAGGGACCTCCGCGCCCCCGCCGGCGGGGTGCGCGGTTGCTGGAAGAGCTTGTGCAGAGTGTGGCTCGACTAATATTGGCAGCATTAATCGCAAGGGTAATTTGGTCATCGCCGTCGGTAAGGACATGCCTAGGCCTTCGTTTGTAACGAGTCGCAGGTTGGGGAACGTAGTTAGAGGCGCTAACTACAAGAGGGTTAGGGTGGTGAGGGGCTTTGTCGAAGAAGCGTATGGCCGCTTGCTTCATGAACTCTTTGAGAGACGGAACATCGAGATCGATGTGAATGTCAGAATTGCGGAGGTACCAGGGGGCCCCGGTTGCCCTCCGCAAGAAGCTGTTTTGAACTACTTGGAGGGTGTTCAGATAAGTGGGGTAGGTGTGGCTGAAGGCCACACTGGCGTAGGTCATTATGGGTCGAACGCATGTAGTGTAAAGCCTCACCTTATTTCTAAGGGAGAGTTTGCTGCGTTTGCGTATGATTGGGGTGAGCCGGCCCATGACAAATTTGGCGCGGTTTCGGACTCTCCTGATGTGCTTCGCAAAGTTAAGCTGGGAGTCAAGAGTAACCCCCAAGTACTTGGCGTCTTTGGACCATGGGATGGGTCGACCGTACAGCTTTACAGCTGGGAGGGTACGACGTAATCTGGCACGAGTAAAGTGCACGGCGGTGCTCTTCTCGGGATTGACTTCGAACCTCCATTTGCGGAACCAGCTCCCGACGGAGTCTAGGGCGCGCTGGAGGTATCTGCCAAGTAATTGGGGTCTGCGACAGGAGGCATAGATCGCAGTGTCGTCTGCGAACAGAGCGAGCTGCGTCTGGGGCGTACTGGGAAGGTCGCTGGTATAGAGGGTGAAGAGGAGAGGGGATAGCACAGAGCCCTGAGGGACTCCGGCTCTAATGGGGCGAGGGGTGGACAGGGCGCCTTCGATTCTGTAACGGAAGCTGCGGTTCGTCAAAAAGTCACGTACGATACGTACGAGACGATCCGGCACACCGAGCTGGTATAGCTTGTACACCAGACCGTTGTGCCAGACCTTGTCGAATGCCTTCGCTACATCAAGGAAGACGGCTCCTGTGGGTTTGGGTTTGCGTTCATGAAAATTGGACGTGATATGTTCCACCAGACGGTGGACCTGTCGAACACAACAATGTTGGGAACGGAAACCGAATTGCTCGGGGGGAATGAGGCTACTGTTTTCGGCGTAATCTCTAAGGCGGCGATAAATCAACCGCTCGTAGAGTTTGCCGAGGGGATTGAGAAGGCTGATGGGCCGGTAAGAGGAGGGCTGATCCCGAGGCTTTTTAGATTTGTGGATGCCTATGACTGTGGCTTCCTTCCATGATGAAGGAAAGGTGCAGCTGGTCATCGCGGCATTGAGGATGAGGGTGATTACGGTAATGAGATGGTCAGGGAGGATTTTGAGGACACGGTTTGTAATACCGTCAGGTCCTGGAGCCTTCCTAGACTTGAGCGCCTTAAGGGCGGTGCGGACTTCCTGCTCCGTAATAGGAGGGAGCGGAGGGTCAGAGGGGGGTAGGGAGGAGAGACGATCGACCTCCGAGTCGACCGTTTGAAGGTGGTCAGGGTCGCAAGGAAGAGTGCTGGGCGAGCACTGAGCTTCGAGACTGTCAGCCAGACATTCAGACTTTTCGTCATCGTCAAAGGCTAGAGACCCGTCGGGTCTGATCAGAGGGGGCATGAGAGAGGTCTCGTCTGATTTGAGAGAGCGGGATAGCTTCCAGAAGGCAAGGTGGTCTGGTTCCAGTTCAGAGACGAACTGGTCCCATTTGGAGTTGCGATATTCGAATACGCGTTTCCTCACTTCTCTTTGTAAGGCGCGTAAAAATACTCGATTATCCTCCGAAGGGAAGTTATCATACGCTCGAAGAGCGGCATTCTTCTCAGTCACCAGGTCAGCAATTTCGTTTGGAAGTTTCCAGTGCCCTTCATCGGGCTCTGGAAGCGACCTCGAACAGGCGTCTACGACGCTTTTGATGTGACTGGTGAGAGAGGAGACTGCTAAGTCAATGTCAGCAGCGGTGGACAGGTAAGAGGGGATCTGGTCAAGATAGATTGAGCTGGGTGCTTCTAGGGCTTTACCTAGCCTCACCCAGTTCAGTACGGTCTTGGTCTTACCGGGGAGCCCAGTGGGTCCCGGTATGTTAGTCCGAGGATGGAATTGCATCACAACGGGACGATGGTCGGAGTTTAGGGCTTTGACCACTTCGATAGAACGTACACAAAGGTTAACGTTCTTAAGAAGGGCTAAGTCTAGGACATCGGGACGGTGACCTACGACAGTGGGGAAGTGAGTTGGTTCCATGGGAGCCACAACGTCAAAGTTGAGGTTCCCGGAGAGTTGAAGAAGGAGGTTACCGCGTGGGTTGGAATGAGAGCTGTTCCAAGCTTCGTGCTTGGAATTGAGGTCGCCTGCTATGATAACAGAGTTACTGATACCAAGCAGGGAGGTAATGTCTTCCTCGATGAGAGGCCTATCGGGACTGGGGGATAAGTAGGCTGACACCAACGTGACAGGTTGGTGCCCCGTCATGCCAATGCGACATGCGGTTGCCTCTATAAAGGAGAGAGGGGGGAGTTCCAAAGGAGTGCAATACAGAGCACGTCTGTAGTAGATAGCAGTGCCTCCTTTGTTTCCCCAAGTGCGGTCATTTCGGATCAGATGATAGTGGGCTATGCGCGGAGAGCGCATGTGGTCCTTGAGGAAGGATTCCTGGACTAGAAGGATATCTATCTGATGTTGCTCTAAGAGCAAAGCGACTTCGTCACGCTGGGTTCGAATGCCATCAGCATTGAAAAAGGCTATTTTGAGGGACCTGGGCTTTATCCTACGTCTGTTGGAGTTATCCAAATTACCTAGACTATCCATCAATAGGCTTTAAAAGATTTGATGGCGGCAATCAGCGAAGCGTATTTCGCTGAGATCAAAAGGATGGCAGAGACATTGCCTTGATGGCGCCTGAGCTCGTTTGCGTACGCAATCACCTCGTCGGGGTTGATGACGTCCACAAACGAGGAGACAACGGAAAGCGCACTAGCCAAGTCGGCGTGGTCGCTTCCGTTGGAGGTTTTGGGGGGGCTGGGGGGGAGACGGGGAGTTGGTGGGGAGGCCATCAACTCCGGCATGGCGGGTTGTGAGGGGAAAGTACGGGGGCTGGCAGCACCAGGTGCTGGGGCCCAAGGGGGGATTGAACTAGGGGCTGGTTTCGCCACAGAGGGAGAAGATTTGGCTGCTGCCAGTTTGGCGGCGTAAGTGGATCTCGCTTGGAAGCGGTCGAGAACCTTTTTGGAGACTTTGGGGGCTTTGGGGCAGCCGCGGTAATTGGCTGGGTGCCCAATGCCCTCGCAGAGGACGCAACTAGGGGGAGAGAGGTCTTGAGGTTTGACTTCATCCTTTTTGGGCCGCTTACAGTCGGAGGAGGAGTGGGGCTCTAGACATTTCACGCACCTTTCGGTGGCATGACAGGTGCGGGCGGAGTGCCCGTAGGACTGGCAACGGTGGCATTGCCCTGGGTAGCCGGATTTACGGGGAGGTTCGACACGAATGCCGGACAGAAAGCATAACTTCTGGAGTTGAAAAATGGCCTTGCCGGCCTCGGATTTCTCCAGGGTGATGTGTACCATGTCGTACACTTTGCCGTTACGGCGGGAGTGTATGCGATGGACACGTTCGACGGGGAGGGACTTGGACTTGAGGTCCTTGAGGATCTCGTCTTCGGAGATTTCCTTAGGAATTCCCCTAATGACAACGCGGAGAAGTTTATCCTCCTCCAGCGTAAAGGTGTGATAGGGAACCCCCATCCTTGAGAGGAGTGAGGTTAAGTCCCTATGGGCAGTGGAGGAAGGAACCGTGACGCGGATTCCTTCGGGGGTGGCTTGCGCTTTTGAGAACGGGATCTTGTTCGTCATAGCGGATGAGACAGCAGACCACTTGGTCTTGTCTCGGATAATAATGGGAGGGGGGGTACGCTCTTTCATAAGCGGGGGGATGGAGGAGTTGACGGCGGTGTTGGCAGAGGTGCCAGCACCGGTCGGTGAGGCAGGCGCTTTGCGCTTTTGCCGGGGGGTGGATTCTGGGGATTTCCGTTTGCGTTTCTTTTTAGAGACGACTTCGGTAAAAATGTCGGAGTCTGAACTATCAGACGGGCCGACGGACATGGATTCCGCTTCAGAAACGGAGGGGTCCGCGGCGGGAAGAGAGGGGAGGGGCAATTCGTTGGCGGGGTTGCCAGCGTGGGCGGGGCTTGGATGACCGCTAAAGGTAGGGTCGGAAGGGTGAGGCGATTCGACGCCGGAAAAGCCCACGTGAGAGGGTGATGAGTCACCGCTCATCGGAGGGTCCGGTGATAACGGCGAAGTGCCGGGATAGACCACGTGAGAGGTCGGTGGGACATTGCTCGAAGGGGCAAGTAAGGCCGCGAGCACGGGAGACTTGGCCAAAAGTGACCTAACTAGGGCTTCGTCCGATAGGACGAGGCGGATTAATTCCTTCGAAAACTCAGGAGAAAGCATGCTGCCAATCTAGGTAAAACTACTCCCGTTTCGGAAGCGTTCCTCGGGCAAAGAAACGGGAAGAAAACCCGAGGCAATCGCTCTAGCTGAACAAGGTACGCGACCCCAGGCGGGATAGCCCTGGGGTTTTGGCCGTCGGTGACCCTCCCCGCCGGGTGTAGGCAGGGAGGTTGAGTACTTAATTAGTGTGGCCCTAGAGCTGTTTCCAACGCCAATCTTAATGTGCGAAGGGTCCCTAACAGGCCCGAGTGGAGAGGAAGTCCGAACCGAAGTCCTCGCTCCCAGACAGACACCACAAGGACGGCGGGGGGATGGTTACCAGCGTCGGTTAGGGGAGACCCCAAGGCCGGTTGTGCTGGGCCCGTCCAACTGATTGCTTTGCCCGGGAGGGCGCAGCGGGTGCGTTGGGTCTACACCCTATTTGCTTTGACTCCGAAAAATAAGTGGGTAAGATCCCGGAGTCTCCGCAAATAACCACGTAAAACGGTGGTTTTCAGACCGGACAGGCGAAACGCTTGACCGTTGAGTGCGCCTTGAGAAAGGCACAAACAACGGATTTGATCTGCGAGGGACAGGTGAGGCCCGTCCTACGCAGGTAGCTGGGGCGGAGAGAAGGGCGGGGCGGACGCGGTGACGTCAGCGTGGCTGGCCGCGGGAGCGGCACGGGAGGGGCGTCGGAGCGAAGCGACCGTGCGGGACGGCTGCCGAGCTGCGAGTCGATAAAATGTGCAATAAGCATTTACATTGAAATAATTCCATACAATGATTTCATGATAGGTACGTTTCACCGTACACAACAGGTACAGCTTACCTCTAAAAAGAAATCTCTTCCAGCTGACCTACGGTAGTGAGAGTGCATAAGTTGCAAAGGTTGCCTGGCATAAATTGCTACCCTAGCAATAAGGCCGCCTAATTGTACTCTGTTTGTTTTGTAATGTTTGTTCCTGTACAATGTGTTGTTTATGTGCAATAAAGAATATTTGCATTGTATTGTATAAGTGAGGTATTTTTACTTTTACAATCTTGCTTGTATGAAAGATACTTAAAATGCATTCTATATTAATATCTGCAGATCGAACTGTCTTGACTACATAGTATAAAACAAAGTCGCTTTCTCTGTCCCTATATCCCTATGTATGCATAAATCTTTAAAACTAAGCAACGGATTTTGATGCGGTTTCTTTTAATGGATTTCCTTCCATCTGTAGAAGTCAGTAAAAGGGACTCGAGGGTTACAGTGTATTGTAATTTAGGCGATGGGCTGACAACCTGTCACTATAGCAATACACATTACAATCTAAAATCGCCCTCATTTTTTGTCAGACGTGGCTAAAGCGCCTTTTACGAGGCGTTTGACGCTCTGCCTACCCCGTAAAGGATAAAAGCGTGATTTTATGTATGTATGTATTCTTTTAATGGATAGAGTGATTCAAGAGGAAGGATTATATGTATAATACATGCATAATATAGTAGAGAAACACTGGTAATTTCCGTGCGAAGCCGGGGTGGGTCGCTAGTACTATACAAAATGAGGGCGTAAAATCTAGCACGCACCATACAAGGCGAATGTATTCCATACAAATTCAAGATCAGAACTATTATTGTAATAAGATCAAATCGATTATCGACATCCATACGAGCATGCACAAGCGCAATTTATCTTGATAATAAGCTTCGGATTTATTTCTACAAGGTTTACTTAGAAAGGAGAATGAATAAATTCGATACTGGGTGTAAGGGACAGCGTCCCGCAAACTGATAAGGGTTGCTGAGTCAACAAAATTGAACAACATTCACAAGGAAATTCATTCAGAAGAAGATAAAAGACTTTACCATACAAAATGACCACCTCCGTCAGACAGTCAGATCAGAAAAACTGACAAGCGATAATGTAATGATTGGTGAATGTAGGTAGATCATTATCTCCCTAGCCTTATCCCGTACCTTACGGGGTCGGCTACCTAATCCAGGGGATTGAACGAGGGTGCTGGTTTTTACACAGAGCGACTGCCATCTGACCTCCGCAACCCAGAAGGAAAACCAGATCCAATCCTAGATTAGGTCAGAGTTTTCAAGCCGCCAATGCTTAGCACTGGCCTCTGATATGGCTTAACGACTAATATCTACGGTATTAAACGATATTAACCGCGACCAACGGCTTAACATGCCTTCCGAAGCACGGAATGAAGTAAATGAAGGTGGTGAATGTAGGAAGATGAGCCAATTATATACCTAATCAATGTATCGTAGCAAAAGGAGGGTTGGTCTCCGAAAAAAAAATTAATGCTAACATACATACATAAAATTACGCCTTTATCCCTTACGGGGTAGGCAAAGCGTTAAACGACTCGTAAAAGGCGCTTTCGCCACGTCTGACAAAAATTGAGGGCAATTTTAGATTGAAAAGTGTATTGCTATAATGACAGGTTGTCAGCCCATCGCCTAAATTACAATACACTGTAACCCTCGAGTCCCTTTTGCTAACTTCTACAGCATGCCCGGGAGGAAGGGCAGCTGGAACATGCTATGTTTTTCTATCTCTCCCAGTCCAGCATAAATGATAAAACGTCATATAAACCTACTTTTTCTTCTGTCGAGTCGGTATCGAGTTCATTTCCTCCCGGGCATGCTGTAAAAACCAGCTAAGGAATCCGAGGGTTTCTGTATATTGCAATTTATCTATCAATCTGTCACTACAGCAATCTTCTTCTGTCGAGTGGGTATCGAGTCTATGGACCCGATGAACCCTGCTGTCAATAACTTGTCTCACACGGTTGGCAACAAACTGCTTCCATCTTGATATATCGCCCTTGATCCACCCCAGCACGACCATAGAATCTGTCCAAGCATGGATATTTTCCGTGGGAATTGATTCCAGGATTTTCTTCATGAGTTGTGATAAAAGTAAGGCCCCTAAGAGCTCAAGTCTTGGTAAAGATACTTGCTTGCTGTGTGGAGCTACCTTTGTTTTTGCTGCTATAGGGCGTGATGTGTATTCACCCTTACTATCCATCGTTGTTACGTAGACAGCGCATGCGTAAGCCTTTTCTGAGGCGTCGCAAAACCCGTGCAATTGATATGTTGATTTATTTCCGAGGTATCTGGGTATTATAAAATTTTCTATGTTTTTCAGGTCGCTTCGGAGGTGGCGCCACTCGTGAAGAATGTCTGTTGGCAATTCATCGTCCCATTTTAAATTTAAGGTCCAGGTCCTTTGAAAAAGTATTTTTGCCTTTATAGTGATAGGTGAGAGCCATCCTAAGGGGTCATAATTTTTTGATATATCTGATAGTAATTGCCGTTTAGTATGGCTGTCTACATTTTTCTGATATTCGATTTTGTTTTGGAACGTGAAGGTATCAGTTGCAGGGTTCCACCTTATTCCTAGTGTTTTTCTGGACTCTGTATCCTTAAACTCAAATGGAGCATTCAGCTGACTTGCGGGTAAATCTTTGATAAGTTCAGGGTCATTGCTGGACCATTTTCTGAGATTCATGCCTGCTTCTTTTAGAACATGAATCAATTGTATTTGCAATTCTTTTGTATGCGCTTTAGAATCGTGGCCAGCCAATAGGTCGTCCATATAAAATGATGTTTTTAATGCTGACGCAGCGAGTGGATATTTGTCTGCGTAGTCCTCGGCTATCTGTCTTAGGGTCCTGATAGCCAAAAAGGGGGCTGCGGTCGAGCCGTAACTGACGGTCGATAGAAAATGCTCTTGGAGTTGATCCTGAGTACTATCTCTCCATATGACAGTCTGTAGACGCTGGTCACATTCTCTGATAAGTATCTGGCGGAACATCTTCTCAATATCCGCGGTGATAACATATTTATGAGTCCTCCATTCTAATATAAGTCCTTGAAGATCCCTCTGAAGATTAGGTCCACATTCCATTAAGTCATTAAGGCTAAAGCCTGACATTGTTTTTGATGAAAAATTTAATACAATACGAAACGCAGTAGTAGTAGAAACCAATTTCTCTACCGCGTGGTACGGTATGTAGCAAGCGGACGCCGATGTTGTCGCGTCAGCAGGTCGCATGTGTTGTAATTCTTGATATTCATGGATAAATTTTTTATAGTCTTCAGCAACTGTCGGATTTTTTATCATTTTCTTCTCTAAATTTTTGAAACACATGATTGCTTTGTTTTTGGAGGCTCCTAAGTGTTGTTCATAGTCCGGTTTCATCGGTAAAGCGACTTCGTATTTACCGTCGGGTAAACGTCGTGTGGTTTCTTGATAATGCCTTACGCAATATTCATCTTGCTCTGACAAAGGCGACGAAGAGTTATTGATATCTTCTATCTCCCAAAATTTTGATATTTCGTCGACATGGTTGAGAACGGCATGGCAATTAAAAGTCTTTACATTGCCTGATAAAATCCAGCCTAGGTGCGTCCTTTGCGCCATGGGTGATCCTGAGGGGCCTTTGATCAAGCCTTCCATGATAATTTCCTTGTAAACATGGACGTCCAATAAAATATCGATAGGTTTTGATATATTGTACTCAGGATCAGCCAATACGAGATTTTGCAAGTGCGGCCAGGTCTGTTTACTAAATGAGTTGTTAGGTAATACGTTGACGACACGTGATAGTATCAATGCTTCCGTTGTGAATTCATAATCGTCATAAATTGATCGACACTGTAGTGTCACTTTTCCTTTGCTCTGGTTTGTGGTAGATCCAACACCTGATACGGATGCAGGGCAATATTCACGTTGCAAACCCAATATCTGTGCAGTATTTTGCGGTATCAATGAAACTTGGGAGCCCTGGTCTAAAAAGGCTCGCATAGTAACAAAAGTGTTGTCAGCAGTTTTCACCTTCAGTAAAGCAGTAGTCAATAATTTTTCTTCGTCATTCGAGGCGACGTAATTCACTTGATGTAGTTGACGTGGAGATTTAAATGAGTTGTTGTTATTCATTGGCGCTGTAGTCGAAGGAATCAAATTATTTTGCATGTTGGTAGATATTGCTGGTTGTAATTTGAATACAGCGTCGTGAATGATTGAATTATGTTCTCCATTGCAAGTTTTACAACGTTTTGTAGAATTACATGGCTTGTCGAAATGTTTGTATAAGCAGTTTTGACATACTTGATGTTTCGATAGAGACTTCAATTTTCCTTCCGGCGACATATTAAGGAACCGTTTACACTGATACAAATTATGATCGCTGTAACACAGTGTACATTTTGGGGTGTAAGTAGCAGCTGACTGATAATTCTTGCGAAACTTCCCAGAGAAATTGAACCTGCTGTTTTGCTGTTTTACTTGATTTTGGTTAAATCTTTGCTCCGATACATCCTTCTCTTTCTTGCTTAGAGGTTCAAGCGCGATGAACTTGCTCTCAATGAAATCCATAAGCTCGTCGAGTGAAGCCAAATCTTTAGTAGTCTTTCGTGCTTCTCTGTAGTCCCTGAACGTCTCGGTATCCAATTTCTTACTTATCAGATGCACTAAAAGTGGATCCCACGTAGAGGTGTCAACGCCGAGGTTATGAATCGCATGTATACACTCCATTGTAGTGTCGTATAGGCGCTTGAGTTCGAAGGAGGATTGCTTTTGGATAGTAGGTTGATTTAAAAATGTTTCAATCTGATAGGTAAACAATGCTTGAGGATTGTTGTAGCGATGAGTTAGCAGATCCCATGCGGTGTCATAATTTTCTGATGTTATATTCAGATGTTGAATAAGACGTTCAGCTTCGCCTTTAACTTTGCTTTTCAGGTGCTGCATTTTTTGAGCCTTTGTGAGGAAATTATTTTTGTGAATAGTATCAGCAAAGAGGTCGAAGAAACTAGGCCATTGCGAGTATTTTCCAGTGAAAACTGGAATTTCGACCTTTGGTGTTGATTCGCGCAGGTGAGCAGTAGAGCAAAGTTTCTTGTTGAGCTGTTTTTTGATGCTATTATAGGTCATCTCAAATTCTATAAATTTCCTTTCATAAGCTTCATCACTACCTTGAAGTAAGTTGTCGATGCGCAAGTGTAGTTCATCAATAGCACGCCAACGATGTTGTAAATCCTTCAGTTGGTCTTCAATTTCCCATTTTTCTTCTAAACCATCAACACCTATATTTCTGATAATGCGATGAAATGCCCTGAAGTTAGTTTTCTGCTGCGATAACATTTCCTCCAACGGACCGTCGGGTAAGGTGCCACGGTCAATTTTTATAGTCTTTGGAATACTAAAGCTGGGCGTCTGTTTGTTACCTCCAGTCGGTTCTGCAGCCGCTGGTTTCCCTGGTTGATAGTTTGATAAAACTTCACGCATTGAATGATAGAATACTTTCCATTTAGCATAGATGTCATTTGTAAAATATTCACTGGATTGGTCCTCACTAGTAACTAGCGTATCGTTGTTTTGATGAAACTCTCCCCACAATTCGTCCAATGCCTGGATTCGCTTTAGTAGATACTCTGTTGTTTTCCTTTCGTGAGAATCCTTCTTAAAATTTGTCTCTATCCTTTCCAGTTCGCTGATAAGTTCCCTTTGACGATCCAAAAGTCTATCCATGATGATATAAATTGCTTGCAATGCAATAAACTGATGATAGTAGATCAGTGGTCGTTGATGATGTTCACTTCAACGAGCTGCTGATCTAATGATAAAAGAAGCCTGATGTGGTTGAGACTCCTTGCTGGTGATCACTCAGTGTATTTGCAATCTACATGCAGTATATGCACCTTCTCAATTCCACTGGTGAGACCCGCTGGTGGGAGGCCAATGGAACCGATTCGCTACCGCACTAAATATACAAACCACTGAGTTATTGCTAGTTTGATATTGATATATAATGATAGCTTGATGTACAAGTAGTTCTGCAACGAGTCACTTCACGTCACAGCGATGCACTCAAATTTCACAAAATGTCTGTATGTAAAAACTCCGACGCGAATAAATTCGTGGCCGTAGTCCAAATGATAAAGCCGAATCGATAAATCCGGCTCGAAGGACCAAATGTAGCGGGTAGGGCTACTATTTTGATAGTTGATAAGAAAAGTTTGATAACTTTAAGGGATGATATGATATTGATAAAATACGGTGTTTAGGTAATGATATAAAAACAACCGCTCTGATCGAGTGAGTTTATTAGACTGATTTTGTGCTGTACTAAACAATATTGATAAAATGTGCTTTTTTTTTTTTTTTTTTTTTTAGAATGGACCTGTTTGCAAAATACTACAAAGTGTATATAATGCGTCACCGGGCTAAGGCGGGGAGTTGCTACACGCAATCTACACCCTTAATGATATGGCAACTGCCTAAGGGCGCCCACTAGGGCTCGAACCTCGGCTTATGGCGTTGCCTGGGGACTCCTTATCGGAGAGAATCTGCCCGGTACGTGCCGGTAAACCCCAAAGTGGGGAGCAAAGGAGGGACCTCCGCGCCCCCGCCGGCGGGGTGCGCGGTTGCTGGAAGAGCTTGTGCAGAGTGTGGCTCGACTAATATTGGCAGCATTAATCGCAAGGGTAATTTGGTCATCGCCGTCGGTAAGGACATGCCTAGGCCTTCGTTTGTAACGAGTCGCAGGTTGGGGAACGTAGTTAGAGGCGCTAACTACAAGAGGGTTAGGGTGGTGAGGGGCTTTGTCGAAGAAGCGTATGGCCGCTTGCTTCATGAACTCTTTGAGAGACGGAACATCGAGATCGATGTGAATGTCAGAATTGCGGAGGTACCAGGGGGCCCCGGTTGCCCTCCGCAAGAAGCTGTTTTGAACTACTTGGAGGGTGTTCAGATAAGTGGGGTAGGTGTGGCTGAAGGCCACACTGGCGTAGGTCATTATGGGTCGAACGCATGTAGTGTAAAGCCTCACCTTATTTCTAAGGGAGAGTTTGCTGCGTTTGCGTATGATTGGGGTGAGCCGGCCCATGACAAATTTGGCGCGGTTTCGGACTCTCCTGATGTGCTTCGCAAAGTTAAGCTGGGAGTCAAGAGTAACCCCCAAGTACTTGGCGTCTTTGGACCATGGGATGGGTCGACCGTACAGCTTTACAGCTGGGAGGGTACGACGTAATCTGGCACGAGTAAAGTGCACGGCGGTGCTCTTCTCGGGATTGACTTCGAACCTCCATTTGCGGAACCAGCTCCCGACGGAGTCTAGGGCGCGCTGGAGGTATCTGCCAAGTAATTGGGGTCTGCGACAGGAGGCATAGATCGCAGTGTCGTCTGCGAACAGAGCGAGCTGCGTCTGGGGCGTACTGGGAAGGTCGCTGGTATAGAGGGTGAAGAGGAGAGGGGATAGCACAGAGCCCTGAGGGACTCCGGCTCTAATGGGGCGAGGGGTGGACAGGGCGCCTTCGATTCTGTAACGGAAGCTGCGGTTCGTCAAAAAGTCACGTACGATACGTACGAGACGATCCGGCACACCGAGCTGGTATAGCTTGTACACCAGACCGTTGTGCCAGACCTTGTCGAATGCCTTCGCTACATCAAGGAAGACGGCTCCTGTGGGTTTGGGTTTGCGTTCATGAAAATTGGACGTGATATGTTCCACCAGACGGTGGACCTGTCGAACACAACAATGTTGGGAACGGAAACCGAATTGCTCGGGGGGAATGAGGCTACTGTTTTCGGCGTAATCTCTAAGGCGGCGATAAATCAACCGCTCGTAGAGTTTGCCGAGGGGATTGAGAAGGCTGATGGGCCGGTAAGAGGAGGGCTGATCCCGAGGCTTTTTAGATTTGTGGATGCCTATGACTGTGGCTTCCTTCCATGATGAAGGAAAGGTGCAGCTGGTCATCGCGGCATTGAGGATGAGGGTGATTACGGTAATGAGATGGTCAGGGAGGATTTTGAGGACACGGTTTGTAATACCGTCAGGTCCTGGAGCCTTCCTAGACTTGAGCGCCTTAAGGGCGGTGCGGACTTCCTGCTCCGTAATAGGAGGGAGCGGAGGGTCAGAGGGGGGTAGGGAGGAGAGACGATCGACCTCCGAGTCGACCGTTTGAAGGTGGTCAGGGTCGCAAGGAAGAGTGCTGGGCGAGCACTGAGCTTCGAGACTGTCAGCCAGACATTCAGACTTTTCGTCATCGTCAAAGGCTAGAGACCCGTCGGGTCTGATCAGAGGGGGCATGAGAGAGGTCTCGTCTGATTTGAGAGAGCGGGATAGCTTCCAGAAGGCAAGGTGGTCTGGTTCCAGTTCAGAGACGAACTGGTCCCATTTGGAGTTGCGATATTCGAATACGCGTTTCCTCACTTCTCTTTGTAAGGCGCGTAAAAATACTCGATTATCCTCCGAAGGGAAGTTATCATACGCTCGAAGAGCGGCATTCTTCTCAGTCACCAGGTCAGCAATTTCGTTTGGAAGTTTCCAGTGCCCTTCATCGGGCTCTGGAAGCGACCTCGAACAGGCGTCTACGACGCTTTTGATGTGACTGGTGAGAGAGGAGACTGCTAAGTCAATGTCAGCAGCGGTGGACAGGTAAGAGGGGATCTGGTCAAGATAGATTGAGCTGGGTGCTTCTAGGGCTTTACCTAGCCTCACCCAGTTCAGTACGGTCTTGGTCTTACCGGGGAGCCCAGTGGGTCCCGGTATGTTAGTCCGAGGATGGAATTGCATCACAACGGGACGATGGTCGGAGTTTAGGGCTTTGACCACTTCGATAGAACGTACACAAAGGTTAACGTTCTTAAGAAGGGCTAAGTCTAGGACATCGGGACGGTGACCTACGACAGTGGGGAAGTGAGTTGGTTCCATGGGAGCCACAACGTCAAAGTTGAGGTTCCCGGAGAGTTGAAGAAGGAGGTTACCGCGTGGGTTGGAATGAGAGCTGTTCCAAGCTTCGTGCTTGGAATTGAGGTCGCCTGCTATGATAACAGAGTTACTGATACCAAGCAGGGAGGTAATGTCTTCCTCGATGAGAGGCCTATCGGGACTGGGGGATAAGTAGGCTGACACCAACGTGACAGGTTGGTGCCCCGTCATGCCAATGCGACATGCGGTTGCCTCTATAAAGGAGAGAGGGGGGAGTTCCAAAGGAGTGCAATACAGAGCACGTCTGTAGTAGATAGCAGTGCCTCCTTTGTTTCCCCAAGTGCGGTCATTTCGGATCAGATGATAGTGGGCTATGCGCGGAGAGCGCATGTGGTCCTTGAGGAAGGATTCCTGGACTAGAAGGATATCTATCTGATGTTGCTCTAAGAGCAAAGCGACTTCGTCACGCTGGGTTCGAATGCCATCAGCATTGAAAAAGGCTATTTTGAGGGACCTGGGCTTTATCCTACGTCTGTTGGAGTTATCCAAATTACCTAGACTATCCATCAATAGGCTTTAAAAGATTTGATGGCGGCAATCAGCGAAGCGTATTTCGCTGAGATCAAAAGGATGGCAGAGACATTGCCTTGATGGCGCCTGAGCTCGTTTGCGTACGCAATCACCTCGTCGGGGTTGATGACGTCCACAAACGAGGAGACAACGGAAAGCGCACTAGCCAAGTCGGCGTGGTCGCTTCCGTTGGAGGTTTTGGGGGGGCTGGGGGGGAGACGGGGAGTTGGTGGGGAGGCCATCAACTCCGGCATGGCGGGTTGTGAGGGGAAAGTACGGGGGCTGGCAGCACCAGGTGCTGGGGCCCAAGGGGGGATTGAACTAGGGGCTGGTTTCGCCACAGAGGGAGAAGATTTGGCTGCTGCCAGTTTGGCGGCGTAAGTGGATCTCGCTTGGAAGCGGTCGAGAACCTTTTTGGAGACTTTGGGGGCTTTGGGGCAGCCGCGGTAATTGGCTGGGTGCCCAATGCCCTCGCAGAGGACGCAACTAGGGGGAGAGAGGTCTTGAGGTTTGACTTCATCCTTTTTGGGCCGCTTACAGTCGGAGGAGGAGTGGGGCTCTAGACATTTCACGCACCTTTCGGTGGCATGACAGGTGCGGGCGGAGTGCCCGTAGGACTGGCAACGGTGGCATTGCCCTGGGTAGCCGGATTTACGGGGAGGTTCGACACGAATGCCGGACAGAAAGCATAACTTCTGGAGTTGAAAAATGGCCTTGCCGGCCTCGGATTTCTCCAGGGTGATGTGTACCATGTCGTACACTTTGCCGTTACGGCGGGAGTGTATGCGATGGACACGTTCGACGGGGAGGGACTTGGACTTGAGGTCCTTGAGGATCTCGTCTTCGGAGATTTCCTTAGGAATTCCCCTAATGACAACGCGGAGAAGTTTATCCTCCTCCAGCGTAAAGGTGTGATAGGGAACCCCCATCCTTGAGAGGAGTGAGGTTAAGTCCCTATGGGCAGTGGAGGAAGGAACCGTGACGCGGATTCCTTCGGGGGTGGCTTGCGCTTTTGAGAACGGGATCTTGTTCGTCATAGCGGATGAGACAGCAGACCACTTGGTCTTGTCTCGGATAATAATGGGAGGGGGGGTACGCTCTTTCATAAGCGGGGGGATGGAGGAGTTGACGGCGGTGTTGGCAGAGGTGCCAGCACCGGTCGGTGAGGCAGGCGCTTTGCGCTTTTGCCGGGGGGTGGATTCTGGGGATTTCCGTTTGCGTTTCTTTTTAGAGACGACTTCGGTAAAAATGTCGGAGTCTGAACTATCAGACGGGCCGACGGACATGGATTCCGCTTCAGAAACGGAGGGGTCCGCGGCGGGAAGAGAGGGGAGGGGCAATTCGTTGGCGGGGTTGCCAGCGTGGGCGGGGCTTGGATGACCGCTAAAGGTAGGGTCGGAAGGGTGAGGCGATTCGACGCCGGAAAAGCCCACGTGAGAGGGTGATGAGTCACCGCTCATCGGAGGGTCCGGTGATAACGGCGAAGTGCCGGGATAGACCACGTGAGAGGTCGGTGGGACATTGCTCGAAGGGGCAAGTAAGGCCGCGAGCACGGGAGACTTGGCCAAAAGTGACCTAACTAGGGCTTCGTCCGATAGGACGAGGCGGATTAATTCCTTCGAAAACTCAGGAGAAAGCATGCTGCCAATCTAGGTAAAACTACTCCCGTTTCGGAAGCGTTCCTCGGGCAAAGAAACGGGAAGAAAACCCGAGGCAATCGCTCTAGCTGAACAAGGTACGCGACCCCAGGCGGGATAGCCCTGGGGTTTTGGCCGTCGGTGACCCTCCCCGCCGGGTGTAGGCAGGGAGGTTGAGTACTTAATTAGTGTGGCCCTAGAGCTGTTTCCAACGCCAATCTTAATGTGCGAAGGGTCCCTAACAGGCCCGAGTGGAGAGGAAGTCCGAACCGAAGTCCTCGCTCCCAGACAGACACCACAAGGACGGCGGGGGGATGGTTACCAGCGTCGGTTAGGGGAGACCCCAAGGCCGGTTGTGCTGGGCCCGTCCAACTGATTGCTTTGCCCGGGAGGGCGCAGCGGGTGCGTTGGGTCTACACCCTATTTGCTTTGACTCCGAAAAATAAGTGGGTAAGATCCCGGAGTCTCCGCAAATAACCACGTAAAACGGTGGTTTTCAGACCGGACAGGCGAAACGCTTGACCGTTGAGTGCGCCTTGAGAAAGGCACAAACAACGGATTTGATCTGCGAGGGACAGGTGAGGCCCGTCCTACGCAGGTAGCTGGGGCGGAGAGAAGGGCGGGGCGGACGCGGTGACGTCAGCGTGGCTGGCCGCGGGAGCGGCACGGGAGGGGCGTCGGAGCGAAGCGACCGTGCGGGACGGCTGCCGAGCTGCGAGTCGATAAAATGTGCAATAAGCATTTACATTGAAATAATTCCATACAATGATTTCATGATAGGTACGTTTCACCGTACACAACAGGTACAGCTTACCTCTAAAAAGAAATCTCTTCCAGCTGACCTACGGTAGTGAGAGTGCATAAGTTGCAAAGGTTGCCTGGCATAAATTGCTACCCTAGCAATAAGGCCGCCTAATTGTACTCTGTTTGTTTTGTAATGTTTGTTCCTGTACAATGTGTTGTTTATGTGCAATAAAGAATATTTGCATTGTATTGTATAAGTGAGGTATTTTTACTTTTACAATCTTGCTTGTATGAAAGATACTTAAAATGCATTCTATATTAATATCTGCAGATCGAACTGTCTTGACTACATAGTATAAAACAAAGTCGCTTTCTCTGTCCCTATATCCCTATGTATGCATAAATCTTTAAAACTAAGCAACGGATTTTGATGCGGTTTCTTTTAATGGATTTCCTTCCATCTGTAGAAGTCAGTAAAAGGGACTCGAGGGTTACAGTGTATTGTAATTTAGGCGATGGGCTGACAACCTGTCACTATAGCAATACACATTACAATCTAAAATCGCCCTCATTTTTTGTCAGACGTGGCTAAAGCGCCTTTTACGAGGCGTTTGACGCTCTGCCTACCCCGTAAAGGATAAAAGCGTGATTTTATGTATGTATGTATTCTTTTAATGGATAGAGTGATTCAAGAGGAAGGATTATATGTATAATACATGCATAATATAGTAGAGAAACACTGGTAATTTCCGTGCGAAGCCGGGGTGGGTCGCTAGTACTATACAAAATGAGGGCGTAAAATCTAGCACGCACCATACAAGGCGAATGTATTCCATACAAATTCAAGATCAGAACTATTATTGTAATAAGATCAAATCGATTATCGACATCCATACGAGCATGCACAAGCGCAATTTATCTTGATAATAAGCTTCGGATTTATTTCTACAAGGTTTACTTAGAAAGGAGAATGAATAAATTCGATACTGGGTGTAAGGGACAGCGTCCCGCAAACTGATAAGGGTTGCTGAGTCAACAAAATTGAACAACATTCACAAGGAAATTCATTCAGAAGAAGATAAAAGACTTTACCATACAAAATGACCACCTCCGTCAGACAGTCAGATCAGAAAAACTGACAAGCGATAATGAAATGATTGGTGAATGTAGGTAGATCATTATCTCCCTAGCCTTATCCCGTACCTTACGGGGTCGGCTACCTAATCCAGGGGATTGAACGAGGGTGCTGGTTTTTACACAGAGCGACTGCCATCTGACCTCCGCAACCCAGAAGGAAAACCAGATCCAATCCTAGATTAGGTCAGAGTTTTCAAGCCGCCAATGCTTAGCACTGGCCTCTGATATGGCTTAACGACTAATATCTACGGTATTAAACGATATTAACCGCGACCAACGGCTTAACATGCCTTCCGAAGCACGGAATGAAGTAAATGAAGGTGGTGAATGTAGGAAGATGAGCCAATTATATACCTAATCAATGTATCGTAGCAAAAGGAGGGTTGGTCTCCGAAAAAAAAATGAATGCTAACATACATACATAAAATTACGCCTTTATCCCTTACGGGGTAGGCAAAGCGTTAAACGACTCGTAAAAGGCGCTTTCGCCACGTCTGACAAAAATTGAGGGCAATTTTAGATTGAAAAGTGTATTGCTATAATGACAGGTTGTCAGCCCATCGCCTAAATTACAATACACTGTAACCCTCGAGTCCCTTTTGCTAACTTCTACAGCATGCCCGGGAGGAAGGGCAGCTGGAACATGCTATGTTTTTCTATCTCTCCCAGTCCAGCATAAATGATAAAACGTCATATAAACCTACTTTTTCTTCTGTCGAGTCGGTATCGAGTTCATTTCCTCCCGGGCATGCTGTAAAAACCAGCTAAGGAATCCGAGGGTTTCTGTATATTGCAATTTATCTATCAATCTGTCACTACAGCAATCTTCTTCTGTCGAGTGGGTATCGAGTCTATGGACCCGATGAACCCTGCTGTCAGAGTTTTAAAACCGCCTAGTGGCACATCTATCAGGCCTCTGACATGGTTTGAGAGACAGCGACCGGGACCGAAGGCGTGGCGTGGCGTAACGTGCCCACGTGTAACGAAATATTATTCTTTTCGGACAATCAAGTGATTCAGCTTGCAATGTCCTAACCAAATTGGGGAAAAATTCACAAAGTGATAAATTCTCAAATATCAACTTTGTGTTTCCCCCCTGGGAATCGAACCCAGGACCTCCGGATCGGGAGTCCATGGTACTAGCCACTAGACCACGGAGGCAGTTAGTAACCCTACTGTCTTGTTAGTTTACATATTATTCACTATTTCTAAATGGCATTTTGGATTTTTTAAAATTTTAGCAGGATAAAATATGGTAGGTTTTGAAGCCGTGTCTTTGGTCCAACCGAGCGACGAATAAGTGATCTGCTATTTAAGAATAAGTATATTTTATTACCAAAAACACTTAAAAATAACAGTTAGATTACAATAAAATCGTTTAGCATAATGATTGTATGAGAAACAGCGGACCGTGCACTAAGCCAAGCTTGTATCGCAAGGACCTGATATTGATGACATACATACATACATTCATAACGTCACGCCTCTTTCCCGGAGGGGTAGGCAGAGATCACATCCTTCCATTTGCTACGATCCTTGCAAACTTTTTTCGCTTCATCTACATCAATCTTTTCATGCACGCTCGTCGGTTTAGGGTACTTCAGACCTGACCTTTCCCTAGAACGTCCCCGATTTGATCGCGGTACGTTCGCCGAGGTCTTCCCCTTCGAACATTCCCACTCACACTATTGATGAACAGTTATAAATTTACTCCATGACACTAAGCTGTTGTTCTTTTAAAACTTACAATTCAAAATAGTAGGTATATAAAGGTGAGTTACCCAAAGATAAGGTTAGAGTAATTTAAATTTATTACATACATACATATAATCACGCCTTTCCCCCTAATGTGGTAGGCTGAGCGTAAACGACCTAAACAAATGTCGTTCCGCCACGTCTGACAAAGTGTCGAGGGTTATTTAAGATGGATTTGTACGTATATTGCTATAGTGACAGGTTGTCAGCCCATCGCCTAAATTGCAATATACTGAAACCCTCTGATCTCTTAGCTGGTTTTTACAGCATACTCGGGAGGAAATGCAGCTGGCACATTCTATGTTTTTCTCTCACTCCCAGTCCAGCATGGAAAATTAAATTTATTACTTGTCATAAGTGGACTTTAGCGACTGATGACGAGTAATAAATAGCAAATCACTCATTTGTGTCTCTGGACATGGCTGCTGTAGCTTAGTTGGCTCGTATTTATAACGTAACGTATTTATTACGTGATCTCAAAATTGGCAGCAATATAAGGTTTGGATTTGACAGGTCGTTTTGTACTGAATTTCAGTTTCTGATACAAAATCGCTGTCACTGTTGAGAGCTGATTATAAATACGGCCCTAAGAGCGTTGGGCTGGTTTTCCAAAGACGCGGATTCAGATGCTGTCAGCGGTTGATTTTTGAACTACAATTTCTAATATTTTCAGAAATAAAATAACACTGTGAGTGTAAAAAAAAACTATTAAAAATATGGTATCCTAGGGACGGACATACACACTATACCCAAAATAATCTGAAATGGTAGTTGTGATACGCACATAGATGGCGCCATATCAAGATACAACAGTCCTGAAACGCGGTATCGAAATGCTCGGCGATCTGCATATATACAACTTCCGAACTAACCCAGTCGGACTCCGGTCCCCTGGTCACGTGGTCACAACACCCGACCAGGTGGGTGATTACCGTTTTCCCATCCGTCATCACTCGGCCAACTGGCCTTAAGGAAATACTCCTAAGAATATAATTCATACAAACTTATAATTCTTTCGACTCGAGAATCCACTCACTAAGATGAAGAAGACCTTGAAAATACCTAATTATTGCCAACTTTGATAATATTGACAGTCGATCATTTTAAATGATCAAATTAGTTTTATAATCCGAAGTGACGGCCAGCCACCTTATGGTTGGTGATTTGTCAAAACGAATTTTATAATTACTAATTTACATATTTTATTCGCTTTAGGAATTATATAACATCAAGCAATTAGTTTAGTCGGTAATCTTAGAAGGCCGTTTAAAGTTAAGTAGACAGGTACACAAAATCATGTTTATAACTGGGAGCGAGAGAAAAACATAGATTGTGCCGGCTGCATTTCCTACCAGGCAAGCTGTAAAAATCATATCAATGCTGTAATAACCTAAGGGATACGAGGGTTTAAGAATATTGTAATTTAGGCGATAGGCTGACAACCTGTCACTACAGCTATATATCTTAAATAACCCTCAAAACTTTGTCAGACGTGGCGGAACGACCTTTGTTCAGGTCGTTTACTCTTTGCCTACCCCATTAGGGATAAAAGCATGATTATATGTATGTATGTATATTGTTGTAGTGTTAGGTTTCCATCCTATTTATTACATTACAGTACCTACACTAAAACATAGCCTCACTAACTGGCTATAGTAGTTGTGTCTGGAACGAAGCAGCTGGTACAAGTTTTACAGCCTGGAACATCGCCGTAAGGTTGCCTGCTTATCAATCTTCTACAGGCTGTACTTCGGTAAGTGTACTCAAGAGCTCCACGACCTTATCCCGCCAGCTCCCTTTTACCATCGGACATCTAGACGCACCGCAGGATACCATCAGTACCTGGTTGATATTCCACCAATACGTACTAAGCGCTTCCACAACTCTTTCATCAAAGTGTGGAACTCACTACCTGCGTCTGTGTTTCCGAACGCCTTCAACCCCCAACATTTCAAAGTTAGAGTGCACAGGCATCATCTGGGTGAGCTCGTACCATCGTTGACTCCGTCTCAGTCGTTCCCGACCTAGACTGGAGTCAAGAGCAAACCCATTTTTAATTTTAAAAAAACATTCTATGTGTTTTATCGCTCCCACTTTGAAGTAATAATAGTAATACAGACCAAAGATAAATTGTTACTTCATCATGAGTAAGCACTTAAATAAAGGCATTTTTAGTTCTTAATTTACTATTTTTATCGAAAATAACTTTCTACATAAGGAACTGATGATCTGTCCTATGATTTGTATTCTATATTCTTTATTGTGTACAAAAAGTTTGCAATAAATAAACAAACTTAAATTTGGTTCACAAAGGTGAGCTTATATCCATGAAGAGATCTCTTCCAGCCAACCTGTAAAACTGAATATGAGATAACAATATATACTCGGACAATACTGCCCACGCAATAGAATTCTACATATACTTATACCCTTGCATGAGTCCTAGTAGCTTTTTAGATGATTTTATTGCCACTAAGTACATATACATACATACATATATAAAATTACGCCTTTATCCCTTACGGGGTCGGCAGAGCATAAAACGCCTCGTGAAAGGCGCTGTCGCCACGTCTGACAAAAACCGAGGAAAATTTCAGATTGCAATGTGTATTGCTGTAGTGACAGGTTGTCAGCCCATCGCCTAAACTACAATATACTGTAACCCTCGAATCCCTTTTGCTGACTTCTACAGCATGCCCGGGAGGAAGGGCGGCTGGAACATTCTATGTTTTCCTATCTCTCCCACTCCAGCATGGAAGATAGTACATTACCACTAAGTACATTTTGTTTAAATAAAAAAAAAAAAAACCATGCTGGCCTGGGAGCGAGAGAAAAACATATAATGTGCCAGTGTAAATACCAGCTAAGGGATCCGAGTGTTTCAGTATTTCGTAATTTGGGCGACAGGCTGACAACCAGTCACTACAGCAATATACCTAAATATCTATCTTAAATGACCCTCAAAACTTTGTCAGGCGTGGCGGAACGACCTTTGTTTAGGTTGTTTACGCTTTGCATACCCCATTAGGGATAAAGGCGTGATTATATGTATGTATATCAGAAATACAAAAAACAGCAAGAGCGTGTTTAAGCTTAGCAGATTTTGGTAATTTTGGTTAATAAAGAAAATCACAAGAATTCTCTTAAAATACCAAATTCTCTTAATTTACCATGCTAGCAGCTCTTAAGCATCAAATTAAAATAATGTGTCGTGACGCCGATGACTCCCGCTTTGTTCTCCTTGCCTTTAAGAGCACGTTTTTGTCTCTCACTTCGCCACGCTGTCATGCTCAACCGACAACCGTGAAGGACGAATTAGTTCTTTTTTGTCTTTGTCTTTTGTTAGTTTCTTCATTGAGGTGAGACTTTATTAGTCTATTCATGCCATAGTTGATAAGACAGAGTGCTAAGATTAATTTTACTAGTTAAATGGTTTAGTAGATAGACCTAGTGCTTGTAGAGATAAGAATAAGAATAATTTATTAGGTCAAAATTATGATTTACAAGTCATATCTAGTTGCAATTTCTTCCATGCTGGACTGGGAGCGAGAGAAAAACACAGAATGTGCCAGCTGCATTTCCTCCCGGGCATGCTGTAAAAACCAGCTAAGGGATACGAGGGTTTCAATATTTGTAATTTAGGCGATGGGCTGACAACCTGTCACTACAGCAATATACCTACAAATCTATCTTAAATAACCCTCAAAATATTGTCAGACGTGGCGTAACGTCCTTTGTTTAGGTCGTTTACGCTCTGCCTACCCCATTAGGGATAAAGGCGTGATTATATGTATGTATGTATGTATGTATCTAGTTGCAATATTTAGAACTAAACTTAAAATATAACGCTACATTTGTTTTCATAATTACAACCAATGATCATACTAAGCATTCAATAGATGAAGGTTGTATGTTCAATCCCCGCAAAGCAAAAATATTTGTAAAGTCTTTTTGCAAATGTTTGTATTGAGTCTGGATGTTTTCTACGTATATATTTCTGTAGTAGCTAATAAACGTCCACTGCAAGACATCATCATCTCCCTAGCCTTATCCCGTATCTCAGGGGGTCGGCTTCCTAATCTAAGGGATTGAACGAGGTTACTGGTTTTTACACAGAGCGACTGCCATCTGACCTCCGCAACACAGAAGGGAAACCAGACCCAATTCTAGATTAGGTTAGAGTTATCAAGCCGCCAATGCTTAGCACTGGCCTCTGATATGGCTTCACGACTAATATCTACGGTATTAAACGATATTAACCGGGACCAACGGCTTAACGTGCCTTCCGAAGCACGGAAGAAGCCCCGAATAAACGTACATATGAAATTCGAAAACCGAAAAACACATTGGTACGTGGTGGGATTCGAACCACGACCTCCCAGCTCAGGAGTCAGCGGCCCTATCCACTACACCAACGTCAACTGCAAGACATGAGGGTTTAAATAGCACATAAATCATATTTGTACCTACTATGACAATTCTTCTTCTTCTTCTGTCGAGTCGGTATCGAGTCAATCGACCCCATGAACCCTGGTATCAGAGTTTTAAGACCGCCTAGTAGCACAACTAACAGGCCTCTGGCATGGTTTGAGTAACGACCACTATCAAAGACAGCGACCTGGACAGACGGCTTAACGTGCCCTCCGAAGCACGAAATCTTTTTCTTTTCGGACAATCCGGTGATTCAGCCTGCAATGTCCTAACCAAACTGGGGAAAAATTCACAAAGTGATAAATTCTCAAATATCTACTTTGTGTTTCCCCCCTGGGAATCGAACCCAGGGCCTCCGGATCGGGAGTCCATGGCGCTAGCCACTAGACCACGGAGGCAGTTAACTACTACTATGACAATTAGAAAAAATACAGTCAAGCTGTATTCTGTATAAATAATTTAGTTTGACACTGATATGTACATAAGTAGACAAATTAAAGCATCGGAGTTTTTAAAGGGGCCTAATTGTTCCATAATGGGGTAGGCAGAGCGTAAACGACCAAAACAAAGGTTGTTCCGCCACGTCTGACAAAGTTTTGAGGGTTATTAAGGACAGATTTGTAGGAATATTGATGTAGTGACTGGTTGTCAGCCCATCGCCTAAATTGCAATATACTGAAACCCTCCGATCCCTTAGCTGGTTTTACAGCTTGCCCGGGAGGAAATGCAGCTAGCACATTCTATGTTTTTCTTTCGCTCCCAGTCCAGCATGGAAGAATAAATTAGTAAATTCACACCAAATTCTACCTAGACATTGTTTTGTTACAACTTACAGACCCTTATCAGTTTTGTTAGGTATATCGATTGAAGACGATGAAGAAAGTAAAACAAGAAAACTAATTGAAAATTACCTATTGCAAATGTTATCCATATCTCCTATCTAATCTAATTAAAATTAACTCGACATGTTTGTTTTGACACAATTTATCACATTTAATCTGAAAGTGTCAACTAATTACAACGTTATCATAAAATTATCACACCGAGCCACTTCGCGATCTATTGTTCATCATGGATCAATGATCCATAGATCCTCCAGTTGGTTGGATCGTGTTATTGAGGCCAGTCGTGTGTAAACGAGGCTTTATTAAAAGCACGTGACAGTAAAGAAGCTATAGTGTGTTTTTTTAAGACAGTTATTTGTGTGCTTTTTGTGTAGATTTGGATTTCGGTTTTTCTAATGGATTAGATTTAGGTAAGTCATTTATACTTAAGTCTATTTGTATTTTACTACCAGTGTTTTTCCTAATCATGGTTTTATGCGGTTATCCGCGGAAATAAGATTTGGATAGTGTAGTAGTTCTTTATGGTAAAAGATTTCAAGGTTTTTATATCATTGGTTGTAGTAGTTTTTAGGTTTTTTTTGGTTGTAGAGGAGCTCGATGGTGTAGTGGATAGGGCCGCTGCCTCCTGAGCAGGAGGTTGTGGTTCAAATCCCACCACGTACCAATGTGTTTTTCGGTTTTCGAATTTCATATGTACGTTTATTCGGTGCTTTTTCCGTGCTTCGGAAGGCACATTAAGCCATTGGTTCCGGTTAATAGTTTAATACCACAGATATTAGTCGTTAAGCCATGACAGAGGCCAATGCTAAGCATTGGCGGCTTGAAAACTTTGACCTAATCTAGGATTGGGTCTTGTTTTACCTTCTGGGTTGCGGAGGTCAGATGGCAGTCACTCTGTGTAAAAGCCAGTACCCTCGTTCAATCCCCTAGATTAGGTAGCCAATCCCCTGAGATACGGGATAAGGCTAGGGAGATGATAGAGATGATGGTTGTAGTTGTTTTTGAGTTGATACCATACTAGATTTAACCGCGGTTTCACCTGTGTTTTGATCAGTTTGATACGTAGAAAAAAGAAAACCTATACAGGTATTTGATTCAAAGTATTTGGTATTGAATATCTCAGATCAAAGTTATTTGAGGCAAAGAAATTAGAACCAAATATTTTTTTAAAGATTTAGTATTATTTGAATACCCTCGAATAATGATGACATCAAGGACGTGTATAACATAAATGGATCAACTAAGAAGATTAATCAGATCAGACGGTGCGAAACTGAGATCTTATCAGATTTAATAATATTTATTTAGTCTACTTACCGCAATATACCTACAAATCTATCTTAAATAACCCTCAAAACTTTGTCAGACGTGGCGGAACGACCATCGTTTAGGTAGTTTACGCTTTGCCTACCCCATTAAGGATACAGGCGTGATTGTATGTATGTATTTAGTCTAGTTGCAAATAAGTATAGTTCTCATCTCACGCTAAAATGAACAAGAGACAAAGCTTTTCGTATATTGCACAAAGGAGGTCTTATCGTTAAGAGCGATCTCATTTAGTGCCTGCTTCTTACTTAACAAATGACAAAGAAGTAGTGTACGAAACACGGAATCTTTTTACTATCAACTATGACCCGTATTTATAATCAGCACTTGAGACTGACATCGAGTTTGAGTTCGTATCAGAAATGTCATTTCAGTGCATCAAATCCATACTGCTCTTAATCTTGAGATCGCTTTATAAATACGAGCCTATGTCAACTATATCTTTAAGTAGGCATCTCTCGTGGGAATTGAACCTACATCATAGAGAACGCATGGCTCAAACCACTAAACCACAGAGTCACTTATAGCCTCTATTATAGTCTGTGGTATCGGTGTAGCGCGAACTCCGGAAGAATCAATTTGAAGTAAGTACTTACTTTCACTTACAACGTGCTGTGCATATTGTCTAGAACATTCTTGTCTGGATATTTTGTTAAGTGTTCTATAGAGTGTTTATTTATCATTACTCGTGTAATTTTGTCTTCCATGCTGGACTGGGAGCGAGAGGAAAACAGAACGTGCCGCATTTCCTCCCGGGCATGATGTAAAAATCTGCTAAGAGATCCGAGGGTTTTAGTATATTGTATTTTACTCGATGGGCCGACAACCTGTCACTACAGCAATATACCTACAAGTCTATCTTAAATAATCCTCAAAACTTTTTCAGACGTGGCGGGATGGCCTTTGTTTGGCTCGTGTACGCTCTGGCTTCCCCATTAGGGATAAAGGCGTAATTATATGTTTGTATGTAAGTACCGGAAGTGCAGATAGCTTTCACTGCTTTCTCACTGATCTTAGCTATGTTGATGCAACTGTACCTACCTATGCATTTCCTGTCTGCAGTCACGACAGTGCATACAATTCATTTGGAAGGTTAGCAGTGTCTTTGGTCTAGTAGTTAGGCTCTTAATCTGAAAGTCATCAGTTCGATTCCTACGGGAAACATAAAGTTGTTAAAAGATATGATTGTTTCCAGTTTGGTTCGGACAAAACAGGTTGAATCATTTTTAATGGTCTAAAAAGATTTTTTATGTCATACTTACGTCAGTTGTTACACAAAACATGTCAGAGGCCATTTGGATCGTCAAACCCACAAAAGATGAGGTATTTTTTTATTTTCCTGGATAATCAAGCAGCCTACGTTTTGTCTTCCAGTCTAGCATGGAAGTTCTCATTTACGTAATGTGGGCATGCGCATAAGCACGTAAATGATAACGAGAAGTGATCAATTGTCATCCTATTGATCGATTAATTGATCGTTCATTTATCGATCACAAAGATGTGCAATTTTTCGATTTCGTGTAGTCCTCTCACCAATTTTCGGTGAAGGCGCAAAATCTCCATCTCCTAGAGATCAGCCAAATGCGCAGGGCTAGTTTTTAGTGCCCAAGTGTTTGCGCTACACACAGCTGCACTCTCTATTCCATCAATCTCTTATTCTGATGGAACAGATTGACTGACACGACCAAAGAGAAATCAGGCGCAGGACCGACTAATTACATGTACATCCGACAGCATGGATCGTCTTACTTTTCGGACAATCAGGTAATAAGCCTGCAATGTCCTAAATAAACTAGAAACAACAACACAAACTCAATGTCCTCCACCGGGAATGTAACCTGAGACCTCCAGGTCGAGAGCCCATGGCTCAGACCGCTAGACCACGGAGGCAGATGAACTTTTAATAAACTACGGTTCGTATTTATAATCAGCACTTGAGAGTGAGTTCGTATCAGAAATGTCATTTCAGTAAAAAATGCCCTGTGAAATCCATACTTAATATCGCTTTCAATCGTGAGAACGCTTTATAAATACGAGCCTACGAATTCGGTCCTATGCCAGTTGCATCCAGTTTGATCCTACCAATTTGATAATGACATCAGACCATCATTCTGGTAATATTTTTTTTACACGCGTAGCCAATTAAGTTTCATTATTAGTAATAAACCCGCCAAAACATTCTTCCATGCAGGCCTGGACGCGAAAGAAAAACAAAGAATGTGCCAGCTGTATTTCCTCCCGGGCATGCTGTAAAAACCAGCTAAGGGATCCGAGGGTTTCAGTATATTTAATTTTTGACGATGGGCTGACCACCTGTCACTACAGCTGTATACCTATAAATCTATCTGAAATAGCCCTCAAATTATTTCCAGCCGTGGCGGAACGACCTTTGTTTAGGTCGTTTACGCTCTGCCTACCCAATTATGGATAAGCTGTACATAACAAAAACAACTGTTTCCGTAGTCTAGTGGTCAGAGCCATGGGCTTACGATCCGGAGGTCCTGGGTCCAATTCCTAACTTACACAAAAGTTAATATTTGTCAATTTATCAGTTTGTGAGGTTTTCCCCAGTTTGATTAGGACATGGCAGGCTGAATCAATTTGAAAAGTAAAAGGATTCCGTGCTTCGGAAGGCACGTAAAGCCGTCGGTCCCGGTCGCTGTCTTTGATAGTGATCGTTACTCAAACCATGTCAGAGGCCTAATAGCTACAAGATGGTTTGAAAACTCTGACACCAGGATTCATCGGGTCGTTGTTCGACTCGAGAATCCACTCGCTAAAAAGAAGAAGCAGCTAATGAATCTTTAGTTTACTTTTTCGAAAAGTAAATGAAAGGACAGACATAGGCAAACATCTTTATCTCTCTCAAATCAGTATTTTTATTTGAGGTTATTGTCCACTGCCTTCTTAAGTGTTTTATTGGTCAAACATTTATTTTACTACATAAGGCATCATCAGCATCTCCCTAGCCTTATCCCGTATCTCACGGGGTCGGCTACTTAATCTAGGTGATTGAACGAAGGTACAGGTTTTTATACAGAGCTGTTTTTTGTTTGTTTTTAATTCAGGAAATGAAAAAAAAAATGATTGAATTGGTAATTTTGTATAGGAAGTTTTTTTTTTCATCTCCTGGAAGAAATTCCTCGTGATAGTTGTTCAGTGTCGTTGACTGAGCAACTCCTATCAGTTTGCGGGACGCTGTCCCTTACACCCGGTATAGTGGATGGGATATACCTAAGTTTAGTGCATGCGATAGGTATATACATACATACATATAGTCACGCCTTTATCCCTAATGGGGTAGGCAGAGCCCAAACGACCTAGCAAAGGTCGTTCCGCCACGTCTGACACAGTTCTGAGGGTTATTCAAGATATACTTGTATGTATATTGCTGTAGTGACAGGTTGTCAGCCCATCGCCTAAATTACAATATACTGAAACCCTCGGATCCCTTAGCTGATTTTTACAGCATGCCCGGGAGGAAATGCAGCTGGCACATTCTATAGAATGACATGCGATAGGTATATGCATGCAGTATATAGTTTTGCATGTATTATTAACGACCATGAATATATATTGAGCATTTAACTTCGCACATTACTAGACTATATTTCTTTAGAAGAACTTATTGTTTCAGTTTGAAATAGATGTTGAACAATGTAATGAAATGACCACTATGTAACTAAAGGTGATTAATGTATTTTTACTTAGTTACTTATGTAACTTGTTACTGTATGAAAAACTATATAAGTAAGTAGGTACCTTTAGGAT
Source organism: Scrobipalpa costella (assembly GCA_949820665.1). Lineage (NCBI taxonomy): Eukaryota > Metazoa > Arthropoda > Insecta > Lepidoptera > Gelechiidae > Scrobipalpa > Scrobipalpa costella. The sequence goes on from OX463318.1 coordinate 13,326,836, forward strand.
ACATACATGCACATACTTTTATATCGTCACGCCTTTATAATCCTTACGGGGTAGGCTGAATAGAAAAATTAAAAAAAATACCCTATATCATCATCATCTCCCTAGCCTTATCCCGTATCTCATGGGCTGGCTACCTAATCTAGGGGATTGAACGAGGGTGCTGGTTTTTACACAAAGCGACTGCCATCTGACCTCCGCAACCCAGAAGGGAAACCAGACGCAATCCTAGATTAGGTCAGAGTTTTTAAGCCGCCAATGCTTAGCACGGGTCTCTGATATGGCTTAACGACTAATATTTATGGTATTTAACAATATTAAACGGGGCCAACGGCTTAACGTGCCTTTCGAAAAAGCGCCGAATAAACGTACATATGAAATTCGTAAACCGAAAAACACATTGGTATGTGGTGGGATTCGAACCACGACCTCCCGCTCAGGAGGCAGCGGCCCTATCCACTACACCATCGGGCTCTCTAAAATACCCTATATATCAGTATCTAATAACATTGCTTTGCGGAAGTATTTATCAACTAAACACCATTCTCATTTCCTTTCTAAGAGCAAACATAGAATTAAAAGATTATCTTAAGAGATAAAGTACAGTATCAACAATTTTCTCTCATGATCGTGCTATTTTAGAACCAAGGTTTTCTGTACATCACGACAATCGTAATAGTATCTAACATTCCTGCCTATAATATATTATAACTACCTCCATGATGTAGTGGTCAGAGCCATGGGCTTACGATCCGGAGGTCCTGGGTTCGGTTCCCAGAGGAGGATCACAAAAAGTTGATATTTCCACCAGGTGAGATGGCGGACAAATGCTCGCCTATATATCAATAAATTTGTCAATTTATCACTTTGTGAGTTTTTCCCCAATTTGGTAAGGACATGCAGGCTAAATCACCTGATTGTCTGAAAAGAAAAAGGATTCCGTGCTTCAGAGGGCACGTTAAGCCGTCGATCCTTGTCTCTGTCTTTGATAGTGGTCGTTATTCAAACCACGTGAGAGGCCAAATAGCTGTGCTACTAGGCGGCTTGAAAACTCTGACACCAGGGTTCATCGGGTCGTTTGACACGAAAATATACCCGTTAAGAAAAAAAATAGATATTATACTGTCCTCATCAAGCATAGGGGTTTCCAGGAAGCTTCTTTTTACCACTCTTGACTTTTAGTCAAGGTCATTGGCTCTGGAAAAATCTCTCCACTCGAACAATGCGTAGCCGACAGATGGCGTTACATCAAGAAACACAAGTTCTGAAACGCGGTATCTAAGTTTTCTTAGCTTCAGATATACAAGTTCCAAACTTGTCCCGTTGGACTTCGGTCCTCTGCTCACAACACCCGACCAGGCAGGTAGCTACTCTTTACCCAGCCATCATCACTAAGCCAATTTTCAACCTTTAACTCCTAAAGATTTCTTCCATGCTGGCCTGGGAGCGAGAGAAAAACATGGAATGCTGCAATTCGTCCCGGGCATGCTGTAAAAACTAGCTAAGGGATCCGAGGGTTTCAGTATATTGTAATTAAGGCGATGGGCTGACAACCTGTCACTACAGCAATTAAAACTTTGTCAGGCGTGGCGGAACTACCGTTGTTAAGGTCGTCTACGCTCTGCCTACCCCATTAGGAATAAAGGCGTGATTATATGTATGTAACTCCTAAAGATGGCTATATTGACTTTATCTCGATCCTAATTATGTATCTAATTTTTGAGACTAGTAATTATCATGTTTTTTACCCGTTTCTCTGATCTCTCTACCTAGTACTTAACATCAAAATACAACACAACTGTTACACAACGTTTGTATTCTATTCATAGAACCGTTGACTTGTATAAAGTTGTATGGAATATCTTCGTATTCGTGAGGAGGACTAATAAAAATCAATTGATTTGTTGGCACCGCCAATTTAAGTCGTCCTAGATTTGAATACTTAAATTATGCTGTTGAATTCTTTATAAAGATTGGTGGACGAAAAATAAGGAAGTTGTGTTTCAATTTATGTTTTTTTATTGATATCGTTCTTAGTCTAGTCTAGCGAGACCAATGGCGATCAAGATAAAGTCGACTGTAACAAAACCTACATACATACATATAATCACGCCTTTATCCCTAATGGGGTAGGCAGAGCGTACACGACCTAAACAAAGGTCGTTCCGCCACGTCTGACAAAGTTTTGATGGTTGTTTAAGATAGATTTGTCGCCTAAATTGCAATGTACAGAAACTCTGGGATCCCTTAGCTGGTTTTTACAGCATGCCCGGGAGGAAATGCAGCTGGCACATTCTATGTTTTTCTCAGTCCAACAAAACCTAGCTAGATTTTTTTTTTGCATTACCATTTTGAGCTTAGATGGGATCTCCTTGTGGTCCACCACAGGCAATGGCAACACGCGACCACCCTCTCACCGGAGTCCGGCGCCAAACAGCTTGCTGTGTACCGTCGGTGCGTGAGACAGTACCATAACAGGCATCTTCTGTGTGAGCTCGCTCCATCGTCGACTCTGTCACGGTCATCCCTGACCTAGTGTCTAGAGTCAAGAGCAAACCGTAAAAAAATGCAAATTTTCGGATCTTTTTCTGAGATTTTCATTTTGTATGGGAAAGTCAAACATTATTTTTATTTTATGTGGCAGTCATTTATTTCAGTTTCATTAAACCTCATTCAGTTCTCGCTGCGTCATCCTTTACACCCTTTTAAGCTATGTAAACACCCTTTATATATATATAAACCCTATATAAACCCTACAAAGTGTAATGTTAACCAAGTGTGTGAGTTATGTGTCCGACACACTATGTAAATAAAGCAATACCTATGTAAATATAAATAATTGGCTTTAGGTACTTCGAGTCGCATTATGTGATATTATGATCACGGTACATGAAAGGTCAAGATTACCGAGACGTATATACTAGCGCGGTTATATCCCTAACGGGATAGGCAGAACATCAAGGTCAATATTACCGAGACATTTATAGTAGCGCGGTTATATCCCTAACGGGATAGGCAGAACATCAAGGTCAATATTACCGAGACATTTATGCTAGGGCGGTTATATCCCTAACGGGATAGGCAGAACATCAAGGTCAATGTTACCGAGACATTTATACTAGGGCGGTTATATCCCTAACGGGATAGGCAGAACATCAAGGGCAATATTACCGAGACATTTATACTAGCGCGGTTATATCCCTAACGGGATAGGCAGAACATCAAGGGCAATATTACCGAGACATTTATACTAGCGCGGTTATATCCCTAACGGGATAGGCAGAACATCAAGGTCAATATTACCGAGACCTTTATACTAGCGCGGTTATATCCCTAACGGGATAGGCAGAACATCAAGGTCAATATTACCGAGACCTTTATACTAGCGCGGTTATATCCCTAACGGGATAGGCAGAACATCAAGGTCAATATTACCGAGACATTTATAATAGCGCGGTTATATCCCTAACGGGATAGGCAGAACATCAAGGTCAATATTACCGAGACATTTATACTAGCGCGGTTATATCTCTAACGGGATAGGCAGAACATCAAGGTCAATATTACCGAGACATTTATACTAGCGCGGTTATATCGCTAACAGGATAGGCAGAACATCAAGGTCAAGATAAGGTTTATAGGTAGGTCACAGGTATTCACCCTATTCTGGATACAGTTAATCACGCATTATTCCCTTTTGATGTAGACATACATACATATAATCACGCCTTTATCCCTAATGGGGTAGGCAGAGCGTAAACGACCTAAACAAATGTCGTTTCGCCACGTCCGACAAAGTTTTGAGGGTTATTTAAGATACAATTATAGGTATATTGCTGTAGTGACAGGTTGTCAGCCCATCGCCTAAATTACAATATACTGAAAAACTCGGATCCCTTTTGCTGACTTCTACAGCATGTCCGGGAGGAAGGGCAGCTGGAACATTCTATGTTTTTCTATCCCTCCCAGTCCAGCATGGAAGAAACGGTATAACATACAAATATACATACATACATACATATAACCACGCCTTTATCCCTAATGGGGCATGCAGAGCGTAAACTACCTTAACAAAAGTCGTTCCGCCAAGTCTGACAAAGTTTTGAGGGTTATTTAAGATAGATTTGATTGAGGTATATTGCTTTAGTGACAGGTTGTCAGCCTATCGCCTAAATTGCAATACACAGAAATCCTCGGAAAAAACTACACACATAACTTGAGTCTGTTGGACCGGTTTTTCGATTCACTGCGTTTTTAATGAATTATGATTCTTTTACTGATGGGGGCGCCACTTGGCTAGCATAAACATCTTAAATTAAGAAGAAGTGTGCAAAACAAAATACTTACAAAAAAACCTTTTGTCTTTTTAGACAAACGATATTTGCAGCTATTATAATCAAGTCATTTAAATGTTAAGGTCGTACCAGGCTATTGTTTGCCTCGCCCATCAGTTAACACGAGCATAATTCCAAACAGCCTTGCCCTTAGGTGCTTTTCCGATAGTCATTTATGTCCCTAGCTATTATTTTAATTTGAATAAAACGATAGTGCTGAAAGATAAGGGAAAATACAGTGAGCCCGTTAATTTTGCTTAATTTTTCAAAATTCAACCCATAAATCATCCCCAAATATTTTTAACCTATTAACTCCACCCCTAATCATCTCCAAATATTTTTCACATATTGATTCCACCCCAATGTCACCAAAAATGTTTAACCTATTTACCCCACCCCCAATTAGCATCAAATATTTTTAATGTATTGACTCCAACCCCAACCATCCTCAAATATGTATAACCTTTTAACTCCAACCCCAATCATCACAAAATATGTCTAACCTACTGACTCCACCCCAAATCATCCTCAAATATTTTAATGTATAGACTTCTCCCCCAATCATCACCAAATATGTTTAACTTATTTACTCCACCCCCAATCATAACCAAATAAGTTTAACCTATTAACTACACCCCCAATCATCGTCAAATATGTTTAACCTAAATAGGTTAAATAGTAAATACTCCACCCTCAATCAACCTAATTTTTTTTATGTTTTGACTCCTCCCACAATCATCCTCATATACTTTTAACTTTTTAACTCCAACCCCAATCATGACCAAATATTTTTAACCTATTGTCTTCACCCCAACCATCACCAAATATTTTTAACCTTGCATTTTTGGGCATGTTTGCGGAGGAGAATGTAGCAGGTTTCGCGGCTATAATGCGCTCGCGGTGCGCCTCCCTAATGGCCCGCCTCCGCGGCAGCCCCAACACGATCCTGGGCGTGTTCGCGGCGCGGTGGGACTCCCCCATGTTCCGAAGGTGGATGCAGCTTCATTGCGCTAAGTTATGAGGTTTCATCTACCTTTGGAACATTCGTAATTATGTAGTATTAGGTACTTGTTTGTTTTTATGTCACTAACATAGTTATTAAGAAAATTGTTACTAACCCAACTATGGATGCTCTTGGTCTGAAATAAATGTCTTATTATTATTATTTAACCCAACGCCCAATCATCCCCAAATATTTTGAACCTATTGACTCCAGCCCCCATCATCTCCAAATATTTATAAACTATTGTAAACTCGCTTCACGATTCACAGATTTACCCACAGCTTCATGAGTTTGAAATAAGAAAAAGAGGATTCCTTTTAATACAATTCTAGGGAAAATTACACTGACTAAAATCATGACTGAGCAGTCACATGGATGAGTAATTTTGCCAATACACTTTGACATCGGCGCTTTTTCCGTGCTTCGGAAGGCACGTTAAGCCGTTGGTCTCGGTTAATATCAATTAATACCGTAGATATTAGTCGTTAAGCCATGTCAGAGATCAGTGCTAAGTATTGGCGGCTTAAAAACTTTGACCTAATCTAGGGTTGGGTCTGGTTTCCCTTCTGGGTTGCGGAGGTCAGATGGCAGTCGCTATGTGTAAAAACCAGTATCCTCGTTCAATCCTCCTAGTGAGACCCCGTGAGATACGGGATAAGGTTAGGGAAATGATGAGAAGACTGACTTAAAATTATAAAGGCCACTTTTTCACGGCATAAAATAACTTCTATGCTGGACTGGGAGTGGGAGAAAAACATAGAATGTGCTAGCTGCATTTCTTCCCGGGCATGCTGTAAAAACCAGCTAGGGGATCCGAGGGTTTTGGTATAATGTAGTTTAGGCGATGAGCTGACAACCTATCACTACAGCAATATATTTACAAATCTATCTTAAATGTCCCACCAAACTTAGTCTGACGTGGCGGAACGACCTTTGTTTAGGTCGTTTTCGCTCTGCCTAACCCATTCGGGATAAAGGCGTGATTATATGTATGTATAAAATACCTCATTCCGCGGAAAATCCTAAAACGAGTATAAACGAATGTAAATTCTTGAACGCAGTGCTTTACATACAACATAGAAGTACATAAACACATAAATAACAACTTCAATTTTCCCACGTGTGATTATTTAGAGCACAAGTTATAATACTCGTTCGTACACTTGTCAGCCTCAATTTATTTGTTCATTAGGAGTTTGCATTTTATGGTTAGTTTATAAATAATTAACAGCATTCGAGACTAGATATAGAAGTAATTGATAGAGATATATAGAGCCGGACTTAAATTATATGCTTTATGTAGACCATTCGTTTTTACACTAGAAGGTGTAACAAATATGCTGGACTTGGAATGATAAAAATCAGGATATAACTAGCAGCAGTTTTTTATTTAGCGTAGAGTTATCAATCATTGTAGGATGAGGTCATCTTAGGATGAGTTGATGAGGACATTATGTGCCGGAGGGATACCAGCTTCTTTAGCAGCCCATACACTGCCTATTCTTTACAACTATGAAGAATGTCAACCGCAAAACATCTTTGTAACAAGGTTATTGTCTGCAGTTCCAAAATTTGAACCGCTGCTAAATTGCAAAAAACTTTGGTATTGATAACTCAATGTAAAATAACGAACTCTAAATGCTGCTTTTCTTTCCGGTTTGACTGGAAAAGCTAGCAAGGGCCCCGAGGGTTTCAATCTAGGATTTTATTTATTTTAAGTATATTGCCCAGCAGTGGGACATTAACGGCTAGACAAGACAACAAACTCAGGAGGATTAAAAGTGGCGTCAATTCTCGCGACATTCTTAGCAGCGCTGTCACTTTCTTAACTTTGATATAAGAACAGGATAGTAAATAAACACATGACTTTGACATTCCTAATTTGACGTAAGACTTTTATTTGCCGGCAAATTAGAAATGTCAAATGCATGTGTGTGTTTATTTGCTATCCTGTTCTTATGTCAAAGTTAAGAAAGTGACAGCGCTACTAAGAATTAGAATTACTATTTTGTAGAAAAAAATTTACGTCATAGTAAAGAATAAAAAATAGTAAAGATATTTGAGTCTTTTGTGTTTTGGAACCTATTTGTGTGTGAAGTTGCGTGATTCAAAGGTATTCAGTACAACAAAGTTTTTCCCAGTTGAGTTAGGACATTGCAGGTTGAATCACCTGATTGTCTGAATAAAAAGGATACCGTGCTTCGGGGGGCACATTAAGCCGGCGGTCCAGTCGCTGTCTTTGATAGTGGCCGTTACTTAAAACCATGCCAGAGGCCTAATAGTTGTGCTACTAGGCGGTTTGAAAACTGACACCAGGGTTCGACGGGTCTTTCTTCGACTCAAGAATCCTGTCGCTAAGAAGAAGAAGAAAAGTATGAAATAACATTTTATTTAAGACTTGTCATTTAATTATCTTTCATACAAACTGTTGGATCAAAGTGGTCATTTGTTTGAGGAATCTGCAGATTTTAAAAAATATGCAATTTTCCGTTTCATTGACTGATCCTTTTAGTTTTCAGTATATTGTCCCTTAAGTATAGCTAGCGCATGTTATTTTAAAATCACCCTTAGTTAGATTTATCTTACCTAGATCGAAAGGTACATAATTACTAAATGCCATTATATCTAAGCTTATGGATATATCAGTCATCTATGTAAGTTATAAATGCCATATACCTTACATGACACAACTCGGGTCTTGTTAAAAATAACTTAGAACATGAGGTATCCATGTTTATTATTTCTAGTTACTAAGTATTATTTACTTTATTTTGTGCATAGATACGAGTTTTAAAATAAATACCGTAACACATTTTCCCTTTGAGGTAGACAGAGCGTCAACGACCTAATTAATTGGTAAAAGCACTTTTTTCGTCACTTCAGAAAATTCTGGACTGGTAGCGAAAGAAAAACATATAATGTGCCAGCTGCATTTCCTTCCGGGCATGGTGCAAAAACCAGCTAAGGAATCCGAGGGTTTCAGTATATTGCAATTCAGGCGATGGACAACCTATCACTACAGCAATACAAATCTATCTTAAATAACCCTCAAAACTTTGTCAGACGTGGCGGAGCGAACTTTTTTTTGATATTTTGCGCTCTGCCTACCCCATTACATTAAACATTTAAACTTTTCTCTTAAATCATTCTATCCATTAAAAGAAACCGCATCAAAATCCATTGCGTAGTTTTATAGTCTTATGCATACATAGGGATATAGGGACAGAGATAGCGACTTTATTTTATACTATGTAGTGATGAGGCTCTTTGGACAATATGCTATTTCTATCAATAGATTTTTATCTACCTTCGTCTGCCCTGCATGTATTGACGTAATATATTAATAGATAAAAAATAACATGACATGATTTGATGATCTTTTCAGATTTTCGCAAGATAATCATGATAAAAAACCATCTGCGCATAGGAGTCATATTTATTCAAAATAATCTAAGGCCCGTAATGATAAACTGCACTTGAAACTGACGGCTAGGTTGAGATTGTATCAGAACTGTCATTTCTGTACAACATGGCCCGTCAAATCCATACTTAATATTGCTCTTAATCTTGAGATCGCTTTATAAATACGAGCCTTAAATTCAAGTACCACTCATCTGTATTTGTAGATTTATTACTTTAGCTTTAAATAAGGTGACACTGAAATTGATTGCCTCCGTGGTTTAGTGGTTTAAGCGTTTAGCTCTCGATCTTGAGGTCGTAGGTTTGGTCACCAGCTTACTGTCCTGGCCTGATTGTGATAGAAAATTGTTCCATACACACATATGATAACGCCTTTATCCCTATTGGAATAGGCAGAGCGTAAACGACCTAAACAAAGGTCGTTCCGCCACGTCTGACAAAGTTTTGAGGGATACTTAAATTTGGAGGCATATTGCTGTAGTGACAGACAGCCCGATGGTGTAGTGGATAGGGCTGCTGCCTCCTTAGCTGAGGTCGTGGTTCGAATCCCACCACGTACCAATGTGTTTTTCGGTTTTCGAATTTCATATGTACGTTTATTCGGCGGAATTTTCTGTGCTTCAGAAGGCACGTTAAGCCGTTGGTACCGGTAAATATCGTTTAATACCGTAGATATTTGTTGTTAAGCCATATCAGAGGCCATGATTAGCACAAGCATTGGCGGCTTGAATACTCCAACCTAATCTAGGATTGGGTCTGGTTTCCCTTCTAGGTTGCGGAGGTCAGATGACAGTCGCTCTGTGTAAAAACCAGTACCCTCGTTCAATCCCCTGGATTAGGTAGCCGACCCCGTAAGATACGGAATAAGGCTAGGGAGATGATGATTGCTGTAGTGACAGGTTGTCAGCTCATCGCCTAAATTGCAATATACTGAAACCCTCGGATCCCTTAGCTGGTTTTTGAAAATGACAGGTATAGAATTATACCGGGTGTAAGGGACAGCGTCCCGAAAACTGATAGGGGTTGCTTAGTTAACAAAACTGAACAACTATCAATAGAAATTTCGTTCAGAAAATGAAAAAAAAATAACTACCATACAAAATTACCACCTTGATCAGACAATTTGTATGGAAAATCAAGCTGGTAGTTGTTCAGTTCCGTTGATTGAACAACCCCTATCAGTTTACGGGACATTGTCCCTTACACTCCGTATTAGTTAAGTCGTGATTTTTGCTACTACGAATAGGCATTATTTTTGACATGTTAGCGTATTGGTCAAATTCTTCCATACAAAATTAATATCCAAGGAACCAAGCGTATTCTTTGCCAAATTTTACATACATACATACATACATATAGTCACGCCTTTATCCCTAATGGGGTAGGCAGAGCGTAAACGACCTAAAACCTTTGTTTAAGTCGTTCCGCCACGTCTGACAAAGTTTTGAGGGTAATTTAGATAGATTTTGTAGGTAAATTGCTGTAGTGACAGATTGTCAGCCCATCGCCTAAATTACAATATACCAAAACCCTCTGATCCCTTAGCTGGTTTTTACAGCATGCCCGGGAGGAAATGCAGCTGGCACATTCTATGTTTTTCTCTCGCTCCCAGGCCAGCATGGAAGCAAATTTATCGTAATAAATTAATAATTGCCAAATTTTATCGTAATAAATTTTATTTTTAATCAGTGATAATAAAATTACACTTCGACCTTAACATTATCGGAAGTTATTAAGATTTTAATGTTATCAGAATAAACGACAAAGTCAACGTCGTAAAATTATAAAATAATTAAAATTGGAGATCTGTAAATAATTATAATCTTTAGTCTAGCGAGCAAATACATAGCATAAATAAAAAATAATACTAACGTACATACTTTATCCCTTATGGGTAGGCAGAGCATATTTGACTTAAAAAAAGGTCATTCCGCCACGTCTGGCAAAGTTTTGAAGGTTATTTAAAATAAATTTGTAGGTATATAGCTTTAGTGACAGGTTGTCAGCCCATCGCCGAAATTGCAATTTTCTTAGCTGGTTTTTACAGCATGCCAGGGGAAATGCATCTGGCACATTCTATGTTTTTCTCTCGCTCGTTTCTCTTTTGTGTAAAATAAAATGTCATTTATCATTCATTTTTGAAACGCGCCATGTTTGGCCTCTTAATGACAGAAAACAGCTAAATGTTTTTCTTTAAACTACATAAACAACACACATAAACATAAGTCACGCCTTTATCCCTTACGGGGTAGGCAGAGCGTTTAACGCCTCTTAAAAGGCGCTTTCGCCACGTCTGACAAAAATTGGGGGCAATTTTAGATTGTAATATGTATTGCTATAGTGACAGATTGTCAGCCCATCGCCTAAATTACAATACACTGTAACCCTCGAGTCCCTTTTGCTGACTTCAACAGCATGCCCGGGAGGAAAGGCAGCTGGATCATTCTATGTTTTTCTATCTCTCCCAGTCCAGCATGGAAGTTTCTTTAAACTATACGTCAAATTATTTTAAAAATTACATCTTCAAAATCTAAGGGAATGAAAAATAAATTAGTAAGTACTTCATACTCGTACATATAATCTTTTTTATCCTGGGATTTTTCTTTTATCCATACAAATATATATGGACACTTCCATTATTTCCATGCTGGCCTGGGAGCGAGAGAAAAACATAGAATGTGCCAGCTGCATTTCCTCCCGGGCATGCTGTAAAAACCGGCTAAGGGATCTGAGGGTTTCAGTATATTGTAATTTAGGCGATGGGCTAACAACCTGTCACTACAGCAATATACGTACAAAACCATCTTGAATAACCCTCAAAACTTTGTCAGACGTGGCGGAACGACCTTTGTTTAGGTTGTTTACGCTCTGCCTACCCCATTAGGGATAAAGGCGTGATTATATGTATGTATATATATGGAAATATTGCTGTTTTTAAAATTCGAAAATGAATAGTAAACATTAGTACTTCCTCCATGCTGGACTGGGAGCGAGAGAAAAACATAGAATGTGCTAGCTGTATTTCTTCCCTGGCATGCTGTAAAAACCAGCTAGAGAATCTGAGGGTTTCAGTATATTGCAATTTAGGCGATGGGCTGACAACCTGTCACTACAGCAATATACCTACAAATCTATTTTAAATAACCCTCAAAACTTTTTCAGACGTGGCGGAACGACCTCTGTTTAGGTCGTGTACGTTCTGCCTACCCCATTAGGGATGCAGGCGTGACGTGTATGTATGTATGAGAAGGTAGAGGTGGGTAGCTACAGTAGGTACATTCTATATTTTTTTATCGCTTTATGCTTAATATGGCAGTACGGAACATTTAGGCTCGTATTTATAAAGCGATCTCAAGATTGAGAGCAATATTAAGTTTGGATTGGGCAGGCTATTTTGTACTGAAATTACATTTCTGATACAAACTCAAACTCGCTGTCACTCTTGACAGTTGATTATAATTACGGGCCTACTTAATTTTGCGCATTACTTTGTGACCTCAATAAAAATCAGAATTGAATGATTCCCGTATTATTCGTTCATAATTTTATGCATTCGTAATTGGTAATGAGGCCAATTCGGTAAGAACACGACTTAATTAAATCTCAACTATAATTATTGCTGTCGCTTTCTGTCGTCTCATGATACAAAACGACAGTTATGGACTTGAATTAGTGACTGACTGCCACCGTGGTCTAGTGGTCAGAGCCATGCGCTTACGATCCAGAGGTCCTGGATTCGATTCCCAGGAAGGACACAAAGTTGACATTTGCAAATTTATCCCTTTGTGAGGTTTTCCCCAGTTTGGTTAGGACATTGCAGGCTGAATCACAAGATTGTCCGAAAAAAAAAGAGGATTCAGTGCTTCGGAGGGCACGTTAAGCCTTCGGCACCGGTCGCTGTCTTTAAGAGTGGTCGTTACGCAAACCATGTCAGTGGCCTAAATAGCTGTGCTACAAGGTGGTTTGAAAAATCTGACACCAGGGTTCATCGGGTCTCTCGTCTTGAGAATCCACTCGCTAAGAAGAAGAGTGAAGTCGTGTCATTTGCAACGCCGGATTGCCATCAATATCCATTATAACTTTACTACCATTGGAGATTTGTATTTATGTCTGCAAATTTACAAGAACTGTATTATTCGGGTAATTTCATAAATTATTTAAGTGTGTGTTGTCACATGAAGGTACTCGTTTACGTCATTACTGTAATTTGTTGTCATCATAAGGAATGACACGCAAAAAAAATATATAAGTATTGTGGGCAATGATATAATATATAGGTAGATACGTGACCAACGCGCGAAACTCGTGCCGTCAAATGGTCCTAATTGTGATCATTTTAGGCAGTCGCGCTGCGATCTGCGAAGTGAGAAAAAAAAGTTAAATTATATTCAAGGCTGCACTGATAGCTACAGCTGACAAATAGCTATCTGTTTCACTCTTACGCTTTGCCTATTTTGTGTCGCACTCAGCGTTTCTTTAGATATGCAATGTTATAAATATGTATGTATATGTGTCGCGGAACATTTTATTATACTCCTCTGTTTCCTATTGCCTGGTTGCCTGGAAAATATTGCTACATTAGCAATAAGGCCGCCAATTGCACTACTTTTCTTTTTAGCAATTTGTAATTTCTATGTTTTTGTGCAATAAAGTATATTGTGTTGTATTGTAACAATTAAAATGTGCGTGCAGTATGAACGTAACGTATCTTTCTTAAAATATCATTGATTGTGGGTAGTTTTTCTGTGCAACATTTTCCAGGAAAACTTCCATCAGCCTGTCTGCTTAATGCGATTTGACTCTGTACTTAGTAGTTAGTTATAATAGCCTAAAGGACTATGCTAGACCTAACCTAACATTTAGATTACAGTCAGCCTGCCACAAAGCTGGGATGTCATACTTACCGTATCTTTTCACACTAAACACCAAAAACGAATTACACTTAAATTAGAAATAAATTGCCCTTGTTTCTTTCTTTTTTTTTCCTTTTTTAGAAACAATAAAGGTTTTTTGCTTGCTGATTACATTGTATTATGGTGGAAGTCCAGATTGAACAGAACTTTAAAAATCAAGCATAATATAGCACTTATATTCAATATTCTTAAAAAAGATGCCAAATATAATTTTAATTTGTGGAGCAATCAAGGATATTTTATTTCTTCTTTATTATTGTATTTTTATTTTTTAATGTATATTTGCCTTTGTATGCGACATTAATATTACCTATACCTTGTTTAGGGAAATTATGGACTACAAAATAACATGGTACATATTCGCGGTGGATTAATTAATATAAAAATTACATACATACATAAAATCATGCCTTTATCCCTTACGGGGTAGGCAGAGCGTCAAACTCCTCGAAAAAGGCGCTTTCGCCACATCTGACAAAAATTGAGGGCAATTTTAGATTGTAATGTGTATTACTATAGTGACAGGTTGTCAGCCCATCGCCTAAATTACAATACACTGTAACCCTCGAGTCCCTTTTGCTGACTTCTACAGCATGCCCGGGAGGAAGGGCAGCTGGAACATTCTATGTTTTTCTATCTCACCCAGTCCAGCATGGAAGGAAAAAAATTAAACACCTATATTTTTAAAAACTATATAAGTGTTATTCAATTCTGGATGAAAATACTACAGTAGTATTAGCTAGGTGGCGATCTCCTCCGAATAACATCACCACATCGGATGACTCGCCGCCTACTATTTGTAAAGAGTGACGTTTCATCCACGGATAAAATGTATTTCAATATTGCAAATTATGTAATCAGCAAGCAAAAAACCTTTATTGTTTCTAAAAAAGGAAAAAAAAGAAAGAGACAAGGGCAATTTATTTCTAATTTAAGTGTAATTCGTTTTTGGTGTTTAGTGTGAAAAGATACGGTACGAGTAAATATGACATCCCAGCTTTGTGGCAAGCTGACTGTAATCTAAATGTTAGGTTAGGTGTAGCATAGTCCTTTAGGCTATTATAACTAACTACTAAGTACAGAGTCAAATCGCATTAAGCAGACAGGCTGATGGAAGTTTTCCTGGAAAATGTTGCAAAGAAAAACTACCCACAATCAATGATATTTTAAGAAAGATACGTTACGTTCATACTGCACGCACATTTTAATTGTTACAATACAATATACTTTATTGCACAAAAACATAGAAATTACAAATTGCTAAAAAGAAAAGTAGTGCAATTGGCGGCCTTATTGCTAATGTAGCAATATTTTCCAGGCAACCAGGCAATAGGAAACAGAGGAGTAAAATAAAATGTTCCGCGACACATATACATACATATTTATAACATTGCATATCTAAAGAAACGCTGAGTGCGACACAAAATAGGCAAAGCGTAAGAGTGAAACAGATAGCTATTTGTAATCAGTGCAGCCTTGAATATAATTTAACTTTTTTTCTCATTTCGCAGCTCGCAGCTCGACTGCCTAAAATGATCACAATTAGGACCATTTGACAGCACGAGTTTCGCGCGTTGGTCACGTATCTACCTATATATAATATCATTGCCCACAATACTTAAATATTTTTTTTGCGTGTCATTCCTTATGATGACAACAAATTACAATAATGACGTAAACGAGTACCTTCATGTGACAACACACACTTAAATAATTTATGAAATTACCCGAATAATACAGTTCTTGTAAATTTGCAGACATAAATACAAATCTCCAATGGTAGTAAAGTTATAATGGATATTGATGGCAATCCGGCGTTGCAAATGACACGACTTCACTCTTCTTCTTAGCGAGTGGATTCTCAAGACGAGAGACCCGATGAACCCTGGTGTCAGATTTTTCAAACCACCTTGTAGCACAGCTATTTAGGCCACTGACATGGTTTGCGTAACGACCACTCTTAAAGACAGCGACCGGTGCCGAAGGCTTAACGTGCCCTCCGAAGCACTAATTCCTCTTTTTTTTTCGGACAATCTGGTGATTCAGCCTGCAATGTCCTAACCAAACTGGGGAAAACCTCACAAAGGGATAAATTTGCAAATGTCAACTTTGTGTCCATCCTGGGAATCGAATCCAGGACCTCCGGATCGTAAGCGCATGGCTCTGACCACTAGACCACGGTGGCAGTCAGTCACTAATTCAAGTCCATAACTGTCGTTTTGTATCATGAGAGGACAGAAAGCGACAGCAATAATTTAAGTTGAGATTTAATTAAGTCGTGTTCTTACCGAATTGGCCTCATTACCAATTATGAATGCATAAAATTATGAACGAATAATACGGGAACTATTCAATTCTGATTTTTATTGAGGTCACAAAGTAATGCGCAAAATTAAGTAGGCCCGTAATTATAATCAACTGTCAAGAGTGACAGCGAGTTTGAGTTTGTATCAGAAATGTAATTTCAGTACAAAACAGCCTGTCCAATCCAAACTTAATATTGCTCTCAATCAAGGATATTTTTTTCATTCTTTATTATTGTATTTTTATTTTTTAATGTACATATATACCTTGTTTAGGGAAATTATGGACTACAAAATAACATGGTACATATTCGCGGTGGATTAATTAATATAAAAATTAAACACCTATATTTTTAAAAACTATATAAGTGTTATTCAATTCTGGATGAAAATACTACAGTAGTATTAGCTAGGTGGCGATCTCCTCCTAATAACATCACCACATCGGATGACTCGCCGCCTACTATTTGTAAAGAGTGACGTTTCATCCACGGATAAAATGTATTTCAATATTGCAAATGTATTTACGGATGAGCTGGCACACAAGACGCCTGGGAGCGAGAGAAAAACATAGAATGTGCTACATTTCCTCCCAGGCATGCTGTAAAACCAGCTAAGGGATCCGAGGGTTTCAGTATATTGCAATTTAGTCGATGGGCTGACAACCTGTCACTACAGCAATATACCTAAAAATCTATCTTAAATAACCCTCAAAACTTTGTCAGACGTGGCGGAACGACCTTTATTTAGGTCGTTTACGCTCTGCCTACTCCATTAGGGATACGGGCGTAATATGTATACATGTCAATTCTCGCATTGCACTCAATATTCCGTCAGCCAAACGTGATATACGTGGGACACTCAGAAAGATTTGCGACACTAAAAAAAATTGTTCTACAGGTACATATATTTTTATTAAATCTTTTCAAAGTACTCTCCACCAGCCTCTATACAAAGATTCATGCGTCTGAACCAGTTTTCAAAACACTTTTTCCAGTCCGCCGTAGACACCTCGTTTACAGCCTGCTCGAACACAGCCAGCGCATCTTCCGGCGACGAAAATTGTATCCCCTTGAGCTGATTTTTTATTTTTGGAAATAAAAAGAAGTCACACGGTGCTAGATCAGGGCTGTAAGGAGGGTGACCCAGGAGTTTGACTGGTGTGCTGTCCAGGAAGTCCCTCGTTTTGAGCGCGGTGTGTGCAGGCGCATTGTCGTGGTGGAGCAGTAGTCCGCGGAGCCCTGTGTTTGGTCGCTTGTTGCTCACAACAGAAAAAACTTCTGGTAAACATTTGGTAGTATACCATTCGGCGTTAATGCTTCTTTGATCTCGTAAGGGAATTGAGGCCAAGTGGCCAGTCAAATTAAAAAAAGCTGGCGATCAAAATCTTCCCCCCGCTTCGAGATCGCTTCACTTTGGTAGGCGTTGGTTCATTCTGAAACACCCAAACTGTCGACTGGCGCTTGGTTTCTGGATCGTATTGATAAATCCAGGACTCATCACCTGTTACGATGTCGTAAACACGCCGAGACGAGCCTGCTTCAAATTTGTTCAGCATATCACGCCACCATTCCACCCGGGCCTGCTTCTGAGCGTCGGTGAGGTAGTGCGGCACCCAGCACGATACTATCCTCCTCACGCGAAGATGCCCATGTAGAATCTCGTGAACGCTTCCCGATCCAATCTTTAATATGTGCTGAATCTCCTGATATGTAATTCGCCTATTATCTTGGATTAAATTTTTCACTGCTAGCACGTTTTCTTCCGTAATAGCCGCCAAAGGGCGACCGCATCTTTCTTCATCCCCCAAGGTTGGTCGACCGCGCCTAAATTCGTTATACCAACGATACACGGTTGCCTTGGAGGGGCTTTCATCCATAAATGCCATTTGAAGTCTATCGAACGATTCATCCGGTTTCAGGCGACACTTGAAATCGTAAAAAATCATAGCTCTAAAATGTTCCCGGCGCAGATCCATTTTTCAGTAAGACACGATACTTTGAATTGGCTCGCAAAAAATGTGGAGGGAAATTTTGAAAATGGAACACACATATTTTTACTTACAAGTAATCATATTTTTAAAAATATTCTAACCGGCCAGTCTGCCATATATAAAAACTATTTATCGCAATACTTTCTGAGTGGCCTGGTATATAACTCTCTCTAATCGTGTGAGCTTCGAGTCGATCGACCCGATGAACCTTGGTGTCCGAGTTTATTAACCTTGTTGAGTATTAACATTCCATCCGCAATTGGAAGAGTCCCATGTCCAATAATTGGTTTTTGATATTTATAGTAGAAGCAAAAGTCAAAAGTTAAAAGTCAAATCATTTATTTCCAAATAGATTCCTAAGAACACTTTTAGAAAGTCACAAGCGAGTCTATTACAAAGAAAATTATAATGTCACAAAATAAAATAAAATTATATCACAATGAAGAAGAAGCATGATAAACTCGCACTTTGCGCCCCTCCCTTCGTTTTATCTTATTCTTACTTTTGTCCTTCTTTTTGTTCAAAATAGGGTTTGTGACCGCAATGTGTGCCAATTTCTTAGGCTTCACTGTAATATCAGAGCTCCATACATCTTTGTCATTAGTATAGTCATCTAACTTATAATAGGCTTTCCGACATAATGTGTTTTTAATAGTATCTTTAAATTGATTTTCTGCAAATTTAATATATGGTCAGATATTTTGTTATAGTATTGTATACTTAGACCTAAATTTTCGTCTAAGGGAACGACACCTTATAATGCGTCATTACGATATATTTCGATCGAAGTGAACTTACGCAACACCCTTGAAGGTTGCTGTGAATACCACGAATCAATCTAGTTTGGATGAGTGTACACAGTACCTATATTTAATTTCTTGTGCAACACAGATCACAGCATTCAATAAAAAATATGATTATGTTTTCATGTATGTAACATAAGTTTACGTACTTGTTGAGTTTTGTATTGTTTCATGAATAAACGTTTTTCTATTCTATTTTATGAGATTATTTACTTCCCTTTACGATGATACTCGCTCTTACAAATATTCTATTTGTGATAATGACACTAAAATATAATGATGAAATAATGATTGAGAGCAGTATATTGAGTGGGTATCGAGTCTATCGAAAGAAGACAGGTAATATATACTGAAATTACATTTCTGATACGAATTCAAAATCGTTGTCAGTGTCAAGTTCTGATTATAAATACAGGCCCTCGTGTAAAAGAAATAAGAAAATGAAAATATTTTGTGTTTGAGTGTTGATAGTTAACAATACATCCGGGAAAACCTATATTAAAATCTAGATTTTCATTTTTTTTTTAAACTGATAACGAAGACTGGAGAAGATTTGTAAATTACTATTATGATTAAATAATAAGTAGTATCCGTGTTTGATCAAATAACAAATAACAAAATTTAAAGCTATTTGATTGAAATAATGATTCATATTCAAGGAAAATGATCGCAGATTTTTTTATGAGTTCAAGCCGGTTCGGTGGTTGTTACTAAGGCCCGTAATGATAAACAGCACTTGAGATTGACAGCTAGTTTGTGTTCGTATCAGAAATGTCATTTCAGTACAATATGGTCTGTGTATGAGAGAATACTCTCAAATCCATACTTAATATTGCTCTCAATATTAAGATCGCTTTATGAATACGAGCCTTAGTCGCGTATTCGAATTATATCCTTAATTCTTTATCCTCTTTCCTTCTACCAAATCTTTGTGTAAAATTTTGATCACAAACCACAAGTATAAACAATTCTTGATTAGGGGTTTTCCAAATTTTATTCTTGCATGCTCTTTTTGGCAGAACATGGATTAGCTGGTATTCCACTGAGCAAGGAACTTATGCTGGTATGATGTCACTCTATGAAACTACTCGCAAGCTAGTCGCATTTCCTTCCATGCTGGCCTGGGAGCAAGAGAAAAACATAGAATGTGCCAGCTGCATTTCCATTTATTTTTATTTATTTATTTAACTTTATGCACATGAATGTTACATGGGCGGACTTAACGCCAAAGGCATTATCTACCAGTCTAATGTAGACACGTGGAAATGACAAGGCACGTGCAAAATTTTATCCTAATAAATAACAGAGTTAGAACAAAACAATAAACAAAAATAGTAATTTAGAGTATGTATATAATTTTAATCTACAGCGCATATAGTATAAATCAAAACATAATAAATACCAATATCTATCTTTTAATTAATTAATTATTCCATGGCATGCTGTAAAAATAAGCTAAGGGATCCGAGGGTTTTCAGTATATTGTAATTTAGGCGATAGGCTGACAACCTGTCAGTACAGGAATATACCCACAGATCTGTGTTAAGTGGCCCTCAAAGCTTTGTCAGACGTGGCGGAAAGACCTTTGTTTAGGTCGTTTATGCTTTGCCTTCCTCATTAGGGATAAAGGCGTGATTACATGCAAGTTGCAGGTTGCATACTGCAACTTCCATACTGGACTGGGAGGGAAAGAAAAACATAGAATGTTCCAGTTGCCCTTCCTCCCGGGCATGCTGTAGAAGTCAGCAAAAGGGAAAAAAAGGGATTCGAGGGTTACAGTGTATTGTAATTTAGGCGATGGGCTGACAACTTGTCACTACAGCAATACACATTACAATCTAAAATTGCCCTCAATTTATGTCAGACGTGGCGAAAGCGCCTTTTAAGAGGCGTTTTACGTTCTGCCTACCCCGTAAGGGATAAAGGCGTGATTTTATGTATGTATGTATGCAGGTTGCATGCGTGAGACACGTTACCATTACTCAACGTACAAGCAACTTGCACCTTGCATGCAAGTTACTTGCATAGGGAAATCGCGTTTTTTAAAAAAAATTGAAATGGTTTGTGAGTTCTTGACTCTAGACACTAGGTCAGTGATGACCATGACAGAGTCGACGATGTAGCGAGTTCACCCAGAAGATGCCTGTTATGGCACTGGCAATCTCACGCACCGACGGAACACAGAATGCTGTTGGGCGCCGGACTCCGGTGAAAGGGCGAACGGGAGCCAGGCTGCCCCTTGCGGAGCCTACCACCGCTTTGTTGGGATCGGTCAGCTGGAATTATTCACAGTCAAGCCTGTCACGCCTGTCACGCCTTTTGCTCTTATGGAGTAGGCAGAGAAAAAATGAGGGCAATTTTAGATTGTAATGTGTATTGCTTGTAGTGGCAGGTTGTCAGCCCCTCGACTAAACATCCCTTTTGCTGACTTTTACAGCATGCCCGGGAGGAAGGGCAGCTGGAACATTCTATGTTTTTATATCTCTCCCAGTCCAGCATGGAAGAATTACTGTTTACTTACTTACTGTATCATTTTAAGATAGCCCGATGGTGTAGTGGATAGGGCCACTGCCTCCTGAGCTATGTACGTTTATTCGGCGCTTTTACCGTGCTTCGGAAGGCACGTTAAGCCGTTGGTCCCGGTTAATATCGTTTAACACTTTAGATATTAGTCGTTAAGCCATGTCAGAAGCCAGTGTTAAGCATTGGCGGCTTGAAAACTCTGACCTAATCTAGGATTGGGTCTGGTTTCCCTTCTGGGTTGCGGAGGTCAGATGGCAGTCGCTCTGTGTAAAAACCAGTACCCTCGTTAAGTCCCCTATATTAGGTAGCCGACCCCGTGTGATATTGGATAAAGGCTTAGGGAGTATACTTACTGTATCCTTTTAAATTTACATACCTACAGTGTGTGCTCACCTTTACAATCAACTCAAAAACAAGATAGATGTGCTCTATTGATTGACAGTAAGCGAACGTTGCTGCTACGTGCATAACTGTAGCAGGTCTCAATCACATAGTGTGTGCTCACCTTTACAATCAACTAGGTAACAAGATAGATGTGCTCTATTGATTGACAGCAAGCGAACGTTGCTACAACGTGCATCACTGCGGCAGGTCTCAATCACATAGTGTGTGCTCACCTTAACAATCAACTCAGTAACAAGATAGATGCGCTATTTTGATTGACAGCAAGCGAATGTTGCTGTTACGTGCATTTCTTCAGCAGGTCTCGAACAGATTTTTTTTATGACATCAAAGGGACTGAAATTGTGTAGTGGTGTTCTTTGTTGAAGAAATTGGACCTGAATAGGTTTTCCCACGAAATATATATTAATATATATTTATGAGAATAAAGTTCCTCCTGATCCGGAGGTCCTGGGTTCGATTCCCAGGGGGGAAACAAAGTTGATATTTGAGAATTTATCACTTTGTGTATTTTCCCCAGTTTGATTAATACATTGCAGGCTAAATAACCTGATTGTCCGAAAAAGAAAAAGATTTCGTGCTTCGGAGGGCACGATAAGCCGTCGGTCCCGGTCGCTTTCTTTGATAGTGGTCGTTACTCAAACCATGTCAGAGGCCTGATAGTTGTGCTACTAGGCGGTTTAAAAACTCTGACACCAGAGTTCATCGGGTCGATAGACTCGATACCCAATCGACAGAAGATGAAGAAAAAAGTTTCTTTAAACCTTATATAAATAAGAGTATCACAACAAAAACTTGACATAAGAGACCTATAGTAGACCTTGTTAAGACAGAATTATTCGTTATTTTTTAATTTCCCTCTCAGTTTTGCCCTCAGTCAATTAACTTTATTTAATCAGCTTAATTGAATGTAGAATTAATTGGACGTGCTATAGACACGCACATCGCATTTTAACTGGGACAGTAGTGATTCCATTCATGCTGTCAAGGAAAAAATGTTATACCGAGAAATATATTACAAATCATTGTAATAGGTTTTGTACGATCAAGATTTATGCTGAGGTCTATACCGGGTGTAAGGGACAGCGTCCCGAAAACTGATAGAAGCGGCTCAGTCAATGATACTGAACAACCAGGATTTATTTTCAGGAAGTTGTAGAATAATTTAGCTCTTACATACAAATTGTCTGATGGAGCAGGTCATTTTGTATAAGAAGGTCAAATTTATTTTTTATCTGAAAGAATTTCCTGGTGAAAATTGTTCAGTTTCGTTGACAGAGCAACCCCAATCAGTTTTCGGGGCGCTGTCCCTTACACCTGGTATATTAAAATCATTGTAATCGTTTTTGTCCGGTCAAGATTTCTGTTGAAGTCTAAATAAGCACTAAATCAATTTAGCAGAGGTTTTAGACTATTAGGGAATTCTTATGGGATATTCCCAGTTTTGCGATTAGGTAAGTACATCCTTAAATCAAAATTTTTATTAACTAACATAATGAAGGGCAAAAAAGTTCTACATATAAGTAACGAGTCATCAAAAAAGCAGCTGTTCTTTATAAAAAAATGCAACCTCTAAAATTACATAATATAACATAAAAATACTTTATTGAACGTAAGAATACAATTCATACAACACAACAGATAACAACAAAAAACAAGTACAAATAGGCGGCCCTTATTGCTAAGGTAGCAATTTCTTCCAGAAACTTCTTCTTTTTTTACAAAGTGTAAGATAAATTATTTGAATATGCAATGGTTTGTTTAAAGAAAGACCGTTCATTTGTTGATTTAGTACATATTATCCTCCAATAATCTTAAAAACTATTAAGTATTAACAATATTAACTGCCATGCTGGCCAGGCGGCGAGCGAAAAACATATAATGTGCCAGCTGCATTTCCTCCCGGGCATGCTGTTAAAACCAGCTAAGGGATCTGAGGGTTTCAGTATTTTGTAATTTAGGCAATGGGCTGACAACCTGTCACTAAGTAATATACCTAAAAATCTATCTTAAATACCTAGCTTTGGCAGACGTGGCGGAACGACTTTTGTTTAGGTCGTTTACGCTCTGCTTAGCCCATTAGGGATAAAGGGATGATAATATGTATGTTTGTACGTATGTATGTAACATATATACATACATATAATCACGCCTTTATCCCTAGTGGGGTAGGCAGAGCGTCAAAGACCTAAACAAAGGTCATTCCGCCACATCTGACAGTTTTGAGGGTTATTTAAGAAAGATTTGTAGGTATATTGCTGTAGTGACAGGTTGTCAGCCCATCGCCTAAATTACAATATACTGAAACCCTCGGATCCCTTACCTGGTTTTTACAGCATGCCCGGGAGGAAATGCAGCTGGCACACTCTATGTTTTTCTTTCGCTCCCAGGCCAGCATGGAAGAAATATTATTATGTAATATTATTACACATATACATACATACATACATAACGTCACTCACGCCTCTTTCATATAATATGATTAAATTATTAGATATATCTATAGCAGATGAATACCACAATCAAATCGTTCTAGGATCAGCTCACTCCCTAGATAAAGTCAAATTTACAAAACAAAATGAGTCATCGGATTTTTCAATTGTGATTCAGATCTTTATCACTTCCTATTCATGAATTCCTAAGACCCAAATAAATCATTGTTGTTTATGTTTGGATTCTTGCACTGATAAAGGTCAACAATTGATTAGGTTAGTTCATACATTTGGCTAGTTAGATAGATAGATAAACGTTTATTGCATAAAAACAACACACATGTTACAAATTTTCAAGATAAAATGGTCTAATAAAGTTTTAATTTCAAATTAAAATGGTCTCATAAAGATTTCCTAGGTTAAAAGTTTCTTCGTCTTTTCTTCGTACATAATTCAATTCACATATTTTAAGAGGTATTTAAAAAAATGCTTTAACTCAAAATATAATTTGCCTAATATACTGTCTAATGTACTGGTATGCCTATGACAAAAAGGACTGGTTGGTGACAAGCAAGTTGACATCTGCTTGATGCATACTATTTAATCTGTGATTACGTTTTTTTTTTGTGCTTGGCAAAGACAAAAGTTACATGCGTACTCACTTTGTGATTTAGGACCTTTTAGAATGTATCATATTTCAAAGTATTGCTTTGTAAAGAAAGGAAAATTCGACAATATTATAACTAAAAGTCTCTAAAATAGTGATAATCTACACATACATTATTTAAAAGTTTCATGTAAAAATTTTGAAATGTTATGATTTGTCAAATTTCTTGGAAGTTAGTGGGTACCATTTTAATATATCGCTAGATTGAATTATAGCATTCAAAAACTGTATGGTGCTGCCACACCGGATTTTGGAAACATGGGCACAGAATCACTACATAGTATAAAACAAAGTCGCTTTCTCTGTTCCTATATCCCTATGTATGCATAAATCTTTAAAACTACGCAACGGATTTTGATGCGGTTTTTTTTAATGGATAGATTGATTCAAGAGAAAGGTTTATATGTATAATACATGCATAATATAGTAGAGATAAACTAATAATTTCCGTGCAAAGCCGGGGCGGGTCGCTAGTATATAATAGTACTACATAACATGGGGATCACCTTGATTGTAGGAAAACACAAATGAAATACTATAAATTTATTGCAAAATATTTAATTAGATATTGCGAACTTTATAAATCTGCAATCAATATAAAATGCTTTTGCTTATTATCCTTGTGGTAAAGTGAATAATACAATACAATGATTGGGTTTTTAGATTTGAATCATCCGTTACCTTAACAATGGGTAATATGTTTTATCATAAATTTTATCATGAAGGAAGGTAACAGTAACTATTATTGAGCATCAATAAAATGTATTTACTGACATATGCTGTTCATATAATACTGAATATCTATACAGTATACCTGCAAATCTATCTTAAATAACCCTCCAAATTTGTCAGACGTAGCGGAACTACTTTTGTTAGGTCGTTTGCGCTCTGTCTACCCCGTTAGGGATAAAGGCGTGATTATATGTATGTATAATACTGAATAAAACGACACATTTTATGTAGAGGTAGGCAATCGATTTTAGAAACGTAAACTAAAAATAGTCCCTAGTAAGTTAGGTAATAGACTAGTAGGTATTTATAGTACCTAAGTATCCTTAGTAAGTAGATATAAGTATTTAATTTAAAAGTATGCCTGATCCTTTAAATTTGTAACTTACTGTGCCCGCGACTTCGTACGCCCGGTTTGTATGGAAAACACGCAGTGTCGAACGTACTGAAAACGCTTAGTTCTACGTATTTTAAACTTCGATTTAAGTTTAAATTTCCCATATCAGAATTTATAATCGTGATGAATTATTATCACTTGTGTTATTACAGCGCATATTTTTTTTCGACACTACCTATTGCCTATAAATTCCTAAAAATAGCATTATTTGCGATCAATGGGCTCGATTCTAGATTTGCCGGCTAAAACTTAAATTAAAATCTGTTTGTCACTTTTAGACTAAAACATTGCAAAAGGACAGAAGATCTATTCTTTCATTTTTTAGATTTATAGTTAGTGGCTTTATGCGTTATCTGTCATTTTTATCCGCCGTCATATGATATGGCGGATAGAATTGACAGAATTACTGGGGAAACTTGCAAAAGTGCGTCAAAACCTAGCGGATAAAGTGTAAAACCATAGAGTATAAATCGCCTATTATTTTTAAATTGTATTGTTTTGGAAGTGACAGATAGATTTTAATTATAGTTTTAGCCGGTGGTATCAATTAAGGTTATATAATCGAGCCCAATAATTACCTAAATAGCTTGTTGTGAACTCATAACTTTAAATTCGCATTAAAATTACTCTATATTTACATAAATAAGTAACTAACTAAAAATATTGCCCGTAAAGCAACCTTGATTTTAGAAAAGTTCGTTTATACCAGAAACGATTATTGGTAACTGCGAAAATGAAGTGTGTCGTTTGAATCTATAATGATAGGTCCAATGTCGTCACGGTACACTTTACAAAACCAACAAGTTATAAACTTATAGCGATGGCACTTATAGTATTACCAACTCAGTTTTACATACATACATATAATTTCTTCCATGCTGGACTGGGAGCGAGAGAAAAACATAGCATGTGCCAGCTGCATTTCCTCCCGGGCATGCTGTAAAAACCAGCTAAGGGATCTGAAGGTTTCAGTATATTGCAATTTAGGCGATGGGCTGACAACCTGTCACTACAGCAATATACGTACAAAATACAAATCCATCTTGAATAACCCTCAAAACTTTGTCAGACGTGGCGGAACGACCTTTGTTTAGGTCGTTTACGCTCTGCCTACCCCATAAGGGATAAAGGCGTGATTATATGTATGTATGTACATATAATCAGTTTTTACGACTGCACGACAGAAAATCCAGACTGACTGTGGACATACGAATATATATGACGTAGAAGTAGAAATATATCACAGTATGACGAAGAAGTTTGTCAAACTTTGGAAAATTAAGGAGAGGAAATATGAGCAAACCCAGACCCACGGATATACCGTGCAACAAACAACATACAAATAGTCACGCCTCTATCCTTAATGGGGTAGGCAGAGCGTAAACGACCTAAACAAATTTCGTTTCGCCACGTCTGACAAAGTTTTGAAGGTTATTTAAGATATATTTGTAGGTATATTGCTATAGTGATAGGTTGTCAGCCCATCGACTAAATTACAAATTACTGAAACCCTCGGATCCCTCAGCTGGTTTTTACAGCATGCTCGGGAGGAAATGCAGCTGGCACATTCTATGTTTTTCTCTTGCTCCCAGGCCAGCATGGAAGCAATTTAGTTTTAGAATAAAGGTAAACGAAGTTTTATGTTTTTTTATTTTATTTTCAAAAACACATTATATAAATAGATGATACGTGTTGGCAAATTACTAAAACTACTATTTCATTATGTTGTTATATCTCATAGATAAAACATATTTTAGAACATAATCTTCGATTAAAAGACATGAAACTTTGTTTACCTTTATTCTAAAACTGAGTTGGAAATACTGTTGGCGACTTTTCCTCATGAACTTGGTATGGCATCCGCCACCACTTCATAGCGGCAGACTACGAATTTGGATAGCCCGATGAACCCTGGTGTCAGAGTTTTTAAGCCGCCTAAATAGCACAGCTATTTTAAAAGATTGTTCCCAATCTGATTAAGACATCACAGGTTGGATCTGCTTATTGTCTGTTAAGCCCCATTAAGCCGCTGGTTCCAGTCATTGTCTTTGATATTGGTCGTTTCACGTCTGAGGTCTATATTAGCTGTGCTATTACAAGGTTTTAAATCTCTGATACTAGGGTTTAATGAGTCGACTGACTCAAAAACCCATTTAATAAGTTTTGAACAAAGTTGCATCAGCCGTCTAGAACTTTCTTTTCTTTCCCCTCTTAATAAACAAGATTATCGGATTTCGGAAGAATTTCGCGGAAACCAATGTCTTAAAATGTTTTTTGGTGTTAGTTAATGCATTTGAATATTATTTTGGATGAAACTGGTTATGTATGTTCTTAAAATCTAGCTTAGAGACCAAAGAGTTTTGTTAAAGGTAGACCAAAAAAGTAGTAAGACGAAAGAAAAATGGACGTTTGTCTTTCCAATAGAATTTGTCCGCTTGTCCCTTACACCACAGCACCAGACCAGGCTTTTCCGTGTCGTCATGATTCACTGCGTCCACCAGCCGGGTAGCCGCGCAGTTCTCGTCACGTCCACAGTTTCACTGTAGCGGACATCGCACTCGGACGCCAACTCGTACGCTTACCTTACAAACTTTTGAAATTCGAACACATCGCGATCTGTCAAAATAAAAACAAAACTAGTGATAAGAAGAAGGTTGAAGTTTGAGGTTTTAGTTTGTTTTGGGGTGAAAAGTTTGTGTTGTGTGAAGTGAAAGTTTGTTGTGTTCGCGTGTTTTCTGGATTGTTTTGGATGGAACGCGGGTAAGTTTATATAAACTTGTAGTTGCATGGTGAAATTTATTAGGTTTTAAAGAGGAATCGGGGGATTTCCCAGAGGATAAAAATTTCTGGAAAATGAAACATGTTTGCTTTAATCATTAGTGTCGTCAGGTCAGCTGATTATATAATTATGTATGTGCGATTTTAAACCATCACATAGGTATAATTCTTTGGGAAAAGTTGTGCAGTTTTATGGATATAATTAATTAGGTAACCATGGTGGGAAAGAAGCGATATTTAGGCTCGTATTTATAAAGCGATCTTAAGCTTGACAGTAATATTAAGTATGGAATTGACAGCTCCTTTTGTACTGAAATGACATTTCTGATACGGAATCAAACTAGCTGTCAGTCTCAAGTGCTGATTATAATTACGGGCCCTAAAAACATAGAAATTGTACGAGCTGTAATTCCTTCCAAACATAGGTACATCAGTGAGTAAGAGCCAAGGGATTTTGTATATTGCAATATAATACTTAGTTACCCAATAAGAATTACAACATTAAAAAAAAAAAAACACAACCCAGTTTTTTTTTCATTATGTACGTCATAATGAAAAAAAAACAGGGTTGAGTTTTTTTTTTTTATTAAAATGACGCAATGCTTCTTCGCAAGGGATGTGGGTAGTGTGTATGTACCTCTACAAGTAGGTACATATTAGCCAATAAGGAAATAGTCAAGCGAAATTAAAATTTGCATACAATTATTTTTATTACCAATAATGAGTACTAAAAATAAATATAATTACTAACAGTAATTATATTTATGGACCTGTACTACTATTAAAATTAGAATGAATTTAAAAGAATAAACATACAAATAGTCACGCCTTTATCCCTAATGGGGTAGGCAGAGCAAAAACGACCTAAACAAAAGTTGGTTCCGCTACGATTGACAAAGTTTTGAGGGATATTTAAAATAGATTTGTAGGTATATTGCTGTACGGACAGGTTGTCAATCTATCGCCTAAATTACAATGCTTAGCTGATTTTTACAGCTTGCCCCGGAGGAAATGCAGCTGGCACATTGTATGTTTTTCTTTTGCTCCCAGTACAGCAAGGAAGACAATAATAAAAAAACGGCTTTATAGGTTCGCCCTGTCCAATGACGTGATTAATGGATAAGATTGTATCATCTTTATAAAATTATTACTTCCATGCTGGTCTGGGAGCGAGAGAAAAGCATAGAATGTGCCAGCTGCATTTGCTCCCGGGCATGCTGTAAGATCCAGCTAAGGGATCCGAGGGTTTCAGTATATTGTAATATAGGCGATGGGCTGACATCCTGTCACTACAGCAATATACCTAGAATTCTATCTTAAATAACCCTCAAAACTTTGTCAGACGTGGCGGAATGACTTTTGTTTAGGTCGTTTACGCTCTGCCTACCCCATTAGGGATAAAGGCGTGATTATATGTATGTATGTATGTTATAAAATTACTAGCGACCCACCCCGGCTTCGCACGGAAATTATCAGTGTTTCTCTGCTATATTATGCATGTATTATACATATAAACCTTCCTCTTGAATCACTCTATCCACTAAACGAAACCGCATCAAAATCCGTAGCGTAGTTTTAATGATTTATGCACACAAAGGGATATAGGGACAAAAACAGCGACTTTGTTTTATACTATGTAGTGATGATTCATATTTTTATAGTCACAACACAGCTTCTGATGAAATATCTGAAATACCGTATTAGTCGCTAAACATTGGCGGCTTGAAAACTCTGACCTAATCTAGGATTGGGTCTGGTTTCCCTACTGGGTTGCAGTCGCTCTTCGTAAAAACCAGCACCCTTGTTCAATCACCTACATTAGGTAGACGACCCCGCGAAACACGGTATAAGGCTAATGAGATGATGATGATCATAGCTTCTGATATAAGAATAATATTTTGTATTTTATAGTCCTCTTTCTACTGTATGTTATGTATTGTGATATGCTATTACAATTTATTAATCAATGAATATCAGTGTCTGAAAGCTTAATAAAAAATAAATAAAAAGTACGCATCGTTGGTAATTGGGTATGGCGCCTATAATAGTCCTCCCACCGATTTTCGGTGATGGCGGCAAATCTCCTAGAGATCAGCCAACTGCGCAGGACTAGTTTTTAGTGTCCAAGTGTTTGCGCTACACACAGGTGCACACTCTATTCCTTCAATCTCTTATTCTGATGGGACATATTTACTGACACGACCAGAGAGAAATCAGGCGCAGGATCGACTATTTACATGCCCATCCGACAGCACGGATGATCTTATTTTTCGGTTAATCAGGTGATCAGACTGCAATGTTCTAACCAAACTACGTTAGAAACAACAACACAAAGTCATTATCCCCCGCCGGGAATCGCACCCAGGACCTCCTGGTCGAGAGCCCATGGTTCAGACCTCTAGACCACGGAGGCAACACCTAAAAAGGTAGGTATACCATACCACTGTTGTTAGCTCTGGCTCAGACAATAAGGTGTATCGGTTCATCAATCGATCTTAGCATTACGAGTAACACGAAAGGTTAAAAACTTTGGCTAGTTTGAAACCTCATACCTACCTAAAACCTGCTCTATTTGTCATGTAAACAAAAAAACATACATACATATAATCACGTCTTTATCCCTATTGGGTTCGGCAGATCGTAAACGACGTAAACATAGGGCGTTTCGCCACGTCCGACAAAGTTTCGAGGGTTATTTAAGATAGATTTGTTGGCATATTGCTGTAGTGACAGGTTGCCAACCCATCTCCAAATTGCAATATACAGAAACTCTTGGATCCCTTAGCTGGTTTTTACAGCATGCCTGGGAAGAAATGTAGCTGGCACATTCTATGTTTTTCTCTAACTCCCAGGCCAGCATGGAAGTAACACCATGACGATAAACACGAAATAAGAAAACTTTGTCTAGGTTGAAACCTCATTGCTACCTAAAACCTGCTCTATGATTTGTCATGTATACAAAAAAAAACATTCATACATATAATCACGTCTTTATCCGTATTGGGTTAGGCTGATCGTAATCGACCTAAACAAAGGTTGAAACCTCATAGCTACCTAAAACCTGCTCTATTACTTGTCATGTAAACAAAAAAATCATACTAATAGATACGCATCATAATCATAAATTAAAGTTAATGATTTCAATTATGATACGAGTATAACACCTGTCATAAAAAACAGTGATATATTTTCCACAGTAAAAAATAATTACAGTAAAACATCTCGGCAGTGTCCTAGAAATAATACATGCTCTGCGCCTGCCCTAATAAAGAGCTTAGGTCAAATAGTTTTTGACGGCTAGAGCAGCCACAGACAGGCGTCACCTTACGAGCGCGCGCGTACTGGCAGAGGGATGCGCCGGCGGCGTAGAGTTCATCGCTACGCGCGCGTATAGCGTAGGGTGACGCATGTGTGTTGTAGGCAATACAAAAAGCATTGACAGCGTGTTGAGCGCAACCTTGCGCGCAGTTAGTGACGCCTGTGTGTTGCTGTCCTAAGGTACTAGTATCAGCACAAACCAAGTTTTTACAGGACTTACCGCTTCTGTCACTAGTAATGGTTATGATCTATGTAGACTAAATTAAATTGCGTGTACAAAAACCTCTCATTATTGGACATCGAGTTTTTTCAGGACAGGAATAAAGTTACTTGCTTGCTCTTCATACAGGTTCAAGTTTTACCTAAATACCAGGTCTGTGTATGAAGATGTTTTACTGTACCTTCCTTTCTCTGTGGTGAAAGATAATTTAACTTTATTCTAAGGCCAAGGTCATTTGTTATATTGAGCTCAATCTGGTGCTAATAATAATAGTAAATAGAACTTTATTGTATTTAATAGTATGTATTATGTTACGGTTACTATGTTATCTTCAATGCTTGACAGGGAGCAAGAGAAAAATATAGAATGTGCCAGCTTCATTTCCCCCCGGGCATGATGTAAAATTCAGCTAAGGAATCGGAGGGTTTTTGTATATTGCAATTATGGTGATACGCTGACAACCTGTCAATACAGCAATATACTCAAAACTTTGTCAGACGTGGCGGAACGACTTTAGTTTAGGTCGTTTACGCTCTGCCTACCCCATTAGGGATAGAGGCGTGATTATATGTATTATGTTATGGTTGATAGCAGAACAAATATATTACCAATGCAAGGGTTTTTGTGCATGAGTTTGGTATGAATGTATGTATTTAGTTTATTTACGTGTACAATGTATATTGCCTAAAATGTATACCAGCCCACTAGTTAAACTTTTATTTTCCTGTGGGAGGTTGCCTGGAAGAAATTGCTGCTTCAAATAAGGCCGCCTATTCGTACCGCTATTATTTTATATTTTTTCTTGTGTCTTTTTTGTGCAAAAAAGTATAATTCTTATCTTATCTTTTTAATTTATTTTGCTTTTATGGCAAGATGTATTAAGGCGCACAGATTAACAATTTACTTATTTTACCACATGGAAATCATCGTGGGAAATGCATAATTCCTTCGGTAAAACACACAAGTCACGGGTAAAACCACGGGGTTAAAAGGTTCTATAATATATTTTCCTTATCGTATTTATCTAGGTATAGTTATCACATGTCTTCCATGCTGGCCTAGGATCGAGAGAAAAAAATAGAATGTGCCAGCTGCATTTTCTCCCTAACCTGCTGTAAAATCCAGCTAAGAGATCCGAGGGTTTAAAAATATTGCAATTTAGGCGATGGGCTGATAACCTGATGACACTACAGCAATATACGTACAAATCTATCTTAAATAACCCTTCGTCAGACGTGGCCGAACGACCTAAGTTTAGGTTGATTTGACTCTGCCTACCCCATAAGGGACAACGGCGTGATTATATGTATGTATAGTTATCATAGTTTCTAAATCCTGCTAATCGAATGTTTTGTGAATTGTCCTAGGGTTATGGTCTTCTTCTTAGTAAGTGGATTCTCGAGTCGAACGATCCGATGAATCCTGGTGTTAGACTTTTCAAACGTCTTAGCAGCACAGCTATTAAGCCTCTGACATGGTTTCAGTAACAAAAATAACGACCGGGACCGACGGCTTAGCGTGCCCTCCGAAGCGCGGAATCGTTTTTATTTTCGGACAATCAGGTGATGCAATGTTTAGGACTTGTAAAACCCGGGGAAAACCTCACAAAGTGATACATTTACAGATATCAATTTTGAATTCCCCCCATGCGAATCGAACCCTGGACCTCCGGATCGTAAGCCCCATGGCTCTGACCACTAGACCACGGAGGCAGTTGGGGTTATAGTAAAAAGAAAGAAGGGTTCGAGGAATTTGGTTTGGATTCCCTCGGTTTTAAGTAAGTGCACGATGGCGTAGTGGATAGGGCCGCTGCCTCCTGAGCGGGAGGTCATGGTTCGAATCCCACCACGTACCAATGTGTTATTCGGTTTTCAAATTTCATATGTGCGTTTATTCGGCGCTTTTTCCGTGCTTCGGAAGGCACGTTAAGCCGTTGGTCCAAGTTAATATCGCTTAATACCTTAGATATTAGTCGTTAGGCCATATCAGAGGCCAGTGCTAAACATTGGCGGCTTGAAAACTCTGACCTAATCTAAGATTGGATCTGGTTTTCCTTCTGGGTTGCGGAGGTCAGATGACAATGGTGTAAAAACCAGTACCCTCGTTCAATCGCCTAGATTAGGTAGCCGTCCGTCCCTGTGAAATGCGGTATAAGGCTAAAAGAGATGATGATGGTTTTAAGTAAGTGCACGAAGTTAATTTTACACAAATACATATAATCACGCCTTTATCCCTTATGGGGTAGGCAGAGCGTAAACGACCTAAGCAAAGGTCATTCCGCCTCGTCTGACAAAGTTTTGAGGGTTGTTTAAGATAGATTTCTAGGTATATTGTTGTAGTGACAGGTTGACAGCCAATCAAATAAATTACAATATACTGAAACCCTTGGATCCCTTAGCTGATTTTTACAGTATGCCCGGGAGGAAAAGCAGCTGGCACATTCTGTATTTTTTTCTCGCGCCCTGGCTAGCATGGAAATTAATATTGTTAATTCTTATTAGTTTTTGAGACTATTGGAGGACA
Source organism: Scrobipalpa costella (assembly GCA_949820665.1). Classification (NCBI taxonomy): domain Eukaryota; kingdom Metazoa; phylum Arthropoda; class Insecta; order Lepidoptera; family Gelechiidae; genus Scrobipalpa; species Scrobipalpa costella. The sequence continues at coordinate 13,361,591 of OX463318.1, forward strand.
ATTCGTACTAAATCAATAAATGAACGGTCTTTCTTTAAACAAACCATTTCAAAAGCTAAAGAAATGCATGTAAAAATAATTTATTTTACACTTTGTTTGTTTAATCTTAATTCAATATGAAAAATTGCATATTCTTTGAAATACACTTCGGTAAACAAACAACAGTCTATCAAATTTAACTGGTCAATCAATTCATGTTAACAAATGATTACCAGGCCACTTCGTAATAAAATAATCTTTAAAATATGATGACGTTACTAACAAAAAATATATAAAAAAGTTAAGAAATTGTTTCAGGTACAATATCCCATACTAAAAACAAATACACGAATGCAATGTTTTAGAATAAACGCAAACGTGGTTTTATGCCTTTTTATTCAAAAACACATTTCAAAAATAAATGATGCGTGTTAAATTACTACAACTACTATTCAATTTTGTTGGCATATCTAATAGCTAAAACTTTTTTAGAAACATGATATTCTATTGAAAGACATGAAACTTTGTTTACCTTTGTTCTAAATCTGAGTTGGAAATACTAATTAGTTACAAACATCTACGAAATCACAAAGAAATATATTAATTACATAATTATTGAATGTTAAATACTTATTCACTTACCTGTACTTACCTTCTGAATAAGAGCCCGATGGTGTAGTGGATAGGGCCGCTGCCTTCTGAGCGGAAGGTCGTGGTTCGAATCCTACCACGTATCAATGTGTTTTTCGGTTTTCGAATTTTATATGTACGTATATTAGGCACTGTTTCCATGCTTCGGAAGACATGTGAAGCCGTTGGTCCCGGTTAATATCATTTAATACCATAGATATTAGTCGTTAAGCCTTGTCAGAGGCATGTGCTAAGCATTGCATTGGCAGCTTGAAAATTGTGACCTAATCCAGGTTTTGGTTTGGTTTCCCTTTTGGGTTGCGGAGGTCAGATGGCTGTCGCTCTGTGTAAATCTAGTACCCTCGTTGAATCACCTAGATGAGGTTACCGACTCCGAGAGTTACGGGATAAGGCGAGATTATGACCTATCTATTGAATAAGATACCCAGATTAAACTATTACGTATCATTAGAAATACCACTAGTTGGTTGACACCAGTGGGATAAAAGAATAAATTACACACTGTCACATTTAAATAGAAATTGCTGCTTAGCAATAAGGCCGCCTATTTGTACCACTATTTGTTTCATTTAATTTTATTTTCTCTTGTGTCTTTTCTGTGCAATAAAGTATATTCTTATCTTATCTTATTTATAATACGTATTTTGAAGTATTGGATTTGCATAAATAATTAATGTTATTGAATTCAATTTTGTTAAGAGTATCGTTATAACAATTTTCCTTAAAATTCTTCACCATATTATATATAAGGAAACAAAATGTAAATATGACGTGATATATACGTATATGCAATGGGAAACTCAGCATTTCTTTATCACATGAACGTATGTTTGTATGATTCATGTTACGGTTTTTCCTCTTGATGTGAAACAAATCCATATTTATCATTACGTTCTTGTTTTTTTGATGCAAAATGTTTTTTTTAATTTATTTCCTAAAATAGGTACACCAACAGTTAATACATTAGACATTGTAACAAACATATTATATTAGGTTATTTAGTCTAATGTAAAAACCAATTACAGGTATACACAACATTTTTAAAATTAAGGCAGTTATGAACTTAATATTTGAATGTTAATATAAAATATATAGTACTTACAAACGAAAACTATAAATATTTTTAATATTATGAGATCAACTATTAGATAAATGTTTTCTTAACTTATTTTTAAATGACTGAGGAGAGGTAGCTCGACTTCTTCCTCGAGGACTGGCCGGAGGAAGCACAGGATAGAGAGTCGTGGAGAGACCGGAGAGAGGCCTTTGCCCAGCAGTGGGACATTATCGGCTAGACAAGACAAGATCTTCTTCTATCTTCCATGCTGGACTGGGAGAGATAGAAAAACGTAGAATGTTTCAGCTGCCCTTCCTCCCGGGCATGCTGTAGAAGTCAGCAAAAGGGACTCGAGGGGTACAGTGTATTGTAATTTAGGCGATGGGCTGACAACCTGTCACTATAGCAACACACATTACAATCTAAAATTGCCCCAATTTTTGTCAGACGTGGCGAAAGCGCCTTTTATGAGGCGTTAAACGCTCTGCCTACCCCGTAAGGGATAAAGGCGTGATTTTATGTATGTATGTATGTATAAGACAAGACAAGAGGAGAGTCAAAAAATATGTCCAAGTCTGGCAGCGCAGTATTCATAGAATTATAGCAATTTTTGATCCTGGAGATAGGTGCGTATATACATCAGTCAGACGTGGCGGAACGACCCTTGTTTAGGTCTTTACGCTCTGTCTACCCCATTAGGGATAAAGGCGTGATTGTATGTATGTATGTAGATAGGTGCGTGCTGCCCCAGATTGGTGCGGCGTAGATTGGTGTTAAGGCGTACAGGTAAATACTTCTTCTGGCGTGTTAGTGTCGAGTCAATTGATTCGATGAACCAAGGTGTCAGAGTTTTTCAGCTACCCAATAGTACAGCTATTGGGCCTCGGACAATCTCGGACATGGTTTTGTGTAACAACCACTATCAAAGACAGCGACCGGGACCGACGCCTTAACGTGCCCTCCAAAGCACGAAATATTGTTTTTTCTTCCGGACAGTCAGTTCATTCAGCCTGTATTGTCCTTACCAACTAGGGGAAATTCTCTCAAAAAATTACAAATATCAACTTTGTGTTTCCCTTCTGGGAAACGAACCCGGGGCCACCGGATCGTGAGCATGGGTCGGACCACTATACCACGGAGGCAGTTAGGTAAGATAAGATATTTAAATTTTGAGTTAGGTTAGATAGGTTCTTTCATGTTGGCCTGGGAGCAAGAGAAAAACATAGAATGTGCCAGCTGCATTTCCTCCCGAGCATGCTGTAAAAACCAGCTAAGGGATCCGAGGGTTTTAGTATATTTTAATTTAGGCGATGGGCTGACAACCTGTCACTGCAGCAATATACCTTGAATCTGTCTTGAATAACCCTCAAAACTCTGTCAGACACGGCGGAATGACCTTTGTTTAGGTCGTTTGCGCTCTGGCTACCCCATTAGGGATAAAGGCGTGATTATATGTATGTATATAGTTAGGTTAGATAACATTGGGTGTTATTTTATCTCTGTTAGTCATATTAAAATCATGACCAAATCCCTTCTTATGCTGATAAATGAATATTTGCTTCATTTTGTTGAGTCATGCTATAAATCTTCCCAATCTCTAGATAAGGTAGAAACGTATTAATCTAAATCAAAGTCAGTCAATCAATTTAGAAAAGGATTAGGAAATACATACATACATACATAAATCACGCCTTTATTCCTTACGGGGTAGGCAGAGCGTTTAACGCCTCGTAAAAGGCGCTTTCGCCACGTCTGACAAAAATTGAGGGCAATTTTAGATTGTAATATGTATTGCTATAGTGACAGGTTGTCAGCCCATCGCCTAAATTACAATACACTGTAACCCTCGAGTCCCTTTTGCTGTTTAGGAAATAATTTAAATTAATCCATACCTACATATAATCACGACTTTATCCTTAATTGGGTAGGCAGAGCGTAAACGACCTGAACAAATGTCGTTCCGCGTCGTCTGACAAAGTTTATTAAGGGTTATTTAAATCGATTTGTAGGTATATTACAATATACTGAAACCCTCGGATCCCTTAGCTGGTTTTTACAGCATCTCCGAGAGGAAAAGCAGCTGATACATTCTATGTTTTTCTTTCGCTCTCAGTTTAAATAAATGGTTTTTGAACAATGTGAGAATGACTTGGCGTTCCGTCTGAGGTTTCCCGCGGGAGTAAGATATTTGCTTGCGGTAGCTTATGTGGTACTCTTATTCTATTTATAAGTCAACCAGATTTCATCTAATTCTGTCCAGCCGCTTCAACATAAAAGAGTGTCACTTACATGTTGTCACATATCACTTAAAAAAACAAACTTTATAATATAAATAGAATTGTTTTTCTCTCGCCCAATTATTTACTTAATATTTATTTACACAATGATATTTGAAAGGCGCGTGATATTTATATTTTCATAAAGATTTCACCGCATTATAACAGAAATGATGACTGTTTGCTTTAGCTTTACCTGTCTCAGTGATTTAAGATGGCGATAAAATGTATTTTCTTTGTTAAGTCTATTTAGAAACAGACTTGAATGAAACGGAAGAAATTCGTTATCATTAGAAGATTCCTTTTGTGAATCTGTTCGTGGCCATTTTGTATGGTTTCCTGTGTTTTTATTTAATTTACTATGCTTCCGTAGTGACGACACAGATGATGTAGTATGATAAGGGGTATCTATCTAAATGTTCCGTAAAGATGCTTCATTGTTCCGGGTTATAGCGGGAAAAATCTCGAGCATTTTCAAAATGAAAACAAAAAATTTCGTAAGAATTTGTAATTGTCATCATCTCCCTAGAATTATCCTTTATTTCGCGGGGTCGGCTACCTAATCTAGGTGATTGAACGAGGGTACTGATTTTTACACAGAGCGACTGCCATCTGACCTCCGCAACCCAGAAGGGAGACCAGACCCAATCATAGATTAGGTCAGAGTTTTTAAGCCGTTAATGCTTAGCTGTGGCCTCTGATTTGGCTTGTAATTGTAACCTGACAAATAAAATTACAGGTTTTCACAAATTTCCAAGATTATTCAAATTATGTTTGAATTTTCGAGCCTGTCAGGAGAAACTGCTCCTTCTTATTGATTTTCTGCCAATATAAATGATACAATGTTATAAAAAGGCTTTTTGGTTACAAACTTCACTGAGTTTCATTTGACGATTCAATCCAGGAGTACAAAAGTCCTACCTTTGACTCATAATCCTAATAATGATCTGCTTGTCTATGGGTTTTAAGTGTGCGCTGGCGTTGTCTCTCGTTAACTTACTTACGTTCGATGGCGAATTTCATACATAAGTTTATTCGGCGCTTTTTCTGTGCTTTGGAAAGCAGGTTAAGCTGTTAGTCTCGGATAATACCATTTAACACCGTAGATATTAGTCATTAAGCCATGTCAGAGGCCAGTGCTACCTAAACATTGGCATCTTGAAAACTGACCTAATCTAGGATTGGGTCTGGTTTATTTCTGGGTTGTGGAGGCCAGATGGCAGTCGTTTTGTGTAAAACCCAGTACCCTCGTTCAATCACCTAGATTAGGTAGCCGCCCCGTGAGATAATAAAAAAAGAATGGAGGCTTGAATATGTAAAAAAAATACTATAGCCTGACAACTACATCCATCATAAGGAATTGCTTGTCATCTTTGGGAAAACCCAGCTCCTTGAAAACATAGATAAATTGCTATTCTATGTTTTATCTGGTTTGTTTCTATCTTTAGCTATCCGATAAGTAACGTCCACTGTGACGTTTAAAGATCAACAATTTCATCAGTTTAGTTGGTAGGTACTGTGATCGATGGTGTAGTGGATAGGGCCGCTGCCTCCTGAGCGGGAGGTCGTGGTTCGAATCCCACCACGTACCAATGTGTTTTTCGGTTTTCGAATTTCATATGTACATTTATTCGGCGTTTTTTCCGTGCTCCGGAAGGCACGTTAAGCCGTTGGTCCCGGTTAATATCGTTTAATACCGTAAATATTAGTCGTTAAGCCATATCAGAGGCCAGTGCTAAGCATTGGCGGCTTGAAATTTCTGACCTAATCTAGGATTGGGTCTGGTTTCCCTTCTTGGTTGCGGAGGTCAAATGGCAGTCGCTCTGTGTAAAAACCAGTACCCTCGTTCAATCTCCTAGATAAGTCCCTTAAGGTAATCCCTTAGTTAGTAGGTACTGTGATGTAACCAACGACGGGTTCAAATACTGAGTCGAGTTTTTGTTAACTGTCATATTCTTTCTTCCATACTGGACTGGGAGAGATAGAAAAACATAGAATGTTCCAGCTGCCCTTCCTCCCGGGCATGCTGTAAAAGTCAGCAAAAGGGACTTAAGGGTTACTGTGTATTGTAATTTAGGCGATGGGCTGACAACCTGTCAGTATAGCAATACACATTACAATCTAAAATTGCCCTCAATTTTTGTCAGACGTGGCGAGAGTGCCTTTTACGAGGCGTTTAACGCTCTGCCTACCCCGTAAGGATAAAGGCGTGATTTATGTATGTATGTATGCATATTCTTTTATGCAGGACTGGGAGCAAGAGAAAAACATAGAATGTGCCAGCTGCATTTCCTCCAAAGTAGGCTGTAAAAATCAGTTAAGGGATCCGAGGATTACAGTATATTGCAATTTAGGCGATGGGCTGACAAACTGTTACTACAGAAATATAACTACATGTCTATCTTAAATAAACCTCAAAACTTTGTCATACGTGGCGGAACGATCGTTTTTTGGGTAGTTTATGCTCTGCCTACCCCATTAGGGATAGAGGCGTGACTATTTGTATGTTGTTTGTCGCATGGTATTTCTGGGTTCGCTCATATTTCCTCTCCTTAATCAGTACCTCACAGCTGAGTTTCGTGACTCCATAATTTTCCAAAGTTTGTCAAACTTCTACGTCATACTGTGATATATATATTTATGTATATATATAAATATATACTTCTACGTCATATATATTCGTATGTCCACAGTCAAGTATGTGGCTGTCATAGATACTGGATTTGCTGTCGTGCAGTCGCAAAAACGGTTAAAACGTAATTTTACCTATGTGATTTGCGGTAGCACGCTGTAATACGTTAAATATCCAATCTAGCTTGCTGATTTCACAAAGAGTACAAAATAAAGAAGCCTTGGGCGATCGATAACTAGAAAACTCGCAACTCTTATAGGACAAGTTTAATTTGAACTACTGATTTAGAAACTTTGTTACATTAATTTCATGGTTAATCAACTCGTTCTGATTGTTTTCACAATTTCAAAACCATTCAAAATTGTTTTTATTAATTTATTTATTAAGGCAGACAAAAGAAACTCCTGGTATGTTGACGTTACACGGAATACCCAGTCACATCATGATCTTCCCGAACTTTACGACTGGACTACCACAAATAAAACAAATCTGATAATGCGAAATGTACCTTACATTATTTACTAAGGTACTTACTCTCTGAAACGTGGTGATCTAAGAATAGAATATATGCCTTATCTACAAGGTTTGAGTAAATTATGTATACACACACACACACACACATAATCACAACTTTATCCCTAATGGGGTAGGCAGAGCGTAAACGACCTAAACAAAGGGCGTTCCGCCGCGTCTGACAAAGTTTTGAGGGTTATTTTAAATAGATTTGTAGGTATATTGCTATAGTGGTTGTCAGCCCGTCGCCTAAATTGCAATATACTGAAACCCTCAGATCCCTTAGCTGATTTTACAGCATGCCCGGGAAGAAATGCAGCTGGAAAATTCTATGTTATTCTCTCTTTCCCAGTCCATCATGGAAGAATTAATTATGTATTGTACGTATAAATGCTATTTGAAGAAACTAAGTCAATCTACACATAAAACACAAAACCACGACTTCAAAATCTTGCGAGTTAGGCAAACCGCCAAAATTTGGTTTCCTTTTTTACACAAGAAGGAGGAAAATTTAAATAAGTGTTTTGTGACTTTTCATATTTTGATCTATTTTCCTAAAATTTATTTGATATCGTAATCACATTAATAAGGGTCTGCCGGAGGTGCGAAATTCCATACAAAAGTAGTTACGTTTTTATTTTAAATCCGTAAAACCAATCTTAACTAAACCTTGAACACATAATCGATTTTTCTTATTAGTTTTGGTGTGAAAATATTAAACATAATAAAAATATGACAAAATATATATATATCACGCATATATATATATATATATATATATATATATGCGTGAAAATCACCTAAAAATTAAATTTGCTCTCTAATTTTGTGCTTGTGTATTTACATACTTCCAATCCAAAACTAATAAGAACATTGATATACTGAATTTAATTATGTGTACAAAGTTTTGTTAAGATTGGTCTTACAGTTTGAGAATGAAAACGAAACTAAGTTTGTATGGAAATTCGTTACTCCGGGGAAACCTTAAGTCGCTATCAAAATGGTCACATACATACATATAATCACGCCTTTATCCCTAATAGGTTAGGCAGAGGGTAAACGACCTAAACAATTAGTCGTTCCGCCACGTCTGACAAAGTTTTGACGGTTATTTAAGATATATTTGTAGGTATATTGCTGCAGTGACAGATTGTCAACCCATCGCCTAAATTGCGATATACTGAAACCCTCGGATCCCTTAGCTGGTTCTTACAGCATGCCCGGGGGAAAATGCAGCTGGCACATTCTATGTTTTTCTATTGGTCACCGTATGTTTTAACAAATGTTTGACTATATTTATAGGACCAGCCCAACTTGACCGTATTTTTTATAATCATAATTATTATCCATATTAGACTGTAACATGTAAGGCAATCAATAGACATAATTATTGTATACTCCTTATGAGTATGACATTTTACCCTACCTTATGTAGTGCAAGTTTTTTTTATTAAAAGATTGATGTTGTAGTGAGAGCCCGATGGTGTAGTGGATAGGGCCGCTGCCTCCTGAGCGGGAGGTCGTGGTTCGAATCCCACCACGTACCAATGTGTGTTTTGGTTTTCGAATTTCATATGTACATTTATTTGGCGCTTTTTCCGTGCTTCGGAAGGCACGTTAAGCCGTTGGTCCCGGTTAATATCGTTTAATACCGTAGATATTAGTCGTTAAGCCATGTCAGAGGCCAGTGCTAAGCATTGGCGGCTTGAAAACTCTGACCTAATCTAGGATTGGGTCTGGTTTCCCTACTGGGTTGCGGAGGTCAGATGGCAGTCGCTCTGTGTAAAAACCAGTACCCTCGTTCAATCGCCTAGATTAGGTAGCCGACCCCGAAAGATACGGGATAAGGCTAGGAAGATGATGTTGTAGTACAGGAGTGGCCAAGACGTCGACTGCCGCGTCAAATTCGGTAGCTCGCAGACATATTCCTCTTATAGGAAAGGAATAAAAAAAGAACTATAAAAGTTAATTAAATAATAGTAATATTAATCCCAACTAAAAAAGTTCTTCCATGCTGGCCTGGGAGCGAGAGAAAAACATAGAATGTGCCAGCTGCATTTCCCCCCGGGCATGCTGTAAAAACCAGCTAAGGTATGCGAGGGTTTCTGTATATTGCAGTTTAGGCGAAGGGCTGACAACCATCACTACAGCAATATAGCTACAAATCTATCTTAAAAAACCCTCAAAACTTTGTCAGACGTAGCGGAACGACCTTTGTTTATATCGTTTACGCTCTGCCTACATTATTAGGGATAAAGGCGTGATTATATGTATGTATAAGTCTGTAAGTGTACGGATAAACCTATTTTTTAAGGATTTTGTGACACTTTTATACGAATGTTTTCTTGTATAACCATTTAATAATAAATAATAAAATAAAAAAAGAACTACAAAAGTTAATTCAACAATAGCAATATTAATCCAATCTAAAAAAAAGTGCGTCAAACATGGCTTCTGTTTGACAGCTGATGAGCAGATAGATTATGCATCACGACCTTGACGAAAATTATGTATTGCCATGTCAAGCGTCCATAAGCAGAAAAAGAAATAATTAGATAATAAATATCCAATATATTTTTATTTTTGGGTTTTGATACCATTTATAAAAACGTGACGGTAGGTAGACAATGGTGATGGTGAAATTTAGACGGCATAAAAATAAAGTTTGGCCACCCGTGGTGTAGTGGATAGAGCCGCTGCCTCCTGAGCGGGACGTCGTGGTTCGAATCCCACCACGTACCAATGTGTTTCGGTTGTTTTTCGGTTTTCGAATTTCATATGTACGTTTATTCGGCGCTTTTTCCGTGCTTCGGAAGGCATGTTAAGCCGGTGGTCTCGGTTAATATCGTTTAATACCGTAGATATTAGTCGTTAACCCATTGGCCAGTGCTAAGCATTGGCGGCTTGAAAACTCTGGCCTAAACAAGGATTGGGTCTGGTTTTCTTCCGGGTTGCGGAGGTCAGAAGACAGTCGCTCTGTGTAAAACCAGTACCGTCGTTCTTCTTCTTCTGTCGAGTGGGTATCGAGTCTGTCGACCCGATGAACCGTCGTTCAATCCCCTAGATTAGGTAGCCGACCCCGTAGGATAAGGGATAAGGCTAGGAAGATGACGATTGACATGACAGTGTTCCTATGCTCAGTGTCCTATGGTATTAACTTAAGTTCTCGACCATAAGGCCGTAAGTTCCATACCCGTCAAGTTTGACTTCTTCTTTTGATTGAAATAAAACTTACATCTGTTAGAACTTAAGACAGTGCAGGACAAATAACCTAGCAATCAGAAAAGAAAAAATGACTCCGTGTTTCAGAGAGCATGTTTACCGACGGTAGTAGAGCTATCACAGTCGATTATATTAAACGCTTTTGTACGTTTCAATATAAATTTATTTTCGTACAATCTTGAACAAAAAGTACGTTCGATTTTACTTGTAATTTTTCTTCAAACTCATTAACCTTTATAGCAGCAAGTTAAAAAAAACAGTTAATAATGTCTTCCTACAGAGTAATTAGTGCTCCTTAATTATCGGACAATTATCCTATAAAATACAATGACACAAATAATCATCGTCTCATGAATTAACCAGGTCTTTTACACAACTGGATTGTATTGTCTTACTTTCTTATTTTTATCACTTTTAAATCACATACATACATACATATAATCACACCTTTATACCTGATGGGGTAGGCACAGCGTAAACGACCTACAAAAACATCGTTTGGCCACGTTTGTCAATTTTTTGAGGGTTATTTAAGATAGATTTGTAGGTATATTGCTGTAGTTACAGGTTGTCAGCCCATCGCATACATTACAAAATACTGAAATCCTTGGATCCCTTAGCTGGTTTATACAGCATGCCCTGGAGGAAATAGAAATATCTTTATTAGCAAGGAGGAGGAGATGCAGCTGGCATATTCTATGTTTTTCTCTCGCTTCAAAGTAAGGTGTTTTAATATTTTTTTTCTTCCATGCTGGCCTGGGCAGCAAAAAATTTAAAACACCTTACTTTGAATATCTATTAATAAAATTACTGGACATAAATTTTGACATGGACAGTGGCGGAAATTCTGGCCGTACCATTCCTTATCAAGAAGAGAGCGCTGATGTCACTTTGACATTCTATCAATGTTTCTTCGAAAGAATTAAAAGGTTCTAAGGCCTGTAATTATAATCAGCTCTTGAGACTGATAGCAAGTTTGAGTTTGTATCAGAAATGTCATTTCAGTACAAAACGGAACTGTCAAATCGACACTCAGGATTGCTCTTAATGTAGAGATCGCTTTATAAATACGACCAATAAAAGTGTGTATTTCATATTGCTGTAGTGTCAGATTGTCATCATATTCTTCTTGTTCTCGTGTGGATCTAGAGTCGATCGATCAGATAAACCCTGGTGTCAGAGTTTTTAATATTTACACCGAAACGCTCGAACCGCTTAAATTCTTTTACAGACTTTTACAATCAGAAGCTAGTCTATTCTACGTTTTTTATCGCTTCCAGTCCAGCATTAATACTCTGAATAATATAAGGCTCGTATTTACGAAGCTTTCTCAAACTTGAGACTAATATTATATATGGATTTGACAGACCAGTTTGTACTGAAATTACATTACTGATACGAACTCAAACTTACTTTCACTCAGCTGATCTCAGCAACTCAGAGCTGATTATAAATACGGCCCTTAGTGTAAAAGCACTAAGTGTGAAGGCTGCAATACGCATTTCGTCCGAGGTCATTGCCCTTGCTCTTTAAGATGACATTAATGCAATCAGGCCAATACAGTTGGGAGTTGATTTTGCATACAATGTCACAATATAGCCGTACAAAGAATGAAATTAGTGCCACTCTTTAGGGTTTTGTAGAACATACATACATATAATTACGGCTTTATCCCTAATGGGGTAGGCAGAGCGTAAACGACCTAAGTAAAGGTCTTCTTCTGACAATGTTTTGAGGGTTATTTAAGATAGATTTGTAGGTATATTGCTGTAGTGACAGGTTGTCAGCCCATCGCCTAAATTGCAATATACAGAAACCCTCGGATCCCTTAGCTTAGCTGCAGCTGGCACATTTCATGTTTTTCTCTCGCTCCCAGTCCAGCGTTTTGTAGTCATTACTACATAAAAGAATCCTTATTATAGAATAATAACAATTTGACCCTCTCTTACTATTATGCTACGGAACCCAATGTACGAATGTATCCGATGCGATCTTGGCTACATAATGAGTTTATCCGGAAACCGATGGGTGACCGTTTCATGACATTTTGATGGTGTGATAAATGAAAGAAAATTATACGTGTTTTTTGTAACAACGGATAAGTTCTCTTCCAAATTAATTTGTTATTGTCATATATATATTTTTTTATTATTATTTATATCTTTACTAGTTATGTGCTATTTATATTATTTATATATTATTATATTAATATTATATATTTATAACAATATGTATGTATTTATTTATGTAGTTTTATGTATTATTATATTACAATCTAAAATTGCCCTCAATTTTTGTCAGACGCGGCGAAAGCGCCTTTTACGAGGCGTTTAACGCTCTGCCTACCCCGTAAGGGATAAAGGCGTGATTTTATGTATGTATGTATGTATGTATTTATTTTATTTTATGATAGTAGGGTTTGAATTGTTCACGCCATATCTGCCTCACTTATGCACTCTTACTACCGTAGGTCAGCTGGAAGAGATTTCTTTTTAGAAATAAACTGTACCTGTTGTGCTATTGTTTTTTTATGTTTGTGTCCTCTGTATGTTCATGTGTGTGCAATAAATTGTTAAATAATAATAAAAATAATTCAAGTAAAAAAAAGATTACATTTCTGTGTTTGTTTCCTTTAAATAAAGGTGTGGATTATTTTAATTAATTAACGGACCCAATTTTTAAAAATCTTACTCATGCTCTCAATGATAAAGCCAATGGAAGCTGCAAAGCCTGTTAATCAAACAACATCATGTCTTTTTCCCTCGTAAAAGTCATTAAGGAGCTTAATCATAGTTCGAAAGGGTTTTCTCCACGCTTTATTTATTTATTACTAGCAACCCGGCTTCGCACGGAAATCATCAGTGTTTCTCTACTATATTTTGCATGTATTATACATAAAAACCTTCCTCTTGAATCACTCTATCCATTAAAAGAAACCGCATTAAAATCTATTGCGTAGTTTTAAAGATCTAAGCATACATAGGGATATAGGGACAGAGAAAGCGACTTTGTTTTATACTATGTAGTGATGATTCAGATCATTGTACACAAAGAAATATACATGCGTCAAGCTTTTATCCCTAATGAGGCAGGCAGAGCATCAACGACCGTCGAAAGTCTGAAAAGTTCTGAGGGTAGTTTAAGATAGATCTATTTATTGCTACATATCTATCTTATACCTACAAATCTCCCTTAAATAACCTTCAAAACTTTATCAGACGTGGCGGAAAGACCTTTGTTTATGTCGTTTACGCTGTGCCTACCCTATTAGGGTTAACTGCCTCCGTGGTCTAGTGGCTAGTGCCATGGACTCCTGATCCGGAGGTCCTGGTTTCGATTCCCAGGGGGGAAACACAAAGTTGATATTTGAGAATTTATCACTTTGTGAATTTTTCCCCAGTTTGGTTAGGACATTGCAGGCTGAATCACCTGATTGTCCGAAAAAGAAAAAAAATATATTTCGTGCTTCGGAGGGCACGTTAAGCCGTCGGTCCCGGTCGCTGTCTTTGATAGTGGTCGTTACTCAAACCATGTCAGAGGCCTGATAGTTGTGCTACTAGGCGGTTTAAAAACTCTGACACCAGGGTTCATCGGGTCGATAGACTCGATACCCACTCGACAGAAGAAGAAAAAGAAGATTAGGGATAAAAGCGTGATTGCATACATATATGTACGTATGTATTTTTACCATATTTTCTTTTCGTTTCAGGGAGAATATCCTCTGATGCTCGTTTTTCTGAAAACTCTCCAGTTTCATCAGGGCGACACTATGTGAACATGCCAAAATGCTTCTCAACCTGTGCAAATCATGCCAGTAGTAAGTACTATTTACATCTATACATATAATAAATCTCTAGAAGGGTCGTGTCTGCACATTAAATATTTTTACAAAAAAATAATTTAATGTCGTTTTTTTAGAATTTTGTCTGTCTGTCAGTCTGTCTGTATGTTACCACATCACGCCAAAACTACTGAACCGATTTCGATGAGACCTTTTTTATTCAACTGTGTGTTACCCGGGTTGCAACATGGGATACCTAAAATCAGGCTACCTGACTAAGGGGGTAGGCAGGATTGAAATTTGGCTGTTTCTTAACCGATCATTTTGTAACTTTTTTTATTCGACTGAGCATTATTTACAATCAAAGTTACGATACAAATAATTACGCCTCATAACTTAGGAGGTAGGCATGAAATTGAATTCCGGTCGTTTTTAACCGATTTTGATGGAACTTTTTTTGTTTGACTGAGCATTTCTTAAACTCAAAGTTACGATACAAATAATCACGCCACCTGACTTAAGGATTAGGCAGGAAATTGAACTCTGATCGTTTTTAACCGATCTTAAAGGGACTGTTTATTTTACAGATTTTTTTTAATTACCTGGTGTGAACACCTAGGCTGAAGCCTAGGTTAGAAATAATCACGCAAACCATATTGAGTAAGTACCCCAGTTTGTATGGAAAAAACGCAGTGTCGAACATACTGAAAACGCTTCTCCGCGCGTAGGAGCGGGATCTGCTAAATCGCGCGCGTAATAGTGTTTTCCATACAAAAACAAAGATCAGACAATGCTAAACACGCTTCCGACACTGCGTTTTTTCCGTACAAACCAGGCGTGCGAAGTCGCGGGCACAGCTAGTTAATGGTTTATTTGATCTGATGAGTTTGAATGCCATTGAACATATAAAGTCCAGATGGTTTTCAAATCTTTGTTCTTATACTTGCCTAGAAATATGGTCAGTTTATACCGGGGAGCAACGTGAAGCTGCTTGATGATACATGTTATTGTAGGTACTCATCGTCTCCCTAGCCTTATCCTGTATATCACGGGGTCGGCTACCTAATTTAGGGGATTAAACGAGGGTCCTGGTTTTTACACAGAGCGACTGTCATCTGACCTCCGCAACCCAGAAGGGAAACCAGACCCAATCCTAGATTAGGTCAGAGTTCTCAAGCCGCCAATGCTTAGCACTGGCCTCTGATATGGCTTAACACTAATATCTACGGTATAAAACGATATTAACCTGGACCAACGGCTTAACGTGCCTTCCGAAGCACGGAAAAAGCGCCGAATAAACGTACATATGAAATTGTACTACTATACAAAGTAAAAGACTACAGCGTGGGGTAGCATGGCTACGAGGATCTTTCGAGCTCATGTCTATCTTCTTGCCTATTAAATAAAGGGTTTCCATTCTGAATTGACCCATACCTCCAACGTTTGTTTAGAAATAGTAAAGCAGCAAACAAGTGGTAATCTGCAGTTGTTTACAAAATTATTACTAAAATCGGCCGTTAAGAGTGGCACTAGTGTTGCGGATGAATGCTCTTAACTTTATCTAGTAGTTTTAGAGTAAGTAACTTTAATCTTTATTTGTTCTTGACTTTCGTTAATGCCAGAAGCGTGAGAGAGTTGACTTTTTTTAGCCTTTTCGTATTTACTCAGAAGAAATTCTATTTTTGACGTTGTTTTTCTAATGAGAGGAAAATGCCATTCCTGCCACGCTTAGCAAGTGGATTGGCGAGCGTGCGGACAGCTAGATTTTTTAAAATCTAATCAGAGGAAAATGCCATACCTGCCACGCTTAGCAAGTGGATTGGCGAGCGTGCGGAGAGCAAGATTTTTTTTTCTAATAAGAGGAAAATGCCATTCCTGCCACGCTTAACGAGTGGATTGGCAAGCGTGCGGAAAGCAAGATTTATTTTTTTTCTGATCAGAGATAAATGCCATTCCTGCCACGCTTAGCAAGTGGATTGGCGAGCGTACGGACAGCAAGATTTATTTATTTTCTAATAAGAGGAAAATGCCATACCTGCCACGCTTAGCAAGTGGATTGGCAAGCGTGCGGAAAGCAAGATTCATTTTTTTTCTGATCAGAGGTAAATGCCATTCCTGCCACGCTTAGCAAGTGGATTGGCGAGCGTGCGAATAGCAAGATTTATT
This sequence comes from Scrobipalpa costella, assembly GCA_949820665.1. Lineage (NCBI taxonomy): Eukaryota > Metazoa > Arthropoda > Insecta > Lepidoptera > Gelechiidae > Scrobipalpa > Scrobipalpa costella. Next base: position 13,377,868 of record OX463318.1, read on the forward strand.
TATTGCAACCTGGATTTTTTCTTAATTGGATTTTAGTTCATTTAATTCATGTTAAAAGTAGTTTTTTTTTCATAATTGTGATTATGTTTTCCTGTTATTATCAGTAGCGTCGTTGTAGTGAGTAGTGACACAATCTCCTTACACAAGCTTACCAAAAAAGCCTCATTTAAAAATGGCGCAATAGAAGGTAGTGTTTGCACTAAAATTACAAACAAACAGATACAATAAAGAAAAAAAAACCCGATACGTAAAAATAAAAATACCGTAGAAACAAATTTCAGTGTCCGTAATACATCATTTACGACAAATTTATCTTAAATCATATTTCTGATAAGTTGATCCGTATTCGAAATAGTGATCTATATTGCGTGATTTTTTATTAAGTGAAGGGAAAATATATTATAAGTGTGAATTATTCATGAAACTGAACAACTTTCGCCGAATTGCATCAGAATTTTGCCGAATCAAAATAGGAGGAATGTGTGGGAAGTCAAATTCCTCGATAAAGATTTTCAGATTCAAATAACTTTGAAACACAAAAAAATACTTTTGATGGTAAAAGACAAATGATATAAGCATCATCATTCGCTTGCCTTTATCCCATTTACTTGGGGTCGGCACAGTACGTTTTCTTCTTCCATTCATCGCTATCAGCCGTCAGTTCAACACTCACACTCACTCACACACACACTCACACCTGTTTTAGACATATCACCTTTCACACAGTCCATCCATCTTTTCTTTGGTCGTCCTCTCCCAACATATCCATCCACATTCAAATTCATTACCCATTTGCCTATATGACTTTCATCTCTCCGCATAACATGGCATATAAGCACAATATCGCAAAATATGAAACTGCTAATGAATGATACAATAAGTCAATTTTTATTTCTTATTTACGCCATGCCCTTAACCTACCAAAATTTATTCAATTAGTTGCCTGATTAGTACAAAATAAAAAATCTTCAAAAAACACATTGTATAAATTAAATACAGTAACTAAGTGTGTAGTATGATGGTAACTTCCAATTTCCCCAGACTTGATAAGAGCCAACAGTCAACCTGTCAAGATTTCAAGATAAGTTTATTAGTATATTAATATGTCGTCTCTTTTGTAACTAGATACAGTTTCAGTCTAACTATTAAGGTGATAAGTAGTGTAAAAAGAAGAATAAAATATTGAAGTTATTAAAAAAGTGACTATTTAATTTTAATACAAAAAAACTGTGTGGACGATATAACGGAAAATAATTTAAAATAAAAAGTGATATAAATTTTATATAAAAATACGCAAAAAATCTGATACGTTTATTAATTATTAAATATACGCAAAATACAAATAACTATTTTGCAATAAAATAAGACATTATGCAAAAGCCGAAAAGTCAAATTTGATTGATTTCGTGCGTTTAAATACAGGTTTCAACCAGTTTTATCTACGTCAAATAAAAAAGATAATCATTTTTCCGTACATGGGTATAGAAAACGCATTGAATATTACACTACTAAGTAAAGGACTGAGAATTCGACTGAAACCATGCCACGGTGATACTTGGGTGAACGCTAGCTGTAGGTACCTGAGTATCTCCGAGTTTCTGAAAGCACCCTGAACGTTTGTTGCACCATAAACAAGTCTGTGAAAAATTGGCCCTTGCTGGTATTAATCTTAAAAAGCTAAAATGGAAAGCAAATCGGAAAAACCAAAAGTCCTCCAAATCAAAATGGAAAAGCCAAGAGTCCAGCCCAAAAAGTACAAGAAACAACCGTACTGTGGCATCACTCATATAATAAAAAAAATATTGAAATCTTCGGGCCGACCGGGAATCAAACTTTCACCAAAACCAACCAAAAAGGGCATACCAACTACGCCGATGGGAGCAAATGCACTTTTGACAGAAAAGTTACTGGTAGAAATAAAGGCAATTTTAGGAGAAAAGGCGCTTCTTGAAATCAATGCACGTTTAGGAGAAAAGGAACCTTTAGGAGAAAAAGCACTTTTGGAACAACAGACGCTATTGGAAGAAAAGCTTAGGTAAAGCTATTTACGAATCTATTTATACTACCTATTGATTCTATAACATTTTCCTTTAGCCAAAGATGACAGAAAATGGATTTAAAAAATACTATGTATATATTTTTTACAACGTTGTATTGTAATTAAGAAGCCGGTATTTTTTCTTAAATTGATTTAATCTTAAAACAGGTCTCTCTCTCAATCAAAATAGTTTACGTAATCATAATTTGAGCCGGATTTCAATATTGCCAATATTACATATTTTACCTTGAACCCCAAATATTCTTGATTTGTTATGATATGGAATTTAAAAAAATATACACACATAAAACAACGATTCTATATCTAAACAGGTTATGCAGAACGTCAAAATCCTTATGCTTATATGTAACCCGTTTTCGCCTGGCTAGACCTTTGAAAGGCATTTTAAAGGGTCCTTAGTGACGTGTTGTCAGATTACAGTATGCCCGGGAGAGAAGCACCATCTCATGTCAATGTATTTTAATCAGTCTTTGTACAGAAACAAAGAAAATACTAGAAGATAATACTACTTCCATGCTGGACTGGGAGAGATAGAAAAACATAGAATGTTCCAGCTGCCCTTCCTCCCGGGCATGCTGTAGAAGACAGCAAAAGGGACTCGAGGGTTACAGTGTATTGTAATTTAGGCGATGGGCTGACAACCTGTCACTATGGCAATACACATTACAATCTAAAATTACCCTCAATTATTGTCAGACGCGGCGAAAGCGCCTTTTACGAGGCGTTTAACGCTCTGCCTACCCCGTAAGGGATAAAGGCGTGATTTTATGTATGTATGTATGTATAATATTCATTTTCGGCTTACCGGATAAAACTAGTTTGATCCAAAGCTGACTAGCACTTAATCTTAGATTGAACTTGACTCTATCTTCGCCAATTCATTTTGTTTTTGATACGTCCTTCAGAGTTTTGTACGTTTTGAGAGGAAAAATCATCAAATAATTTTTTTTTTTTTTATTTTTTTCATATTTGATACAAATAAATCAATGTCTATTCGACTTTGTGATTTTGAAACAATTAATGAAGCTAGGCGGAAAAATGGCCAAAAACTATTTAAGTAATATTTTTTCTTTGTTAAATTTATAATTAAATGTATAGCTTACTTTAATTTCTAAATTAATATATTTATGTTAAATTATTTTTCGAATCGTGACACCCATACCATAATAATTTAAAAACAATCGAGATATTCACGATCGTTGACTCATCTTAGCCGCCTTTAGAAGTCTAGCTTAATAATAAGTATAGCCTAAATAGGAGTAATTGAAAATCATCTTTTTATATATTTTTTTCTTGTTACAGTTGCCTGGAGACGTTGTACTGGAAATGCTGCGAAGAGAGATTTTGCTTCGACAAGAAGATCGCTACATACAAGTAAGTCTATAAAGAAGATAAATTTATCTATAAATTTTATTAAAGAACTAGGAGTTAATGCATATGCATAATAAATATTTTATCCAATTTTAATATTTGACACACATTTTTGTCAATTTTAAATTATTTTTATAAAAAAGTAAGACATAAACAAATATTCTGTTGAGTCAAGATTGGATAATTTATGTTAAAGTTTGAAACCTATGTTTTAGAAACTGTTATCACGATTAAGATATTTTTAAAACATTTCGAAGAAAAATGAGTTTTCAGTGTAGTTTATATTTTTTGCTTCGATCTACATATTCAACGAAATGACAAAATTATCAGCTTGACTAATTTTAGTTAAAAATTTCAAAACAAACATTATTACTTTTCACTCGACCCTGCAAACTGACAAATTACGATGAGGGCTACTATTAATTACAGATATGGGACCAAGATGGATTATTAATTGACAAAACATTTCCAGATCTTGCATTATATATTGTACTAGCGACCCGCCTCGGCTTCGCATGGAAACTATCAGTGTTTCTCTACTATATTATGCATGTATTATACATATAAACCTTCCTCTTGAATCACTATCCATTAAAAGAAACCACATCAAAATACGTTGCATAGTTTTAAAGATGTATGCATACATAGGGATATAGGGAAAGAGAAAGTGACTTTGTTTTATACTATGTAGTGATAAAACTCCAACATATCTTGAGTACAGAACCCTAAAATCAAATTATCTTCTCATTTTGCGTGCAGAATTCACTTAGTGATCTTCTAGAGAATTAATTTATGAATAGACAATAATATCGAATAAATTATACCTAAATTAGTAAATGATTGTAACTGTACATTATCATAGTAAGTAACAAATTCCTGTGCAGGTTAAGTTCTAATAACATAAATTATGTACAGTGTGCATAACAAGATTTGTTTTTAAACTGTACAAAATAAAACTTCTAAACTGTTGTCCATAATACAAATGCATTTAGGGTTATCAATTTAACAACACAATTAAACTTTATACCTACAGTTGCAATTTTTTTAACTAAAACATGTTTATGTTATTGTATATTTTTTATAAACATACGGTTTAACTCTAGGAATTTTTCTATTTTTATCTTCAAATTTATCAAATACCTTGGTTTGATGAGCTAGGTAATTATAGCTGGCCGGATATGTATAAGATGTTATCTCATTTAGACAAGATTGTAAAAACTGCAACTGTATGTCATCGCTCATCATCATCATAGGAGGAAATACAGTAAAAAAATGGCCTTGTGCATTACGCTGCAATATAGTTCAGTGTCATTTTATTCGAGGAACAGTATTGTTTATTTGTCATTGGACGGTATTATACGATAGCGTTAATAGCATCATCTCCCTAGCCTGATTCCGTATCTCACTCACAATCTAGGAGATTGAACGAGGGTACTGGTTTTTACACAGAGCGACTGCCATCTGACCTCCGCAACCCAGAAGGGAAACCAGACCCAATTCTCGATTTGGTCAGTTTTCAAGCCGCCAATGCTTAGCACTGGCCTCTGATATGACTTAACGACTAATATCTACGGTACTAAACGATATTAACCGGGACCAACAGCTTAACGTGCCTTCCGAAGCACGGAAAAAGCACCGAATAAACGTACATATGAAATTCGAAAACCGAAAAACTCATTGGTACGTGGTGGGATTCGAACCACGACCTCCCGCTCAGGAGGCAGCGGCCCTATCCACTACACTCTCGGGTAGCGTTAATAGCGTGGATCTAAAAATATCTACGTTTTTTCTTTCTTTCTTAAAGGCATTTCGGTCAGAAAACAGTAGAATAAAAGGTGTAGGTACCTAAATATATCGGTTACTTTATTCATTATACTTAAATACATACACAGGAAAAAATATATAGAGAATTAAGACAAAACAGGCACTACTCATATCGGCTTATTTTACATACATACATACATATAATACATATAATCACGCCTTTATCCCTAATGGGGTAGGCAGAGCGCAAACGACCCAAACAAAGGTCGTCCCGCCACGTCTGACAAAGTTTTGAGGGTTATTTAAGATAGAATTCTAGGTATATAGCTGTAGTGACAGGTTGCCAGCCCATCGCCTAAATTGCAATATACTGAAACCCTCGGATCTCTTAGCTGGTTTGTACAGCATGCAAGGGAGGAAATGCAGCTGGCACATTCTATGTTTTTCTCTTGCTCCCAGACCAGCATGGAAGTAACTTATTTTAATTTTTGATGATTCTCCATCAAGACAAACAATTAAAACTGTTTGAAGAACTGTAGTTTCAGCATCAAGGCACCCTTATTACTAAGTATAAAAAGGGCACTTTTTGGTAAAATAACTTAACAGTTTAAACATTTCCTTCTCTTTCAGACTAGAAGAAGACACGGTCTACACAAATGGCTACGCGAACATGGGAGCGAGCTTGGACAGCGTGGTCACCCAACAACCCATCAACAACAACCATCTGCCACCTAGGGAGGTGCTAGGCAGGGAGATCAATGAGCTACCTTTGCATGCTGATAAACTATACGAGGTGGGTATTCTTTGGTCCTGTCTCATGGTCGCCAATTTTTTTGTATACGCTCAAGTAAAAGAATACAGATGGTCCATGGATTAGATGGACTAGCAACCGAGTGGGTCCCCCTCGATAGCCGGCGAGGGAGAGGAAGGCCAAGAAAACGGTGGCAGGACGACCTATCTAGGTCGTCGTTCCAGTTTACACAGTCTTTTGACAAAGACTGGGTAAACATGGCTCAAGATCGCGACATGTGGAAGGAGAAAGGGGAGGCTTTTGCCCTGCAGTGGGACATCACAGGATATTAAAACAGCCAAGTCGTACCACGGAGTCAAGGAGAAGGCGGATTGGCGTTTACTTCATGTAATCAACGACAAGAGCTGAGCTCTTAAATGAATGATGATGAATCATAGTCCTCCTACCGATTTTCGGTGATAGCGGCCTATCTCCCAGAGAGCGGCCAACTGCGCAGGACTAGTTTTTAGTGGTCAAGTGTACATACAGGTACACTCTTTATTCGTGTTCACGTATTCGGTGACACGTTATCAGTCCGTCATCGCTTTAATTGTGTTCCATCCAATCTGTAAATTGATTGGTTCTTTACTGGTTTAACAGTAGGCCTGGGAAGAAGTGAAGAGGGCTCATTTTCTATGTGCTCATATTTAAACAACTCGTTTATTCTTAAATAGCAAGTATTTAGAAAGAGCATTGAAGAGGACCTCTTTTTCTTCCTTGCTGGACTGGGAGCGAAAGATCATAGAATATGCCAGCTACATTTCCTCCCGGACATGCTGTAAAAACCAGCTAAGAGAGCCAAGGGTTCAGTTCATTATATTGCAATTTAGGCAATGGGCTGACAACCTGTTTTTACGGGAATATACCTACAAATCCATCTTAAATAACCTTCAAAACTTTGCCAGACGTGGCGGAACAACCTTTGTTTAGATCGTATACGCACTGTCTACATTAGGGATAAATGCGTGATTATATGTATGTATGTATTGAAGAGGACTTTAATGATGACACGTGGATTCATTTTTTATCTCCAAGAATGTTTCATAACTATCGTGTGCGAGACATGACAGGCTTTACTTTTTAGAATTCTTAAACATTTTCTTCAAAATTCTTATCTTCAGTTATATTTATATCGAAAAAGATTTCACTGATAAAAGCAATATAGCATTTATAAAATACTTGACAATGGCGCCTCGCTATAGATACGATATCAGGTTGCTTTTTATCTTAAACGTTGCATTTTTTCTCTTTTCAGGTGTTTTCCAAATCCCTTATCTTCAGAGAAGACCACGAATTGAAAGACGCCACAAGCAACAACTCTTTGGATGAATTCGAGACCAAATCTGAGCCAGACACATTGGACAGACCAAATCGCACCAAAGTATACTTTGAAGATGAAATCGACAACCCTGTCACAGACTTTGAAATAATGTTCAAAGATGAACTGATGGCATGCCATGACATGTACAAAATCGATGAAGAACAACAAAGTGTTAGAAGTCAAGACACTGTAGAAGGACTAGTTATGAATGTAGTAGCAAAGAAACAAGACGTCATAAAACCTACAACTGTAACTTTGAAAGATGAAACGAAAATAACAACACAAAGTCCTATCTATACTTATGATCCTATATCAGTTGTAGCACTTCCGTCTTCTCTAAGTATTCCCAGAGTTGAAAGTGTCAAAGGAATTCTTAGATCAAAAGATCTTCCACGAAGCAATAGCGCAAGAACTTTGGAACGAGTTGACTCCGGCAGCAGACAAGTTAAACCTCAAATGAACAGAGTAGAAAGCCTCAAAGCTATTGACCCATCTTTACTTAACAAAGTATTAGCTAGAGTACCACAAAGAAGCGCATCGTTCCTGAACATTCCAGAACATTTAGTACCTGATAAACCTCCTCTAACCAAGAGCAAATCTATGGTTGGAGTGTTGCAAGCTCAAGATAGTGAAACTAAACTTAGCAGCTTACCTGATACTCCAATAATCAGAAGCAACAATCTTCCAAGATTCTTTGCTGATAGTCCTTCCTTACCTGAATATAAAGGCGAGGTGACACTTCAAGCTATTCAGCAGGAATCGGCAAGGATGGCAAAGGAAGACTTCAGTATGCCAAGGTACTACGGAACGTTGAAATCTTTAGAAACGCCACCAGTACATGAAAGCAAGAGTATGCCAGATCTTAGGAACCCAACTGCTACTGGGAAAGTGAGCAAGAGATTAGTAAAGATAAGGAGCAAACTGAAGCCATTAGTTATTATGAAGAGTTCTGATGAAAGATTGTAGATTGTATTCTTAAAGAAAGTCTATTATTTTCAGTTAATTACAACAAAACATAGTAGCATTGTGTCACTTTTATTAATTCGTATTATATTTTAAAATCCTAATTTTGGTTTATTCAACAGTAACATCATCATTCTTATATTGTATGTCTGTATAGTAATCCAAACCAACATTTTATAAATTAAGAACGTAATCTTGTAAATAATATAACCTTCTTCGAATATTACTTCTATCTTCGCTTATATTTTATTATCCAGTTTTTTTTAAGAATTATGCACATCAAATTATGTTATTAGCTTTGTTTTTATGTTTATGATCAATTAATTGTCAGTATTTATGGTTCAAATTGAGAAACCGATCTTATAGGATCATTTTTATTTAATTTTAAGGAATCATAACATACATGATAGAGCCCCTAAATAATTGTATAATAGTGTTTTAGTTTTGTTACCAGTATAGAATTATTGTAAATAAATTAGCTAAATGTTAAAAAAATAGAATCAAACGAACAAAATCTGATAATAATAAAAAAATCTAGTCATTTACCATCACACTGTTGTTGATCAAAATTAGAATGTATCTTTCTTTATCTTCTGATTCTTTGCAGTAACATATTTCTGTCTTTAATTTATCATTTACATAATGTTTATACCTACTACTTATTACTGTATTGTTTATAATTTAAATTAAGAAAAATAAAGATTATTGAAAGAATTGATTTTGAATCTCATTTCCCTGATAATTATTAAAAAACTACAGTTTATCTTAAAATGAATGAAACATATATTTTTGGATTCTTTATTTAAATTAATTAATTTCAATAAGGTACCTATTTAGGTTTTTTGGGCTCGTTATAGAAAAATCCTATGGGTAAATCAATAAAAAATCTGTTGGGATAATCTATAAGTTTAATTTTAAAACACAGATTGAAATTAGCACTGAAATAAGTTATTCACAATAAATTATTCCTAATGTTAGTTTTAAAATTAATTAATTTAAAATTGGCTTACAATACAAGACTATCACATTAGGTTACTTAAAGTTACAAGGAATTACTAGACAAAATGACTACTTAAAACTACGAAATACAAATTATTATTGGTTTTTAACCACAACGTTTTGGAATATAATTATTATTTATACAACATCCAACGAAACACATAATATATTAAAATAAATATTACGGAAATAAAGCAGACAAGCCTAACTGACGTAAAAAAAATATTATAGAACATATTCTATTTTTACTTAACTTTTGTCGGTTTAAAAAATCAAATGTACTAAATTTGGACTTTCAAATCCATATAATATTTTTTAAATTGCCAATATTTGGGAAGGTTATTCCAAAAATTTTGCTAGATCACTAAGGCTAGAATTTAATAACTTATTGCATTACCTATACCTAGTCAATTCAGTTGCAATGCAATTCAATTTCTATGATCTATCTATACGATGATATTTATTATATGGTAATCTATTTCTTTTATGCTATGTAATAAGTCTGGGCAATCTTTTCTGGAATTTCTCCGTATCTTTTTTCATGTTCAATATTTATTTATTATTACTTTTATAGAATGAGATAATAATGCGTTTATTTTATTATTTGAAAATCATAAATATGAACTTAGAAGAAAATTTTAAAATATAATTAATTAATTTTATTTTAATTCATATTTATATGACAAGTGAGTTAATTTAATAAAACAAAAAATACGAAGTTGATACAAAGAAAAAAATCGAAGAAACCTTGACCATTTCCTGATTGTCAAAAAACATGTAAAACATAATGTTGCAAGAAATATTAAATAACAAGCAACCTAAAATATATAAAACTGATATCGCACGAGGTTCTTAATTTATTATAGGCACATACTTACATTTCAAGAATATGATTTAATGTATTATTTTTTACAAAGAGTGATAATAAATTACATATTTTTTTGACCATGCTTTTTTATTTGAGAGGATTAACTGTATTTGTACACTTTACAACATTTTAGAATTATGCTACGCAATACATTCGTTTTTTTGTAATGAATGTTTATTTCTATAAAATGTCAGCAACTATGGTTTTTGAAAAAGGAGTCTTTTCAAATTTAAAAAGAAAAATAAATTACAATAAAAAAAAGAACTAAAAAAAACATATTATTTATTCAATTCTGTATTAAACATTAACTGGCCATTTTAACAATATTCTTTTTCTTTTAGCCATAATGTAAAAAAATGTAAAACTGACGGGTTTACAGAGATATACACCCAGTAACAGAAAAGTAAATAAAATTTTGAAATTCATACAAAATCAGAGGTAGTAAGCAAGGATATAAATGAAAACCGATTGCACAAACCAACATAAAAGTACATATTATTCATTTCGAAGTTAAATATACTATATTTTGCATTTCACGCTAAATGAAAGTATAAATTACTATGTTCTATTTTTTGTTCGATCTAGCTTTCTACTTTAGGACAGCACTGGAATATGAAGCCTATAATTATTTCTATGTTTTTAAAAAGGCAATTGTATAGAACAAACATCAAAGTTACTATACAAATAAATAAGAATAAGACTAGAATTCTTATTTAGATAACAATGCATTAGTTTGCTACAACAAAATAACATTATTAGATGTTCAGTATCTACTTATAAAATAGTTACTAAAAAGAATTTACTGATAATAACTAAATGGTTATTAAAAATAGTATTTTTATAAGTGTTAAATTTTAAACTTTGGGTTGAATTAATCAGCGACAACTATGTCATTTATCTACAGTACTGAAGTATATATTTGAGAAATATTTTATCTTTTTTTTTATACTAATAACTTTTTATTAAAGATCATTATTTGATATTAAGGTCGTGCTAGATATTTGAAACAATATTTTCTGAGAGTTTTTAGTAGTCAACAGAATATCGGTATCAGTAAATAGTCAAATCACCATTTAGCTACATTTACTATTATTTGTTTTCTATATATTTAGCTATTATTTGTTTTCTATCGGATGACGATATTATAGTTTTGTACATATTGCCAGTATAATAAGACAACTCATTTTAAATAGGCTACAAAATAAGGGTTTTATCGGCCCAACTTAAATAAATTATTATTACATAACACAAATTGTACTTATATTTTATAATAAATACTGAATCTCTTAATGTTTTATTTATATTATATTTAATTTCTTACAGTTTAATAATGTTATTTTAGTATATTAACTATAATAATATTTTGTTTTGTAAATTATAATTATATTCTTTTTAGTTATTTATTTATTCTAGTCGCGTTTACAATATTTTGTTTATATATTTAATTTAAGTTTAACTATAATATCTTTTTACTTGGTCAAAGTAATGGACAAAAGATATTTATTTAATATTATGTACTTTGGTTCTAGTATAGTCACAAATTACAACAAATTCTTTAGGGGAATATTTTAAAACAATAATTACTAAAAAATAATGGAGGTAAGAGAAACAAGAGTGCTTTTTGGGGTTAAATTACTGATATAAATATAATAATAATATTAAGGGGTAATATTTATATTTATAAATGTAATGATTTGATTAAAATAAATAAATTTTATTGTGTTCACAAAAAACTAATTTTCGTTAAATAGCAAATAAATAATTAGAACAAAATCATTTTAGTATTTTTAATGCACTATTTTGTTAAAATCCTATAAATTACACCGAACAAAAATATACTTATCATAGAATTTTGAACAATTATTGTCGATTCACTTATGTGGTGATACCCCAAATACATCACAGAAATGCCATATTCAAGACAAAAAGGAAAACAAACTGATATTTTAATATTCATAACAAAAAAATAAAAACTGCTTTTTTTCGTAAAAAATAAAAGAAAGAAATATAAACAATTATCTCACTTTCCCCCAACTACTTTAATTTTTTTCTAATATTTGAAATATTCATCTAAAATTGTTAAAACTGAACTATATTCTTATAATTTGCATCTATTATTGCATTATGGTTCGTATTTTTGCGTATTGTTTCTGAAATATAAATTATATTTTAAGAAAAATTTAATTGTAAGATGTAGGAAAAACTCAGTAAATTAATTAAAGTATAAAGCAATACATTATTGATAAACATATATTGGAGATGTTTTTAAAATATAGTTATTTTAAAAGAGACTTTAGTTTTCAGTGTGATTACTAACTAACTTTTAAAATGATACCTAAACAGATATATTTTTACTGGACTTACGAAAAATATATATATATATGTCCGATCCTGATATATATATACAAGGTTTAAGGGAAATCGTCCCGCAAATTGATATAGGTTGCTCAGTCAACGACACTATACAATTATCAGCATGATTTTTTTTCAGGAAGAAAAAAAAAGGCATTTTCATAAAAAAAACTGATCGAAGTGAATTTGCCATATTTTTTATGATATTATGATAAGTATAATATTACATAATATTGAGTATAATTATATATTTCAGAAACAACACGATTTCCCTAACCTCCCTTACCTAACACACTTGAATCGCTTGACCTTCACGCTGACTTTGTTCCCGACCAGTTTCAGTGCAGCCGCTGCGGTAATGAAGTCAGCAGCTGACAGGTCTTGGCCGTCTATGGAGGCCAGGAAGTCACCCTTTTGGAGACGACCGTCTACTTCTGCTGGGGTGCCTGGTAGCTGAGAAAACAGAGTGGCATTTACAGCTATTCTTCTTTTGTGGAGTGGGTATCGAGTCTATCGACCCGATGAACCCTGGTGTCAGAGTTTTTAAACCGCCTAGTAGCACAACTATCAGGCCTCTGACATGGTTTGAGTAACGACCACTATCAAAGACAGCGACCGGGACCGACGGCTTAACGTGCCCTCCGAAAAACGAAATCTTTTTCTTTTTCGGACAATCAGGTGATTCAGCCTGCAATGTCCTAACCAAACTGGGGAAAAATTCACAAAGTGATAAATTTTCTAATATCAACTTTGTGTTTCCCCCTGGGAATCGAACCCATTACCTCCAGATCAGGAGTCCATGGCACTTGCCACTAGACCACGGAGGCAGTTACAGCTATGAAAACAATACACACCGTGCGTGGTCAGAGTTCAAACAAAGTAATTGGTAATTTTGATGGAGATTTGATGACGTCAAAGAAATTTACGTTATTTCAATAGAGCTCAAACATAGTTGTATGATAATAATATGGAGTCAAGTATAAAGGCGTCCATTGGTTTGATCCTAATTGATTGCCATGAAAAATCCTGATAAACATAAAGGATTTCAAGGAAAACCTCATTTCACTATAACAATGTTACGTTATTTTCTTTTATCTTTGGTTACGTGAAGTGTTATTCCGTTGTAAAAGAAAAACCTTATCTGCTAAAATAACAGTTGTTCAGTGGAACTATTTAAGGTTTCAACTCAAGTATGTTAATACTTAAAATATATACATACACATACATACATACATATAATCACGCCTTTATCCCAATGGGGAAGGCAGAACGTAAACGACCTAAACAAAAGTCGTTCCGCCACGTCTGACAAGTTTTGAGGGTTATTTCTGAAAGATTTGTATGTATATTGCTGTAGTCACAGGTTGTCAGCCCATCGCCTAAATTACAATATACTGAAGCCTCGGATCCCTTAGCTGGTTTTTACAGCATGCCCGGGAGGAAATGCAGCTCTCACATTCTATGTTTTTCTCTCGCTCCCAGGCCAGCATGGCAGCTATGTTACGTTATCTTCTTTCGGTTACCTGAAGTCGTTTCAAAAGCAAAACCTCTTCTGCTATAATAACAGTTGTTCAGTGGAACTATTCAACGTTTCATCTCCAGTATGGTAATACTTACAATATCTCCTAGGTAGATCCCGGACCCTTGCTGTGGTGCCAGCAGGTATGGTAATAGGTACTTACAATATCTCCTAGGTAGATCCCGGACCCTTGCTGTGGTGCCAGCAGGTATGGTAATAGGTACTTACAATATCTCCTAGGTATATCCTGGACCCTTGCTGTGGTGCCAGCAGGTATGGTAATAGGTACTTATAATATCTCCTAGGTAGATCCCGGACCCTTGCTGTGGTGCCAGCAGGTATGGTAATAGGTACTTACAATATCTCCTAGGTAGATCCCGGACCCTTGCTGTGGTGCCAGCAGGTATGGTAATAGGTACTTACAATATCTCCTAGGTATATCCTGGATCCTTGCTGTGGTGCCAGCAGGTATGGTAATAGGTACTTACAATATCTCCTAGGTAGATCCCGGACCCTTGCTGTGGTGCCAGCAGGTATGGTAATAGGTACTTACAATATCTCCTAGGTATATCCTGGACCCTTGCTGTGGTGCCAGCAGGTATGGTAATAGGTACTTATAATATCTCCTAGGTAGATCCCGGACCCTTGCTGTGGTGCCAGCAGGTATGGTAATAGGTACTTACAATATCTCCTAGGTAGATCCCGGACCCTTGCTGTGGTGCCAGCAGGTATGGTAATAGGTACTTACAATATCTCCTAGGTATATCCTGGATCCTTGCTGTGGTGCCAGCAGGTATGGTAATAGGTACTTACAATATCTCCTAGGTAGATCCCGGACCCTTGCTGTGGTGCCAGCAGGTATGGTAATAGGTACTTACAATATCTCCTAGGTATATCCTGGATCCTTGCTGTGGTGCCAGCAGGTATGGTAATAGGTACTTACAATATCTCCTAGGTATATCCTGGACCCTTGCTGTGGTGCCAGCAGGTATGGTAATAGGTACTTACAATATCTCCTAGGTATATCCTGGACCCTTGCTGTGGTGCCAGCAGGTATGGGAATAGGTACTTACAATATCTCCTAGGTATATCCTGGACCCTTGCTGTGGTGCCAGCAGGTATGGTAATAGGTACTTACAATATCTCCTAGGTATATCCTGGACCCTTGCTGTGGTGCCAGCAGGTATGGTAATAGGTATTTACAATATCTCCTAGGTATATCCTGGACCCTTGCTGTGGTGCCAGCAGGTATGGTAATAGGTACTTACAATATCTCCTAGGTATATCCTGGACCCTTGCTGTGGTGCCAGCAGGTATGGGAATAGGTACTTACAATATCTCCTAGGTATATCCTGGACCCTTGCTGTGGTGCCAGCAGGTATGGTAATAGGTACTTACAATATCTCCTAGGTATATCCTGGACCCTTGCTGTGGTGCCAGCAGGTATGGTAATAGGTACTTACAATATCTCCTAGGTATATCCCGGACCCTTGCTGTGGTGCCAGCAGGTATGGTAATAGGTACTTACAATATCTCCTAGGTATATCCTGGACCCTTGCTGTGGTGCCAGCAGGTATGGGAATAGGTACTTACAATATCTCCTAGGTATATCCTGGACCCTTGCTGTGGTGCCAGCAGGTAATAGGTACTTACAATATCTCCTAGGTATATCCTGGACCCTTGCTGTGGTGCCAGCAGGTATGGTAATAGGTACTTACAATATCTCCTAGGTATATCCTGGACCCTTGCTGTGGTGCCAGCAGGTATGGGAATAGGTACTTACAATATCTCCTAGGTAGATCCCGGACCCTTGCTGTGGTGCCAGCAGGTATGGGAATAGGTACTTATAATATCTCCTAGGTAGATCCCGGACCCTTGCTGTGGTGCCAGCAGGTATGGTAATAGGTACTTACAATATCTCCTAGGTAGATCCCGGACCCTTGCTGTGGTGCCAGCAGGTATGGTAATAGGTACTTACAATATCTCCTAGGTAGATCCCGGACCCCTGCTGTGGCGCCACCACGGTCAACCCCAGCACCTTGCCAGCCTTTCTTGCTAACTCTACTTCAACCTCGTCATACTTGATCGGCTCTGGACGGTGCACTGTCATTTTTAACTGGAATAAGAAAACAGTAGATTATTGTCATGTAAAATTGCATGCTGGACTGGGAGAGATAGTCCTTCCATGCTGGACTGGGAGAGATAGAAAAACATAGAATGTTCCAGCTGCCCTTCCTCCCGGGCATGTTTTAGAAGTCAGCAAAAGGAACTTGAGGGTTACAGTGTATTGTAATTTAGGCGATGGGCTGACACTATAGCAATACACATTACAATCTAAAATTGCCCAAAATTTTTGTCAGACGTGGCGAAAGCGCCTTTTACGAGGCGATTAACGCTCTGCCTACCCCGTAAGGGATAAAGGCGTGATTTTATGTATGTATGTATGTCATATAAAAGTACTTTTTTTTAACGACGAAGACTTTTTTTGAATTAAGAGCGCTTTTTAAAAACATAAGGACAGTGAGTATCAAAGTACAAAATATTGTCATTTCTGATTTGGTATTCCATTAAAAAAGCAATTATGATTTGTATATGTGTTCTTAGGCATTCAATTAGAAGAATTCCCGATGAGAGTACTATTCAAGGCCACTGACACGACGCTTCCTAACTAGTATGTCAGTCGTGACTTAGAGCCGTATTTGTAATCAGCTCTCAAGAGTGACAGCGAGTTTGAGTTCGTATCAGAAATGTCATTTCAGTACAAACTGGCCTGTCAAATACATACTTAATATTGCTCTCAAGTTTGAGATCGCTTTAAAAATACGAGCCTAAGGGCCGTATTTGTAATCAACTCTCATGAGTGACAGCGAGTTTGAGTTCGTATCTGAAATGTCATTTCAGTACAAACTAGCCAGTCAAATCCATGCTTAATATTGCTCTCAAGTTTGATATCGCTTTATAAATACGAGCCTTAGACTCATATTTATGAAGCGATACCAAACTTGAGAGCAATATTAAGTATGGTTTTGACAGGCCTAATTCTGATACGAACTCAAACTCCCTGTCACTCATGAGAGTTGATTATAAATACGGCCTTATGAAACGTGCAACATTTTCAAAACGTCGAGACAATCAAAATAAAACTAATAACTTTAATGTAGTGAACAACCGCGAAAATTTCAAATCTTTTGAAAAGATTTACCTTAGGAGTTTTCTGTTTAATGGACAAACACCGTCTCTCGTGCGCCATTTCTTTGGTGATAGTTATTCCATTGCAGTCAATTATCTGGTCTCCGACCTTCAGTCTACCGTCTTTGGCTATAGCACCGTTTTTGTGGATGTCCAGGATTATGCAGGTTGCACCCTGAAAGTAAAAGACAGTCATTGTCAGCTTCATAATCAAAATACATAGACCCACGATTCAACGCGGAAACGTGGCGAGGGTGTGGGGACCTTTGTGACGGGGGCGGCACAGGCCGGGTTATTTGAGTGACCTATCCTTTTAGGTTTAATTTTTTTATTTTGTTACGTAACTGTTTACAATTACCATATTGTATACTCGTACCAATAAATTTATTTCATTAGGTAAAAATACATATACAGTCTTAGTTTAATTAGGACAATGCAGGCTGAATCAACAAATTGTATAAAACTTTTAAAATATCCGGTCTAAGATCACTCTCAGACTCTGATAGTCGGCATGACATTAAAAAAAAAAAAAAAAAAAAAAAGACACCTTTAAATTCGTTCCATCTTACAACCCAGAATGGAGAGGATAACTTGGAAAGAAATTAAGACAAGCTAAGAAATGTTACAAATAGTCAATGAAAAACGTTACATATTCTATATATATAAAAATGAATCCCTATTTCCCTTGGTCACGGCATCACGCCTGAACGGCTGGACCGATTTCGCTAATTCTTTTTTTGATCTATTCGGTATTAAGAAAGGTTCTTATGAAAGAAAAAAAAAAGGAAATTGCGGGGAAAATTTGAAAATTTAAAATTACTTAACCACCATATCAAATTATTTAACTTTTTTAATGTAACCTTAAGACATTTGACATAGAATTGACTGAATGCGTGCTGCAAATATAGTCAAAGAGGATGAAAAAAAAAATGTCAACGAGGATGAAAAAAAAAAATACGTTTAAAACGGATTCTTCTGTCAATCTTATTTTATTGATAAACAATACATTTAAAATAATTAAATCTGCTCATTTATGGCGTCTAAGGCGGAACAAAGTTCGCCGGGTCAGCTAGTACTCAATATAATAGAAAATAGAAGAGGAAAGATCAGCATCTTTCCTCTTCTATTTTCACCTGATACGACATGACGAGTTATTAAAGTCGATTATTGAAGGCAAGATAGAAGGTAGGAGAGGAAGAAGAAGGCCAAGAATAAGTTACATCGATCAAGTGAAAGAAAAGATTAAGGTCAAGTCGTACCAGGAAGTCAAGGAGAAAGCGGAATGCCGGGAGAGTTGACGTTCCCTTCATATGTACTGTATGTAACTGCCTCCGTGGTCTAGTGGTTAGTGCCTTGGACTCCTGATCCGGAGGTCCTGGGTTCGATTCCCAGGGGGAAAACACAAAGTTGATATTTGAGAATTTATCACTTTGTGAATTTTTCCCCAGTTTGGTTAGGACCAATCTTCCATGCTGGACTGGGAGCGAGAGAAAAACATAGAATGTGCCAGCTGCATTTCCTCCCGGGCATGCTGTAAAAACCAGCTAAGGGATCCGAGGGTTTTAGTATGTTGCATTTTAGGCGATGGGCTGACAACCTGTCACTACAGCAATATACATATAAATCTATCATAAATAACCTTCAAAACTTTGTCAGACGTGGCGGAACGACCTTTGTTTAGGTCGTTTACGCTCTGCCTAACCCATTAGGGATAAAGGCGTGATTATATGTATGTATGTATGTTGGTTAGGACATTGCAGGCTGAATCACCTGATTGTCCGAAAAAGAAAAGATTTCGTGCTTCGGAGGGCACGTTAAGCCGTCGGTCCCGGTCGGTGTCTTTAATAGTGGTCGTTACTCAAACCATGTCAGAGGCCTGGTAGTTGTGCTACTAGGCGGTTTAAAAACTCTGACACCAGGGTTCATCGGGTCGATAGGCTCGATACCCACTCGACAGAAGAAGAAGAAGAAGACTTCATATGTACTCAACTGACAAGAGCTAGCACTTAAATAAATTATGAACAACTCAGCGAGGTGTATACGCCACAGCGAGACTCCGATGGCTGGGCTGTAGCAATCATGATCTTCTTCTGTCGAGTGGGTATCGAGTCTATGGACCCGATCAACCCTGGTGTCAGAGTTTTTAAACCGCCTAGTAGCACAACTATCAGGCCTCTGACATGGTTTTGTGTAACGATCACTATTAAAGACAGCGACCGGGACCGACGGCTTTCAGACAATCAGGTGATTCAGCCTGCAATGTCCTACCCAAACTGGGGAAAAAATCACAAAGTGATAAATTCTCAAATATCAACTTTGTGTTTCCCCCCCTGGGAATCGAACCCATTACCTCCGGATCAGGAGTCCATGGCACTTGCCACTAGACCACGGAGGCAGTTACAGCTATGAAAACAATACACACCATGCGAGGTCAAATTTCAAAAGAAGAGATTGGTAACTTTGATGGAGATAATGTCAAAGAAAATTAGAACTCAAACATTGTTGTATGATAATAATATGGAGTCAAGTAAAAAAGCATCTATTGGTTTGATCCTAATTGATTGCCATGAATGTGTTTTCCCCCCTGGGAATCGAACCCAGGACCTCCGGATCAGGAGTCCATGGCACTAGCCAATAGACCACGGAGGCAGTTACAGCTATGAAAACAATACACACCATGCGAGGTCAAATTTCAAAAGAAGAGATTGGTAACTTTGATGGAGATAATGTCAAAGAAATTAGAACTCAAACATTGTTGTATGATAATAATATGGAGTCAAGTAAAAAAGCATCTATTGGTTTGATCCTAATTGATTGCCATGAATGTGTTTTCCCCCCTGGGAATCGAACCCAGGACCTCCGGATCAGGAGTCCATGGCACTAGCCAATAGACCACGGAGGCAGTTACAGCTATGAAAACAATACACACCATGCGAGGTCAAATTTCAAAAGAAGAGATTGGTAACTTTGATGGAGATAATGTCAAAGAAATTAGAACTCAAACATTGTTGTATGATAATAATATGGAGTCAAGTAAAAAAGCATCTATTGGTTTGATCCTAATTGATTGCCATGAATGTGTTTTCCCCCCTGGGAATCGAACCCAGGACCTCCGGATCAGGAGTCCATGGCACTAGCCACTAGACCACGGAGGCAGTAATGATAGAAGAAGATGAAGTGTGTGTCCGATCGGATCGCCCTTTGGACTTGTTTATTTCATATTTTCGATCTTTTGTTTGAGAATCTAGTGTTGCCGAGTGCCGACGTTGAATGTTAAGTGTACGGAAAAACCTAATTTTTAAGGTTTTTGTGACACTTTTATACGAATGTTTTCTTGTATAACCATTGTAAAAATTATTAATAAATAAATAAATAAAGTAACTTACATTGATGTGAGTATCACTGCCACCGAGTAAGGCTATGCCAAGTATCTCGCTGCTCGGCGTGATCTCGATGACGGTGTCTTTGTTGGGGATCAGCTGACACGTCGCCGGATCCGGTGGAGGTTCCACTGGAAAACAATCAAAAAATTGGTAAAAAATTGTTATGGGTAAACTTCCATGCTGGCCTGGGAGCGAGAGAAAAACATAGAATGTGCCAGCTGCATTTCCTCCCGGGCATGCTGTAAAAACCAGCTAAGGGATCCAAGGGTTTATGTATATTGCAATTTAGGCGACAGGCTGACAACCTGTCACTACAGCAATATACCTACAAATATATCTTAAGCAACCCTTAAACTTTGTCAGACGTGGCGGAACGACCTTTATTTAGATCGTTTACGCTCTGCCTACCCCATTAGGGATAAAGGCGTGATTATATGTATGTATGTATCTCTTTCAAACTACAGGTAAAAAA
This sequence comes from Scrobipalpa costella, assembly GCA_949820665.1. NCBI lineage: Eukaryota > Metazoa > Arthropoda > Insecta > Lepidoptera > Gelechiidae > Scrobipalpa > Scrobipalpa costella. The sequence goes on from OX463318.1 coordinate 13,398,918, forward strand.
CGGCGGTCCAATCACACGGTTAAATAAATAGGGTCGCGGCGCAACATTGTTAGTGAATATATTAATCCAGACTTAAACGATCGCACCTCCATTAGGGATGTAGAAGATATATGGTTTGCGAATAGCTTCTTAGCACCAAGTAGCTTGTTGTGTATTATTGATCAGATGCTCGGAATGCCCCAGTATCTTTGACACTTCTCTGACCTAGATTAGAGTTACGACCGAATAACATTGAGAAGTAAAATGTTCCTAAATTGTATACCTAAAGCATACATACATATAATCGCGCCTTTATCCCTAATGGAGTAGGCAGAGCATAAACAACCTAATTCAAAGGCGTTCTGCTATGTCTGACAAAATTTTGAGGGTTGTTTAAGATAGATAAGATTTTGTTAAAACTGCATGTTAGTACTTACTTAATTTCCCTGTATTAATTAGTTGTTATACGTGTCAAAACTGTGCATGCCGTCATCACCTATAATTGGGGTGGCAATTAGCTTAAAATTTATTGTATGTATCCTCTATGTCTGTATTGTTGCTTACTCTGTTGGTGATGAAATAAATAAATAAATAGATTTGTAGGTATATTGCTGTAGTGATAAGTTGTCAGCCTATCGCCTAAATTGCAATATACTGAAACCTTCGGAAGCCTTAGCTGGTTTTTAAAGCGTGCCCGGGAGCAAATGCAGCTGACACATTCATTTTTTTTCTCTCACTCCCAGTCCAGCATGGAATAATACCTAAATCAACATACATACATATAATCACGCCTTTATCCCTAACGGGGTAGGCTCAGCGCAAACGACCCAAATAAAGGTCGTCCCGCCACGCCTGACAAAGTTTTGAGGGTTATTTAAGATAAAATCAAGAAGAGTAAAATGAAATCACCTTTAGCAGGAGAAGCCGCTGGTCTCGGTGTGGTGGGTCGTGATGCTCCGGTCTTCGGATCTATCTCGTTCCTGCTGGAAGATCTGGACACTCCACCGGCTGACGAGATGCAGAAAATGTTTATAGTAATTGAATATGTTTAGTATTTCAATAGAATTAAGCAGTGTAGTTTATTACAGAAAATATTTATAGTAATTGAATATGTTTAGTATTTCAATAGAATTAAGCAGTGTAGTTTATTACAGAAAATATTTATAGTAATTGAATATGTTTAGTATTTCAATAGAATTAAGCAGTGTAGTTTATTATAGAAAATATTTATAGTAATTGAATATGTTTAGTATTTCAATAGAATTAAGCAGTGTAGTTTATTACAGAAAATATTTATAGTAATTGAATATGTTTAGTATTTCAATAGAATTAAGCAATGTAGTTTATTACAGAAAATATTTATAGTAATTGAATATGTTTAGTATTTCAATAGAATTAAGCAGTGTAGTTTATTACAGAAAATATTTATAGTAATTGAATATGTTTAGTATTTCAATAGAATTAAGCAATGTAGTTTATTACAGAAAATATTTATAGTAATTGAATATGTTTAGTATTTCAATAGAATTAAGCAGTGTAGTTTATTACAGAAAATATTTATAGTAATTGAATATGTTTAGTATTTCAATAGAATTAAGCAATGTAGTTTATTACAGAAAATATTTATAGTAATTGAATATATTTAGTATTTCAATAGAATTAAGCAATGTAGTTTATTACAGAAAATATTTATAGTAATTGAATACGTTCAGTATTTCAATAGAATTTAGCAATTTTGTTTATTACAGAAAATATTTATAGTAATTGAATATGTTTAGTATTTCAATAGAATTAAGCAATGTAGTTTATTAATTACTGAATAATGAATATATATTTCACACATTTTTTTAGCAAACTAAAAGTGCCTAAAGGTACCAACCTAAATACTAACTCTTCACTTAATATACCTCTTTTAATAACGTTAAGCCGTCGGCCCCGGTCGCTGTCTTTGAGAGTGGTCGTTACTTAAACCATGTCAGAGGCCTTATAGCTGTGCTACTGGGTGGTTTGAAAACCCTGACATCAAAGTTCTTCCGAGTCGTTGTTCAACTCGAGAATTTACTAGCTAAAAATACGTAAAATGTCGCGCTCACTATGCTCAGGATGTGAGTTACCTACTGCACGTGGATTAGTATTGCGAAATCTCATGCTCGCTACGCTCGGAATTATAATCTATCTATCTATCTTCTATCTATATATATAAAAATGAATCCCTATTTCCCTTGGTCACGGCATCACGCCTGAACGACTGGACCGATTTCGCTAATTCTTTTTTTGTTCTGTTCGTTATTATTAGGAGAAGGTTCTTATGAAAGAAAAAAATAAGGAAATTGCGCGGAAAATAAGAAAATTTAAAACTACTTAACCACCATATAAAATTATTAAACTTTTTTAATGTAACCTTAAGACATTTGACATAGAATTGACTGAATGCGTGCTGCAAATATAGTCAGAGGATGAAAAAAAAGTCAAAGACGATGAAAAAAAAATGACGTTTAAACGGATTCTTCCTTAATAAAATTAAAAATCTGCTCATTTATGGCGTCTAAGGCGGAACAAAGTTCGCCGGGTCAGCTAGTATCTTAATAAAATTTGCTGCTGAGAACGCTTGTCCTTAACGAGTAATTTAAATTAGCTTACTAGCAAAAGTCTAACTCTAAACCTGCTACGTAGGTAGTGCTTTACATTTAAAATATCAGATGTAAGGGACAGTGTTCCGCAAACTGACAGGGGTTGCTTGGTAAGCGACACTGAACAATTATCAGCAGGATTTGTTTTCAGGAAATGTAAAATAAACGGTTTTTCCATACAAAATGTTCACCTAGATCAAATAATTTGTATCGAAGACTTATTTCCAAAAAAAATCCTGCTGAAAGTCGTTCAGTGTCGTTAACTGAGCAACCTCTATCAGTTAGCGGGACGCTGTCCCTTACACCTGGTGTAAATAGTGCAAATCTAGCGGTTGCTTACTAGTAGCTGCTGAGCTACCTGCGTCCTCAGTCTTGTCGTCCTTCATGTTAGGACTGCATACGGTAAGAATCACCACTCCTTCCGTGTGCTTCAGTTTGGCCGCCGCCTGGAAATAAAAACATGAATACGGTATCTACATAAATATAATCACGCATTTAATAAATTTGGTATCTACATCCATACATATAATCACGCCTTTATTCCTAATAGGGTAGGCAGAGCGTAAACGACCTAAACAGTCGCTCCGCCACATTTGACAAAGTTGTGAGGGTGATTTAAGATAGATTTGTAAGTATATTGTTGAAGTGACAGGTTGTCAGCCCATCACGTAAATTGCAATATACTGAACTCCTTGGATCCCTTAGCGGTTTTTACTGCATGTCCGGGAGGAAATGCAGCTGGCACATTCTGTGTTTTTCTCTCGCTCCCAGTCCAGCATGGAAGAATAATTCGTTATCTAGTATTGTGAAATTCGCAACTTTGCACTCCTTCTCTATCCATAAATGTCTTAACTTTAGCTACTCGTCAAATAAGGGAAATATTTAGGAAACGGGCAGTTAGCGTTCCCTATGAATTCAATATTTTGATTATCACTCGCCATTACGCTTGCCAAGCATGTCAAGTATGGCAATTACAACCCTGTGAGGAAGGATCACGATTTAGACCCAACATCGTTCCCATGACGGGAAACGAATCGAATTATTCATTAAAAATTAATAAATTGCCCTCAATTTTTGTCAGACGGGGCGAAAGCGCTTTTTACGAGGCGTTAAACGCTCTGCCTACCCCGTAAGGGACAAAGGCGTGATTTATGTATGTATGTATGTAATAATTAATGTTCGTCTCTATTTAGGTATAGCTGATATTACAATCGAGATAGTTTTTGTGTCTATTCAGATATTTAACAACTATGACTTACAGTTTATTTATTTAAACACAATTTACACATTCACGAAATAAACCCGTTTCTCGTGAACTCGTATACAGTTTTTTGTTTGAACTGTTATTCCATGCATTGCATGCTAGACTGACTAATTATGGTGATTTGCAAATTTGTCTTTCATTTTTTCAATGAAGCATAACAATACGTTATTAATTTTAGTCTATTTTTTTAAGTTTCCTATATGGAATAAAATTATATTCGTTACTAGCGACCCGCCCCGGCTTCGCACGGAAATCATCAGTGTTTCTCTACTATATTATGCATGTATTATATATATAAACATTCCTTTTGAATCACTCTATCCATTAAAAGAAACCGCATCAAAATCCGATGCGTAGTTATAAAGATCTAAGCATACATAGGGATATAGGGACAGAGAAAGCGACTTTGTTTTATACTATGTAGTGATATAGCAACATCATCGTCGACTAAAACAGGTCCATTAACAGGCCGTTGATGGTCTGCTTACCCAATAATAATAATAAAGGTGTGGTGTGATTTTATATACTTGTATGAAGTTGGTAAGTTTACTTACTGCATCGTAAGTACAGGTCAGCAAAGAATCCCGGTTGACTGCGAGGATCATGTCACCAATTTGAAGACCAGCCTGGAATTACAAAAAAAAGAAATTAAATAAGTCTATTATCTTTGGTATATTTTGTAACTAGCGACCCATCCCGGCTTCGCACGGAAATTATCAGTGTTTCTCCACAATATTATGCAATTATTATATATTTATAAACCTTCCTCTTGGAACACTCTATCCATTAAAAGAAACCGCATCAAAATCCGTTGCGTAGCTTTAAAGATTTATGCATACATAGGGCTATTGGGACAGAGAAAGCGACTTTGTTTTATACTATGTAGTGATTTTACATAACCGAAATATATTTTTTACGGTCTGTGGATTTGATACTAAGCGAATATATTATATGAAAAGTACTCGTCATTATGCGCGTGGGACATTATGCGAACGTATCATTATGCGATAGTGGCAATATGCGTACCTGTTCTGCAGCGCTGCCCTCTTGCAGATCCGATACGAATATCCCACGCCCAGCTTCCGTGTGTCGTCCTTCTATGATCATGATGCCGAGACCGGATGGACCCTGGAATCAGGAAATACAAATGTTAGGTTACTTTCGGAGTCAAATGTCGTAAAAGACTAAACCCGAAAAAAAGTAAAATGGTTATTTTTAAATATCTATTTGCGATGTTTACAATAGAGTTTTCTTTTTTTCTTAAAATATATATTACTGGCGACCCGCCCCGGAAATTATCAGTGTTTCTCTACTATATTATGCATGTATTATACATATAAACCTTCTTCTTGAATCACTGTGTCTATTAAAAGAAACCGCATCCAAATCCGTTGCGAAGTTTTAAAGATAAATGCATACATAGGGATATAGGGACAGAGAAAGCGACTTTGTTTTATACTATGTAGTGATAAGGGTTTTACTTTGAATTTGAAAATACTTTCAAAATGAGGAATTGCACATAAGAAAATAAAGCCTATAAGTGTTATTTTCTCTAAGTCCACATTAATACATGTACGAAAGTTAAATCACTAACCAAAAGGTATTATATTTTATCGTAATGAGGATACTAATTAAAACAATTTAGAAGCAGGAAATAACATTTCCGTCTGGCTTTAGGATACAGTTGATAACCTAAAATAAGCTCCGATAATACATTATCCAAGTATGTTTTAAATTTGCATGGCAACATTAGATTTAGTTTAAATAATGCATACGACAACATATGAGTTTATTTTTAACGTGTATTTATTAGCTAAAGATTGTTATTTAAAACAAGATAAAAAAAATATCTAAGAAGATAAATATTGTTTGTTTAAATTTGTTCAGATTCATAGTGCTTTGATTATCTTACCTTCTTGATGGTGATATCTCGAACTCCCTTGTATCCAGAAAACCGGTCTTCTGACTGTAAATAGAAAAAAGAAAAATTAAGAAAATGTAAAATTTATTACATATTTAATAATAATTTAATATATCAAACCATAACTTTTTATATCTAAAAATATATGAATCGGTTAAAATCTTTGGCGATCGAACGTAAGGCGTATTTTTTAAAATTAAATAAACATTTTGGAATTGTTTTATTTTATTGTATACTTAAGCAGAAAACATTTTTGATTACATAGAATACACATAACAATTAATTTGTTCTTTAAGTGCAATTTCCATTAGTGCCCAGAACTAATTTATAACTTGGTCTATTCTGCAATCAAGGAAAACCGCAGGTGTCCTGTCCTTGAACTGGTATTGAGTATACCTTTTTACGTCTCTTATACATACACCCATGTGGTATAATGTATACTTCCATGCTGGACTGGGAGCGAGGGAAAAACATAGAATGTGCCAGCTGCATTTCCACCCGGGCATGCTGGCACATTCTACATTACACAGAATTAAATTAATTACATTATACAGAAACCCTTCTGTATATTGCAATTTGGGAGGTGGGCTGACAACCTGTCACTACAGCAATAAACCTATCCATATCAATATCCTATATATACAAATCTATCTAAATAACCCTCAAAACATTGTCAGACCTGGCGGAACGATTTTTGTTTAGGTCATTTACGCTCTGCCTACCCCATTAGGGATAAAGGCGTTATTATATGTATGTATAGTATAGTCAAACTTCGATATAATATGTGACGTTCCACGTTAAGAGGTACCTTATGGAAGGTTTTACAGGGGTACTTTATGGAGGGCTTTTGAATAGCATATGAGTTGCAGATTACAGGGATATACATACATACATACATATAATCACGCCTTTATCCCTAATGGGGTAGGCAGAGCGTAAACGACCTAAACAAAGGTCTTTCCGCCACGTCTGACAAAGTTTTGAGGGTTATTTAAGATATAATTCTAGGTATATTGCTGTAGTGACAGGTTGTCAGCCCATCGCCTAAATTACAATATACTGAAACCCACGGATCCCTTAGCTGAATCTTACAGCATGCCCGGGAGGAAAAGCAGCTGGCACATTCTATGTTTTTCTCGCGCTCCCTGACCAGCATGGAAGTAATATAATATATAGGGTTACAGGGATATACATAACACAAAACCTTCCATAAGATATCTTTGCATGTGGAACGTCACATACTGGTTACGATTCCTTCATCCAGGACCCCTAGTACCCCTGACTTGTTCCCCCAGGGGTACAACTGGGGTAATTGTGCCCCTCTAGTACCCCTGTTTCAACAGATATGTTTTTTTTTTTTTTATTTCATCCTTTAGGACACAACTTAACTAACCTTTGACTAAAATTGATACAGTCCCTTTCTATAATATACAAGATTAATAAATTCGTTTCTGGCAGGACTCGAACCTGCGTGTCTGTGAAAGCCGGTCCGTCACTCTACCAACTGAGCTACAGAAACGGTCCCTTCTGTTCTCTCTTGATAGAAGTTGGCAGGTAACGATTTTAGTCAAGATTTAGTGATTTTGTGTGCATACAAATAGCCTTTATTGTAACCTAATGTGTTTGATATCTTCCATGCTGGACTGGGAGCGAGAGAAAAACATAGAATGTGCCAGCTGCATTTCTTCCCGGGCATGCTGTAAAAACCAGCTAAGGGATCCGAGGGTTTTAGTATGTTGCATTTTAGGCGATGGGCTGACAACCTGTCACTACAGCAATATACATACAAATCTATCATAAATAACCTTCAAAACTTTATCAGACGTGGCGGAACGACCTTTGTTTAGATCGTTTACGCTCTGCCTACCCCATTAGGGATAAAGGCGTGATTATATGTATGTATGTAATGTGTTTGAACAAAGTGATTTTTGTCTGTTGTCTTAATTTTTAAGTTGAAATGTATATTTAATTTTAAGAGCAATAAAGAATATAATATAACTTCCATGCTCGACTGGGAGAGATAGAAAAACATAGAATTTTCCAGCTGCCCTTCTTCCCGGGCATACTGTTGAAGTCAGCAAAAGGGACTCGAGGGTTACAGTGTATTATAATTTAGGCGATGGGCTGACAACCTGTCACTATAGCAATACATATTACAATCTAAAATTGCCCTCAATTTTTGTCAGACGTGGCGAAAGCGCCTTTTACGAGGCGTTAAACGCTCTGCCTACCCCGTAAGGAATAAAGGCGTGATTTATGTACGTATGTATGTAAGAGTTTAATAAATATTTTCTAGATATAAGTTCACCAGATGATACCATTAACTACATGAACCTAAAGTTCACACATAGTACCGGCCTCTGGCCAAAATCTGAACACTCTCGTTGTCAAATTGTATCTCAATTTACAACTAAATCAAATACGAACAAATGATGTCCCTATTTGTATCTTATTATTGTCGACGCGAAATTCATACGAAGCTAAAGTTAATAAACGGCACAAGGCAGTGTACGTAAACGACACGGTTTTTATTGAACGTGTGCGGTGGCGCTGCAGTATAAGGACAACTGTCAAATCTAAAGATGGCGGAGTTAGTTCCTCTTTCCGCAACGTTCATTTAAAGCGTTGTCGTGCCGCAGACGTGAACAAAAGATATTTGCCCCGGCGAGAACACATAAGACCGCGTGCCAAAGTTTGAACAATTGTTTAAATTTGTTCAAATTGCCGACCAGCAGTTGAGCAAATATCGCGAGGAGTCGTTTCTCTGTTTGGGTTTGAACATGCGGCCGTGAGGTGAATACGTTTTTTTTTATTTATACATAAATACATACATATAATCACGCCTCTATCTTAAATGGGGTAGGCAGAGCTTAAACGACCTAAACAAAGGTCGTTCCGCCATGTCTGACAAAGTTTTGAGGGTAATTGGGAGAGATTTGTAGGTATATTGCTATAGTGACAGGTTGTCAGCCCATCGCCTAAATTGCAATATACTGAAACCCTCCAAACCCTTAGCTGGATTTGCAGCATGCCCGGGAGGAAATGCAGCTGGCATAATCTATGTTTTTCTTTCACTCCCATTCCAGAATGTAAGTTTTTATTTATAACTGGGAGTAATACGAAATAATATCTTCCCAGGCATACTGTAAGAGTTTCAGGGTTTCAGTATATTGCAATTACGGCGATGGACTGACAACTTGTCACTACAGAAATATTCCTACAAATATATCTTAAATAACTCTAATAACTTTGTCAGACGTGGCGGAACGACCGTTATTTAGGTCGTTCACGCTCTGCCAAAAACATTATAGGAATAAAGGCGTGATTATATGTACGTATGTCGGTATGTATACTGTGGGAATCAGAAAAGAGATTGGAAGGTTATTGCACAGGTTTTGATAAAGCGAATTGCAATCCGTTTTGAAATTTCCGAAATGACCAAAACGGTTTATTAGTCAGATGTCAGTTTAAATAAATAAATACATACATACATACATATAATCACGCCTTTATCCCTATGGGGTAGGCAGAGCGCAAACGACCTAAACAAAGGTCGTTCCGCCACGTCTGACAAAGTTTTGAGGGTTATTTAAGATAGATTTGTAGGTATATTGCTGTAGTGAAAGGTTGTCAGCCCATCGCCTACATTGCAATATTTTGAAACCCTCGGATCCCTTAGCTGACTTTTACAGCATGCCCGGGAGGAAAAACAGCCGGCACATTCTGTTTTTCTCTCGATCCCAGTCCCGCTTGGAAGTAAATAAATAAATAAATAAAATAAAAATATCTTTATTTCAAAAATCTTCCATGCTAGACTGGGAGTGAGAGAAAAACATAGAACGTGCCAGCTGCATTTCCTCCCGAGCATGCTGTAAAAACCAGCTAAGGGATCTGAGGGTTTCAATATATTGTAATCTAGGCGATGGGCTGACAACCTGTCACTACAGCAATATACGTACAAATCTTTCTTGAAAGGCTCTCAAGACTTTGTCAGACGCGGCGGAACGGCCTTTGTTTAGGTCGTTTACGCTCTGCCTACCCCATTAGGGATATAGGCGTGATTATATGTATGTATGTTATTTCAAAAAAGTACAAATGCACATGTTTACGGGGCTTCCCAGTAAGTAATTAGGAAATACTTGTAGTGGGAATGCTCCGCTCTTCCATAAGAAACAATAATGGAACTTTTATATTAGTTAGGTAAAACTTAGATTTAAGATTGCTAAGACAAGAAAGTAAGAATAAGTACATTAAATTATCTGACCATCAGTTAGTATTTATGCTAACAATAGTTTGCGACCTCATATTTTGTACAAAATAATATAATATTTGAAAACTCCTTAAAAATTCTTATATCAAAGTAATAACACCTGAAACTTCCTGAATATGTTACATACGCTCTTTTACCGTATAACGACGATCACAAGGTTAATATGTATGAATTAGGTAAACAACCTTACAACATCGGTTCAAAATAACTAAATGTTATAGAATGAGAATCAGATAGAATGCGGAACAAGTAATTTGGCAGCTAAAATTTTTTTAAATTATTTCATATAAAGTTTTGATTATTAACTGCCTCCGTGGTCTAGTGGCTAGTGCCATGGACTCCAGATCCGGAGGTCCTGGGTTCGATTCCCTGGGGGCAAACACAAAGTTGATATTTGAGAATTTATCACTTTGTGATTTTTTCCCCAGTTTGGTTAGGACATTGCAGGCTGAATCACCTGATTGTCCGAAAAAGAAAAAGATTTCGTGCTTCGGAGGGCACGTTAAGCCGTCGGTCCTGATCGCTGTCTTTGACTATCAAAGATCGTTACTGAAACCATGTCAGAGGCCTGATAGTTGTGCTACTAGGCGGTTTAAAAACTCTGACACCAGGGTTCATCGGGTCGATAGACTCGATACCCACTCGACAGAAGAAGAAGATTATTAAATGCGAAATATTTCAAGATAACGCATTTCAGTTTGTTTTAAAACAGTGTTGTGATAGGTTCTTGAAATAATCCAGATTTTCAGCAAGATTTTTCAAGTTAACATTAAGTTTTGGAGACATTTGGATTTGTCCCCATCTTCAACTTTGTAGCCTAGACTAGTGAGACAAGAGTAAATGAATAAATTTTCAGAGTGGTATTATTTAATCAAATTAAAATAAAATATTATTACATTACTACTATAATTCTACAGTGTTATGGGAAATGCATAATTATTAATAAATACACTGAGTTAAAATTTTATAATCACTGATGACTCTTCTTATTAATTAAGTGTTTTGCTTCTATTCTACACTTGATTTGATGATACTTCTTCCACGCTGGACTGGGAGCGAAAGAAAAACATAGAATGTGCTAGCTGCATTTCCTCCCGGGCAAGCTGTAAAAACCAGCTAAGGGATCGGAGGGTTTCAGTATATTGTAATTTAGGCGATGGGCTGACAACCTGTCACTACAGCAATATACCTACAAATATATCCTAAACAACCCTCAAAACTTTGTCAGACGTGGCGGAACGACCTTTGTTTAGGTCGTTTACGCTCTGCCTACCCCATTAGGGATAAAGGCGTGATTATATGTATGTATGTATGTATTTGATGATTCCAAAACAAAATCTATGTGTATTTATTTTTAGTAAACTCACCTTTCGCTTCTTGAACGACAAAGTTCTCCTCCATATTGTCCTGAGTAGCACTGTTGGTTTGAAAGATTCAGCGTCGACTCTGCGCGTTTTCACCTCACTCATTACAGTCATCACTTAGAGTAGGTCATGTTCACTTTACCACCGCACTTTTCACTTTTAGTGCGACGTTTTTCACTTTACCATCGCACTTTTCACTTTTAGTGCGACGTTTTTCACTTTACCATCGCACTTTTCACTTTTAGTGCGACGTTTTTCACTTTACCATCGCACTTTTCAATTTTAGTGCGACGTTTTTCACTTTACCATCGCACTTTTCACTTTTAGTGCGACGTTTTTCACTTTACCATCGCACTTTTCACTTTTAGTGCGACGTTCTTCACTTTACCACCGCACTTTTCACTTAGGCGCATCACTTTTCATTGTGATTGCGACATTGTTGTCTGGAGTTTCAGTTTTCACTTTGATTGTGGCATTATTTACTTTGGCGCATCGCTATTCATTTTGAGTGTGGCATTGTCAAAAAAATGAGTTTATTATTTATATTTATTTTTGTATTCAAATCTGATTACTTATGCAACACGGCAAGCGTTACTAATATAAATTAAGTTATAGTAAAACCTATTTTAATATAGGTATATTACTAAAATTAACAATTTTGTTTACGAAGATCCTTTTTTTTTTTAATCAGAAAAAAAATATTTGCTCGAATTATTTTTTTAAACAAGACTAGAACAAATTTCAAGTAATTTTACAAAATGTAAAATGTAACTAAATGAAACAACACTTCAACTCATATTTTTAAATCTCACCATTCAAAAGCCCTAACGAAAATGTTGTAGCGTTATCTAAAAAGCTTTGTTATCTACAAACAAATAGGCTTTATGGGTATTAACATTAAGTGCTTAATATTCTCAAGTAGATAGTCCGATAAGTTAGTTCAATATTGACAGATTAGGTAGTGACATCACAAAGATAATGGTTAAATACTTAATGGAAATGCTAGTTATTTTGACATAGGACTTGTTTTGACAAATATATGGTCCGGGGGATTCAGTATATTGTAATTTAGGCGATGGGCTGACAACCTGTCACTACAGCAATATACTTACAAATCTATCTTAAATAACCCTCAAAACTTTGTCAGACGTGGCGGAACGACCTTTGTTTGGGTCGTTTACGCTCTGCCTACCCCGTTAGGGATAAAGGCGTGATTATATGTATGTATGTATGTATGGTCAAAACAGAGGCTCTCGAATTAGTCATTTAAACCGGTGTATTAGTTTATCGATATAAATATATTTAATAAAGATTCAATAAAATATAGTTCAGACACACCGAAATATGAACATAATTGTCAGTGTCAAGGCAACTTGGCTTATGTGCCATTTTGGCGAAATTTTGGGATATAGAAATTTAGGGGGTTTCTTTAGCTAACAACGAAAACCATACTTCATGAAAATCAGAGGTATTAACCTGGGAAACACAATAACACTTGCAAATATAAATTCAATATACACAGACAGACATGCTTTCCAATTATGTTAATTTAGTAAAATGTGTCTATTTCTGTTTTAGCTAATGAACTATTCATTTTATGTCGTAAACACGACTTTGGTTACATTGTTGTTGTACATACATAAATACATATAATCACGCCTTTATCCCTGATGGGGTAGGCAGAGCGTAAACGACCCAAACAAAGGTATTTCCGCCACGTCTGACAAAGTTTTGAGGGTTATTTAAGATAGATTTGTAAGTATATTGCTGTAGTGACAGGTTGTCAGCCCATCGCCTAAATTACAATATACTGAATCCCTCGGATCCCTCAGCTGGTTTTTACAGCGTGCCCGGGAGGAATTGCAGCTGGGACATTCTATGTTTTTCTCTCGCTCCCAGGCCAGCATGGAATAATTGTTGTTGTAACTGATGTATTTCTCTTTTGTGTCTGTTTCAATAGGAATTAATATGGCTGTCAGCTGCTACTGAAATGCGAAGTGAATAAGTGTATTATTCGAATTCTCTATAAACATTTGTTTTCAGGAAAACTGAGACACGACAGTATTTTCATTACAAAAGTGTTTGTTTTTAGGGTTTGTAATATCCGTCCGACTATTTTTTTTTACGATATTACTGCAGATAACATGGACGGTAATATATACAGACCTTGCTAAAATAGTCTTCTTCTTCTTCTTCTGTCGAGTGGGTATCGAGTCTATGGACATATGGATGTCAGAGTTTTTAAACCGCCTAGTAGCACAGCTATAAGGCCTCAAGAAGAAGCTAAAATAGTAAATTATTATTTAAAATATGAAAACCTAACAGTTTTTTTTTCACTTACTATTAAGATTTTATCACATTTTCACCCAATTCCTTTATATTGTATTTCAAACCTTTCTGTATTTGAGTCATGAAAGACTCTTAGGCGATGGCCTGACAACCTGTCACTACAGCAATATACCTACAAATCTATCTTAAAATAACCCTCAAAACGTTGTCAGACGTTTCGGAACGAACTTTGTTTAGGTCGTTTACGCTCTGCCTACCCCATTAGGGATAAAGGCGTGATTATATGTATTTATGAAAGAATCTTCCATGCTGGACTGGGAGCGAAAGAAAAACATAGAATGTGCCAGCTGCATTTCCTCCCAGGCATGCTGTAAAAACCAGCTAAGGGATCCGAGGGTTTCAGTATATTGCAATTTAGGCAATGGGCTGACAACCTGTCACTATAGCAATATACGTACAAATCTATCTTAAATAACCCTCAAAATGTTGTCAGACGTGGCGAAACGACCTTCGTATATGTCGTTAACGCTCTGCCTACCCCATTAGGGATAAAGGCGTGATTATATGTATGTATGTATGTATGAAAGACTCCTAGCTGTTTTTTGTGTAATTTATAAACAAACTCCATTGAAATTCATTTCCTCAAAAACGAGAGAGTTAGTGAGCTTGAAATTTGCATCGAGACAGTGTTTTAAAGCTGTAACTGTTCAATCTGCATATGTAAATGAAGTTGTTATAAATTTAATTTGAAAACGGTTTTTCTTCACGCGTTTTCTTTTAGGAATTTAAATGCGTTCTAATTGTTTGTCTGTGTATAAATCAATTCAATGTATTAATTTTCTGTTTGAGTTCTCGTCTACATTTATTAAAAAAATTACCTTCTAATCCCATCATCTACAGTAGCTATAAATTTAACGACAAAATAAGGTTCTTCCATGCTGGACTGGGAGAGATAGAAAAACATAGAATGTTCCAGCTGCCCTTCCTTCCGGGCATGCTGTAGAAGTCAGGAAAAGGGACTCGAGGGTTACAGTGTATTGTAATTTAGGCGATGGGCTGGCAACCTGTCACTATAGCAATACACATTACAATCTAAAATTGCCCTCAATTTTTGTCAGACGTGGCGAAAGCGCCTTTTACGAGGAGTTTGAAGCTCTGCCTACCCCGTAAGGGATAAAGGCGTGATTTTATGTATGTATGTATGTACAAAATAAGGTATATAGAATGCTTAGTTGGTAGAGTCACTTCCATACTGGACTGGGTACTTCCATGCTGGCCTGGGAGCGAGAGAAAAACATAGAATGTGCCAGCTGCATTTCTTCTCGGGCATGCTGTTAAAACTAGCTAAGGGATCCGAGGGTTTCAGTATATTGTAATTTAGGCAATCGGTTGACAACCTGTCACTACAGCAATATAGCTACAAATCTTTCTTAAATAACCCTAAAAACTTTGTTAGACGTGGCGGGACGACCTTTATTTAGGTCTGCTCTGCCTATCCCATCAGGGATAAACGCGTGACTATATGTATGTATGTATAAACTAGTAATAACTGCAATTTTTAAGCTGGAGAGGTAAAAAAAGCAGTTGCTATCTTATCTTCTATTGTCATTAACTCAAGAGAACGAATTGCATACCTACTTAATTTTTAGATTTTTAACATTGTCATAAATATAATATATTTTAACATTGTCATGTAACATATAATATATTTTAACATTGTCATGTAACAATGTCAAAAATATTTCTTCCATGCTGGACTGGGAGAAATAGAAAAACATAGAATGTTCCAGCTGCCCTTCCTCCCGGGCATGCTGTTGAAGTCAGCAAAAGGGACTCGAGGGTTACAGTGTATTGTAATTTAGGCGATGGGCTGACAACCTGTCACTATAGCAATACATATTACAATCTAAAATTGCCCTCAATTTATGTCAGACGTGGCGAAAGCGCCTTTTACGAAGCGTTAAACGCTCTGCCTACCCCGTAATTGATAAAGACGTGATTTATGTATGTATGTATGCATAAATATAATATGTTTCGCATTGTCTGATCTTTGTTTTTGTATGGTAAACACGATTCCGCGCGCGAGCGTGCAGATCCCGCTCCTATGAGTTTTTTTATATATAGATTTTGTGCTCATTATTTTGCTTTTAGATAGATAGATAAACTCTATATTGCACATAAATCGTACAGTTTGAAAAAGTTAAAAATAACAGTGTGCGCAAAGGCGGCCTTATCACTTTAAGCGATCTCTTCCAGACAACCCTGCATTTAAAAAAGAAAAAATACACATAGCAAGTAGCTGCGGCAACATCAAAACACTAACTAAACACTTAAGATCTACATAATAGTACATATTAAATACTAATATATATAATACACTAATACATAATATAATAATATATAAAATACATAATATACTTTTATATATATATAATATACATAATATACTTTTAATTTTCGGAAATGTTTTTTTATAGCAGTTGAATATTATTTCAATGTTTTAAAGCAACTAAGATGTTCTCAGTAAGCATTGATTTTAATCCGAACGTTAATATTTACTATCCAGTCTCAAAATTAAAAAAAAAAACAGCGAAGTTACTACAGTACATTCATAGTATATTGGATCTCCAAAAGCTCAACATTTTAAAGAAAATACTTTTCTGATTAAGATTATTTCAATGATCAAGAGTCAAACGTAACTCTGCTATTCCGTTATATTAAGATGATTTGCTATAATTAATAGTAGTTATGATTAATAATAATCAGTAAACGGATTCCATTGCAGATGACACGTGAAGTCAAATGATTAATGATTTTAATGAATCAACTCGAGAAAGCATTTTGATTGGATAAATACTAGGTGTTGGATAATACTTCCATCTTCTTCTTCTTTGCGTGTCGCGACGATTCAAATTCTCTCAGCCCAAAAAGTTGCCATGCTGGACTGGGAGCGAGAGAAAAACATAGAATGTGCCAGCTGCATTTCCTCCCGGGCATGCTGTAAAAACCAGCTAAGGGATCCGAGGGTTTCAGTATATTGCAATTTAGGCGATGGGCTGACAACCTGTCACTATAGCAATATACGTACATCATAATCTTTTGTAATAAAATAACCCTCATAACTTGTCAAACGTGGCGGAACGACCTTTGTTTAGGTTGTTTTCGCTCTGCCATTAGGGATAAAGGCGTGATTTTATGTATGTATGTATGTATGGATAATTACGAAGATGGTAGTAGAAATTTCAATTCTTGAATTATTGAAATTGATCTTAGACTTTTGAGTGTTTTAGTTCTTTAGATCCTTATATCCATACATACAATCACGTTTTTATCCCTAATGGGGTAGGCAGGGCGTAAACGACCCAAACAAAGATCATTCTGCCACGTCTGACAAAGTGTTGAGGGTTGTTTAAGATCTATTATTATTATTAAACGTTCGTTATCTGAAGGTACATACCCGGTCAAGTGGAAGGAAGCATACGTAACTCCAATTCACATAACGGGCTCTAAACAATGCGTAGAGAATTATAGACCTGTGTCCATTTTACCGGTGTTCGGGAAGGTATTCGAGTCGATCGTCTTTGATCAACTATATCCAGTTGCTACGGTATACATAAGAACATCACAACACGGCTTTATGCGCCAACGTTCCACGGTGACCAACCTGTCAGTTTTCACAGAGTTTGTTGCTCGGCATATGGAGAAAGGGTATCAGTGGACGCCGTGTACACCGACTATTCAAAATGTTTTGACAGAATAAACCATGATATTTTAAATTACAAACTTCTTCAAATCGGTGTACACGGTGATCTCTTGCGATGGATTGATTCCTATCTGAGAAATCGGCTACAGGCTGTGAGAATTAGTACATTTAAATCCAACTTTGCAATGATTCCATCGGGAGTCCCCCAGGGATCCTACTTGGGGCCTTTATTATTTAATATTTATATGCACGATATTTTATCATGTACAGTTAATTCAAATATACTAATGTATGCGGATGATAACAATTTTTTTATGCCCGTTCGTAGTGAAGCAGACTGTGTAAGGTTGCAGGAGGACCTGAACAGAGTCGCTGAGTATTGTAGTCGTAACTGTCTTGATTTAAACGTAAAAAAATGTCAAATAATTTCTTATACTAGGAAACATAAGCCTATTATTTTTAATTATACCTTGAATATGGCTGCAGTACCCAGAGTGTCTTTGGTTAGAGACCTTGGAGTTATGCTTGACAGCAAACTTCTTTTCACTTCGCATTTCGACTACATTTCTCAGCGTGCCCGTAAAATGTTAGGTTTTACTTTTAGGACTGCAAAGCCATTTAAGAACCCAAACTCATTAAAAAATATTTATTTTGCGTACGTTAGAAGTGTGCTAGAATACGCCTCAGTTGTGTGGTCCCCGGCGTATGTTTCACATGTCGCTTAAATTGAATCGGTCCAACGCTGTTTTATAAGAAGGCTTAGTTACCGATCAAATAGAGATCACAGCCATAGTTATAATGATAACTTGTCTCATTTCCAAATACACTCACTAGAAGACAGAAGAACTATAGCCGATATGAAGCTTCTGTACGATATTGTTAACTCGAATTTGGATTGCCCCGAATTAACGGCTCAAATTGGCATAAACGCTTGTACTACCCGAACGAGACATGCACGCTTCCTTTACTCAGGCTCTGCTAGTACAAATTATTCTCAAAACTCAATCTTGCATAGGATAGTGAGAGTATATGAAAAGACGTTTAATAATGCTGACATATTTTTTCTCAGTCGCAATCAATTCATCACACAAGTTTTTAAGAAATTTTCTGATCTTATGCATTAATACATATATATACTCACGCTTTTATCCCTAATGGGGTGGGCGGAGCGTGGACGACCTAAGCAAGGATCGTTCTACCACGTCTGACAGGGTTTTGAGGGTTATTGAAGATAGAATTGTAGGTATGTTGCTGTAGTGACAGATTGTCAGATTATCGCCTGAATTACAATATACAGAAACCATCAGTTCCCTTAGTTGGTTTTTCAGCATGCCCGAGGGGAAATGCAGCTGGCACATTCTATGTTTTTCCCTGGCTCCCAGTCCATCATGGAAGTAATGCATTAATACCTATCATAAATCCAATAACTCACTTTTAAGACATCAGCTATGACACTATTTCACATTCACACTGCACACACACACTTTCACATTTTGAAGCACTTTATATATAGTTATTGTTTTTTTTTTCTTCTTATCTTTCGGTCTCAACTTCTAAATTGTTAACATTAATTATTATATTGTTTAAAACTTTTTGTAATCTACCTAAATTCTGCTTTTAATATGTTAAACTTCGTAACTGGCTAGATTAGTTTATAAAATTTGTAATGTAATTTAAGAATATGTGCTGTGAAGTTTACAATAGAGATAAATTAAATTAAATTAAACTATTTGTAGGTATATTGCTGTAGTGACAGGTTATCAACCGTTGTTGGTCTGGGAGCGAGAGAAAAACATAGAATGTGCCAGCTGCATTTCCTCCCGGGCATGCTGTAAAATCCAGCTAAGGGATCCGAGGGTTTCAGTATATTGTAATTTAGGCGATGGGCTGACAACCTGTCACTACAGCAATATACCTAGAATTCTATCTTAAATAACCCTCAAAACTTTGTCAGACGTGGCGGAATGACCTTTGTTTAGGTCGTTTGCGCTCTGCCTACCCGATTAGGGAAAAAAGCGTGATTATATGTATGTATGTATGTATGTTGCTTGGTAAGTCACGTCCTATTTTGGTTGAGGTTCTATTTTTGGATAATTTACATGAAAATGTTTTAATTGTAAATAAATCGTGCGTATATTTTTCTTCATTACCATAGAGGCTTGTTTTCTCGTTTTTACTTTTTTTTTAAAAAAATATTGTATTTAAACTACATCATCTCCCTAGCCTTATCCCGTATATCACGGGAACGGCTACCTAATCTAGGGGATTGAACGAGGGTACTGGTTTTTACACAGAGCGACTGCCATCTGACCTCCGCAACCCAGAAGGGAAACCAGACCCAATCCTAGATTAGGTCAGAGTTTTCAAGCCGCCAATGCTTAGCACTGGCCTCTGACATGGCTAAACGACTAATATCTACGGTATTAAACGATACTAAACGGGATCAACAACGGCTTAACGTGCCTTCCGAAGCACGGAAAAAGCGCCGAATAAACGTAGATATGAAATTCGAGAACCGAAAAACACATTGGTACGTGGTGGGATTCGAACCACGACCTCCCCGTTCAGGAGGCAGCGGCCCTTTCCACTACACCATCGGGCTCCTCATTTATTGTATTTAAACTTATTTCAGTAAAACTTTTCAAGTGTGCCTATCCCGTTAAAAATACCGAAACGTCATGATTTTTAGGCATGCATTTCTGGTTTTTATTCATACAGTCACCAAATTATTCAAGAATAACTTTGTTTTAATGTAGTCAAACTTTCGTCCCCTATTTATTTAAGTCAAATGCTTCTTATTCAAATAAAACAACACTATTTTTGCCACCCCCAGATGTGTAGCAAGATAATTTTTTTATTATAATAATTATATATACATATATAATATTAATATCTTGTGTAATTTAGGCGACAATTTTTAAGGTGTTTATAACATTAAAACAAGCTGTGATTCTGTTACTAAAACATATTTGTTAGAGTGACAATTATTGTGTTGTTTACCCTAATATTATCGTCCTAGCAACACCGTTAATATTGCTAATTATATAGTACTGTTCGTTGAACAGGAAACAATTGATTATTTACTCTGTCTATACTAATATTATACTTAAAGAGGAAAGAATTTGTATATTACTAGTTGTGCCCGCGATTTCGTGCGTCCGCTTTGTATGGAAAACACGCAGTGTCGAACATACTGAAAACGCTTCTCCGCGGGTATGAGCGGGATCCGCTAGCTCGCGCGCGGAATCGTGTTTTCCATACAAAAACAAGGATCAAACAATGTCTGATCCTTGTTTTCACTGCGTGTTTTCCATACAAGCTATACCTACTCAATATTAGTTAAAAAAACTCTGTCAAATAAAAAGTCTCTTTAAGATCGGTTAAAAACGATCAGAGTTCAATTTCCTGCCTACCCCCTAAGTCAGGTGGCGCGATTCTTTGTATCATTACTTTGAGTTTATGTAATGCTCAGTCAAACAAAAAAAGGTTCCATCAAAATTGGTTAAAAGCGACCGAAATGCAATTTCCTATCTACCTCCCAAGTCATGAGGCGTTATTTTAGGTATCCTAAGTTGAAACCCGGGTAACACACAGTTGAACTAAAAAAGTTCCATCGAAATCGGTTCAGTAGTTTTGGCGTGATGTGATAACAT
Source organism: Scrobipalpa costella (assembly GCA_949820665.1). Classification (NCBI taxonomy): domain Eukaryota; kingdom Metazoa; phylum Arthropoda; class Insecta; order Lepidoptera; family Gelechiidae; genus Scrobipalpa; species Scrobipalpa costella. The sequence goes on from OX463318.1 coordinate 13,419,991, forward strand.
ACAGACAGACAGACAGACAGACCGACAGACAAAATTTTTAAAAAAGTCGCTTTGATCTTCATATCGTTAATAATGCCTGCTGCATTTTTTTTTGTAAAAAATATTGAATGTACATACACGACCCTTCTAGAGATTTATTATATCTATACATACATACATACATACATACATATGATCACGCCTTTATCCCTAATGGGGTAGGCAGAGCGTACATGACCTAAACAAAGGTAGTTCCGCCACGTCTGACAAAGTTTTGAGGGTTGTTCAAGATAGATTTGTAGGTATATTGCTGTAGTGACAGGTTGTCAGCCTGTCGCCTAAATTGCAATATACAGAAACCCTCGGATCCCTTGGCTGGTTTTTACAGCATGCCCGGGAGGAAATGCAGCTGGCACATTCTATGTTTTTCTCTCGCTCCCAGTCCAGCATGGAAATAATTATATCTATAGATATACAAATAACATGAAATAGGAAATACACATATAATTTACGAATTCATTGCACCTTTTGTCCTTGGCATATAATAAGGACGAGTATGTGATAATTATTGAGACCAATTTAATGTTCTAAATGACCTTAAGTGAACCTGTAAAACCACAAGTGAGTCATTCCGAAAATTTACCTAAAAAGATTTAGTTTTTTCCTAAGTTTGAGGTCAATGGTAAAAATTTATCACCTTAGTCATCGCTTTGATTTTATTTTTCGTTTACAGAATCGCCCAAAATTCAAATTTTGTTTATATATGTATGGTAACACAGCAAAGCGTTATGGTAAAACGTGATAGAATAAATTATAAGTATTTTTTGTGTAAAAGTCTTTACTTCGATGCATCACAAAACAATAGCAAAAGGTCAAAATATTATGTTAAACAAAGTTTTACGTGGCTATTTAATATACCTATTATACCAATCGATTCCCAATATCTAGAGACATGATTTTAAAGGGTCAGGGGACACGAAAACCCAACATGACAGAAAAATAATTAGCGCAACAGTTGATTAACTATCTTATGTAGCATATATTATGTATTTGTTTATCATAAGATATGTATCAGTATATTTTATTGAAATATTTATTTAATAGTGTGTAAATATTGTCTCAGTATTATATGTAGTAATATGCACTATCCCGCTTTCTGCTTGTACAATTTCTATACCCAAAAGTTGCCTGGTAGAAATTGCTGCTTTAGCAATAAGGCCGCCTATATTGTACTGTCACGTTTGTTCCTTTTTATTTCTGGTTGTATGTGTTTCTTTGTGCAATAAAGAATTTTGTATTGTTTTGTATTGTATTAAATACGTACCTACTAAAAATAAAATAATATATTTTTTCAAGTTTTTTTTTTGTTTTTTTCTTTAGATAGACCTTAACCATTAACAAAAGTGATTGTTAATAGTGTAGTATATTTAAAAAAAAATATTTAAACCCAATTTACGTTTAGATTTAATTTTTAAAAACTACATTACAATCTTTTGCTGTTTTACTTACAGTTTGTGAATAATTTTTACTTTAATTATAATTTATACAATAATCAGACAATTAGAAACGCTTGCCGTGCGAAAACAATTCATTATTAGCACCAAAACTGCTAACACTAAAACCTATTAATTAGTATCACTCAAATCACTTTTCACTTATTTTTTATATCACTATAACACTAACAACCACTTGGCAAATGTTCACTTTATACAATTTACCGTAATTTATACTTTTAACTGAATAAATTGTTTAAAAATTAAAAGAAAACACGTACAAATCCATCATATAAAATCCAGCAACTACAAAAGCGGTATGTTTGCAATATGACATTGCTAAATGTGAGATAACATAGACAAATCTCACTTTAAAATGCAACATCACATAGACCACTTCACGCCGATGAATTTCAACTTTATGCCACGAAAAATAAATAACATCTTTATTTATCGCTCGATGACGCTTACGCCGTTTTAACATGTAAGGTTAAGATAAACACTGAAAAATGTAACGCGTTTCTTTAAATCGACTCTTAAATACAAGCACTTAAGGCATAGTTTACTATGATAGAGTGGTGTAGGAAAATGGTACGGAAATCGGTTGTATATTTATTACTCTATAAGTGCGAGGGAGATAGAAGATGGTAAGCTAGCAAGGTCAGTGTTAACGGCAACAAACACACGTACTAACCGACCAATATAAGAAGATCTTTCTTGTAATCCTGTCTCGTAAGCCGGTTGTTTACATAGTGCGTAAGTAGAAGAGATTTTTCTTTGTTTTTTTTTAACTAAAATTCAAGATACTTCCGTGACGGCCTGGAAGCGAGAGAAAAACATACAATGTGCCAGCTGCATTTTCTCCCAAGCATGCTGTAAAAAAATATGATCTGCCTACCACATTTGGGATGGAGGAGTGATTGTATGTACGTATAATTAAAGATCTTTAATATAAGGGTATTTTAGACATAATTATTGAAAATAATATTTTATGTAGAGGTGAATTTGATTTGGAACAACCTGTGCATCCACGGATGCAATTAGGACTGTCACCGCGAATAAAATTAATTTTAATTTCATATAATATTAGCTATAAGAAAAACAGGTAATACCTTTTTCTAAAGAGTAATGTTAATATTCATCTGACAAAGCGTTGAAGGTTATTTAAGATAGATTTGAAGGCCCATCGCCTAAATTGCAATATACAGAAACCCTTGGATCCTTTAGCTAGTTTTTACAGCATGAACGGGAGGATATGCAGCTGGCACATTCTATGTTTTTCTCTCGTTTCCAGTCCAGCATTTCAATATGTGTTGTCAGAATAGTTAAATCAGAAGAAAGTCTGTGCAGTAAGTTAACTTCTTGTATAGGTAAATGTAGGGTGAAGAGTAAGGTTAAATGACCTTATTGCCAAATAGATAATTTATTAAATTATCAAAAATATATTGTTCAAATATTAAAAAAATGGTGTGCAGATTGTTAACTTTGTCTATAGGTAACTTGGCTGTTCGGGACGACGGACGGTGGACCAAGGCGGAAACGGAGTGGCTGCCGCTATCTTCAAAACGTCAGTAAGCATACCACCAGCCAGATGGAATGATGATATAGTAGCAATTGAGGGTAAATATAGGATACGGGGATATAAAAACGAAGAAGCCTATACTCAGCAGTGGGTAGATGTGAGCTAATATAGATAGATAGCTAACTGTAGAGTAGAGTCCTTGAAAGTCTAAATTACCAAAGCGCCAAATCGATTATTTATGAATAAAAAACAAAACTGTGACAGTTATGTCAGAGCTCAAAAAATACTAGTTCTGTGGTTAGCATTACACGACGGAGCGCGAGATTTTTTAATATTTAGACGACTGGTTTTGGTTGGTTAGGTATGCGTGCGATGTAAGCTGTTTTGCTATAAATAATGTAATTTTAGTTCTTTCGCAATGACTCAACTGATAAATTGGATAGAAATCTTAATTTATGAATACGTTTTAATGGGTGAGGAAAATTTCTTGTTGACAACGGGAAGAAAAATTGCTTTTGTATAAAAAAAACAATTAACAGGTTTATTTACTAATCTTATCTTATCTTATTAAGCCTGAATCATCCCACTGCTATTTACTAATACAGAACTTTATTGGTAATCAAACGTTACAGGTCATATATCGACAACGGAAATATGAATATAGGGACAATAGGGCCATTTTGCAAAAGAGCCAAAAACGATCGCAGTTAATTTTTATTACTATATGTCTTTTTGTTAGAGCCCGATGGTGTAGCGGATAGGGCCGCTGCCTCCTGAGCAGGGAGGTCGTGGTTCGAATCCCACCACGTACCAATGTGTTTTTCGGTTTTCCAATTTCATATGTACGTTTATTCGGCGCTTTTTCCGTGCTTCGGAAGGCACGTTAAGCCGTTGGTCCCGGTTAATATCGTTTAATACCATAGATGTTAGTCGTTAAGCCATATCAGAGGCCAGTGCTAAGCATTGGCGGCTTGAAAACTCTGACCTAATCTAGGATTGGGTCTGGTTTCCCGTCTTGGTTGCGGAGGTCAGATGACAGTCGCTCTGTGTAAAAACCAGTACCCTCGTTCAATCCCCTAGATTAGGTAGCCGACCCCGTGAGATACGGGATAAGGCTAGGGAGAAGAAGAAAAAGGAGATGTCTTTTTGTTTGTTATTAGAGTAGTAAAGTGTTAGAGTTATTCTTTCTAAGATAAGTACATATAATTAAAGTCATATTTTTGGGCAAAATTATTTGTTGTTAAGTAGACAAAAAAAGCCCACAACAGTCCATATAAGTACATATTTTAATGATAGTTAAGTTCTTATAAAGTTTATCATTGCTGAGATTTTCGCAATAAAGTCGTATAGGTTCTTTTATGGGATCCTTCATCTAAAACTTTGTCTAGCATTGTCAAAAAAAAAAAAGTTTTTGGCTGGATTCTAGACATAACCGGTTAAAAGTAAAATTAAAATCTATCTGTCACTTTATACTCTATGGTTTTACACTTTGTTCGCTAGATTTTTGACGCGCTTTTGCACATTTCCCCAATATTTCTGTCAATTTTATCCGCCAGATCGTATGACGGCGGATAAAACCACAACTATGAATCAAAAACCGAAGAGAATTGATCTCCTATCTTTTTACAATGTAAAATAAAGTTCAGTTAAGTTTAGTCTAAACTGACAAATAGATTTTAATTTTAGTTTTAGCCGGAAAGTCCGAAATCGAGCCCATTATAATGCTATAATTAGGAATAATAAATACGCGGAGTGTGTGACATTATGTACGAAATCGCTAATTTTATTTTTACTAAAACAATTAAAATTTTCTCTAAGAATGTGTTAAATGATAAAGAAGGCAGATATTCAGTATTAAACGTATTATAAACTTACATACATACATATCATCATGCGTTTATCCCTAATAGGGTAGGCAGAGCGTAAACGATCTAAACAAAGATCGTTCCGCCACGTTTGACAAAGTTTTGAGAGTTATTTAAGGCAGATTTGTAGGTATATTGCTGTAGTGACAGGTTGTCAACAAAAAATAACCTAAATTGCAATATACAGAAACCCTCAGATCCCTTAGCTGTTTTTACAGCCGAGAGGAAGTGCAGCCGGCATATTCTATTTTTTTCTCTCGCCTTATTATGCATGCTGTAAAAATCAGCTAAGGGATCTGAGGGTTTCTGTATATTGTAATTTAGGCCATGGGCTGACAGCCTGTCACTACAGCAATATACTTACAATTCTATCTTAAATAACCCTCACTTTGTCAGACGTGGCGGAACGACCTTTCGTTTAGGTCGTTTACGCTCTGCCTACCCCATCAGGGATAAAGGTGTGATTATATGCATGCATGCTTATTATGAACTTAACGTAGTATAACTAACCCTACGTGCATACTTTCTGAAGTGAGTTTAAGTCTGTAAGCACGGCAGGTAAAACTCATTAGAAGTGTGAATGTTTCCCTTGAAGTTTTCTAGAACAATTTTAATTACCTAGTTCGTATCGTACATGCTGGACTGGGAGAGATAGATTCTTCCATGCTGGACTGGGAGAGAAAGAAAAACTTAGAATGTGCCAGCTGCATTTCCTCCCGGGCATGCTGTAGAAGTCAGCAAAAGGGATTCGAGGGTTACAGTGTATTGTAATTTAGGCGATGGGCTGACAACCTGTCACTATAGCAATACAAATCATTACAATCGAAAATTTGCCCTCAATTTTTGTCAGACGTGGCGATAGCGCCTGTTACGAGGCGTTTTACGCTCTGACTACCCCGTAAGGGATAATGGCGTGATTTTATGTATGTATGTATCGTACATACGACATGTATCTTCTACTTATTTTATTTTGCGACTTATTTTTTCGTCGAGGTGACCATGAAAGATTTCTTTACCTTTTTGAGACGTGAAAAACAGTGTGAAATTATTTTGGAATATCGATATTTAGTTTGATAAATAAAATTATAATATCCAAGTAAAAATCTGCCCTACGATCGCCAAAGTTTTTAATTTATGTAAATACACGCTGTGGTGCCGGGTTAGAATAGCATCACCCCATAACTTCCCGTGGGTGTCGTAAAAGGCGATTAAGGACTAAATCCAGGGAATGGGCAGCAGCGTTCCCTGTGAATGGAAAACTTCTACTGCGCTCACCAACCCGCCTGCCAAGCGTGGTGAGTATGGCATATGCCTAGTAGCACAACTATCAGGCCTCTGACATGGTTTGTGTAACTACCACTATCAAAGACAGCGACCGGGACCGACGGCTTAAAGTGCCATCGGAAGCACGAAATCTTTTTCTTTTTCGGACAATCAGGTGATTCAGCCTGATTGAGAATTTATCACATTAGGACATTGGTCCTAACCAAACTGGGGAAAAAAATCACAAAGTGATAAATTCTCAAATATCAACTTTGTGTTTTCCCCATGGGAATCGAACCCAGGACCTCCGGATCAGGAGTCCATGGCACTAGCCACTAGACCACGGAGACACGCCTTTGAGAAGGACCTAATACAAAACATAAAAGTAAAAAAAAACTACTTACAGTCTCCTCCAAAGTAATGGGGAACTGCGTGATCGGCTTCACAGCAACATCCTCCAGAGCCAACTTGCGCCTGCAACCAAACAGTTGAGATACATCACTACATAGTATAAAACAAAGTCGCTTTCTCTGTCCCTATATCCCTATGTATGCTTAGATCTTTAAAATCACTACATAGTATAAAACAAAGTCGCTTTCTCTGTCCCTATATCCCTATGTATGCTTAGATCTTTAAAATCACTACATAGTATAAAACAAAGTCGCTTTCTCTGTCCCTATATCCCTATATATGCTTAGATCTTTAAAATCACTACACAGTATAAAATAAAGTCGCTTTATCTGTCCCTATATCCCTATGTATGCTTAGATCTTTAAAATCACTGCATAGTATAAAACAAAGTCGCTTTCTCAGTCCCTATATCCCTATGTATACTTAGATATTTAAAACTACACAACGGATTTTGATGCGGTTTCTTTTAATGGATAGAGTGATTCAAGAGGAAGGTTTATATGTATAACACATGTATAATATAGTAGAGAAACACTTATAATTTCCGTGCGAAGCCGGGGCGGGTCGCTAGTTATCTATATATTACCTGGTCTAATAAATTTCGTTGGCAATTCAACGTGGCTTTGCAGCCAGCGCGATGGGCACGTTTGGACTTGGTACTTGGTCGGGTTGTTTGACATAGTTTAGTTAAGATTATGGTAGTTTAAGTAGCTTTTAAGTTGGATGCAAATTGCACAAGACCGAAAAAAGTGGAAACAAAAAGGGGAGGCCTTTGCCCAGCAGTGGGACAGAACAGGCTAGCTAAAAAAAAAAAATATGTGTTTGTAGTTTGCTGTCAGCCCTTTCCTAATGGGGTAGGCAGAACATCAACGCCCTGAACAAAACTCGTTAAAGTAAAAAAGCATTTATTGACACATAAAATAAATAGTTTCAGTATTTTAGATAAGCCAGTGTCACAACCGGTAATGGGCTCAACATATGCTGGTCAGTAATACCACACAGTAACTATAATACTACGTACAAGTAATACCAACCAATGCTGGTTATCAGCCCACACCTTTGTTGCGAGCCGACCATTGTCAATTTTTAGGGTTATTTCAGATAGATCGGTGTGTTGCTATAGATGCCTTAGGATGATTTGATATTTAGAATCTTAGCGAAAATCCTAGGGATTCTGCGAAAAGGCGTATAATAAGACCATGATGAATCAATTGTCAAATCTTAACGAAAATGGTTTTTTTATGAAAAAAAAATTGAAGTTCTCCTAACAATTGATGTCCTTAACTCTGATTGGCTAGATTTTTACTTATTTTATTTTGTATTTCAAGGAAAAACAACAGCTATCAATATAAGAATACTTGATAATTTAATCTAATTATAACATGCGATTATGATTGATATTAAAAACGTTAACCAAAATCCCTAGGATTTTCTCGAAGATTCGAATTATCAAATCATCCTACGTGAAAGACATGATGTCAGCGCTTCGTATTAATTATACAGTAGGTATTTCTTCTTCCATGCTAGACGGGGAGTGAGAGAAAAACATAGAATGTGCCCGCTGCATTTCCTTCCGGGCATGCTGTAAAAACCAGCTAAGGGATCCGAGAGTTTCATTATATCGTAATTTAGGCGATTGGCTGACAACCTGTCACTGCAGCAATATACCTACAAATCTATCGTAAATAACCCTCGAAACATAGTCAGACGTGGTGAAACGACCTTTGATGAGGTCGTTCACGCTCTGCCTACCCCATTAGGGATAAAGGCGTGATTATATGTATGTGTGTATGTAGGATTTACACGAAATACGAAATTCCGGTTGTGGTATTTATATTCTGCAATCATAGTGGAAGCGACAGCGTGAGCGTGCTCGCTTGTAAAAGTTTGTGCATAACATGCATATAAAAACACCTTTATCACTAATGGGGTATGCAGAGCGTAAAGAACCTAAACAAAGGTCGTTCACCACCTCTGACAAAGTTTTGAGGGTTATTTAAGATAGATTTGTACGTATATTGCTGTAGTGACATGTTGTCAGCCCGTCGCCTAAATTGAAATATACTGAAACACACAGATCCCTTTGCTGGTTTTTACAGCATGGGTGGGAGGAAATGCAGCTGGCACATTCTATGTTTTTTCTCTCACTCCCAGTCCAGCATGGAAGAATATGCACAAGAGAAAAAAATAAAATAAAACAAATAGTAGTACAAATAGGCATTTCCGGGCATTCTGTAAAAGTCAGCTAAGGGATCCGAGGGTTTCAGTATATTGTAATTTAGGCGATGGGCTGACAACCTGTCACTACAGCAATATACCTACAAATATATCTTAAATAACCCCTTAAAACTTTGTCAGACGTGGCGGAACGACCTTTGTTTAGGTCGTTTACGCTCTGCCTATCCCATTAGGGATAAAGGCGTGATTATATGTATGTATGTACAAATAGGCGGCATTATTGCTAAGCAGCAATTTCTCAATAACGCTTAATTCAATAATCCCTTACTACGCAACACGTTAGTTAATTTTATTGCTTTTGAAACTTAGTACAGCTAAATAAGAGAGATTCAAATTAAGGTGGCAACATTTTGCTAGAGTATGTAAGAATTATAGTTACAATATAGGGTAAGCATTTTTTAGCATACAGCTTTACGTGCGTTCCGTTCGTAGATATTTACTGCAGTAAAAATATGCCTGTTTGAGAATTTAGATAGAAAAAGGCACAAACACCTAATCCTTTTTTATTTTTAAATATTAGTGCTTGATTGAGGCAAAAGTCATTATTTGTAATTATTTCTGTAGGCTTTATACAAAATACGCTTTTGCTTCCTCTTCCGCTTTAGTTGCGTCGTGATGAAAGGCCATGCCTTTGAAAAGCCCTCAAAGATGTGTACGGATTTAGGTCTGAAATCAAAGCTGAATGTTTGAAAGACTTATGAGAATATGGTTAGACTTTAAAAGCATTGTAGCGTTAGTTTTGAAACGGTTTTGGGGAACTTGTAAACTAATCTTATTTTGTAGATGTTTGTTGTTAGACCTTTTAAGAACGGTATGGACTAATTGTCTTTTTTTTTTATATATATATGACGCGGGAAATTAATCACGGCAAAATATCTGGTCCTCTGACCTGAAAAACCTCGAATTATCTTGAAGGTATTTTTATTTAGAGGCCACATTTCGTGGTGTTTTTTTCTAATTATTCTCGGTATCGTTAATGTTATCAATCTCGGTATAAATGATCTCCTGAATTAGTTTCAGTTGAACGTTACCTTATAACTTAGAACATTGAATATATAATTAAATTTATAAAAAAAAAAATACTTCGATACAGCAGCATTGCACATACAAAGTTAGAACTAAAATCCAGAAAAACCCCTTAAAAAATCAGACGCAGTAAATCGACCATTATTAGGTCATTGAAGCTTTGCCTTGTATAGATCTACTCAGGTACAGATATAGACGTGATTTACTTCTTCTTAATTCTTCTTAATTCTTTATTGTACACACAGATATTCTTAAAATTAACTTAATCTAGATACATTATGTACAAAGGCGAGCTTAACTCAAAATATTTGAGTTGTCTTCCAGCTTACCGTGTGAGAGGAAAAAAAATATATAGATAACAGCAGGCAAGAGTGTACGCAAAGACTATATATAATAAGCTACATATACATATCCTTACATACATAAGTATAAATACTAACCAAATAATTATATAAATAATATTAGTACATACAATACGTGGAATATATTTAATGTAATTTCGAATATTTTATAAAATATTATATGATTTTTCCTTAAAATAAGTTCTCTATAAATTTTAACACAAGTATTTTCTAAACTCTAGTAAATTTCAAGCTTATATTCAGGCTAAAGCTACCATAATAAGCCAAACCACCGGGTTATAGAGCGCTAGCCAGTTTAATATAATTGTGCCGGGCAGAATTTCACGAAAACTTGAATCCAGCGACCATATTAGTAATTTTCTTCATGATTTTCCCAAACGCATTTAACGCCAAATTATAAATTTTCCGTGGAGTATAAGTTTTTGGTTTATTTAAATCTGTTAATTTTTAAGTTGTTTGATTTTGAGCAACTAAATTACCACTTTTGTTTACACCAAAAATTGTATTTGCTAACAAAGTTATATCAGGCGTAACAATATCATTATCAAAGTAAGATACTGGATACTTATATACATACATATAATCACGCGCCCTTATCCCTAATGGGGTAGGCAGAGCGTATACGACCTGAACATTGTGCCGCCATGTCCGAAAAACTTTTGAGGGTTATTTAAGATAGACTTGTAGGTATATTGCTGTAGTGACAGGTTGTCAGCGCACCGCCTAAATTATAATATATTGAAACCCTTCCCTTAGCTGTTTTTTACAGCATGCGCGAGAGGAAATGCAGCTGGCATATTCTATGTTTTTCTTTCGCTCCTAGTCCAGCACGGAAGAATAGATAGAATAGAAGATTTTTTCCCCTTTTTGGTTAGGACATTGCAGGCTGAATCACCTGATAAGTTAAGCCGTCGTTCCCGGTTGCTGTCTTTGATAGTGGTCGTTACTCAAACCATGTCAGAAGCCTGATAGTTGGGCTACTAGACGGTTTAAAAACTCTGACACCAGGGTTCATCGGGTCCATAGACTCGATACCCACTCGACAGAAGAAGAACCATCAGCAAAAAAAACAGCGATTCGAAGGGCACGTTCTTTTTCTTATCGACTCGATTAACCCCGGTGTCAGAGTTTTTAAACAGCCTCTTAGTACCAGCTAATAGATCTCTGACATGGTTTGTACTATCAAAGATCGGGACTGGCACCAACGGCTTAACATGACCAACGGCCTTACATATTATAAGGTGATTCAACCTGCACGGTCCTAACCAAGTTAGGTAAAATCTTACAAAGTGAAACATTAACAAAATATTAACTTTCGTGTTCCCACTGAGGGAATCGAAACCACACGCTTAGAACCGGGAGCCTATAGGGTTTGGTAAAGACCAAAGCGACATGATTAATATCCTTTATTGCAATCTTCCATGCTAGACTGGGAGCGAGAGAAAATTTTGAATGTATCAACTGCATTACCTCCAGGGGATTGCTGTAAAAGCCAGCTAAGAGATCCGAGGGCAGTATATTGCAATTTGGCGATAGGCTGACAACCTGTCACTATAGCAATATACCTTTAATATCTTATATAACCCTCAAAACTTTGTCAGACGTGGCGAAACGACCTTTATTTAGGTCGTTTACGCTCTGCCTTCCCCATTAGAGATAAAGGCGTGATTGTATGTATGTATAGTGATGGTAACTACTAATTATTAAAACTAACTATTAAATTGTATTGATGTAATAAAATGACTTGTAACTATGTTGTTATTAATAAGAGTATTCTATTTTATTGTATGTATTTATCCCAAATGCGTCATTTAGTTCCTTAAATCCTTTATAACCTCGTTTATTTTTCACAATACCTTCTCTACCTTCAGCCAATTACATGTCCCTACGAGAAGCGCTTCGAAGGGCACGTTAGGACCCTTTGTCCCTTAATAGGGGCTTTATGACGCCGTGACGTCACCAATTTGAGAGGACAGCTGGGCGGGAAGATCAAAGAGGTTTTTAATGGCGGAGTACGGATATAAACTACTAACGAATAAAAATGGTTAAAAAGCCGTTTTTATGTTGATTTATTACGACGACATCCTCAGGTGTTTAAAAAACTTTTGTCACAGATAAATCAATGCAATAATATTTTTCGTACAATATGATGCATTATCCGACATATATTGGCATCCATATTATCGACTCTATTAATTACAGGGTAGGTGAATCCTCAACAGCCTAGTAAATGCGTTTTAATCATTTATGAAATTTACCTAATTGTACGAATGTATGCTTTTCATATAATATTAGTTAACTTTAGTTGTTTTTTTAATGTAAGCGGATAATGACATCAAAACAAACTTGATTCAGCTTTAGCTATGACATTTAACTTGTTTAATTGTATTATGTAAATGTTAATAAATTAATAAATAATTGATCCAAAAATGGTCAGTGTTCTAACTACCTATATTCTGAGTTCAGTGTTTGTACAACATTTTGTATTCACATGATTCAAGAGCTCCTTGATTCTTCCATGCTGGACTGGGAGAGATAGAAAAACATAGAATGTTCCAGCTGCCCTTCCTCCCGGGCATGCTGTAGAAGACACTACACATTAGCAATACACATTACAATCTAAAATTGCCCTAAATTTTTGTCAGACGCGGCGAAAGCGCCTTTTACGAGGCGTTTAACGCTCTGCCTACCCCGTAAGGGATAAAGGCGTGATTTAATGTATGTATGTATGATTCAAAAGCTAACCATCATCACTACATACTATAAAACAAAGTCGCTTTCTCTGTCCCTACATCCCTATGTATGCATAAATCTTTAAAAGTACGCAACGGATTTTGATGCGGTTTCTTTTAATGGATAGAGTGATTCAAGAGGAAGGTTTATATGTATAATACATGCATACCATAGTAGAGAAACACTGATGATTTCCGTGCGAAGCCGGGGCGGGTCGCTAGTGTCCAATAAAATAAATGAGTGCGTCCGCGCAAAAAGGTAAAAGTTGTTGGAATTTAGTTTCGGAGAAATGAGCTGTTTTCTAAAGTGAAGTGAAAAATTGCATGCTGCGTTTTTGATTTTGCTACAAGTTGATTGAATTGACATTATAAGATGTTTATAAGTGGCATGAATACATCAAAAAATATCTAATAAATAAAAAAATGTTTGATTTATTTTATTCAATTATACTAATTAAAAGTGCTTTTTTTTAAATAAAGTTTTTCAGGGATTTATTTTCAAAGGTCTGGTAAAAAAATGGCTTGCGTTTTTGTTTCATAATATCGATTGACTATTTTAGATACCGATTGGGCATTTTCCCACTAGACGCCACGGTGACGGCACGGCGACGGTGCCGTCACGATGCCGTGCCTCTGTTTGTCCACTAGACAGCACGGCAAGGACACGGCAACACACACGCGCATGCTTGGTACGAATACAAAACACAGATTGGCAGGCTGGCGACAGTACCTACATACATACTCTATCCCTAATGGGGTAGGCAGAGCGGAAACGACCTAAATAAATGTCGTTCCGCCACGTATGACAAAGTTTTGAGGGTTATTTAAGATATTCGTATTTGTAAGCTAATTGCTGTAGCGACAGGATGTCAGCCCATCGCCTTAATTTCAATATACTGAAACCCTCGGATCTCTTAGCTGGTTTTACAGCATGCTCGGGAGGAAATGCAGCTGGCACATTCTATGTTTTAACAGTACCGGTACGGGTCCGCGACAGTACCGGTGGGAATCAATGCCGTGCCGGCAAGTGGAAAAGCATTCCATATAATCTCATTGATTTTCATAGATTATCTGTTCCACGGTACCGTCGACAGTGCCTTGCCGTCGTCGTGCCGTATAGTCGAAAAACGCCCAATCTGGGCTCAACTCAATAACTCAATACTGGCCTACTGGTACATTTCAACTTCCATGCTGGCCTGGGAGCGAGAGAAAAACATAGAATGTGCTAGCTGCATTTCCTCCCGGGTATGCTGTAAAAACCAGCTAAGGGATCCGAGGGATTCAGTATATTGCAATTTAGGCGATGGGCTGACAACCTGTCACTACAGCAATATACCTACAAATATATCTTAAATAACCCTCAACACTTTGTCAGACGTGGCGGACCGACCTTTGTTTTGGTCGTTTACGCTCTGCCTACCCCATTAGGGATAAAGGCGTGATGATACGTATGTATGTATGTGGTACATTTTGGCGAGGACGGCCATAAATAGTAAGTAGAGATATCTAATTAATGTTAGCACAAACCTTAGCAAGATGATCTTGAAGATGGGCCCCACCAAGCCCTTGATGATTGCCGATGCGTTGAGATGACATCTGCCGTGTAGCACTATACCGTTCACCTGGAAAATAAGTATACAAATTATGGGGATACACGATGACTAAGGCTCGTATTTATAAAAGGAACTCAACATTGAGAGCAATGTTAAGTATGGATTTGACAAAACACAACGTACTGTAATTACATAACTGATACGAACTCAATCTAGCTGTCAGTCTCAAGTGCGGTTTATTAATACAGGCCTACAAGATGATCAAATGATATTTTCGTAAATCTATGTCTATCGAAAATATCCCTTAAAATTTATCTTAAATAACCTTCAAAACTTTGTCAGACGTGGCGGAATGACGTTTGTTTAGGTCAAGCTCTGCCTACCCCATTAGGTATATAGGACTGATGATATGTACATACATATAATCAGTCCTATAAATAACATATGTCTATAGATCTTTTATTCAATCTCTCAACCGATCAGTTGTATTTATTTTTATTAATGATTAGTATGACTTAACAATCAACATGCTATCAATCAACCTCAATATTGAGCTCGATTCTAGATTTTTCGTTTAAAATTAAAAATAAAATCTTTCTGTCACTTATAAAATAATAAAATTGAAAAAAGACAGGCGATTTATGCTCAATACTTTTACACTTTGTCCGCTAAATTTTGACGCGCTTTTACACGTTTCTCTAGTATTACTCTCAATTGTATCCACCATATCATATGACGGCGAATAAAAATGACAGATAACGCATAAGACCACTACACTATAAAAACCGGAGAGAATAGATCTCCTGTCCTTTTCCAATGTTTTCAGTCTGAAAGTGATAAATAGATTTTAATTTTGGTTGTAGCCGGAAAATCTAGAATTGAGCCGTATGTTTATCGATCTTATTTCAATCTCTCAACCGATAAGCTGTATTCTTTTTCCTGTTAATGATTAGGATGACTTAACAATCAACACGCTATCAATCAAGCTATAATGTCGATCTTAGTTCCGTTTGGATCTAAGGCTCGTATTTACAAAGAAATCTCAAGATTAAGAGCATAATTAAGTATGGATTTGACAGGCTACATTGTATTCAAATGACGTTTCTGAAATGAATTCAAACTAGCTGTCAGTCTCAAGTGCTGTTTATAATTACGGGCCTTAGTGCTAGAAACGATAAGAAAGTAGATAGTGTTGCTTTTGTATGATTTTATTTTCTATTTCTGTTACATTTAATTTGGTTAAGTAACATAACTAATCTAAAATGCAAGGATCAACGTCAGTAAGGCTGGTATTTATAAAGCGATCTCAAAATTGAGAGCAATATTAAGTTTGAATTTTGTACTGAAATGACATTTCTGATACAAACTCAAACTCGCTGCCACTCTTGAGAGATGATTATAAATACGGCCAATAGTTTAGCAATTCTCAGATGAATCCCAGGAATAACTTGCCAACAAAGTAGCCAACCCGACACAAGTAATCAATCAATCAGTGGTATCGAATCAATCATAATCAGCCGTCTTCTCTCAATCGCGACTCCTTCATCAACTTGGTAATAAACCTCCCAATGCAACTCTGCGGTCTAGTAGTCTGACCATTGAGCTGCCGATCCGGGGGTGGTGGGTTCGATTTCCACTGAGGAACAAAATTATGATAAATGATGTATTATGATTACTTAATATTGCATGCTGGACTGGGAGTGAGACAAAAACATAGAATGGGATCCGATGGTTTCTGTATATTGCAATTTAGACGATAGGCTGACAACTTGTCACTACATCAATATACCTGCAAATGTATCTTAAATAATCCTCAAAACTTTGTCAGATGTGGTGGAACGACCTTTGTTTAGGTCGCTTACGCTCTGCCTACTCCATTAGGGATAAAATGCTGATAATATGTAGGTATGTATGTAAATTCATCTCAGTTTGCTTAGGATAATGCAGACTGAATCATCTGGTTGTACCTACGTTAAGCAGTCGATTTCGGTTGCTGTATCTGATAGTGCTTGTTATTGTTATACCATACTATATTAGCTGGTCAGAAGTCTGTATTAAAACCTAGGCAGCTTAAAAACTCTGAGACCAGGGTACATCGTCGTTCGTCGTGACCTTAGACTTAGGCCAGTAATTATAAACAGCACTTGAGACTGAGAGCTAGTTTGAGTCCATATCAGAAATGTCATTTCAGTACAAAAGGACCTGTCAAATCCGTACTTAATATTACTCTCCATCTTGAGATCGCTTTATAAATACGGGCCTTAGAGCAAAATGGCCTTTTGGGATGGAACGGAAAGCCGTGTTGCTCTAGATCGTGACGATAAAAGAAGAACCTATCATAATTAGCCGTCTATACCGACCTCCTTCATCAAATCATAAATAAAAAATCCCAAGACAATATGCTAAGTGGCAGCCATTTTGGTTTAAATTTAGTTTAGTTTTAAGTTCAGTATAATTTTATTTATTGTAACATTTATTACCGAATAAAATTTCTTCTATTCTATTCTAAAATCGTAATAAACTTCACAGTATATATTTTGGCGCAGTATAATAAAAACACAGACTTTGTATTCCTCTGACAAAGTTAACGATTAAAACAGTGAACTGAAATAGCTATAAAAAGAAAAGCTGTCTTCATCAACCCGTAACCCCTAAATCTAGAGACAACGAACTGAAACTGAAACCGTTCGACGCACAGACTAATACGAAGAAAATACAGAGGCAAGGTGAATTCTGCTATCAAACAAAATAATTATAGCGCACAATTATTGAAACATCATCATTTCTTGATAAAATTTTTTCATGCTGGCCTGGGAGCGAGAGAAAAACGTAGAATGTGTCAGCTGCATTTCCTCCCGGAGATGCTGTAAAACCAGCTAAGGGATCTAAGGGTTTCATTCAGTATGTATATTTCAATTTAGGCAATTGGCTATCAACCTGTCCCTACATCAATTTACCTAAAAATCTATCTTGAATAACTCGCAAAATTTTGTCAGACGTGGCGAAACGTGCTTTTTTTAGGTCGTTCACGCTTTGCCTACCCCATTAGAGATAAAGGAGTGATTATATGTATGTATGTGTTATTGATACAACAAATCGAAAGCAATTATCATCTGGAAAGGCCCTATCTCACACCTTTACAGGCCGCCCTTCATACATCCTATCACTGCTTTTTTAAGCTGAATCTGACGGCAGACAAGTATAGTCTGTCATCAATTCCATTCAATTCAATACTTTATTTATAAAATAATAATTTTACACGTCACATAATGTATTAAACTTATAACTTAATTATAAAATTTGTTTTAGAATTAGTCATGTCATGTCATTTTAAAATACAAGACAGTTAATTTAATTTATATAATTTCGTCTATAATGTCAGGCCTGGCCAAAACAAAGTTATGTCAAGAATTAATTTACTGTAAAAAATGCATCAGCAATTAGTTTTTACATACATACATATAATCACGCCTTTATCCCTAATGGGGTAGGCAGAGCGTAAACGACCTTAAAGCAGGTCGTCCCGCCACGTCTGACAAAGTTTTGAGGGTTATTTAAGATAGAATTCTAGGTATATTGCTGTAGTGACAGGTTGTCAGCCCATTGCCTAAATTACAATTAACTGAAACCATCGGATCCCTTAGCTGGATTTTACAGCATGCCCGGGAGGAAATGCAGCTGGCACATTCTATGTTTTTCTCTCGCTCCCAGACCAGCATGAAGTAATTAGTTTTTGTTTTAACTTTTTAACAAATGACCCAAACGTAAATCCAAAACGATATTATTTTTAGGTTTTATAGTTCCGACAAGATTATTCTTTTGCTGATTAAGTCGAGGTTTAAGACTGACCTGGTAGCGACCGGATGTTGCTAATAAAGTTTGCACATAAAATGTAGCGCGGTTACGTTTCAATCAACGTCCAAGTTTCAGCGTCATTAGGCTGGTATTGTGGTGGTGAGCGGAGCGGGAAGCGTTTTGATTAATGTACAATCGCTGTCGCTTGTAACGTAAAGTTTTGAATATCAGTGCAAGAAAATAAAGTCTACTTTTGGAGATGAAATTACTTTATTATCCCCAAAGAGTAAAGGTTTATTTTTATCTAATTGTTTTATTTTAGTTCTGAACTTTAGACAATAGCTGATAAAATGCGTGTTTTAGAAGTAAATAATTTATCTTTATTCAATAAATCTCTCAAGTAAATGAGCTAATTTCTGTGACAAAGACATTTAGTACGGTACAAAAAATAATCCCGAGTGATAAGCTGATCACTGAATACTGAACCCAAATTGGCATCTCTCCAATATCTTGTAACCTTCACCTCAACCTCAGCTGTCACCAAATCAAATTTCCAAATCAAGTTCCGCTTTCCGCTATGCTTATCACTGTATCCTCACCCTAACTTGGCATTTCTCCAACAATAACAAGGCAACTTCGGATCAGCTGTTAATGCATTATGTATGGAAATATAGGGTGTTAATTTGATTGCGTGACATAGCTTAGGGTGTATTCTAGGGTGGAGCTAAAACTTTTTGAATTTGAAATTTAATAAATGAAAAACTAAAAGGGGTAGAGATCATATTTTATTTTGCTAAATTAAGCAGACATGATTCAATTTTTTATTTTTAAAAGCAATATTGTCCGAATGACTACCGTTTTTTATCAGGCTCTCTTGCAGTTGGACCTTCAAATTCGCAACAGAAGAAATGGCTAACAAACTGTTGTTTTGGGTAATGCAAACGGTTTTTATTGCGATTTCTAGGGGTTTTCGGGCACCATATACATATAATCACGCCTTTACCCCGAATGGGGTAAGCAGAGCGTAAACGAACTAAAAAAGGTCATTCCGCCACGTCTGACAAGTTTTGAGGGCAATTTTAGACTAAAATGTGTATCGCTATAGGGACAGGTTGTCAGCTCATCGCCTAAATTGCAATACACTGAAACAGCATGCCCGGGAGGAAATGCAGCCGGCATTTATTTATTTATTTAACTTTATGCACAAAAATGTTACATGTGCGGACTTAACGCCAAAGGCATTATCTACCAGTCTGCCTTAGGGCATGTGGCAATGACAAGGCAGGTGCAACATTTTATCCTAATACCTAACAAAGTTAAAACAAAACAATAAACAAAAAAAGTAATTTAGAGTATATATATAATTATAACCTACAGCCAATTACAACCAATTATAGTACATTCTATGTTTTTCTATCACTCCCAGTCCAGCATGGAAGAAACGGGCACCAATCAGGCATATTCTGCTTGCTTAAGTATTCAGCAATATGAATTCATGATCCATCATACATACATACATAAATCACGTCTTTATCCCTTACGGGGTAGGCAGAGCGTTTAACGCCTCGTAAAAGGCGCTTTCGCCACGTCTGACAAAAATTGAGGGCAATTTTAGATTGTAATATGTATTGCTATAGTGACAGGTTGTCAGCCCATCGCCTAAATTACAATACACTGTAACCCTCGAGTCCCTTTTGCTGACTTCTACAGCATGCCCGGGAGGAAGGGCAGCTGGAACATTGTATGTTTTTCTATCTCTCCCAGTCCAGCATGGAAGTAATGATCCATCACGATGCAGTATGCTGCCATGGCACTGATCGAAATCCCTAGAGCCATTTTCATTTAGACCTTACATGATTTGTGTCTTGTACTATGGTTTTTTTTTCTTAAAAATGACGCACGTTGTTGGTTTCTTCATTTCGTTAAAGGCTTCGATCTTTCTTATATGGGTTAAAAGAATCGGATGGCGAATTACCAAAACACACTCTAAGATAAGCTATGGTACGCGAATAAATTCACACATACATACATATAATCACGCCTTTATCCGTAATGGGGTAGGCAGGGCGTATACAATCTAAACAAAGGTCTTTTCACCACGTCTAACAAAATTTTAAGGCTTATTTAGGATGGATTTAAATTGCTGTATGTATATTGCTGTAGAGACAGGTTGTCAGCCTATCGTCTAAATTTCGATTCACAGAGAACTTCGGATCCCTTAGCTGGTTTTCACAGCATGCCAGGGAGGAAATGCAGCTGGCACATTCTATGTTTTTCACTCGCTCCCAGTCCAGCATGGATCAAATTAACACCCTGTATAATAATTGTTTGTTTGAGCACACATCTTGGCACAGATCGGGTTTTCTGATGAATTCGTCGTTGTTTTACCAATTTAATGTACTGTGTATGTGATTGTTTGCGATTTTAGCAATTTATGATGAATAATTCCTACTCTAGTTGGAATCGTTTCAAAATGTGGGTAGTTGCATCGATGGAATGTTTCAACATTGGTTTTAACGTAATTTAGTAGTCTGCGAGCATATATCTTCCATGCTTGGAAGCGGTAAAAACGTAAAATATGCCAGCTGTTTTTCTTCCATGCATAGTTTTTATGCAACTAAGGTTTTTATTTCAGTTAACTGCCTCTGTGGTCTAGTGGTTAGAGCCGCAGATACGAAACGATACGATCCGCAGTGAATCGAAAATCCGGTCCACCAGACTGAAATTATAGTAATTAAGATAATTAGTAAGTTATGATTTTTTATTTATTAGGGGCGACACTTTGCTTCTATAGTCACCTAAATTAGTCAATACAAATGTCATAACGTAGGGTCAAACCTATTTGGGGAAACTTAGCTTTTCAGTGCATTGCAGCTTAGGCGATAGGCTGAAATCCGGTCAGATGAAATTGGCTTTAATCAAACCTTTGACGCGCTCTACCTACCGCGTTAAGTTTCATATATATAATATGTCTAATATTTGTATATATACTACGAGTATTCTTCCATGCTGGACTGGGAGCGAGAGAAAAACATAGAATGTATCAGCTGTATTCCTACCAGGCATGCTGTAAAAACCAGGTAAGGGATCCGAGGTTTTCAGTACATTGCAATTTAGGCGATGGATCGACAACCTGTCACTACAGCGATATACCTACAAATATATCTTAAATAACCCTCAATACTTTGTCAGACGTGGCGGAACGACCTTTGTTTAGGTCGTTCACGCTCTGTCTACCCCATTAGGGATAAAGGCGTGATTGTATGTATGCATGTTTGTACGAGTGTCTATGTAGGTAGGTATTGATGAGCCATCAAACTTGACTGCATCTTTTCTGGATGGCTTCCAAGTCGTCACGTTGAAGGAATGAATGAAAGATGAAAGAGAATTTCTTTAATGGACAGCCACCGCCAACGCAAACATGATACTGATTCTATACATAAATATAATCTAGCCTTTATCCCAAATGGGGTAGGCAGTGCGTAAACGACCTAGACAAAGGTCGCTCTGCCACGTCTGACAAAGTTTTGAGGGTTATTTAAGATATTGCTGTACTGGCAGGTTGTCAGCCCATCGCTTAAATTGCAATATACTGAAACCCTCGCATACCTTAGCCAGTTTTTACAGCATGCTCGGTAGGAAATGTAGCTGGCACATTATATATATATTATTAACTTCTTTAATTAAAATACAAGAAATGAAGTTTACAAAAAGGTATGCAAGGGCGAACTTATCTCTATGAAGAGATCTCTTCCAGCTAACCCACTGGCTTCCATGTTTTTCTCGTACTCCCAGTTCAGCATAGAAGGAAGCATGATTCCAGTGACTGACATAGGTACGGGCGTTTACTTTCTTGAGAAAACTGTAAAGATTCACAAGTATTTTCTAACTAGACCTTGTTTACAGAAATAGAATTTTACCTGGAGTTTCTTCAATAAGCTCTAAAAACATGAATTTGTTGCCTATTGTCTTTACGCATGATTTCTTTAGGACGCTCAGGAAGAGAAGCAGCCGGAACTTTCTATGTTTTTTTCGCTACCAATCCAGTACGGCAATGGCAAGTCAATTTCTTCCGTCCTGGTCGAGAGCGAGAAAAAACATGGAATGTACCAGATGCTTTTCCTCCCGGACATGCTTTAAAAGCCAGCTAAGGGATCCGAGGGTTTCAGTATATTGTGATTTAGGTGATAGGTTGACAACCTGTCACTACAGAAATATACCTACAAACCTATCTTAAATAACCCTCAAAACTTTGTCAGACGTGGCGGAACGACCTTTGTTTTCGTTGTTTACGCTCTGCCCACCCCATTAGGGATATAGGCGTGATTATATGTATGTATGTATATCTTAAAGTACCCTGAAAACTTTGTCAGACGTGGCGGAACGACCTTTGTTTTGGGTCTTTTACGCTCTGCCTACCATATTAAGGATAAAGACGTGATTATATGTATGTATTCTATATGTATGTATTCTAAAAGTGTTCTTAGGAATCTATTTGGAAATAAATTATTTGACTTTGACTTTGACTTTGTATGTAAGTCAATTTAAAGTCATTCTCTTTCAAGTCATTCATTGATCCCACCGCCGTGAAGTCTTGGACGCTGTCCAGAATCCGTCGAGATTGAGGTGAGCTCACAAAAGATGCAGTGGACTTTGACGGTTTACCAATACATACCTAAACACAGGGGTCATCGGGTCTTTTGACTCGATATACTCTCTTAGCACGCCTTTTTCCCCTAATGGGGTAGGCAGAGCGTCAACGTCTTTAACATAGGTCGCTCTGACACATTTGGAGGGATATTGATGTATTGACAGGTTATTTTTCCATTCAAACATGGAAAAGAATCTACCTGTTATACAGAGTATTTTTGAGGATTTTTAGCACTAAAAAAAAATGTGTCTTTTCCATACAAATTTTGTATAACACTTTCTAATGAAGAGCCAATTTTTTTATTTCACTGCCTGAACGAATTTCATTTTACTTTATTATTTTACTGTCGTTGACTGAGCAACTCCTATCAGTTTGCGGGACGCTGTCCCTTACACCCCGTAAATACAGAGTGATATTCTGACATAAGCAGCCGTCATGGCCAATTAGTTTGGCTCTCGATCCGTAGTGTTTGATTCCCTGCGGTTTTGAGATAGATTAAGATATATCAATCTGAATATCTGATTCTGAGCTGTAGAGCTAAGGGCCGTATTTATAATCAGCGCTCATGAGTAACAGCCTAACTGAACTTAACTGCCTCCGTGGTCTATTGGCTAGTGCCATTGACTCCCGATCCGGAGGTCCTGGGTTCGATTCCCAGAGGGGAAACACAAAGTTGTTATTTGAGAATTTATCACTTTGTGAATTTTTCCCCAGTGTGGTTAGGACATTGCAGGCTGAATCACCTGATTGTCCGAAAAAGAAAAAGATTTTCGTGCTTCTCAGGGGACGTTAAGTCGTCGGTCTCGGTCGCTGTCTT
This sequence comes from Scrobipalpa costella, assembly GCA_949820665.1. NCBI lineage: Eukaryota > Metazoa > Arthropoda > Insecta > Lepidoptera > Gelechiidae > Scrobipalpa > Scrobipalpa costella. The sequence continues at coordinate 13,443,698 of OX463318.1, forward strand.
TGATAGTGGTCGTTCCTCAAACCATGTCAGAGCCCTGATAGTTGTGCTACTAGGCGGTTTAAACACTCTGACACCAGGGTTCATCGGGTCGATAGACTCGATTCCCACTCGACAGAAGAAGAAGAAGTGACAGCGATTTTGAGTTCATATCAAAAATGTAATTTCAGTAAAAACTGGCCTGTCCAATCCATATTGAATAATGCTCTCAATTTTGAGATCGCTTTATAAATACGATACCATGCTGGACTGGGAGCGTGAGAAAAACAGTGTGCCAGCTGCATTTCCTCCCGGGCATGCTGTAAAAAACAGCTAAGAGTTCCGAGGTTTTCTGTATATTACAATTTAGGCGATGGGCTGACAACCTGTCACTACAGCAATATACCTACAAATCTACTTATATAACCCTCAACACTTTGTCAGACGTGGCGAAACGACCTTTGCTTAGATCGTTTACGCTCTGCTTACTCCATTAGGGATAAAGGCGTGATTATATCTATGCAAGAATGCACTTGTATTTTGTGCACCCACAGGAGCAATAATAACAAGTCCTACGCAGATGACTGATCTCAAAAGGATTAGCCGTCGATGCCGAAATTCTGTAGGAGGATTGTTATTTTGATATTATTAAAGTCAATCTTTAGAATAACTTTAGGAGGATTTATCCTTCCAAATCCAAGGACGTTTCAAACTCTGTAAACCATTCATTGCCAAGTTGAGAGGAAGTAGGCCACAGAAGTAGGCCATCTTCTGTTTTCTTTTTCATTTATTATTTGTTCTACTCTATTTCCAACACAGGCATACCTTAAATCTTCTTCAAACTATCTTTGGTGTTCTTTCGTTCTTTTTATCAACTTGACTTTCGAGTCAACGTTTGAACCATTGCTCCCTGGTGTCAGAGATTTTAAAACCGCATAATAAATAGTACAGCTAATTACCTTTAGGCCTCTGATATTGTTTGCGTAACGGCCAATTATAAAGACAGTGACTAAGAGTCGGTCAACTGTTTAACGTGCCCTCCGAATGACGGAATCTTTTTTCTTACAGATAATCATGTGAATCAGCCACATTTTTGAAGGTATTGTATGACATGAACACTCTAAGTACGTTAAGCCGTCGGTCCCGGTCGCTGTCTTTGATAGAGGTCGTTACTCAAATTATGTCAGAGGCCTACGGGTTCATCGGGTCTTTGTTCGACTCGATAATGCACTCGGTAAAAAGAAGAAGAACACTCTAAAGTTATCTCGTGTTAGATCTTTTGTTGTCTTAATCATTTTAAATTCTAATTCCTTTATTTTAAAAGAATGTTAAAAATTACAGTAAAAACCAAGGCTTCTAACACTCGTAAAAAGATTTAAAATAATAAAACAATTTCATAAAATTAGGTTAAGACATCAAGTCGTACATAATACTTAGTAAAAAATATAAAAGATAAAAAAAATACATGCTAAAAATAAATAAATTACAATCAATTTCAATATATAAAAATTATGTCTGATTAGCTGAGTGGAGCCAACATAATTTGAAAATGTTTTGGAGCCAGATTTACTACGAAAATTAACATACGTTTATGCAGTAAAGGCAGGTGCAATAAACTGCACGCTATTTGGCATTGGGCGTTTTTCGACTAGACGGCACGGCAACGGCAACGGCACGGCACCGTCGACGGTACCGTGGAAGAGATCATCTATGAAAATCAATGAAATTATATGGCACGCTTTTCCATTTGCCGGCACGGCACGGAACTTCGTTCGAAACATACGCGTGTGTGTGTGCGCTCAAATTGGAACAAGGTGGACGTTATTTGGACGTTGTCGTGTCGTTTCCACGCCATCTAGTGGATAAACATAGCAACGGCGTAGTGAATGCATGTTTTTTCATGATCCTGTTGAGTGGGATATCAGATAAAAGAGCTAAATGAGCCGATTCTAAAAATATACCACACTATAAATCTCAGCACGTGGATACGTAAAAAAAGGCAGAATTAACTTTTTGGAATATACCTTCGGAAGGCTGTATCTCATAAACAGAACACTAATCATTCAACCCCTTTTGCAGTGCGTATAGTGTGCAAAGTATCTTTTTTCCATGCTGGACTGGGAGCGAGAGAAAAACATAGAATGTGCCAGCTGCATTTCCTCCCGGGCATGTTGTAAAAGTCAGCTAAGGGATCCGAGGGTTTCAGTATATTGCAATGTAGGCGATGGGCTGACAACCTGTCACTACAGCAATAAACGTACAAATCCATCTTGAATAACCCTCAAACCTTGTCAGACGTGGCGGAACGACCTTTGTTTAGGTCGTTTATGCTCTGCCTACCCCATTAGGGATAAAGGCGTGATTATATGTATGTATGGACGTTATTTGGACGTTGTCGTGTCGTTTCCACGCCATCTAGTGGATAAACATAGCAACGGCGTAGTGAATGCGTGTTTTTTCATGATCCTGTTGAGTGGGATATCAGATAAAAGAGCTAAATGAGCCGATTCTAAACATATAGCACACTATAAATCTCAGCACGTGAATACGTAAAAAAAGGCAGAATTAACTTTTTGGAATATACCTTCGGAAGGCTGTATCTCATAAACAGAACACTAATCATTCAACCCCTTTTGCAGTGCGTATAGTGTGCAAAGTATATTTTTTCCATGCTGGACTGGGAGCGAGAGAAAAACATAGAATGTGCCAGCTGCATTTCCTCCCGGGCATGCTGTAAAAACCAGCTAAGGGATCCGAAGGTTTCAGTATATTGTAATTTAGGCGATGGGCTGACAACCTGTCACTACAGCAATATACTTACAGATCTATCTTAAATAACACTCAAAACTTTGTCAGACGTGGCGGAACGACCTTTGTTTGGGTCGTTTACACTCTGCCTACCCCATTAGGGATAAAGGCGTGATTATATGTATGTACGTAAGTATCTTAAGGTGACGATACTAGCCAAGTAGCGCCCACATTAGTAAAAGAATCATAATTCACTGAAAACGAAGTGAATCGAAAAACCAGATCAACAGAATCAATTTATAGTAATTAAGATAATTTAGAACCTTAAAAATTAGCTATTCATAGCTCGTAGTAAAAGGTAGAAAAATTGCCGTTGGTGGCCGTTTTTCGCAATTTTTAAACCCATTTTTCAGCCTATTCCAAGATGATTCATTTTCACGATGGTTCAGTCAAACCGTTTAATCTCTTGCTCTATTACCGTGCTGGGAAACTGTACATCTTCCATGCTGGACGGGGAGTGAGAGAAAAACATAGAATGTGCCAGCTGCATTTCCTCCCGAGCATGCTGTAAAAACCAGCTAAGGGATCTGAGGGTTTCAGTATATTGTAATTTAGGCGATGGGCTGTCAACCTGTCACTACAGCAATATACGTACAAATCTTTTTTGAATGGCTCTCAAGACTTTGTCAGACGTGGCGGAACGACCTTTGTTTAGGTCGTTTACGCTCTGCCTACCCCATTAGGGATAAAGGCGTGATTATATGTATGTATGGTTCAGTCAACCCGTTTCATCTCTTGCTCTATTACCGTGCTGGGAAATTGTACAGCGTGACTGTTCATTGTTCAGATTCCCTCTGTTTAACTGTCAATTTGCTCGTAAAACAGTGTGTGTATTCAACGTAATGCATAGACAGCGTTATGTTGACATGCTGTTTGTTCGTACAGCACGACCACGCTTTGACTGATCGTGGCGAACAAGGGAACTAACGCCACCATCTTGAGATTCGACATTGATTTGATATACATACATACACGCCTATTGGGGGATTTCCGTGTCTAGAGACCATTTTCAATGGCTATGAGCTGATGATGATGAAGAATAATGTGTCAAAATATGGTCTCCATTAAAAAGGCAAGTTATACATACATACATAAAATTACCCTGGTGTCTGAGTTTTTAAACCACCTAATAGCACAGCTAATAGGCCTCTGACATGGTTTGTGTAAGGTCCACTATCGAAGACAGCCAACAGAACCGACGGCTTAACGTGCCCTCCGAAGCACGGAATCTTTTTTCTTCCAGAAAATCAGGTGATTCGGCCTGCATTGTCCTAAACAAACTGGGGAAAATCTCTCAAAGTGATAAATTGACAAATATCAACTTTGTGTCCCCCTGAGAATCGAACCCAGGACCTCCGGATCGTGAGTCCATGGCTCTGACCACTAGACCACGGAGGCAGTTCAGTTGGCTCGACGTACTAAATTGCACAGAGAGCGGTTTGTTTGCTCCACGTTCTGACGAACTGTAATGTTGTTTTCTCATCAAAATGGTGCTGACGGGTTCAACTCTCGATGTTGCCATAATAAACAACATACATACATACATAAAATCACGCCTTTATCCCTTACGGGGTAGGCAGAGCGTAAAACGCCTCCTAAAAGGTGCATTCGCCACGTCTGACATAAATTGAGGGCAATTTTAGATTGTAATGTGTATTGCTGTAGTGACAGGTTGTCAGCCCATCGCCTAAATTAAAATATACCGTAACCCTCGAATCCCTTTTGCTGTCTTTTACAGCATGCCCGGGAGGAAGGGCAACTGGAACATTCTATGTTTTTCTTTCTCTCCCAGTCCAGTATGGAAGAAACAATGAGCAAAGATTTTCATTTTTGAATTTGTTTTCCTTGGCTCGTATTGATCTGGGAAACTTACGTTCACGTAGGTTCTTCTCTTTTCAGATTAAACCCTCAAAAGTATAGCTTCTTTCTTCCATGCTGGACTGGGAGAGATAGAAAAACATAGAATGTTCCAGCTGCCCTTCCTCCCGGGCATGCTGTTGAAGTCAGCAAAAGGGACTCGAGGGTTACAGTGTATTGTAATTTAGGCGATGGGCTGACAACCTGTCACTAAAGCAATACATGTTACAATCTAAAATTGCCCTCAATTTGTGTCAGACGTGGCGAAAGCGCCTTTTAAGAGGCGTTAAACGCTCTGCCTACCCCGTGAGGGATAAAGGCGTGATTTATGTATGTATGTATGTAGTATAGCCTTTGAAGTAACCTGAGTCATGCGGTTTCCAGGTAAACCAGGTGTAAGGGACAGTGTCCTTTAAAAAAAATTGCATTTCCATACAATTTAGATTAATTTGACTAATTTGTCTTATTTTCGTCGTGTCAAAAATTATTTATTTTTATCTTTTCTTTATTTGTGTTTACCTTTTGTTTCATGTGCGATGTTTTTTATGCAATAAACCTTTGATCTATTTATAAATAAATTGTCTGATCAAGGTAAACATTCTGTATGGAAAAGCCAATATTCTTATCACTTCTTGAAAAAAAATCCTGTTGATAGTTGTTCAGTGTCGTTGACTGAGCAACCACTATCAGTTTGCGGGACGTTGTCCCTTACACTTGGTACACGTACTATTCAGATAGTCACTGGCGGCAATTCTGGACGCACTATTTCTTAACTAATTTATAGCTATCGCTGTCACTTCCTCAACTTTGACATAAGACCATTTAGATAAGAACTAAGCATAGAACATACTCCCTTAATTTAAGTCAAATAAGCAGTCTTATGTCAGATTAGGAATGTTTCTTTTGAATCTTTTGTCAAAATTAAGAAACTGACAGCGCTAGCTAAGAATTCGGAATATGTCCAAGTCAAAGTGACAGCGCTGGCCAAGAGTTAAAATTATGTCACGTGAATTGACATACATACATACATATAATCACGCCTTTATCCCTAATGGGGTAGGCAGAGCGTAAACGACCTAAACAAAGGTCGTTCCGCCACTTCTGACAAAGTTTTGAGGGTTTATTTAAGATTTGTAGGTATATTGCTGTAGTGACAGGTTGTCAGCCTATCGCTTAAATTGCAATATACTAAAACCCTCGGATCCCATAGCTGGTTTTTACAGCATGCACGGGAGGAAATGCAGCTTGAACATTCTATGTTTTTCTTTCGCTCCCAGTCCAGCATGGAAGTGACAGCGTTGGCCAAGAGTTAACATTATGTCACGTGAATTGACGTCATTCTAAAACTAGACGGTTTTCGGTAGATTTGCCCCTCCATTGTTAACTTTATCTCTATTAAACTCTGAGCTAGACAGCAGTCAAGGGTCAAACCCATCGCAAAGAAACTCGCATGCATGGGCCAAATCTCCAACTTTTAACTAACTTTAGGCAGACATAAGTTTGAAGGACTTGTGCACAGTTTCCGCTAAGCCAACATACACGTAGTCCAAAACTGGCGTATTCTTTGCCAAATTTCTCTGTCCTAGATAAACCTGGCCAAGAAAAAAGTTAGTCAAGTCCAAGTAGGGCTTTTTTGTGTGATGTTTTGCGTTCCAGCTTTTGGAATCTGTTTGGCTTTTGTTAATGTGCACGTTCATTACACAATTATATTTCTTATGGGGCAGGCAGAACGATAAAGACCTAATTAAAAGTCATGATCGCCACGTCTGATAGAAGTAACATAATTTTGATAGAACTGTGTGTGTATTGTGAACTAATTGCCAAAAATATAATTCGTCAAAACCATTGGGTGCCTCCATACATACATACAATCACGCCTTTATCCCTAATGGGGTAGGCAGAGCGTAAACGACCCAAACAAAAGTCGTTCCGCCACGTCTGACAAAGTTTTGAGGGTTATTTAAGAGAGAATTCTAGGTATATTGCTGTAGTGACAGGTTGTCAGCCCATCGCCTATATTACAATATACTGAAACCCTCGGATCCCTTAGCTGGATCTTACAGCATGCCCGGGAGGAAATGCAGCTGGCACATTCTATGCTTTTTTCTCGCTCCCAGACCAGCATAGAAGTAATTGTATTGAAATAATTGGGTGCCTCCACTGTGGTTAATTCAATATGATTTGAAAAAGATGCAGCTGGTACATTCTTTGTTTATTTGCTCCTAAACAAGCATAAATATAGAACTATAAAACACTACAAGCTTGTTCTAGTTGTTTCTCAGCTGAAATTATTCAAGAGTACTATTTCCCTAACCCTCATTTATCAAGACTTCAACTTGCCTCCAAATGGGTCCAAATAAATAAACAAACGCCTCCACTTCGCGCGTTCTACTTTATCACCGTGTGTGTTCTTTTTACTTCACTGCGAGAAGCAAAAAGGGGGTAAAGTATGTTTCTATCGCAGCAGGGCTAATTTAATACTAAACTATATAAAAGTGTTGTCACCAACCGTTATAGTATTAATGTATTCGAACAAATAAATAATATTTTGTCTATGGTGGCAATACCATGTTCTTGCGTCTGTGGCTACCTGTTTTATGAGTAAGTTCACGCCCTGTGTAATTTTGTAAAAGTGTTTCAAGAACACAACAAACTGAGTGAAAAGTGTTTCCAGCTGGTTTAACCCCAGTTACCAATAATTAGTCCTTAGAGCTGGATATTTTGTGTTATCAAAGTCTTCAAATGGAAGGCAAATGGAAGCACTTTACCTTCGGAAGACTATAGATCGTGTTCTTGAAGCACTTTTACAATATAACACAGGCGTGAACAATCTCATAAAATCTCATAAGGTAGCCAAAGATTTACGAACATGGTATTGCCACCATAGACAAAACATTATTTATTTGTTCGAACACATTAATACTATAACAAGTGTTATTCATAATGAAAACTTAAACGGCTTACTTGTGGCTTACAGTCGAAGTCGGTGGATTGTGACTTCCTTCTCCCCTCATGAAGATCCTCGTATAGAGTCGAAACGTCGAAGACTGACCCTCAATACAAACTAAGCCGTTCAGTTTTCATTCCGCAGCAAAGCTACATCCAATGAACACTATGAAACCTACTTATTCCTCTCCTCTTTAATAAAATTGAGGCCACAATTCGACACACAAATCGTCATCATCATCAGCTCATAGCCATTGAAAATGGTTTCTAGACACGGTCATACCCTAGCACGAAATACGTGGGACACTCAGAAAGATTTGCGACACTAAAAAAAATTGTTCTACAGGTACATATATTTTTATTAAATCTTTTCAAAGTACTCTCCACCAGCCTCTATACAAAGATTCATGCGTCTGAACCAGTTTTCAAAACACTTTTTCCAGTCCGCCGTAGACACCTCGTTTACAGCCTGCTCGATCGCAGCCAGCGCATCTTCCGGCGACGAAAATTGTATCCCCTTGAGCTGATTTTTTATTTTTGGAAATAAAAAGAAGTCAGACGGTGCTAGATCAGGGCTGTAAGGAGGGTGACCAAGGAGTTTGACTGGTGTGCTGTCCAGGAAGTCCCTCGTTTTGAGCGCGGTGTGTGCAGGCACATTGTCGTGGTGGAGCAGTAGTCCGCGGAGCCCTGTGTTTGGTCGCTTGTTGTTCACAACAGAAAAAACTTCTGGTAAACATTTGGTAGTATACCATTCGGCGTTAATGCTTCTTTGATCTCGTAAGGCAATTGAGGCCAAGTGGCCAGTCAAATTAAAAAAGCTGGCGATCAAAATCTTCCCCCCGCTTCGAGATCGCTTCACTTTGGTAGGCGTTGGTTCATTTTGAAACACCCAAACTGTCGACTGGCGCTTGGTTTCTGGATCGTATTGATAAATCCAGGACTCATCACCTGTTACGATGTCGTAAACACGCCGAGACGAGCCTGCTTCAAATTTGTTCAGCATATCACGGCACCATTCCACCCGGGCCTGCATCTGAGCGTCGGTGAGGTAGTGCGGCACCCAGCGCGATACTATTCTCCTCACGCGAAGATGCCCGTGTAGAATCTCGTGAACGCTTCCCGATCCAATCTTTAATATGTGCTGAATCTCCTGATATGTAATTCGCCTATTATCTTGGATTAAATTTTTCACTGCTAGCACGTTTTCTTCCGTAATAGCCGTCAAAGGGCGACCGCTTCTTTCTTCATCCCCCAAGGTTGGTCGACCGCGCCTAAATTCGTTATACCAACGATACACGGTTGCCTTGGAGGGGCTTTCATCCATAAATGCCATTTGTAGTCTATCGAACGATTCATCCGGTTTCAGGCGACACTTGAAATCGTAAAAAATCATAGCTCTAAAATGTTCCCGGCGCAGATCCATTTTTCAGTAAGACACGATACTTTGAATTGGCTCGCAAAAAATGTGGAGGAAAATTTTGAAAATGGAACACACATATTTTTACTTACAAGTAATCATATTTTCAAAAAAGATTCTAACCGGCCAGTCTGCCATATATAAAAACTATTTATCGCAATACTTTCTGAGTGGCCTGGTATACCAGGTGTAAGGGACAGCGTCCCGCAAACTGATAGGGCTTGCTCAGTCAACGAAACTGAACAACTTCCACCAGGATATTCTTTCAGGAATAGAAAATCAAATTTGGATTTCCATACAAATTATCTGATTGAGGTGAATATTTTGTATGGAAAAACCAAATTTTATTTTCAGTTATAGAATGAATTTCCTGGTGGAAGTTGTTCAGTGTCGTTGAATGTCGTGGACAGTTTGCGGGACGCTGTCCCTTACACCCGATATCTATTTTCACGGTTTCATTTTGTTTCCATCCATAGTAAGTTCTGAACATTGTTATCTTTGTTCTACTTTTACGGATCGTCCGAAGGTCAGGTAGCAAGCATCGTTCGATCAATCAGATGAGATGCCGAAGAGACTGCAATATCGGGTCACTAAAGTTTTTACGAGGTAGCTTTATAGTGAACGTACTAGTTTCACGAGTGCTTGTCAAAATAGAGTTTAACCTTGGGAGAAGTAAGCTATTTTATCTCCGGTCTGACATATGAGAGAGAGAGAGAGAGAGAAAACATTTATTTCGAAATAGTACAACACATACAAAATATATTTTTTTGTACTTGAACAAAAACAATGGTTTACTAGATAATTGAGAAACAAAAAAAAGAAATAAAATATATACAAATAGCGTAAACAGTGTGCACAGTCAGGAAAAAGGGTAACGACTCAGCTATATGTTTGCTTCATACGAAGCAAACGCTGTTATTCTCACGCCACTTGTCTTCGCATAGATCTCAGAAAGAGAATAATTATGATAAGACACAAGTTTTCAAAAGGTTAGTTTGAAGTTGTATTTTATTATATTTCATGTTATATCATGCATAATTACACACTCTAAACATTATACATACAAATCTATCTTAAATAACCCTCAAAACTTTGTCTGACGTGGCGGAACGACCTTTGTTTAGGTCGTTTACGTTCTGCCTACCCCATTAGGGATAAAGGCGTGATTATATATATATATACTAAACATTATTAACACATACAGTATACAAACATCACATCACAATCCACTGGTGACTGAATAAGGTTAGACCTCTGTCACAGGACACAGGTCTATTTCGGATATAGCTCGCTAGCTGAAAGGGGATGACCACAGAACAGATAAAAACGCTGGGATGGGAGCTACAGCGTCTTCTCAAATCAGCGGGGTTGACAACAAAACTGATCCACTTACACAAATTAATTCTTCTAGTAATTAATAAAATACCGATCTACATGTCCTTACAAAATAGTCACTTTGTTCCAAAGGCATTCTCGCGACATGATCCTAATTCTAATTCTTAGCTAGCGCTGTCACTTTTTTTTAACTTTGACATTAAACAAGATAGCAAATAAACACATTACTTTGAGATTCCTAATCTGACGTAAGACTGCCTAAATTACTTCTTAATCTGACGTAAAACTAGAGAGTATGCTCTATATTCAGTTCTTATTTAAAGCGTTTTACGTCAAATTAGGAATGTCAAAGTTATGTGTTTTTTTTTTGCTTGTTCTTATGTCAAAGTTAATTAATTAAGGAATAGTGCGTCCAGAATTGCCGCCACTGACTGGCCATTCCTTCAAACATTTGTAAGTGTGTATAGAGTGGAACCTGTATTTTATACTTATTGGATGTATGTGTGGGTGAACAAAACATGTATGAATCCCTGAAATAATCCTGCCCATGTTAATTATTCAAAATTTCGCGTTAATGGAGGCCTAAACACACACAAGTGGATGTGGACTCTAAATATATTAAGAAATTCTTAAGTTGGGGTCGGATGTAAAGAGCTTTTGGTGTCGGTGAAAGTACTTTGGTAAATTCATGAAAGGGCAGTTTGTATAGAAGACAATGGCCACGATTCGGCATGCAGAAGATGTAAGTAAAATAAAAATATCTGTTATGTTCCGTCTTGAGCGAAAAGAAAAGGACGGCAATATACATACATATTATCACGCCTTAACCCCTAATAATGTAAGCAAAGCGTAAACAACATAAAAAAATGTCGTTCCTCCACGTCTGACAAAGTTTTAAGGGTTATTTAAGATAGATTTGTAGGTATATTGCTGTAGTGACAGGTTGTCAGCCCTTCGCCTAAATTACAATATACTGAAACCCTCAGATCCCTTAGCGGGTTTCTACAGTATGCACGGGAGGAAATGAAGCTGGCACATTATAGGTTTTTCTCTTGCTCCCAGTCCAGCATGGAAGAGGACGGTAATATAGACAGACTTATTATAATCCTGTCAGTTCAAGAAACTATGGACAGCATTGAAGGCTTGATGTGAACGAATTGTGACTGATAGGATTACAATAAGTCGGTTTTTACCGCCGTCTCTTTTAAAATGACAGAATGGTCTTATTTTAGTTAAGACACAGAGTAACTATAATACTACGTACAAGTTAAGATGACGATAGCACATCAGTAAAAATAATGTAATTCACTAAAACCGCAGTGAATTAAAAAACCGGTCAAACAGAATGAAGTTATAGTAATTAAGTTACTTTAGAACCTTATAAATTAGGCATTCATAGCTCGTTGTAGAAACAAGAAGAAAACTTGCGACTAACGGCCACAAACGGCAATTTTTCTTCCTGATTTGACGTTTTTTTACTAATCACTTCGTCAGCCACTATCGTCAACTTAAGTCGTGATGTGAACGAGTTGTACCTGATAGAATGATTAAGTCGGTGGTCTTGATTTGGTTAATTTGTGTTTGTTGACATATCAGGGCCTTACCCCGATAAAAGTAAGATCCAGAATTTTAGGTAAACGGTATAAACAAAGGTCGTTCCGCCACGTCTGACAAAGTTTTAAGTGTTATTTAAGATAGAGAGAGTAGAGTTGTAGGTATATTGCTGTAGTAACAGATTGTCAGCCCATCGTCTAAATTACAATATACTGAAACCCTCAGATCCCTTAGCGGGTTTCTACAGCATGCCCGGGAGGAAATGCAGCTGGCACATTCTAGGTTTTTCTCTTGCTCCCAGTCCAGCATGGAAGAGGACGGTAATATAGACAGACTTATTATAATCCTGTCAGTTCAAGAAACTATGGACAGCATTGAAGGCTTGATGTGAACGAATTGTGACTGATAGGATTACAATAAGTCGGTTTTTACCGCCGTCTCTTTTAAAATGACAGAATGGTCTTATTTTAGTTAAGACACAGAGTAACTATAATACTACGTACAAGTTAAGATGACGATAGTACATCAGTAAAAATAATGTAATTCACTAAAACCGCAGTGAATTAAAAAACCGGTCAAACAGAATGAAGTTATAGTAATTAAGTTAATTAAGAACCTTATATAAATTAGGCATTCATAGCTCGTTGTAGAAACAGGAAGAAAACTTGCGACTAACGGCCACAAACGGCAATTTTTCTTCCTGATTTGACGTTTTTTTACTAATCACTTCGTCAGCCACTATCGTCAACTTAAGTCGTGATGTGAACGAGTTGTACCTGATAGAATTATTAAGTCGGTGGTCTTGATTTGGTTAATTTGTGTTTGTTGACAAATCAGGGCCTTGCCCCGATAAAAGTAAGATCCAGAATTTTAGATAAAATTTGGTATGCATAGGCAGAGTATATTAAAATCTAGGATGGTAGCTTTGACAGATGCAATTCCTATGGGGTGTAAGGGACAGCGTCCCGCAAACTACTAACAGGATTTCTTTTCAGTTATTAAAAAGAAATTTTGGTTTGCCATACAAATTGTCTAAGCGATCATTTTGTATGGGAAGGTCAACTTTTTTTTCATCGCCTGACAGAATTTACCGGTGTGAAAGTTGTTCAGTTTCGTTGACTGATCAACCCCTATTAGTTTGCGTTACGCTGTCCCTTACACCCGTTATTGATTTCAGATACATTTTCTTTTAGCTTCCTTCTGAATGGCATTTGTCGCAACTACCATCCTAGATTTTACAGAATTATACATAGTTATATACAAAACAAAATAAAATTATAATAGGTATACAATAGTTGGGATGACCTGGTCGACCTGGTTGTTTATTCGGCGCTTTTTCCGTGCTTCGGAAAGCACGTTAAGCCGTTGGTCCTGGTTAATATCGTTTAATATCGTAGATATTAGTCGTTAAGCCATTTCAGAGGCCATTGGCGGCTTGAAAACTCTGACCTAATCTAGGATTGGGTCTGGTTTCCCTTCTGGATTGCAGAGGTCAGATGGCAGTCGCTCTGTGTAAAAACCAGTACTCTCGTTCAATCCCCTAGATTAGGTAGCCGACCCCGTAAGATACGGGATAAGGCTAGGGAGATGATGAGTTGGGATGACCTGGTCGACTACGACCCGAACTGGTCGGTAACAGCCATGGACCGTGTACTCTGGAAAGAGCATGGGGAGGCCTTTGCCCAGCAGTGGGACAGTTTAGGCTGATATAATAAATACCATAGTTACAACTGAGGCACTGACTGATATTTAATTATCAGTGTTTCTCTACTATATTATGCATGTAATATACATATAAACCTTCCTCTTGAATCACTCTATCCATTAAAAGAAACCGCATCAAAATCCGTTACGTAGTTTTAAAGATTTATGCATACATAGGGATATAGGGACAGAGAAAAAGACTTTGTTTTATACTATGTAGTGATTATATTATAAAACATCGATCCTTGTCGCTAAGGGCACGGTAAAAGGGCCGGGTCCAAACTACGGACACTATATCCGGTTACTGTGTTTCGACACCCTTGAGATTGATGTTCTGATGTAAAGGGCGATAAAGTGTTTTTGGCTGACTGAAATAAAAAAAAAACTTCCATGCTGGACTGGGAGCGAGAGAAAAAACGTAAAAACGAATGTGCCAGCTGCATTTCCTCCTGGGCATGCTGTAAAAAACAGCTAAGGGATCCGAGAGTTTTTGTATATTGCAATTTAGGCGATAAGCTGACAACCTGTCACTACAGCAATATACCTACATATCTATCTTAAATAACCCTCAAACGTGGCGGAACGACCATCATTTTGGTTGTTTAAGCTCTGCCTATCCCGTAAGGGATAAAGGCGTCATTATGTGTATGTATGTATGTATGAAATAAAAAGGACATTAAGTGAATTATTTTTATTCTTATAGAGCGGGGTCCGAATTACGATGAACCCAGGTGTCAGACTTCTTTAAAACCACCTAATAGCACAGCTAAACCACCTTTATGGCTTATGGAACAACCAGTTTTAGGTATGATAGCGATTTAACGTACCCTCCAAAACACGGGATCTTTTTTACAGACCTGACGCCAGCAGAGTTTTGAGTCAACAGATAAACATTAAACACAACTGAAATATAACTTATGCTAACGAGAGTACAAGTACTGCTGTAGAAACCCTGGCACTATTACTTCTAAGTTAGTCCAAATTCGGTAGTAGAAACTCTCGTACTAATACTTTTTAGCTACCCCGAGGAGCGCCTTTGTATACAGCTGACGGAAAAAACTTTGATACCGCTTTAGCAGCAGCACCAGCAAGATTGAGACACAAATGAACACTGCTATGCGACTTCGGTCCCTATGTCCAGCGAGAGAGACCAAGTCTGGCTGTAGAAATCCTGGCACTTATACCTAATCAACCTGAGGAGAGCGTCTTACTTATATATAGCTGCCGAAAAAACTTCGGTACCGCGTTTAAGAACTTACCTCAAGAATCTCATCTTCCTCTTTCAGCGGTGACTGTTTAGCAGCGGCACTAGCAGGGTTAAGACCAGAAGACACAGATAAACGCCCAGCGAGAGAGAGTCCTAGTCTAGTGGTAGAAACCCTAATACTAATACTTCCAAGTGTACTGCCTATATGTACCTGACAGAAAAAACTTGCGACTTCGGTCCCTATGTCCAGCGAGAGACACTAATTCTGGCTGTAGAAGTCCTGGCACTAATTCCTAATCACCCTGGGGAGTGTCTTACTTATATACAGCTGCCGAAAAAACTTCGATACCGCGTTTTAGAACTTACCTCCAGAACCTCGTCTCCTACTTTCACCGGGGGCTGAGCTTTGGCTGCAACACCAGCAGGGTTGAGATCACAGATGAACACTGCCATGCGACTACAGTCCCTATGTCCAGCGAGAAAGAGTCCAAGTTTGGCGCAGGAAACCCTGGTACTAATACTACGTAGTACACTTCGGATTTCTTCACGTCGGCCGCGAAGCGGCCGGCGGGGAGACGCTATCGAGGCAGAGCCTCACGAGCGTGGTCTCACATACGCTGCCTGTGACAACAGGCAGGTCGTTGGGGCGCTTGTAGCTCGGTGTCTTATCCGGGTGCACAGGAGAGTTTCACGCCGTGGCGAGATCGAGCCAGCCGGGTGATTCCCCATGGGGGGAGGCCCAGCTAGCGACCTCAAGCTCACGGCGGCTCGCTCGTCCTGGGGTCAGTCCTTGAGTCTGGCCCACGATCCTGACTACTCAACGTGGAGTAGTGGATGTGGGCAGGCAGTGTATTGGCCGCGTCAGCGCTGCATTGCAGCACCACCCTGAGCAGCCATCTGTGGGGGTCTGAGGTCCTCCAGAGCGGCCGGCTGGCCGGTCATGGAGGAAAGAACCTTCAGGCCCCTCTCGATAATGCTGGTGGCATCGTCGCCGATGCGGATTGCCACCAGGACTTCCGTGAGGATCCTAACCGCCTCTGTTAGGACCCTGTCCCTTTCTGGGACGGCTGCTCGTTGGCTCTTTTGTCTTGGAGCCCGCTGGTGTTTCGGCATCTCCCCCTGAGGAATAACCTGATGGGCGCCGACCACTTCCAGTGGGCCCGTGGGTGGCTTGCGACGCGGCTGGTCCGGTTTTCCCGCGTCATTTTGAGGAGCGGCTTGCTTTCTCCGTCTCCTCGGCCTCCTCTTCCGCTTCGTCTCGCCGGCTGGGTCGTTGGCGGCCGCCATGAGAGTGGTCGCCGCGTTCGACTCTCCCTGCGGTGCCGCCTCCTACCTTTTCGGCTCGACGGGCTTCGTGAGGGGCGCTGTGCCCGCTCTCTTGTTCCGCACTTCGCGGCGAAGCACGGAGCAATCGAGACTGTTGGCGGGGTGGGGTCCGCCACAGTTTGCGCACGTTGCGGGTTCAGTGCGCGGCCTCTTGCAGTCTTTTGCGACGTGCTGCTCGCCGCATTTGACGCAGGCCAGCTTCCGGTGACAGTGCGAGGAACTGTGCCGGAACAGCTGGCAACGGTGGCACTGGGCCGTCGTCCTCTTGCCACGCCAACCCTCGATCTTCACGCCGGGCATACAGAGCAGCTCTGTGATGTTGTATAGTCCCGGGGTGAGGGCTGGCGTTCGGGTCAGCTGGGCGAAGAATATGCAGCCTGGGCGTCCACGGCGCGCGTTGATCGGCCGGACGTAGTCTACTGGGTAGCCCAGACTAGTCATTTCTTCGGCGATTGCTTCAGGGTCGGCATCGGCAGGCAAGCCTCGGATGGCGACCTTCAGCGGTTTCTGACTCGGCATGGCGTACGCGAGCCAGGATATTCCGGCACCGGACTTCTCCAGCTCTACGAAGTAGCGCTGGTAAGCACGGAATTCCTGTTCCGTTTTCGCAAGGAATCGGAAGCCTTTCCCGTATGGGCGCACGTTAGGTGCGTGGCCCAGGGCTTCTTTAAGCATCCTCATGTGGGAACTCCAGTCTGGGAGATGGTCCACCACAATGGGAGGGAGCTTCTTTCCTCTGCATAGGTTAGTGGCGGGAGGCACTACTATCTTTGGCAGAGGAGGCTTGCTTTGGGACGACGGCGGGGTTTTCTATGCCGCAGCGGCGTAGGAAACGCTCGGCTGCGGGGGTGACGTCTCCATGTCGTCTAGCGATGGCATGGAGAGAGGCGGCGTCTTTCTGGGCAGCGGGACAGGGCGTGCCCCCTGCGAAGGCGTCGGCATCCCCGATGACGAGGAGGTGGCGGGGTGTAGCCGCTTCCCAGCGCGCGTGTCGCTCTGCACACTGGCACACAAGGCAGCTGCACTCTCCCTGAGGGCGTCCAGGGCTGCGTGTCTTGCGGCGGCGCGCTGGGAAGCGGCGGCGTCCATCTGGGGCTGCTGTCGTTCGGGCAGCGGCGGTAGGGGCGGAAACGGCGGCAGAGAACGGGTGGCCGCGAAGGCCGCAGCAGAGGTCTCGCCGGCGTCGTTTCCGGGCGTCGTGGTGGTCGACGGTGGGTGCGACCATGGGCGCAGCGCGAGGATGCGCTGCAGCGTTGAGCGGGGGCTCGTAGGCTGGTACACCTTCTTGGTGGGCCGCCTACGGCTGAGTTTCGTTGGGATAACTGACATGGCTTACGCCGATGCCGACATCAATGGTGGTTGACTAAGCCTGGTCCGCGCGGTGCGTAGCCTGCCCCCGGGATGGGCAACAACTACCGTTACCCCCCGGTGATTCCCGCTGGTGGGAGGCCGGGGTTGAAAGCACGAGCAGAAGTCACCCGCGATGACCGAGGGTAGGCAGAGTCGAGAAAAGTGAGGGTACTTAGGGATCACCCAAAGTACCCCACAAAACAAATGAACCCGAGCGCGTGTAAATGAGGGTAGTTTGCGCTACCCACAAGGCGACTAGGCGGCGAATCCACTACGTAGTTAACCAAAAGAGTGCCTATATGTAGCTGACAGAAAAATAACTTCGATACCGCGTTTTAGAACTTACCTCCAGAATCTCGTCTCCTACTTTCACCGGGGGCTGAGCTTTAGCTGCGGCGCCGGCAGGGTTGAGACCACAGATGAAGACTGCCATGCGACTTCTGTCCCTATGCCCAGCGAGAGAGAGTCCAAGACCGGCTGTAGGGGTCCTCTCCAGCTTGACTGCCAGCACGCTGTCACCGAGGTTGGCATATTTCTTGCGGATTTTGTCTGTGGAAGAAGGAGAAGAAGGTTAAATAGAGTCAGGAAGTTTCTTCACGAGCTTGGCAGAGCATCAATGGCCTTATGAAAGACTTTATTTCATTAATTTCATTGTCATTATTTAGAAGTTTTTAGGTATGTCTCTTTCAGCATTTCAGTGTTTCTCTCAGTTTCGCATTGCATTTTTTTGATCATTTGGATAGTTTAAAATTGTTTCATATTGTTATGAGTATACTATGAATGAGAAGAGTATCGAAGTATATTTTCGTAATGAACCCCGTTCCATTAACATTAAGGCCTGTATTTATAATCAGCACTTGAGAATGACAGCTAGATTGAGCTCGAATCAGAAATGTCATTTCAGTACAAAATGACTTAATATTGCTCTCAATCTTGAGATAGGTTTAAATACGGCCCTAAATGTCTTATTTTTTCTTTTTCGTGCGGGTTGTTAGGTCGACGAAAAGCTAGTTTAGGTATTCTTAAATCGATCGGATTGTATCTAACTTGATTTTCGGAAAGGCAGTAACGAGGATCAATAAGAAAAACAAAATCTGTATTAACATAGATAAATTTACTATACGGAGATCTCTATGGGCCGTATTTATAATCAGCTCTCATGACTAACAGCGAGTTTGAGTTTGTGTCAGAAAAGACATTTCAGTACAAACTGGCTTGTCAAATTCATACGGTCTCAAGTTTGAGATCGCTTCATAAATACGAGCCTTAAACTCCTCTGACACAGGAAAACGTAATCTATAAAATATTTACAGTGGCTGTGCGTCACAAAAACCCTTCCTAGTGAAATATTACAGTTGCAACCCTTTACCCCATTTTGTACGGAATTGTCACATTATCCGCCATTTTTCAGCTCAAACTCAATTTACTGGCTGCCTTGGAGGTTTTAGGGTCAATGTTAGATGTCAGTAATAGTTTTTGAGAAGTTATATAGGTAGGTACTTAGGTAATTATATCATATACATACACATAGTCACGCCCGTATCCCTAATGGGGTAGAGAATAGAGGTCGTTCCGACGAGTCTGACAAAGTTTTGAGGGTTATTTAAGAAAGATTTGTAGGTATATTGCAGTAGTGACCGGTTGTCAGCCTATCCCCTAAATGGTAATATACTGAAACCCTCGGATCCCTTAGCTGGTTTTTACAGCATGCCCGGGAGGAAATGCAGCTGGCACATGTTTTTCTCTCGCTCCCAGTGCAGCATGGAAGAAAGTAGGTAGGTAATTATACAGGCTGTAAGAAACGGAGGTATATTAATATGCCCCGTTTGGCACCCTTATTATCATCCCTTTCAATTGTCGAGAAGCTTTCCCTTACACTTTGCACTTAATAAGGATTTCGATAAATCTATTTCAATAATAAAGTGGGTTGTTCAAATAGTAAAAAGACCTTCCATGCTGGCCTGGGAGCGAGAGAAAAACAAAGAATGTGTCATTTGCATTTCCTACCGGGCATGCTGTAGAAACCAGCTAATGGATCCAAGGGTTTCAGTATGTTGTAATTTAGGCAGCAATATATATCCAAATTCAAATTAAATAACCCTAAAAAAATTGTCAGACGTGGCGGAACGACCTTTTTTTAGGTCGTTTACGCTCTGCCTACTCTATTAGGGATACAGGCGTGATTATATGTATGTATAAAAGACCGGATACATCCTCGTGTTAGAGTTTTCCTACAGCTCTTGATATGATTTATGTAACACAACCTCTATCACAGAAGATTCGTGATGATTACACTAAGAGAAGATTTATTTATTTATTTATTTATTTGATTTCAATAACTACGGCGTACCAATTACAGTCATCGAGGGTAAAAATATCAAATACAGTAAACATTTGTGTCAATACTTAATACAATAGAAAATTCATTAAAAACAAATAGATTTATTTACAGAAATTGTAGGTAGTATTTGTCAAGATATTATAAGACTAATAAATAATAATAAAATTAGAGAATAGGGTGAATTTAAGAACAGCCAAGCTGTGTCCACACCTTTTTCCACTTCTGTTAAATATCTATATATGCCTACCTGTCCTGTTTGTTATGTTATTCTTGATTGTGTGTTTTAATTTTTTGTAATGTGTTTTGTGGAAATAAAGTGATTTGTATTTGTATTTTTGTAGAATGTACGATCCAATAAACTTGCTAATACATCTGTCATTTGAATAGAACTAGCACATTCATACGTCATCCCACAGAAATGTAAACAATGATGATTATACCACTCCCACCACACAACATAGGTAGGTACTTTTATTTTCAAAATAACTTAACTTTGGAAAATCTATTTCAAATTTCAATTACACCCACGAGCTATAACAATCTAAAAATAACAAAATCCGCTACTTTTAATGGGAAAGAAAGATACACCCCCTCATCTACCTACCCAACATAAGAGCGCCTACACTTGACCCCGCCATTGTCACAAAGAAATGACATTACTTGCGACGACATTATTTGGACAATATTTCTGTTGTACTTCCATTTACATGCTGGCCTGGGAGCGAGAGAAACACATAGAATATGCCAGCTGCATTTCCTCTCGGGTACGCTGTAAAAATCAGGTAAGGGATCCGATGGTTTCAGTATATTGTAATTTAGGCGATGGGCTGACAACCTGTCACTACAGCAATATACCTTCAAATCAATCTTAAATTCTTCCATGTTGGACTGGGAGCAAGAGAAAAACATAGAATGTGCCAGCTGCATTTCTTCCCGGGCATGCTGTAAAAACCAGCTAACGGATCCGAGGGTTTCTGTATATTGCATTTTAGGCGATAGGCTGACAACCTATCACTACAGCACACCTACAAATCATCCTTAATAACTCAAAACTTTGTCAGACGTGGCGGAACAACCTTTGTGTAGGTCGGTTACGCTCTGCCTACCCCATTAGGGATAAAAGCGTGATTATATGTATGTATGTCAATCTTAAATAACCCTCAAGACGTTGCCACGTCTGCCGTACGACCTTTGTTTTGGTCGTTTACGCTTTGCCTACCCCATTAGGAAAAAAAGCGTGATTAGATGTATGTATGTATGTATTTCTTTAGTATTGTGGAGGGCGCTTTATTACTTTTTAACGCCGGTAGGGATTCCACCCTTATGTTGTTGACATTCCAAGTTTTCGCACAAAGCGCTACGTTTGAACATTTTTAATGCTAACGGCTAAAGAATGGAACTCCCTGCCTGCATTCTCTCATCTTATTTCGGAACGCTATAACCTGGACCTTTTCAAAGCGACAGTGAACAGGGATTATCTAGGCAATCGTGCTCCATCATATTCTGAATCATCACTTCCCATCAGGTGAGATAGCAGACGAATGATTACCTATCAACAATAAATCTTCCATGCTGGACTGGGAGAGATAGAAAAACATAGAATTTTCCAGCTGCCCTTCCTCCCGGGCATGCTGTAGAAGACAGCAAAAGGGACTCGAGGGTTACAGTGTATTGTAATTTAGGCGATGGGCTGACAACCTGTCACTACACATTAGCAATACACATTACAATCTAAAATTGCCCTCAATTTTTGTCAGACGCGGCGAAAGCGCCTTTTACGAGGCGTTTATTGCTCTGCCTACCCCGTAAGGGATAAAGGCGTGATTTTATGTATGTATGTATTCTAATAAGTTTTGAAAAGCACATTAATGCAATATTTACGGCTATGTAAGTTCTCGATTCATTAGACAAATAATTTCTACATTTTTAAAACATATAATATATATATATATATGAAAATAAAAAAGCTAAATAATACACTTGATTTCCCAAGTGTAACTTTTAGCTTCTTTATTTGCACGTTTTGGAAACGTGAATACTGTTTGTCAATTTTCAAAATATACTTAGATGAATTGCTATGTTATGCTACGTTCAGTTTATAGGTACTGCCTCTGTGGTCTAGTGGCCAGAGCCATGGGCTCACAATCCGGAGGTCGACCTGGATTCGATTCCCAGGGGGGAACACAAAGTTGATATTTGTCAATTTATCACTTTGTGATGTTTTCCCCAGTTTGGTAAGGATGACTCAGGCTGATTCACCTGATTGACGGGTACAAAAAAATATATCGTGCTTCGGAGGGCACGTTAAGCCGTCTATATTCAAGGTCACTGAAAAATATATAGCGGAATAAATGGTTAAAGGATTTAAAAAAGTCGCTGGTTTCGGTTTTGATAGTGGTCAGTTACACAAACTATGTCAAAGGCCTATTAGCTGTTCTTAGTGTTAAGCGGTTGAAAAACTCTGACTCAAGGGTTCAAAGGGTCGATCGACTCGATACCCATACGACAGAAGAAGAAAAACCTTTTAGGTTGGAAAACACTATCTCTTGTAATCTCCTACTAGGTCAGCTAGATTTTTCATCCGCAGCTTCTCCATCAATTTTGATCTTCCTCGACCTCGACTCCAACTAACAGCGCTCAATTACCCTCAGACAGCCTAAAGCCCCAATACCAATTACGATAACACCCTGTATGTTCTCGGTTTCGTTCCCACAGTAATTCATTTGCCGACAAGCCCCTACATGACAGTGTAATGTTTTCATACCCCATACATCATACTAACGGTGTGCTTTATAAAGTTCTAGTTTTCTGCTTAATAAAGAGAATTCAACATTTTGTCAAGTTATATATTAGATGTATAATAAGGTACATGTGCGCGTTTTTTTATTGAATTGTTGTCACCATACAAAATTAAATACGAAAGAATTTTCACAAAATTCAGGTTATTTCGTTCCCACAGTAATTCATTTGCCGATAATCCCCAACATGACAGTGTAATGTTTTCATACCGCATACATCATAATTACTGTGTGTTTTATAAAGTTCTGGTTTTCTGCTCAATAAAGAGAATTGAAGATTTTGACAAGTTCAATATTAAGTGTACAGTGTGTAAGGGAGACAGCTTCCCGTAAATTGATAGGGGTTGCTCCAGGCAATTTGGGCCAGGAACTGAACAACGTTCACAATATAGAAATTAATCACGTCAATGAAAAAAATGGCTTCCCCATTCATATTGTCTGATTAAGGTTGTAATTTTGTATGGGGAAGTAATAAATTTTTATTACTAAGGGAATTCCCTGTTGAAAGTTGTTCGTTGGCTGGGCAACCCCTATCAGTTTGTAGGAAGCTTTCTATTATACCCTAAAGGTGGAGAATTGCTTTCCGCTTCCGCTTACCATCACGTGAGATGGCGGACAAATGATTGCCTATCAAATATAAAAAAAAAAAAAAAAGTTTGATGAGTTTTCCTGTGTGAACAAGATGCCATCCCGCGGTGATCATATCACTTTACGTACATCAAAGATACTTTGGAATGGGTATCTACTATTTTTTCTCAAATTTCACTAGTCCAAATATTGTACGTTTTCTGCAGCTTTTGTCCTACAACTTTCATAAAAAAATACCTGAATTTTAATATTCTACGACCTCGACTCCAACTAACACCGCTCCATTACCCTTAGACTGCCTAAAGCCCCAATACTAATTACGATAACACCCTGTATGTTACCAGTCTCGTTACTACAGTAATTCATTTGCCGACAAGCCCCTACATGACAGTGTAATGTTTTCATACCCCATACATCATAATAACTGTGTGCTTTATAAAGTTCTGGTTTTCTGCTCAATAAAGAGAATTTAAGGTTTTGACAAGTTTAGTATAAGGTATGGACTAGGTATATAATACCTACACATATGCGGTATATGCGTGTTTAAAAAATAAATAAGAATACAATACAATAAAAGATACTTTATTGCACAAAGAAACACAAAAACGTACAACAGAAAAATAAGCAACAAAACAGTACAATATAGGCGGCCTTATTGCTAAAGCAGCAATTTATACCAGGCAACCTTTGGGTATTAGGATAGTACATAGCAGAAAGCGGGATAGTGCATATGACTAAGGCCCGCAGTTATAAACAGTACTTGAGACTGACAGCTAGTTTAAGCCCATATCAGAAATGTAATTTCACTACAAGTTCTTGATACCGTTATTCTAGGGATTTACAGATCGCCTTCCAATAAAAACGCAGAGCCATTTCTTAATTCCTTAAATACGCATTTAGCATCTATAAAATGTCAAAAAAATAATGTAATCATCACCGGTGATATTAATATAAATATAAGACCTAGAGATCTTGATTATCCACAAGTTGCAAAAAATAGAACTACCTACCTGAACTTACTAGCTAGTTACGGTATACTTGCAGGGCATACTTTAGTCACAAGAGAGGTAACCTGCCTAGATCACATTATGTTAAAATTAAATAAGAAAAAGAACTCAGCGACTATTGCCATCCTCGATACGGGTACTACAGATCATAAAGCTGTCTTTCTTTGCATATCTAAAGTTATAAACATAGCACCTGCTAAAACATTAAAAACTAAAATAGATTTTGAAAAAGCTCTGTTAAATTTAAAAAATAGTAATTTATCAGATTTACTTACATGTGATGACCCTACCGTTGTAATTGAGAATTTGATAAATAAAATGACTAAGGTATCTTCCATGCTGGACTGGGAGTGAGAGAAAAACATAGAATGTGCCAGCTGCATTTCCTCCCGAGCATGCTGTAAAAACCAGCTAAGGGATCTGAGGGTTTCAGTATATTGTAATTTAGGCGATGGGCTGACAACCTGTCACTACAGCAATATACTTACAGATCTATCTTAAATAACCCTCAAAACTTTGTCAGACGTGGCGGAATGGCCTTTGTTTAGGTCGTTTACGCTCTGCCTACCCCATTAGGGATATAGGCGTGATTATATGTATGCATGCAGAAAGGCAAAAGCTGAACCCCATAATGAGATTCATAGAATTACGTATGTCCGTTACAGAAACTACTGTAACAATCTAATTAAAAATCTAAAACGCAATTATGAACGTGAATTATTAACTAAATCCATTAATAACAATAAGATTCTGTGGAAAAATATCAAAACCATTACATACACAAGTAAAACGAATAGTCAAAATTCTGAGCTACTGACACTCAAGCATTCTAATAAGACATCAGTCAACTTTATCAATGATTATTTCGCTAGCATCGGGAAACAGCTTGCTTTGCAGATTCAAACTAATAATACTACAGACCTGAAGCACTTTTTGAACAATATTCCAATGCAACCAAATAGTTTTGTATTGCTACCAACAGATTGTCACGAAGTAGATAATGTTATTTTGAGCCTGAAATCAGATAGTGCTGCAGGATGGGACAACATTCCAACTTCTTTTATCAAACTTGCAAAACAAGAAATAATCCCAGCCATCACCCACTTTGTTAACCTCTGCTTTGCTAAAGGTGCTTTCCCAACTCCCTTGAAGCGTTCTGTAATAACTCCGGTTTATAAGTGCGGGGACAAATAAGACGTAAGCAATTATAGACCGATCTCAGTTCTATCGGCTGTATCCAAGATTGTGGAGAAGTTGTTAAACTCAAGACTGTTGAATTATTTAAATAAATTTGACATACTTTCCTGTTCACAGTTTGGATTTAGGCGAGGGAAGTCAACGGAAGACGCAGTTATTGCACTAAGTTCTTTAGTTACGGAGCATATAGACAGTGGAAAAAAATGTTTATCGGTTTTTATAGACCTAAAAAAGGCCTTTGACACTGTCTCCCATTCCATTCTTTTAAGTAAATTAGATAGAATAGGCATTCGTGGAACTGCATTAAACTTATTCAGCGACTACTTAAAGAATAGGGAACAGGTAGTAAAAGTAGATCAGTGTATCAGTGATGGCGCTGACGTATCATTCGGCGTACCTCAGGGAAGTGTATTGGGCCCTACATTATTTTTGATTTACATTAACGATCTTTGTGACTTGAACATCTGTGGTGCCGATATCTTCTCTTACGCCGATGATACTGCCATCGTCTTCGCTGGTGCTACCTGGAGCGATGTCAAGGTGGGTGCTGAGAGAGGTTTATCTCAGGTAGATGCTTGGTTTAGAGGTAATCTTCTGACACTTAATACCACCAAAACAAACTATGTCTGTTTTGACATAGACTCGCGTTCTCAACCAGATACAACATTTAGTCTAATAATACACTCATGCAATCATAATTACTCTGTTCAGAGCTGCACGTGTCCCTATATTGATAAAATAAAACAATTAAAATATCTAGGTGTAATGGTAGACGAAAGGCTCACTTGGTATCCACATCTGGAGAATGTTATAAACAGAGTAAGAAAATTCTCCTGGATTTTTAAATCATTGCGACATGTGGTACCCAAGAATGCAGATCAGTCAGTTCCTGGTAATCTCCTCAATTATGTATATATATCTCTCGTACAATCTGTTCTGATTTACTGCATTTCAGTGTGGGGGTATGCTGCAAAGACCCGTATCCTCGACCTCGAGAGAGCACAGCGTGCGTTAATTAAAATCATGTATTTTAAGAAACGCAGATTTCCGACTGACGCTTTGTACAAAGAGTGCAACCTTCTTACAGTCAGAAAGTTATATATACTTCACTGTGTACTTAAAAAACATACAACTCTTACTTTTGACCCTAAAATATATGCAAGAAGAAGAAAAGACATAGTAACTAAAGGGCCCAAAACCAGAACCGAGTTTGCCTGTTGCCAGTTCTCCGCTAAGTCATCCTTCTTATATAATAAAGTAAATGCGGAAGTTTACATATACGATAAACAATACTTTGAGTGTAAAAAAACTAGTAACAGACTGGTTAAAAACTAAAACGTATGACCAAACGGAAGAACTGCTAACAATAGTAAAATAAAACTATGTAAGATTAAATCTTGTTCACAAGCATACACATACATAGACACACACATGCACAAACACACACACACACACACACACACACACACACACACACACACACGCTCACACACACACACGAGTACTGTAATTTTAATTACTTATTTTTTTTAAAATTATTTTTGCAAAAATTTTAAAGATCCTTGTTTAATTTGCTAGATTGTACTTTGTTGTAAGTAAGGTATAGTTAACTGTTAACTGTCATATATAAATAAGTTATTTCTTTTATGGAAGAGCGGAAACTCCTGACACAGGCTAAGCTTAAAAGGAGTTTCAATCTCAAGTATCAAATATGTTTGCTTTTTAATGAACAAAACATTTTTATTTTTTTTTATTTATTTTACAAAAGGACCTTTTAAGTCTGTACTTAATATTGCTCTCAATGTTCACATCGCTTTATAGAAACGAGCCTAAGCTCATCGCTATACTTAAACAACATACATACTAGTAATTAAATACGTAACTAAAACAAACTAGCTCTGCTAAATTTTTCATCCTTAGCTTCTTCATCAATTTTGATCTGCCACGACCTCGACTCCAACTAACACCGCTCCATTACCCTCAGACAGCCTAAAACCCCAATACCAATTACAATAACACCCTGTATGTTCCCAGTCTCGTTCCCACAGTAATTCATTTGCCGACAAGCCCCTACATGACAGTGTAATGTTTTCATACCCCATACATCATAATAACTGTGTACTTTATAAAGTTCTGGTTTTCTGCTCAATAAAGAGAATTGAAGGTTTTGACAAGTTTAGTATTAGGTATGTAGGTAGACGCGCGTTTTTTTTAATTAAACTGTTGTTGCCATACAAAACTAAATAAAGAATTTTCACTAAATTCAATTTAATTCGTTCCCACAGTAATTCTTTCGCCAACAAGCCCCAAATGACAGTGTAATGTTTTCATACCCCAAACATCATACTAACGGTGTGCTTTATAAAGTTCTGGTTTTCTGCTCAATAAAGAGAATTGAAGATTTTGACAAGGTCAACATTTTACGGAAATGTAATTGATAATGCTGTGCTTAGTGAACGAAACTAGACAAATTTTACAAAAAGAAGCATTCAGGAAATGAACTACCTATAGTATAGAATTAATATTCTATGGTATAGAATTACTTTCCGCTCCATGGTTTGATGAGTTTTCCTGTGGGAATAAGATCTGGCGGTGATCATATCACTTTACGTCCATCAAAGATAATTTGGCTATTGACTCGATATTGGTATTGTGTCTACCTTATTAATTCTCAAATTCCACCAGCCTATATATTTCGCATTTTCTGCAACCGACATTGACTAGCTAAAGGATATTATACATACATACATAAATCACGCGTTTATCCCTTACGGGGTAGGCAGAGCGTTTAACGCCTCGTAAAAGGCGCTTTCGCCACGTCTGACAAAAATTAAGGGGACTATTTTAGATTGTAATATGTATTGCTTTAGTGACAGGTTGTCAGCCCATCGCCTAAATTACAATACAATGTAACCCTCGAGTCCCTTTTGCTGACTTTAACAGCATGCCCGGGAGGAATGGCAGCTGGAACATTCTATGTTTTTCTATCTCTCCCAGTCCAGCATGGAAGAATATTATAATATAGGATATTTCTGTAACAATATATATTTTTTTGTTTAATAATAATCAATATCTTTAAATTCATTACAATCAGTTTTAATTAGTGTTATTTCAGTAGAATTTCAAGGCACCCAAATTAAAAAAAACCTTATGCCTTTCTCGGTAATGGCATCCCGTGCCCTATCGTTCTCAATCTAGTGCTTTACAAAGTCAATGCTAGGTCCCAACTTGACCTAGAATCTAGATCTAGGTTCTTCACTGCATTCGGGCTAAAAAGGTTTCGCTTGTATAGGTTTTGAGAGCTTTCTTTTAAGGTTTTAAAGTGACCTGGCAAACTGATGGTAGTTTTAAATCGCGTAAAAATTTGCGCATGATATCCCGTCTCCAACTATTTTTATAGTTGTTCCTTACTGCCTGGTTGCCTGGAAGATATTGCTACCTTAGCAATAAGACCGCCAATCGTACAACTTTTCTTTTGCTATGTTTTTACTTGTATGTGTTCTTGTAAAATAAAGTATATTTGTATTGTATTGTACTAATATTATAAGTGTAAAAGTTTGGATGTTTGAATGTTCGATGTTTGTTGTTCAATCACGCTTCAACTGGATAAAACTTGCAAAACGGGTTCGATTCTGATATAGGAAATATTCTAAACGGGAAAACCTTAATTTTCACGCGAAAAATCATTTAACGCGAATGAAACTGCGGGCGGAAAGCTAAATATATTGTAAGGCAAACCTTAACTGACTGCGTGGTCTAGCGGTCTGAGCCATGGGCTCTTGACCCGGAGGGCCCGGGTTCAACTCCCGGCGGGAGAAAATAACTTTGTGTTGTTGTTCCTACTTTGGTTAATCACCTGATTGTCCGAAAAGTAAGATGATCCATGCTGTCGAATAGGCATGTAATAAGTCGGTCCTGCGCCTGATTTCTCTCTGGTCGTGTCAGTCAATCTGTCCCATCAGAATAAGAGATTGAAGAAATAGTGAGTACACCTGTGTATAGCGCAAACACATACATACATACATACATATAATCACGCCTTTATCCCTAATGGGGTCGGCAGAGCGTAAACGACCTAAACAAAGGTCGTTCCGCCACGTCTGACAAAGTTTTGAGGGTTATTCAAGATGGTTTTGTACGTATATTGCTGTAGTGACAGGTTGTCAGCCCATCGCCCAAATTGCAATATACTGAAACCCTCAGATCCGTTAGCTGGTTTTTACAGCATGCCCGGGAGGAAATGCAGCTGGCACTTTCTATGTTTTTCTCTCGCTCCCAGTCCAGCGTGGAAGAACGTAGCGCAAACACATGGGTACTAAATCTTGTCCTGCGTTGGCCGATCTCTGGGAGATTGGCCGCTATCACCGAAAATCGGTGGGAGGACTATTATTATTAATTCCATGCTGGACTGGGAGAGATAGAAAAGCATAGAATGTTTCAGCTGCCCTTCCTCCCGGGCATGCTGTTGAAGTCAGCAAAAGGAACTCGAGGGTTACAGTGTATTATAATTTAGGCGATGGGCTGACAACCTGTCACTATAGCAATACATTCAAAAATTGCCCTAAATTTTTGTCAGACGTGGCGAAAGCGCCTTTTAAGAGGCGTTAAACGCTCTGCCTACCCCGTAAGGGATAAAGGCGTGATTTATGTATGTATGGACTATTATAACGTAAGGATCAATTCGTTTCGCCATTTTAGAACATCATTACTTCTTTCACGTCATGCAGAAAACAAAACAATTACCTCCTCTCCATCGAACAGACTCAAGATACAGTACGGCAAGGATTTATATGAACGTGGCAAGAAAAGGAACTAATGCCTTTCCCCGCCTTAAGTCCACTGACACATTATATACGTATACATACATACATACATACATATAATCACGCCTATATCCCTAATGGGGTAGGCAGAGCGTAAACGACCTAAACAAAGGTCGTTCCGCCACGTCTGACAAAGTTTTGAGGGTTATTTAAGACATATTTGTAGGTATATTACTGTAGTAACAGGTTGTCAGCCCATCGCCTAAATTGCAATATACTGAAACCCTCGGATCCCTTAGCTGGTTTTTACAGCATGCTCGGGAGGAAATGCAGCTGGCACATTCTATGTTTTTTTTTTTGCTCTCAGTCCAGCATGGAAGAAGTATACGTATACACTTTGCATAAACATACATAAATCACGTCTTTATCCCTAATGGGGTCTTTATCCCTAATGGGGTAGGCAGAGCATAAACGACCTACATATAAGTCGTTCCGCCACGTCTGACAAAGTTTTGAAGTCCAATGTCCAAGTCTACTCATTTATTTTATTTGTAAATAACTTACATTGGAAGAGCGGTGCCTTCTAACAAAGGCCCTTAAGCTTACCAGAAGGCACCGACCCTTCGATAAGTTTAATCTGTGTAGCCACCAATAAAATCATTTTTTTATTTAAGATATATTTCTGTATAGACAGGTTGTCAGCCCATCGCCTAAATTACAAAATACTGAAACCTTCGGATCCCTTAGCTGGTTTATACAACATGCCCGGAAGGAAATGCAGCTGGCACATTCTATGTTTTTTTCTCGCCCCCAGGCCAGCATGGAAGTTATTTATATGAACTTAGCAAAAAAAAACAACTTATGCCTTTCCCTTTAGTCCGGTGTCCCCCGCCTTTATAGTCTGTCAACGTCGTGCTTACCGCGCCCTCGGGGTACAGACGTTGGCGGGGACGCGGTAGCACGCGGCGATTGCGAACATGAACACATTGCGTCGTGCTCGCTCACCCTCCTGCTTCACCGCCCGCACCCCTGTTACCGCGTCCCCGCGCACGTCTGTACCCCTAAGGCGCGGTAAGCACGACGTTGACAGACTATAGTCCGGTGAGGCATTATATACGTATACACTTTGCAGTATGGTGCAAATAGGTCCATTAAAAACAAAGTTTCATCTGGTCGATCAACTCGAAGCCCTAACGAAAAAGATAGTAGAAAAAAAACAAAATCTACAATTCTCTTTATTGAGCAGAAAACCAGAACTTTATTAAGACCCACAGCTAGTATGATGTATGGGGTATCAAAACATTACACTGTCATGTAGGGGGTCCAAAGGGTTTCTGTATTATGTAATTTAGACGATGGGCTAACAACCTGTCACTACAGCAATAAAGCAACAAGTCTATCTTAAATAACCTTCCAAACTTTGTGAGACGTGGCGGAACGACTTTTGTTTAAGTCGTTTACGCTCTGCCTACACCATTAGGGATAAAAAAGGAACTAATGCAGCCGATGCTATTTTTAACTGTTCTCCTTACTGCCTCCGTGGTCTAGTGGTCTGAGCCATGACTCATAATATTTGACAATCATACTTATCATTTTCAATTTGGTTAGGATATTGCCTGCTGAATCACCTGTTGGTCTGTAAATCAAAGGATTCCGTGCTTCGGACGGCACTTGAAGCCGTCGGTCGCTGTCTCTGATGATCGCTACAGAACCTACACCATGTCAGAGGCCTATTATTATAAACTCTGACACCAGGGTTCTTCGGATCGATTGACTCGAAAACTCACTCAATAAAAAGAAGAAAGGAGATTTGAAATCTCCCACCCAGGTTCGTATAAACCCTTGTCTATCTATAATGCTGGACACGAACGATTTTCCAATCTACGTAGTTAATTAATCGAGAAATCTTTCCATCCATTTCATGTTAAACAAACATCAAACGCTGTAAAACCTTTGTAGACGCCATTTTTACCTTTTTGTCTGGGAAAAATCATGAAAAAATAGAAGGAAAACCTGCGCAATGAATTAGAATCAATTAAAGCAGATTCAGTGAGGCGAATAGAATAGAATGTGCCAGCTGCATTTCCTTCCGAGCAAGCAGTAAAAACCAGTTCAGGGATCCGAGGATTTCAGTCTCTGCAATTTAGGCGATGGGCTCACAACCTGTCACAACAGCAGTATACGTACAAATTCATCTTAAATAACGCTCAAACCTTTGTCAGATGTGGCAGAACGACCTTTGTTTAGGCGGTTTACGCTCTGCCTACCCCATTAGGGATAAAGGCGTGATTATATATATGTATGCAGTGAGACGAGACGTAGGATGTAAACATACTGACCAGTAGTGAGTTATTCAGCCACAGTGAGCGATACGTTAAAGTCTTCAATTCACATATTACATCAATTTATTTAATATCATACATACATACATATAATCACGCCTTTATCCCCAATAGGGAAGGCAGAGCGTAAACGACCTTAAAATGTCGTTCCGCCACGTCTGAGATAGTTTTGAGGGTTATTTAAGATATATTTCTAGGTATATAGCTGTAGTGACATAAGTTGTCAGCTCATCGCCTGATTTGCAATATACTGGAAACCTTGGGTCCCTACGCTGGTTTTTACAGCATGCCCGGAAGGAAATGCAGCTGGCACATTCTTTGTCTTTCTTACGCTCTCAGTCCAGCATGGAAGAAATATATTTGATATCAATCCTACAACGGTAGAAAAAAACTTTGTATTTGACTTACAAATAGCCTAAAATGTATTGATATATTCCACGAAAAACTACTCAATATTTCAACTGAATGTCGATAGCTAGCAGACGGAAATAAACAATCCAAAAGTATATTTTACATTAAGACATTTTCAAGATGTCGGATAGACACGTTAAAAAAAAGAAACATCAACTTTTATATTTTCGTGACACACAAATGCGTATCAATTTATAAGGAACACAAAGAGTTGGATATTTATCTTTTGCCTGTCACCGTGTCTATCAGATAATGTTAACGTGCTTGGTTCGGTGCCAAAAACCGTCAAATTGATTGCTTGAGGCAGAAGCTTCAACTATTATATATTCTGTGCTTCAGTTTTTTTTCATCAAGCTTCAGCCATGATTCAGCCAGCCAAACTGCCGCCTTGTTTACAAATTGACAAGGAATTTGTATACTATTTATTTATTACTTCAATGCATATTGACAATAGCCATGACAGTGAACTCGAGTTCCATGCTGGACTGGGAGAGATAGAAAAACATACTACGTTCCAGCTGCCCTTCCTCCCGGGCATGCTGTAGAAGTCAGCAAAAGGGACTCGAGGGTTACAGTGTTCATGTTAATTTGTTACTAGTTCATGTTAATTTAGGCGATGGGCTGACAACCTGTCTCTATAGCAATACACTTTTTAATCTAAAATTGTCCTCAATTTTTGTCAGACGTGGCGTAAGCGCCTTTTAAGAGGCGTTTATCGCTCTACGGGGTACCGTAAGGGATAAAGGCGTGATTTTATGTATGTATGTATGTGACCACGAGTTTGGTGAATTGACTTTATTAGGATTCAGGGCCCATAGATTGGTAAATGCATGCTCATATGGGGCTCTGGACAGAAAAGGCGGAGGCGGGAATTTTGACTTCGGAACTTCGTTTGGACTAGTTAGGAGGTATATACACTATGGCGCGTATTATATTTATTATCAGCACTTGAGACTGACAGCGAGTTTGAGTTCGTATCAGTAATGTCATTTCAGTACATAATGACCAGTCAAATCCATACTTAATACTGCTCTCAATCTTGAGATCGCTTTATAAATACGGGCTTAAAAGTCCTGACCCCTCTAAGAGTTGCCTGAGGACAAACGACGACAAAGAAAGTCCCGTTTTTTGGTTATTTGCTTCCATCTCGAAAACAGTGCGTCGTACGAAGTTTTGTTGTACTACATAATGAAACCTTATAAAATTACCTGCAACTTTGTCTTTTACTTTTTTTGCCTATCACAGTAAACAGTGACCGGGAGCGACGGCTTAACGTACCCTCCGAAGCACGGAAACTTTTTTCTGTTGGACAATCAGGTGGATACAGCCTGCATTGTCCTGCATTTACCAAACTGGGGAAAATCTCACAAACGGATAAATTGACAAATATCAACTTTGCCCCCCCCCCCTGGGAATCGATCATAACACCGAACGAAGTGTACTACTACTTACTTCGTTCGTTAACTAACATATCAATTGTTGCACTTCGTTCGCTAAATATGAACGGTTTATTTAAAATGTTTTATGTGTTGTGTATGATATGTATAAAATCCCTGATGATTCTGTAAGTTAGCGAAACCGGTAGGATTAAATTATATTAAGTAAAACAAGTACAAGTGTTTGGAGTTGAATATGAAGTTTCACCAAGTGCCGACAACAATCGCAAGTATAAATTAATTTATGATTTAATAGTCT
This sequence comes from Scrobipalpa costella, assembly GCA_949820665.1. Taxonomy (NCBI): domain Eukaryota; kingdom Metazoa; phylum Arthropoda; class Insecta; order Lepidoptera; family Gelechiidae; genus Scrobipalpa; species Scrobipalpa costella. The sequence continues at coordinate 13,478,320 of OX463318.1, forward strand.
TGATCATCACCAGTGTAGACTAGAATCAAAAGCCGTACTCTAAAGTAGATACCTACTTACCTACGTCATCATCTCCCTAGCCTTATCCCGTATCTCACGGGGTCGGCTACCTATTCTAGGGGATTGAATGAGCCATCTGACCTCCGCAACCCGAAAGGGAAACCAGACCCAATCCTAGATAAGGTCAGAGTTTTCAAGCCGCCAATACTTAGCACTGGCCTCTGACATGGCTTAACGACTAATATATACGTTATTAAACGATATTAACTGGGAACAACGGCTTAACGTGCCTTCCGAAGCACGGATACCTACCGTCATCGTTATTATTATTATCTATCGGTCATCTCTGACCTACATAAGAATTTATCGAATTCCCACAAGAAATAAGATCGAGAAGCCACAAACAAAACCGAAAGATGCATTTTAGATGATCATACATATATAAAATCACGCCTTTATCCCTTACAGGGTAGGCAGAGCGTTAAACGTCTCTTAAAAGGCGCTTTCGCTACGTCTGACAAAAGTTGAGGGCAATTTTAGATTGTAATGTGTATAGCTATAGTGACAGGTTGTCAGCCCATCGCCTAAATTACAATACACTGTAACCCTCGAGTCCCTTTTGCTGACTTCTACAGCATGCCCGGGAGGAAGGGCAGCTGGAACATTCTATGTTTTTTATATCTCCCAGTCCAGCATGGAAGTAATGATCATACAACAGATCTAAAATAACTATAGATAGATCATATAGGTACAGTCAAAACATCGAAAAGCATTCGGCATCCCAGTGGATGGACAGATATAGCATCGGGATAAGTCCGCGGCAACGTTTATCTCGATTCCATTACCCGATGTAAAATGGTACAGGTGGGGAGAGAAGTGAATGAGAATTTAAATTTATAATGTCGCTTTAAATTTAGTTCCACTCTGGCCTGGGAGCTAGAAGAAAACATAGAATGTGCCAGCTGCATCTCTTCCCGGGCATGCTGTAAAAACCAGCTAAGGGAACCGAGGGTTTTAGTATATTGTAATTTAGGCGATGGGGTGACAACCTGTCACTAGCAATATACCTACAAATCTATCTTAAATAACCATCAGACGTGGCGGAACGACCTTTGCTTAGGTCGTTTACGCTCTGCCTACCCCATTAGGGATAAAGGCGTGATTATATGTATGTATGCTATTTGTAAACGAGAATTTAATTATCGTTTCACTGACAGTCCTAGTTATATGTATGAATGTTAAATTCAAAATTTATTTCGCATATTTAAGACACATTGCAACGCTCCAGAGCTGAATTGGTTTAGGAGTTGTTCCTTTCCTATTCTTTCCTTATAAATGGCCGGTTGCGTTTGTCAAAAAGGAGCAGAGTTAATGTTCTGGCAGCCAAACATTAGTATTACATTATTTGTAAACTATTAATAATTATTTCTTCCATGCTGGACTGGGAGCGAAAGAAAACCATAGAATGTGCCAGCTGCATTTCCTACCTGCTGCATATTGCATGGACATGCTGTAGAAACCAGCTAAGAGATCCGAGTGTTTCTGTATATTGCATTTTCGACGTTGGGCTGACAACCTGTCACTACCGCAATATACAATCTAGCTTAAATAACGCTCAAAACTTTGCCAGACGTAGCGGAACGACCTTTTGTTTAGGTTAATTACGCTCTCCCTACCTCATTAGGTATAAAGGCGTGATTATATGTATGTAATTTGTAAACGAGCATTTCATTATCGTTTCACTGACAGTCCTACTGTCACTTGATTTGATTTGATTTCTGGCTCCATTAGCCACTACATTTTCCTCCGTGTAAAATATATGTGTACCTCGCTATTAAAATACACTGGAATTCAAGAAGGAGTCCGCCTTTCTGTTTTCCAATAAAACACCTTTGATTGGCGTGATACACGTGGGCGCTGTACCTCAATGTGTTCTCCATCAGAAGGAGAAAAACTTACAAAGTTATTGAAGGTAGGGCATACAGAACGGCAGAGATAATATTATCAATGATAGTACCTACACAAATAAGGTTCCTTTCTATTCGATCACGGAACCAAAAAAAGTTAATAATAAAATAATAATAATAATAAAATATGTTTATTGCCTTTTTCAATTTAAATTATTATATCAATAAATAGCTTCCATGATGGACTGGGAGCGACAGAATAACCTAGAATGTGCCAGCTGCATCTCCTCCCGAGCATGCTGTAAAATCCAGCTAAGGGATTCGAGGGTATATTGTAATTTATTCGATGGGCTGACAACCTGTCACTACAGCAATATCCAGTTCTATCTGAAAAAACCCTCAAAACTTGTCAGACGTGGCGGAACGACCTTTGTTTGGATTGTTCACGCTCTGCCTATCCCATTAGGGATGTATGTATCAAAAAATAATAACGAAAAGGCAAAAGGAAATGTCTCAGCTTATGCTGACGAGACCTAGGTCACGCCAGCGCTGTTTTTCAGCCACTTCCTCCTCCCTGAGATGTTATATGGGGTACAAGTGTCGAGGGCTAACAAAATACTTATCTAGGTGCATTCGTACGTAATAACAAAAAAATATTATAAACAAACTTATGTTATAGAAATTTTGGGTAATCTTAACTAAAGTAATAACATGGTAATAACGAAGCCAATAGAAAATTATATTGGTTAAAGTTAACCGTAAGTATTAATTATTATTTGAATGCATCATCCATTGAACATTACGATTCCATTTTATCAATAAACGACGAACAAGGTGTTCTTCATACTGATCTATCAACGACTACTTACTTGTATGTCACTACTAGTCGAAGATCACATACGGTGCGGTGGTGTATGATTTTCACTCTCCATGAAGAGGACTCTCGTAAAGAGTCGAAACGTAGAGGTCAAACACCTCCGTTAAACATACATGTGAGTAGTCGTTGATTTATCAGTATTATGATTCCATGCTGGACTGGGAGGGAGAGAAAAACATAGACTGTGCATGCTGTAAAACCCAGCTAAGGGATCTTAGGGTTTTATTATACTGCAATTTAGGCGATAGGCTGACAACCTGTCACTGCTACATATCTATCTTAAATAACTCTGAGTACTTTGTCAAACGTGGCAGAACGACCTTGTTTAGGCCGATTACACTCTGCCTACCCCATTAGGGATAAAGGCGTGATTATATGTATGTATGTATGATTAATGGGCCACAATGAAAGGTGTTTTAAAATTTGTAAAACAAACAAAATGTCTCATTTAATTTAAAAGAATAATTCGTATTACCTTCCCAATTGTATCCTCCTTTCGGGTCAACCATTAAAACTTCCTAATGAAGGTGTATGTAAAGTGTTAAGTTCTTTAGCGGTTGCCAAAGTTTTGTACGTTTGTTTGTGATGACCGTAGAATATGTTGGGGTAAACAACGCAAGTACTTCAAGTTACGAACCAAGCCTGTATAAAACTTTTTTTGTCTTCCAACTAGTACAGTAACGATTACAGTATCTACTCGTAGTATTTTCAAAACTCAATTTTACACAATTTTGGATTTTCTCACACAGATTATACAAATTAGCAGCACTGCAAGAATCCAAACACCCTGATCGGCCTTTAGCCAGACTTCAAACTCTATGTAAGTAGACTATTTTGTACATGCAAGGTAAGTCGACTTGCGGAATCTATTTCATACTGAATCTGTGGTAGCGACCCTTGTTTCGTACATTCTTTGTATTAAAGCAGTGCTATGTGTTTTACTTATTTGTGTTAATTTAAGTCTTTTGTTTAAGTGAATCTATCTATTATTTCATGATGGACTGGGAGCGAAAGAAAAACATACAATGTGCCAGCTGCATTTCCTCCCGGGCAAGCTGTAAAAACCAGCTAAGGGGTCCGAGGGTTTCAATATTACAATTTAGGCGTAGAGCTGACAACCTGTCACTACAGCAATATACCTACAAATCTATCTTAAATAACCCTCAAAACTCTGCAGACGTTTGGCAAAACGACCTTTGTGTAGGTCGTCCCCCATTAGGGATAAAGGCGTGATAATATGTTTGTATGTATGTATTGTCAGAAAAAGATTTAGGTAGGATATATTCGTAAGTGCTTCGCTCTTGTTAGCTTGGCTTCGTTTGGATCGGAACGGAATCCAACTCTTTAGGAGCAGCCGTTAAGCTTGAACTCCGCAGAGTGGTCCTCCCCGCAAGGGGGCCCTTTCCCACGTGTATCCTTGTCGAGATAATGCAATGTTTAGTGTTAAGGAAGTTTTGCCTTTGTGATGACTGTAAGAGAAAACGAAACACATCAGTTCGTCGTTTGTTGAACTCTGTTTCATCTTCATTTCGACTCATCAGATGCGGAAGTGTGGATACTAGGTTATGTTCCTAATAAAATAAATTGAAGAAATTTATCTTTACTTTAACATGATAATGTTAACATATCGTAACATGTATTTTTATATGTTTTATAAGATGCTAATTCCCATCCATGCTGGCCTGGGAGCGAGAGAAAAGCAAAGAATATGCCAGTTGAAATTCCTCCCGGGCATGCTGTAAAAACCAGCTAAGGGATCCGAGGGTTTCAGTATACTGTAATTTAGGCGATAGGCTGACAACCTGTTACTACAGCAATTTACCTACAAATCTATCTTAAATAACACTCAAAACATTGTCAGACGTGGCGGAATAACCTTTGTTTAAGTCGTTAACGCTCTGCCTACCCCATTAGGGATAAAGGCGTGATTGTTTGTATGTATGTATGTAATTCCCATATTTTTGAGGATTCAAAATCCTCACGCACGCACAATGCTATTTTGATTCCAATCTTAATTTGGACTGGTCAAGCCCTACGTAGTCCTTAAGCTACATGGCTAGATGTCGCTAACGTCACTATGAAGTGTACATAAGAAAGACTATTACAAATTCATCACTCCTGCTACCGTTTCTGTAGCTCAGTTGGCAGAGTGATGGCTCAGTATTCCAGAGACGCAGGTTCGAGTTTAGCCAGAAACAAATTTATTATTTCCTTTCTTTCATATTATATAAAATCTAATTCCCAATTTCTTCCATGCTGGCCTGGGAGAGAAAGAAAAACATAGAATGTGCCAGCTGCATATCATCCCGGGCATGCTGTAAAAACCAGCTAAGGGATCTGAGGGTTTCAGTATATTGTAATTTAGGCGATGGGCTGAAAACCTGTCACTTTAGCAATATACCTACAAATCTAACTTAAATAACACTCAAACATTGTCAGACGTGGCGGAATAACCTTTTTTTAAGTCGTTAACGCTCTGCCTACCCCATTAGGGATAAAGGCGTGATTGTATGTATGTATTTCCAATATTTTTGAGGATTTTTAGCAGTCATAATGCTATTTTTATTCCAATTCCAATCTTAGTATGGACTATCAAGCCCTACGTAGTTCTTAAACTACATGGCTAGATGTCGCTAACGTCGCTATGACGTGTGCATAAGAAAGACTATGACAAATTCATCACTCTCGCTACCGTTTCTGTAGCTCAGTTGGTAGAGTGATGGACCGGTATTTCAGAGACGCAAGTTCGAGTCCTAACAGAAACGAATTTAGTGTTTCATTTCTTTCATATTATATGAAATCTAATTCCCAATTCATTGATAATTACATTACACAGTTTGATCAGGTACTTAATATGGACCCCGGATCGGATTTCATTTCAGCCATACTAATTTCCTGCCCTTTATTATTCAGTTCACACATTTCAGGCCCTTAAGCCAATAAGGGTCAATTTACACCGGGAAGCGACACGACGCGATGCGGCGCGCACTTTTTAAGAGCGCGATAAAAGACCAAGCTTTAATCTAGTCATGAAATCTTCGTAGCATGAAACTAATTAATTATCCGTAAGGTAATTAGGTCAAATTATGCAAAAAAATGTCTTTTACCTAACACAAATGGTGTCCAAGTTCTAGTAATTTTGTGTAGAGGAGGCATATATATTTTTTTTATATTTTACACTTGATATAGACATTTATTTAGTATCCAAAAAAAATTCATTGCTAGAGCTCGAAAATTGCTGTCACGTGGTACATCGAGATGTATCTTCAGGCAGCTTCGCGTCACGTATAACGTCGCGTCTCTTCTAGGTGTGAACTCGCTCTAAGGGAAAGTTATAGACAAGATCAAAGAGATTAAAATTTTGTAAAAGGTCATCGTACGAATATTGTGAAATATGAAAGTTTGTGTAGGTGGATGTTTGTTGTACAAGGGTGGAGTGTAATTAGAAATACAAAAATAAATTTGTAATTAGCTATGACCTTGAATGGCTAGACAGCTGAAAATAATAAATAAAAATAGCCTACGTACATCACTATATAGTATAAAACAAAGTCGCTTTCTTTGTCCCTATATCCCTATGTATGCATAAATCTTTGAAACTACGCAACGGATTTTGAAGCGGATTCTTTTAATGAATACAGTGATTCAAGAGGAAGGTTTATATTAATACATCCATAACATAGTAGAGAAACACTGATAATTTCCGTGCGAAGCCGGGGTGTAAAAGTTCCTTTTAGTCCGGTGACGCATTATTATAACACTTGGTGTAAATTAGTCCACTCAAAAAAAACCAAACATATTCCACGATTTCAAGTCTTTTACCCAATACTTGATATTTTTTGCCAAGGATCGTTGAACCACCTAAGTTCTAAATGAAAAGATAATGTGGGTCGTCATAGGCGTATTCAGGATGGGGATTTGGGAGTTCAAATCGTCCCCCCCTCATTCGCCCAGATTAGTTTATAGTAGCCTATCCGAAACGAAGTATTGATACTTGACTTATGTAAAAAACGTAATTTCGCGCTTGCTTCGCTCGCGATACGTTTCAATATAACGCCTATGTACATACATATAATCACGCCTTTATCCTTAATGGAGTAGGCAGAGTGAAACGACCTAAGCAAAGGTCGTTCCGCCACGTCTGACAATATTTTTTAGGGGTATTTAAGATAGATTTTTAGGTATAATGCTGTAGTGACAGGTTGTCAGCCCATTGCCTAAATTGCAATATACAGAAACCCTCGTATCCTTTAGCCGGTTTTTACGGCATGCCCGGGAGGAAATGCATCCAGCATGGAAGAAAATATGATGTTTTATAGGTTATATCGCTACGTTCACGTTATATTTCAGTATACTCTTCTGTATTTCTTTTTGAAACATGGAGTTTCAGTACAATGACAAAAAAAATACATAAAAAAACGTGGTCGCTACGCTCGCGATGATAAGAACGCTTGTGTCGGTTTGGATGAGCCTCCCTCGAAAGTAAATCCTGGCTACGCCTCTGTAGGTCATATATTTTCCATTTACTTTGTTTACATGCCCAATATTAAAAAAATATACTTATTATGTGCATTGGTCGTCCTTTATATTTTTTTAATTTTTATTTTAGCAATTTTAATAAAAATACTTTAAACGCTTCTCTACCCACCTGTACGCACTTTCAATGCATCACTGAGCATACCTTTATACTGTATTGCAGTCTGAATCACTGGTGTCGAAAGGTCAACGACCTCGTTAAATCGAATCTATGATATGTCGAGTCAGAGCTTCAGGATTTTTCGGTCGTGTCAAGTACCTAGTTAGAGTTGGGCAGACATCAAAGCATTTTAAATTAAACAGAAGACACTACTGGGTGTAAGGGACAGCGTCCCGCAAACTCACAGGGGTTGCTCAATCTACGATACCGAACTACTTTCACCAAGACATTATTTTAGGAAGTGAAACAAAAAAATTCAAAAAAAAAAAAAAAATTTCTTCCATACTGGACTGGAAGAGAAAGAAAAACATAGAATGTTCCAGTTGCCCTTCCTCCCGGGCATGCTGTAAAAGACAGCAAAAGGGATTCGAGGGTTACAGTGTATTTTAATTTAGGCGATGGGCTGACAACCTGTCACTACAGCAATACACATTACAATCTAAAATTGCCCTCAATTTATGTCAGACGTGGCGAAAGCGCCTTTTAGGAGGCGTTTTACGCTCTGCCTACCACGTAAGGGATAAAGGCGTGATTTTATGTATGTATGTATATAACAAAAAAATTGCTTTTACATACTAATTGTCTGATCGAAGTGGAAATTTTGTATGTTAAAGCGAATTTCTTGGTGGAAGTTGTTCAGTATCGATAATTCGCAACCCCAATCAGTTTGCGGGACGCTGTCCCTTACACCCCGTATACCTACAGCGAGAATTTCCATTCATCAAAGAAAGGATCATGGGCATATTGCACCTAGCTCCATTTGTCATTCACTAGCTGGTCTTAAAGCTTAATAAAAACGAGCATATTTCATTATGACGGTAAAAAAAAATCTCCAATGGATACCGAGATATTATCATGGAAAATAAATAGTCAGATTTTGATGCGCATTGGCAGAGGGCTACCCTCCTGTAAAAAGTAAATAATAGTAGGCTCAGGCTTGTATTTATGAAGCGATCTCAAACTTGAGAGCAATATTAAGTATGGATTTGAGCCCAGTTCCAGCCTGACTGGGAGCGAGAGAAAAACATATAATGTGCCAGCTGCATTTCCTCCCGGGCATGCTGTAAAAGTCAGCTAAGGAATCCGAGGGTTTCAGTATATGCAATATAGGCGATGGGTTGACAACCTGTCACTACGGCAATATACCTACAAATCTATCTTAAATAATCCTCAAATTTTGTCAGACATGGCGAAACGACCATTGTCTAGGCCGTTTACGCTCTGCCTACCCCATTAGGGATAAAGGCGTGATTAAATGTACGTATGTATGTAGGAATTGAGGAGCAAATAGTAACCTGGAGTTTCTATCAAAATTTTCGCTAAAAGTGTCCGTTTTAAGCAACAATTTCGATAGTAACTGTCCGGTACTATTTGCTCCTCAATAACATTACCTACTTTAAAAAAATCCTTGGGTCTAATTCTAAGGAACAGGCAGAGAAAAGTTTTGAATATGTCTATATTTTGCGAGTTATGATTTTTTGACCCCATTAGGGATAAAGGCGTGATTATATGTATGTATGTATGAGGGCACCACCGCTCGCGAAGAGGCCTCTTAAGGGCTTGTGTACGCCATAAAACTAAACAATAATAACCTTGTGTAAAGAACTTTGGTCGAAACACGAAAAAAGGATTTGGTGCTTTTATACCAAATTTTGTACAAGAAGTTTTTCTTTTTCAGCCTATGTTCTATAGAGAAAGTTGTTTAGTTTCATGGTCTAAACAATACCTTTTTCTTTGATGAATGAAAAATCTTGCTGTATTTTAAAATATGGAGTAATTTTATAGAGTAAGTGACCCGCGTCAATTTATTTTACTCCTCTGTTTCCTATTGCCTGGTTGCCTGGAAGACATTGCTACATAAACAATAAGGCCGACAAACAACGACGACTAACAATAAGGTAGCTAGTTGTAATGTAATTGTACTACTTTTATTTTTGGTAATTTGTAATTTCTGTGTTTATGTGCAATAAAGTAGGTATATTGTATTGTATTTAGGCCGACTGTGCCAAGTATGCTTTTTTAGAATTTTTGACCAAAGAAATTACTATTGTATGTGCTATCTGCTCTATCTGATATTATTCACCCAACTTTACTAAACTGCGTAGGCTTATTTTGGAAACTAAATTATGATATGGTGTAGATATCTTATATTGCATGGATGACGCCTACATAAACAAACTCAAAACTACTGATACTAAGCTGCAGTAACCATAAATACAAAGGCTGTTATTTACACATAATATAAATATCGGAAACCGAACTTATGACCTCAAAACCGAGAGCCAAAGGCTCCCACCACGAGTTTCCTATTACACTCCCTGTCCCAACCACTTTAGTTTGTGATATCGAAATGTAATGCAATAAACTGGCCGCTTTGGGGAGAGTAATATCGTGTTATGAGCGAGACATTTATCTTTTTTAATCTTCTCTTCTTCTTCCTAGCCTTATCCCGTATCTCACGGGGTCGGCTACCTAATCTGGGAGATTGAACGAGGGTACTGGTTTTTACACAGAGCGACTGTCATCTGACCTCCGCAACCAAGAAGGGAAACCAGACCCAATCCTAGATTAGGTCAGAGTTTTCAAGCCGCCAATGCTTAGCAATGGCCTCTGATATGGCTTACCGACTAATATCTACGGTGTTAAACGACTTTCTTTATTTATCTTTCTTAATATATACGTACAAATCTATCTTAAAAAACCCTCAACACTTTGTCAGACGTGGCGGAACGACCTTTGTTTAGGTCGTTTACGATCTGCCTACCCCATTAGAGACAAAGGCGTGATTATATGTATGTATGTACATTTATCTTAAAATTACATACATACATAAATCACGCCTTTATCCCTTACGGGGTAGGCAGAGCGTTTAACGCCTCCTAAAAGGCGCTTTCGCCACGTCTGACAAAAATGTAGGGCAATTTTAGATTGTAATATGTATTGCTATAGTGACAGGTTGTCAGCCCATCGCCTAAATTACAATACACTGTAACCCTCGAGTCCCTTTTGCTGACTTCAACAGCATGCCCGGGAGGAAGGGCAGCTGGAACATTCTTTTTTTTTCTATCTCTCCCAGTCCAGCATGGAAGAGAATATAAGAGATATCTTTACTTCCCATCAGACCCATCTGGGCGTATGTTGATTTTTGCTACTTTTCAGGAGAGCAAAAATAAAGTTATGATTTAGCATATTTTGTCAATTTTAAGGTATTCAAGAAAAACACTCTATGAGTCTAATAAGCAATATATCTTCCTACACTAAATCAGTTAATATAATAAGATCTGTTTGTTCATTCCAGAGAAAAATGAAATTTTCCGGAAAAAGTCGTGTTTTACGCCCTTATGTTACGGAATTAAAGGGGCTGAACACATGTTTACGCCCCTTTGGCTCTTCAACTTTGCGAATGATAAGGACGTCACTATATTATACGCCCTTATGCTTCGTAAGAAAACTAATCTATTTTGCCTTATGTGCAAGATAGGTCTATATGCCTCCACGATATTTACAAAATTTGTGCTTTGACCGTGGACGTAAATGTGAAATATACCATTATGGTTCCCAAAATTTATGCGGAACCATTTCAAAAGGGGGTCGTTAATATACCATACGCCTTTATACCGTGTTATTGTATGGAATACCTATTACAGATTTTAGTACTTACGCCCAATTGACACTGTTTTATACTCTAGAATAGAAGTTAATGTTGGAAAAGACTCAATATTTTGAATAAAATTCAAAGCTATAAAGTTTAAAGTATTTATTTACTCTAATAAACTTTTATAAAATCAAAATGACATTAGCAAACATGTTAAAATTAATATTACAAGAGGTAGGTTTTAAGCATTTCCTCAAATGAGATCAATTAGTACTAGGAACTTACAAAAGTACTTATAATATAAGTAAATCAAATAACAATCAAATCTTATGTTCTTCTAACAAAACAATCAAAAACGTAAATGAAAAGATAATAAATCTTAATCTTCTTCTGGCAAATCAGATGCACTATTGGAGTGCTTCAAGTTTTTATAGTAAGAATGAAAATCTTTGGGAATCCACTGCAGGAGCGTCATCAAGTCTTTTTACTTTAAAGTTGATATTGGTTTTTCCAATGTTCTTATAAGGGGCAAATTTTCGGGGCAATGAATTAATCTCCCAACCTTACGCACCAGGTTCAGCTCCTTAAATTCGTTCTGTTTGAAGCCAGTTTTATAAAGGAGTATTCCCGGTTTCTCCCTCTCGAATCTCCACGTAACAGTTTCCGATATTTTAAAATCTTCTTGCATAGTATTTCTTTTTCTTAGTACGAACGGTCCAGAGTTATTTTTGGTAAGAGAATAAATCCCCACAAAGTCATCTTGAGTCATCTCTTTCACTTGAAAAATGTTTTTTCCCGAACAGCTCCTTAAAAATTGTGCCCAATCTCTTGGCACAGCAATCTCCATGGTGGCGAGTTGCTTCTTTTTTCTTTCTATAATGGAGTGGACGTGGTCTACTTCCATGTGGGTGTGGCCCTTTAATAAAAAATTATGTTGCATGGTCTTGATTTGGGGATATTTTTGCATAAGCCAAACATATGCCATTACCAGCATCATATTACGGTTCTGTCCTTGGCAGTTATCCGTCCAAGTAACAATGTCTGTTATATCTTCATTAACAAAATTTTCTTCAGCCCATTTTAGCAAACATGAGGCTATTTCGTTTCCCCCTCGTCCTGCAACAGTCTCTGGCCAAACATAATTATTCGCTTTCTTTTCTTTTGCCTCATAGATTGTGAGGTTTAATGTCCACAATTTTCGTAAGTAAAATGACTGTGTGTTCGTTAAATAAGGTGTTGGCAAACATTTTTGTAAATCCAAGAACAGAACTCTCACATTATTGTTATTATAACAATTTTCCTTGTCATCTTTCTTCAAATTGTATCTACGTTTAGCTTCTTCCAAGTGTTCGTTTCTTTTTTCTTCGATAATCTTTTTGTCGTCCTCTTCTTTTGTATCCTGCAGTGTTCTTTTGAATCTGTCACAGTCATCGCAGGTGTCCAGTTCTAGAATTTTGAAGGATAAGTTAAATTTTGAATTAAATATCTCTCGATACAGCCAGTTTTTTGCTATATCATTGGGTTCAGCATTTGTACTATTCATGTACTCTACATAATGTTTATACATGATGGTGAGATTTAACTCAGGACCTAAATATTTTAGGTTTGTGTTTTCTCTCTTGTAGTGGCTTTCATAAGATGGGTAGGATGAAATGTGTTTGATGACCGACTCGGTTACATGTTCTGGTGTTTTATTGCCAGGAGTGTGATGTCCTCTTTGATCACCTTGCGTCAAACCACCATCGAGTTTTTTAGAAATGCAAATTCTCACAAACTTCTCACTTACATCAAATGTATTTAGGAACATTGTTTTGCAAACTTGTATGTTTTCAGGTTTCTGGGGAATGGTGTATGTATGAGTATGTTTTCTACGATCTGTCTCTATCGTGCTTGTTGTTTTCATGTATTTTTTCATATTAACTTCTATGTTATTTGCAATATACTGTCGTCTCTGTTCCCAACTGCTTGAATCGGTCCAAAATTGTTTAAACAGTAATAATCTACGTTCTTCTGAAAGATTTTCCCTACATTTTAGGCGACAATTTTCTTGACATGGTGGTTTCAACTCTCTAGCTTTTACGTCTGGATGCTTTTTAGCTACTGTTGATACGTACGAAAGGCCTTGGAGTCGATTCTTCTTAGCAATATTTTTTTCCATTTATCCAAATTGCGAGATCTTTTGCGTGGTTGTTTTTTAGTAGATGACTGCAGAACTGGTCGAGTTTGGTTCATTCGTGGAGATATAATGTTGTTTTCTATTACTTGTTTATCTGGTGTAGACATATTTTCTGACAAATTTTGATATTCAGCTTGTTGGTTGAAGAGGGGGTTTCGGTTCCTTTCTGGAGATATAATGTTCTTTTCTATTATTTGTTTATCCGGTGTAGGCATATTTTCTGACAAATTTTGATGTTCAGGTTGTTGGTTAGTGAGGGATTTTGATTCATTTCTGGAGATATGTTGTTTTCTATTATTTGTTTATCCGGTGTAGGCATATTTCCTGTAAAATTTTGATGTTCAGGTTGTTGGTTGGTGAGGGAATATTGATTCATTTCTGGAGATATGTTGTTTTCTATTATTTGTTTATCCGGTGTAGGCATATTTCCTGTAAAATTTTGATGTTCAGGTTGTTGGTTGGTGACGGAATTTTGATTCATTTCTGGAGATATGTTATTTTCTATTATTTGTTTTTTACGTGTAGGCATATTTTCTGTAAAATTTTGATGTTTAGGTTGTCTTGGTGTTTTATGTACATTATTATTAGGAGTTGTATGAGAAGATTCCGAATGGTCATGAGTCAGATTGGTGCAGGTAAGTTTGTGACAAGAAGCATCTTTGTTTTGATCGTCAGGTACCCGTATAATTATTTTTTGTGGGATAAGCTCTAAATCTTCTGGTGTAAGCAAGTCAGGCATAATTAGTTTTTGTGGGACAAGCCCTAAATCTTCCGGTGTGACCAAGGCGTTGCTTTCGACTTCTTTTGTGACTAAGTTTGACTTAGAATTGTTCATATTTTTTTTCCAGCTCTGAGTTTTGTCGCTTTTTACAATTGCTTCAGCTGTTACTGGAGACTGATGATGCAGTGTTACTTTTTTCAACGAACAATATTTGTCAGATTTCTTACCAGGTGTGAATAGTTGTTTCTTTACTTTTTTCACCTTAATCAGTAATTCATTCTCTGTATCAGATGATGATAAATCCCCAGCAATCAACGGGTCATAGGTTTTATCGCATACACTATCGTCGTCGTCAAAATCGAGACCATCTTCGACATAACACTTAAGTATGTTTTGCGCTGCTGGTGTTTTGCTGCATGGCGGTGACTTTTGATGTCCCTGAAAAACTCGCCCCTAAGAAGCATCAACTCTTCGACGCTTAGGAGGTTCGCTTAAATGACTCTCATTGTAGGGTCGAGGAAGAGAGGGCCTTTTACTGTTTGCTGCGATTGAACTTTTAGCTGAAAAAAATACATATAAAAATAATGAGTTTTAGTGCGTTTGTCATATTATAATTATAATAACTTTACTCGGAAACAATAGCAAGTGGCATGTAACTATGTAGTTTCTCTTTTGTTCGCTCTTGTCAACTCTGATAGGTATCAAAATATATTTTTTATAAAATATTTCGTTTTAAACATGAATCAAACTATGTTAAAATATAGATAAAAATATTTAATACCTACTAGTTCAGTAAAATCAATTATAAACTAAGAATATCTATCGATTTTATAATTTTAGGAACAAGACCTGTTGAATCGGTTTCTGCGTCTTAAAATCCTTGCAGTTTACTTTAATTAACTAGTAGCACTTAAACAATTATAAATATACCTAAATTCAAAGTGAATTATTGGAAATAACTGTCTAAATGCTCTTTTGTAACAAAAATTTGCCGGCACCTCTCAAAATAACCTCAAAATTTACCAACCTTTACTTTTTAGTGAATTTCTTTCACCTGGGAGTAATCCAAATATCTTATTTGTTCTCTGGCGTGTTGCTGGGTTCATTTTAAAACATTTCAATGTAAAATATCTTCACAAACACTAATAATTTTAATAAAACACGACACTTTAAACTGACAACAAACGGCACACTCGGTGAATTGTAAACAAATGGCGAATACACCAAAACAATAGGTTTCTCTCTCTCGCACGCATGGTGCGTGACATCTTTCTGTCCCTCTTACTCCTTGCATCGGTCGAGCCATAAGGGCATATGTCTGTTTAAGTCTGAATAGAACTATGAGTGGGTCCAGAGGCAGCAAGGCGGTATAAGTTATACGCCTGTATTTTGAGAGTGCTTATGGTACCAAGTTCATGCCATAAAGCTTGAAGTCTATGTACGGCTGTATGGTTTTGATGATCAAAGACACTTAAGCCCTTATAGATTTAAGTATCTTTTGAACAAATTATCGTACGAAAAAACGGGTAAAATACGTCGGGAGATAAAATAATACTGAATAATATTGTGTAAAAAAGCTATTTTGGCCATAAGTCTTCATACGCCCATATGGGTCTAATGGGAAGATTAATTAAATACTATTTATTGAAGAAAATACATGATTATTAACATGAGGTTCAGGTTAAAAGAAAACTTCCTAGCTTAAACTAAATCCGACTTGTACCAGGTCCAAACGTTCCCATTGCGCTGGCCGCGTTGCCACGTTGATTAGCCAGCGAAATTTGTTGGAGCAGGTATGAGCCGGCCTGAGGATTACCACTACGGTCCCGCAAGCGAAGCCCGATCTGATGGACGCTTGGGATGCTTCCGCACCCCAAGCGCCCGAAGTCTCCACCGCGAAAGAAACAAAATCGTAATTTTACACGGTACTTTGCCCGTTTTTGACTTGCTAGCCACTCTGCTTGGTTTTGATTTTGGCTAGCACATTTTACTATCTTTGCAAACGAGTCATCATCTCCCTAGCCTTATCATGCATCTCACGAGGTCGAGTACCTAATCAAGGTGATTGAACGAGAGTACTGGTTTTTACACAGAGCGACTGCCATCTGACCTCCGCAACCCAGAAGGGAAACCAAACCCAATCCTAGATTAGGCCAGTTTTCAAGCCGCCAATGCTGAGCACTGGCCTCTAACATGGCTTAACGACTAAAATCTAGGGTATTAAACGATATTAACCGGGACCAACGGCTTAACGTGCCTTTCAAAGTATGAAAAGAGCGCTGAATAAACGTACATAACAAAATTGGAAACCCAGGAAACACATTGGTACGTGATGGGATTCGAACCATGACCTCCTGCTCAGGAAGAAGCGGCCCTATCCACTACACCATATTTATTTTATCCACTATACAATTATTTGTCAAGATATTTTTAGGCTATAATATACAGGATACCTCTGTTTCCATGCTGGACTGGGAGCAAAAGAAAAACATACAATGTACCAGTTGCATTTCCTCCCGGGCATGCTGTAAAAACCAGCTAAGGGATCCGAGGCTGTCTTTATGTCACTACAGCAATATACCTACAAATCTATCTTAAATAATCCTCAAAACTTTGTCAGGCGTAGTGGAACGACCTTTGTTTGGGTCGTTTGAGCTCTGCCTACCCCATTAGGGATAAAAGCGTGATTATATGTATGTATGTATGTTCTGACCCAGCACTACTCGAGGGAACATACTGGACAACAATTCACGCGTCTAAAAAAACTTCGGAACGACCTTTGTTTAAGACGTTTAGGCTCTGCCTACCCGATTAGGGTTAAAGGCGAGATTGTATGTATGTAAAATTATGTATTTTTTAAACCATTCATGTAGACATTTCGTAACTTTTCTTTTTCTAATTTAGGAAAGTAACAGAAGTAATTTAAAGTTAGTAACGACATTGTGTATTGTGTTTTATTTCATTTGCAGTCGTTTTATTCCCATTCGCTTGATTAAATCGAAAATAATTAGGTTAAACCAACATGGTTTTAATTAAGTACCGTATTGGTGTGTGTGAAGTTAAATTTCGTTTAATATAATTGTACAAAAAAAGTAAGTACACGGCCTCACAAAATTAGAGTGTTAATTTATATTTATCAGGGTTAATTTATTTGAAGGTATTTTCAAATAAACCAGAACTTCTTCCACCGATTAAATTAAATTAAATGTGTTATGTGAAGTAAGTTAAATTGCTGAAGTGAAAAATTGCATATTTTTTTGCGCCATATAATGTCACTGACAGACAGGAAAGGAGAGGCAATGGAAAGCTAGTGAATCATTCGTCGGTTTATTTTGATATGCTCTAATAAGATGTTCATAGCTATTTTATTTAAGCGGCTCCTGGGCTAAGTGCCACCCTCATCAATCAAAAAAATCATAATTCACTGAAAACACAATCAATCGAAAACCCGGTAGATCAGATCAATCAATCAATAATTCTTTATTTGTATAAACATGGTATATAAATATATACATTTTTGAGTAGTGCTTACATGTTTAGCTAACTTATAATTAGCATTCAAATTTCTTTTGAAAATATTTAGGAGTAAGCAAAATTACAAATATAATAATCATTCTTTTATGTCACGACAGATTGAGGTTAAAGCCTGGCTCTCGGCCACCCTCTCACCGGAGTCCGGCGCCAAACAGCTTGCTGTGTTCTGTCGATGCGTGAGATTGCCAGTGCCACAACAAGCATGTTCTGAATGAACTCGCTCCATCGTCAACTCTGTCACGGTCATCCCTGACCTAGGACCGTATTTGTAATCATCAATCAGCTCTAATAAGTGACAGCGTGATTGAGATCGTATCAGAAATGTCATTTCAGTACAGACTGGCCTGTTAAATTTATACTTTATATTGCTCTCCAGTTTGATATCGCTTCATAAATACGAGCCCTAGTGTCTAGAGACAAGAGCAATCCCATTTCTTATTTTAAATAAAAGCAAATAAACTTTTTTTTTTTTTTTTTTTTTAAATATATATAGGCGAGCATTTGTCCGCCATCTCACCTGGTGGAAAGTGACGATGCGGACTATGTTGAAGCATACTCACCTATGAAGTGCCTATTCACTCTCGCCTTGAAAAGGCCCAGGTTATATTGTTCCGGAAACAGATCCGCCGGCAGGGAGTTCCACTCCTTAGCCGTTCGCATTTTCTGGTGCGGCATATGTACGTACGGATTAGTCAGTTTGTACCTAAAGCTATTTTTGTACCGATACCATGGAATTCGCAATCGTCTATTATTACTTTCTGTGTTACCCACGTTTTGCCTGGGTTTTACCTTAACTGCCTCTGTTGTCTAGTGGTTAAAGCCATGGGATTACGATCCGGAGGTCCTGGGTTCGATTCCTAGGAGGGAAAACAAAGTTGACATTTGCCAATTTATCACTTTGTGAGGTTTTCTCTAGTTTGGTTAGGCTGAATCATTAGATTGTACGAAAAGTGAAAGGATTGCGTGTTTCCTGGGCACGTTAAGACGTCGGTCCCGGTCGCTGTCTTTGATAGTGGTCGTTACTCAACCATGTCAGGGCCCTAATAGCTCTGCTGCAAGGCGGTTTTAAAACTCTGACACCAGGGTTCTTCGGGTCGTTGTTCGAATCGAGAATCCAATCGCTAAGAAGAGGACCTTGCCTGTTTCTATTCAGAATAGATTTGTAGGATTATTTTGTAAATTTTTTAATTTACGTTTCTGACTATATCAATCTTCTTGGTATTGATTTCGGCATGAAATATTTAAAAAAAAGATCAATTTTTCTATGGAATCCAGCATTAGACCATCTTATGTTCCTTCAGTGTGTCAGATTTTTCATTCATTTAAATCTTAGGGCCGTATTTATAAAGCGATCTCAAGATTGAGAGTAATATTAAGTATGGATTTGACGGGTCAGTTTGTACTGAAATGACATTTCTGATATGTACTTAAACCTGCTGTCAGTCTCAAGTACTGTTTATAAATACGGGCCTTAAAATCAAACTGAAAACCTATCTTAAATAATGAACAACATCACTCAAATTCTCATATGTCTAGTCTAGTATGTTCACGTCTGAATAATCCCAAAATATCATAATCACGAATTTATCTCCAAAGGTTAAATTGCAGGTTCATATTACTTGGTTTTACAGCATGCCCGAGAAGAAATGCAGCTGCCAAATTCTATGTTTTTCTCTCGCTCTCAGTCCAGTGTGGAAGAGAGATATGTAAGATTTATAGTCTTCCATACTGACTTTTTGCAATAATGTCAAAGATTATATATACATACATACATACATATAATCACGCCTTTATCCCTAATGGGGTAGGCAGAGCGTAAACGACCTAAACAAAGGTCGTTCCACTACGTCTGACAAAGTTTTGAGGGTTATTTAAGATATAATTCTAGGTATATTGCTGTAGTGACAGGTTGTCAGCCCATCGCCTAAATTACAATACACTGAAACCCTCGGATCCCTTAGCTGGATCTTACAGCATGCCCGGGAGGAAATGCAGCTGGCACATTCTATGTTTTTCTATCTCTCCCAGACCAGCATGGAAGTAAGATAATAAATAAGATAATAAATAATGAGTAAGATTATATATACATGCATGTTTGTATGTCAAAGCTGTCCACTTTAATTTCGCTGGATTTTCTCATAGACGAAACTATATCTTGATATAAGAAGATTCGGTTGAACGAACCGACCAAGGTTATGGGATTATGGACCTTAATACCTTCGCACTAGCAATAGTGTTGTCGAGTGAAAGTTGAACTACTTATCGATAGACTTGGCCGAAGTTGTACGTTTTATCCGCGTATCATTAAAAATTTTCACTTCTATAGGTCTGCTGTAAGATTTTTTTTTTTAGAAATAAGCAGTGCCTGTTATGTCTTTGTTTTGTATGTCCAGTTTTTATTATGTTTTGAGTACAATAAATTGTTAAATAAATAAATAAGTTGACCAGTTGGCTTACAATCCGGAGGACCTGGATTCAATTCCCAGGGGGTAAACGCAAAGTTGAAATTAGTCAATTTATCACTTTGTGCGGTTTCTCCAGTTTGGTTAGGACATTGCAGGCTGAATCACCTGATCGTCCGAAAAGTAAAAGGATTCCGTGCTTCAGAGGGCACGTTAAGCCGGCGGTCCTGCTCGCTGTCTTTGATAGTGGTCGTTACACAAAACCATGTCAGAGGCCTAATAGCTATTCTATTAGGTGGTTTAAAAACTCTGAGACCAGGGTTCGTTTTTTCGTTGTTTGACTCGAGAATCCACTTGCTAAGAAGAAGAAGAAGTTGACCAAGACTAGTCGACGTCTGACAAAGATTTGAGGATTAAAATAAAGATAGATTTGTGAGCCCCTCGGCTAAATTGCAATATACTAAAACCCTTGGGTCCCTTAGCTGGTTTTTATAACATGCCCGGGAAGAAATGCAGTTGGCACATTCTATGATATTCTCTCGCTCCTAGCCCAGCATGAAAAAAATATGAAATTAAAGGTTAAAATACTAAAGATACAGCCTTTTTGGACTGTTACTTCATTTTGTGTAAATTTTTCATAAATATTCTCGAATTTATTACATTGCAAGGCCAAAATACCTACAAATATCGAACAAGTTTCCTATCGATGTAATTGCAACACTACGTTATTACGTTTCAGAATGTAGGTGTATTTTTTCAGGACCGGCGATGCGCGGGAATTTATTACTTTGAGATTTCTTGAACTTGAACCAAATCAGTTTTTAGGATATTTATTTTACTTTCGATCTATTATTGGATCTAGACTAAACTTAGTTAATAATATTTTCTTTTAATTTTCGTTAAGCGACATACAGGCTGTTTTTATTTCTCGTTCTTCTTCTTAGCGATTGGATCCTCGAGTCGAACAACGACCCAAAGAACCCTGGTGTCAGAGTTTTCAAACCGCCTAGTAGCACAGCTATTAGCGCTTCTGACATGGTTTGAGTAACGACCACTATCAAAGATAGCGACCGGGACCGACGGCTTAAAATGCCCTCCGAAGCACGGAATACTTTTTCTTTTCGGATAACAGGTGATTCAGCCTGCAATGTCCTAACCAAACTGAGGAAAATCTCACAAAGTGATAAATTAACAAATATCAGCTTTGCGTTTTCCCCCCTAGGAATCCAACCCAGGACCTCTGGATCGTAAGCCTATTTCTCGTTTAAATATTTACTTCAACAATTTGTTTGTTAATACGAGTATTAAGCACCTGTTAGTCATATAAAAGTAGCCCTATAATCATTGTTACCATTATGTGACCCATAAATGCTTGTTTGTCACAATTGTTTGTCATTCAATGAAGAAAAGTCTTTGATAATTTTTTCACGTAACAATCATTCTTCATTCGTCCGCCAAGGACCACTAAATATAGTCTTTCTTTGAAGTCCAGTAAGTAATAAAACTTTCAACAATGTTTGTTCACCGTTTTGTGTTTATTTTTCACTTTTTCTTAGATATTTTCCACTTTTCTTCACTTTGATTCGAATGAAAGAGTTTAAATTTGTCTTGACCGATATAAGAAATAGATCTTTGATAAACTATTTTTGTGGAATTGCAAAAATAGGTTGTTTGCTTTTGTGAGATCAATGGGAACTTTAAAATATTTAGAAATTTTTGCAGCTGATTCTTAAAATAGTCTTCTTATAAATAAAATGTATAAATTGACAAAATATAAATTAAATAGAGACAATTTCACATACCAATCATTATTATTATTATATCTAGCAGTGACGAAGGGTTCATAAAAGCCGATTCCCGACGGCCTCCACCAAATCCGGAATTACGTCGAAACTATAAAGTACTGTAATATTTTTTTTTTTATTTTGGCTTACCCTCGATAAAATTGTACCCTCGCCACTGATATCTAGCCTTTTTGGTCCAATTCCTGGGCAAAGGCCTCCCCTGCGGTCTTCCAATCATTACGGTCTAGCGCCATCGTCATCCAATCCTTTAAATAGGCATCAAAATCGTCGCGCCATCATTTTCGGGGCCTATACCTCTCCGACGATAGCCATTTTGAGGTATCCTCTGATCAGAATTTGACGAAATGTAATTTCATCCAATATTCATCAAACTATGGAAACCTGGTATTGTCATACCAGGGCTCAGATGCTTGCGCGACCTACTTCCTTGCTCAAAGGATCTGTCTTGCTGTGCAGTAAGGAAACTCTGATAGTGTTATGGGCACATTTGGGCGTGGAGCGTTACTGGTCGGTCTTTTTAATTACTTTTAGTTGACCAGTGCAAATGTGGTGCCTCCCCCCAAACAATGGCACATCTATTGTCTTGCCCCGCGTGCCCTTCATCTTGCACGCAAGAAGACCTGTACAACGCCACTGACGTCGCGGTGCGTTTGGCAGAGAACTGATCAAAATGAATATAAAAACGCCTAAACGATCGACACGACAAGAAGAAAAAGTGGACGAAAATTTTATAAATTGTATTTTGGTGTTAGTAATTATGCTTATGACTTATGGAATTTGTATTTTGACTTCAATTAAATAAAATTTGATGGGCTTTTGTCATTATGATATGTAAGTCAATCCGGCTCCAACATTTACAGTTGTAAAATAAAATCTGATATCAGCACAGATCACACAAGTTATCATGTTCATGCCTAAATTTACTTAAAGTTGTTTTTTCGCTGCCATGGCGATGAACTTTATGAAACTTTCATGAGTGCTATTTATATTTGGATAAAAGACGACCATCAAAGACATCTATCACCGTTGGAAATAACAGTATGTAAACGGTATCGATTGAATAATAACTGGTTTTTCGAACCATGCTGGACTGGGAGCGAGAGAAAAATATAGAATGCGCCAGCTGCATTTCCTCCCGGGCATGCTGTAAAAACCAGCTAAGGGATCCGACGGTTTCTGTATATTGCAATTTAGGCGATGGGCTGACAACCTGTCACTACAGCAATATACCTACAAATCTAATTTAAATAACCCTCAAAACTTTGTCAGACGTGGCGGAACGACCTTTGTTTAGATCGTTTACGCTCTGCCTACCCCATTAGGGATAAAGGCGTGATTTTATGTATGTATGTATGTTTTCGAACCACGGCCTCGTTTTCACCGGAATGAAATCATTCCCGCGGTAAAAAGCACCTCAAATTATTATATTTTGGTGAAGCTACCTCCTCAAACAAGAGACGTTAAACATCTAGACCATGAAGGGATGTATGTAGCACACACCAGTCGTATAACAGCTGCAAGAACGTATCTTATACAACCACCGTTTTCATTCTAGTCATATAACGATAAATTTTGCTTGGGAACATTTTTTTTTTGTTTTAAACCTATAATGTATGTAACTTAACAATTTGTCGCCAGAATATCATATCAAAGTCTATCGATTTAAATATATTATTCTGCCTTCATTATACGTAGATATATTTCTAACACTAAACATTTTATGATTCTTCTATGAAAGGTGACTTTCAGAAGTGAATATACAGTAAAAAATATCTTGATACTAAAAAGTTACAGGCCATCATTGCCTTCGAAATGATTACGTCATAATCCTTTAAATGTGGCCACAAAATGGATAATAGTATTACGTGATACCACGTCTTAGTATTGTAATCCTTAAAGTACATATTTTAAAGATCTATTCCGTATTATGCTCGCACAAAGCCAAAAAATACTCAACCCATCTGTTAATTCTTAAATTCGACTTATCATACACCTTAATTGCTGTTTGTGTGTAGTTTGGCTGATATTTTTATATGTCACGACACACAAATAACATGAAAAAGTATAAATATTTACCAAGTTCCAATTCAGCTTCAGCATCCTCAGAGATTGTCTCCATGACCCTGTCAGCGCATGGCTCGAGATCACGCGCGAGCGTGCAGCGCGCACGACCCGCGCGCCTCGCGCACTCAGAGCACGCGGGTTGCAACGTGCCGGTATTGTGGAGAATATCACTTATCACCCGCTAGTTATGTGGAGAATATCACTTATGGCACAAACCCACGGTTCGTGCACTTGGCGCACTCTGAGCACGCTGGTTACAAGTTGCTGGTATTCTGGAGAATATCACTTATCACAAGTTAATGGCGAGAAGAATATCGCTTAGAGGTTTGAAGAAATAGCGCAAACGAGCAAGAACTCACGCACTCTGAGAATGCAGATTGCAACGTGCCACACTTGTGGAGAATATCACTTATAGTTGTGGAAAATATCACTTATGGCACAAAATACCGCACTAAGAGTACTTAGATACGTAGAAAATATCATTTATGGCGTACTGGTGTTACGGGGAATACCATTAATGTGATATAAGATGTCACATTGATATGTTTTATCACTTACTTAGAATATGAGTCAGATTTTTATAATATTATTTGTGTTATGTGTTTGCAGTGGCAAATGTTCTGTTATTCTTAACGGTTTAATTAATTACTAAAATACTGTTCTTCACAATGTTGTAGTATAATTTATGAGGCACAAATTTTATTGGTCACTAAATCACTATTAAATGACTTGATTCAATAATTGACAAAATGTTCTTCTTTATTTTATTTTTATTAATATTGATGTCAGAGTTTTCCTGTAAATTCACCATTGTACATCAAATATCTTGTTTACAATAGCGTATCATCTGGAAATCATAAATCATCATGTTGATTCATTTAATGAGTTTTATGAAACTGTTGTGTCATTACAACGGTTCATTATGTAATTTATCATAGTGCATAATGAACATAATGGAATGGATTATTCCATGCTGAACTGGGAGCGAGAGAAATACATAGAATGTGCCAGTTGCATTTTCTCCCGGGCATGCTGTGAAAACCAGCTAAGGGATCCAAGGGTTTCAGTATATTGCAATTCAGGCGATGGGCTGACAACCTATCACTTCAGCAATATAGATAGATAGATAGATAGATATATTCTTTATTGCACATAAAACAAAAACAACAGGAATTAGAACAAATTAAATAAAAATTAAAGTACAATGAAGGCGGCCTTATTGCTATGGTAGCAATTTCTACCAGGCAACCTTGGGTAGAGGAAATCAAATGTAGATAATGCGGGATAGTGCATCTTACTAAAAACTAATTAATATAGACAAATCTACATAAAATACATATATGATTTACATAAATTACGTAAATTATAATAGATAATAAACTACTATATACAATATATAATATACTAATACATACATTATGGAGGAAAGGAAATAAATAATTCAGATTGATATGAAAAGGAATGACAGATAAACAAATAATATAGAAAGGAATAGTAAACATGTATTCTATGGGAGTTCAGTAAAGTGTTTCTTAACTCGCTCCTTAAAAATTGCCTGTGATGGAGATCGTTTAATTTCAACCGGCAGGGCGTTCCATAATTTGATCGCTTGTACTGAAAAAGACTTGGCATAAAAGTCTGTCTTATGAGGGATCATATTCAAGGTGAGATTATGGCTGGATCGAAGGTTTCGGGAAAGGGTTGAGGAATGAAAAACAAAACGATCTTTTAAATAAGGAGGGGTGTTAGGATGTGACAGGACAGAGTAGAGGAGGGAGAGTATATGACAATCTCTTCTACGTGAAATTGTAAGCCATTTCAGTTGGGACCGGTAGGCGGAGATGTGGTCATATTTTCTCAAACCAAAAATAAACCTTATACACAGATTCTGCAGACGTTCGAGTTTATTCAGCAACTGCACAGATAAATCAGGATAGCAAACGTCTGCATAATCCAGTATAGGTAGGAGAAGTGACTGCGCCAAAGAGTTTTTCGTTTTGGTTGGCAACATATTTTTAAGACGTTTGAGTGAACCATATGCAGCAAACACCTTCCTGCTGACTTCGGACACTTGAGGTTTCCATGAGAAGCATTTGTCAAAGATAACACCTAGGTTTTTGACCTTTTCACTAAATGGAATTGGTACGCCATCAAAAACAATCTTCGGTAAAGATGGTCGACACGGGAGACCAAGGACTGCCTATAAGTATTGTCTGAGTTTTGGAAGGATTAATTTTTAGACCAAAGTTGCGACTCCAATCGGCAATGCATTCCAAGTCCCTGTTGGTGTTAATGATAGCATTTGGTAGTTCAGACAAAAGAGCTGTTGAGTAAATTTGCAAGTCATCAGCGTATAAATGATAGGAGGAAGTAAGAGGAAGAGTAATAGAATTAATAAAAATTGAAAATAAAAGTGGGGATAGAACGCCACCCTGTGGTACGCCAGCAGAAGTGTCACACCATGCAGAGAATGATTCCTCAATGCGAATGGGCTGTCGACGCCCATATAGGTAACTAGAAACCCAATCAACCACTGTCTGTGATATATTAATCGAACGTAGCATAGCTAGGAGAATATCAAAATCAACGGTATTGAAAGCATTGCTGAAGTCCAGCAATGTCAACACCGCTAACTCTTGATTCTCCATACCGTGTCGGATGTCGTCGGATATGTTAACTAGTGCTGTAGTTGTGCTATGACCGGAGCGGAAACCGGATTGGCAGGGATTCAAAAGGTTGTTTGTAGTAAGAAAAGAGGCAAGTTGCTGATGCGCCAACCTTTCGAGGACTTTGGAGAGGAAAGGGAGAATGGAGATGGGTCTGTAATCAGCAGATGAGTTTGGGTTGGATTTTTTGGGCAGCGGTACTATTTGCGCTTCCTTCCAAATGGTAGGAAACACACCAGAGGATAAGGATTGATTTAGGATATTAGCAATGATAGGGGAGAGGATATCAAGGAGAGAATACACCTACAAATCTATCTTAAATTACCCTCAAAACTTTGTCAGACGTGGCGCAACGACCTTTGTGTAGGTCGTTTACGCTCTGCCTACCCTATTAGGGATAAAGGCGTGACTATATGTGTGTATGTATGTATCAGTATGTATGGTCAGCATCGCGTGATTCGTAACGTACATAGTATATCGGGTTGGGACTGCGTATCAGAAACTGATAAGGGAAGGCTCAGTCAAAGAAATTGAACAACTTTCAGCAGGATTTTTTTTTTATAATATTATTGGATTTTCCATACAAATTGTCTGATTGATTTGGTAATTTCCATTATTATTCCAAAGAAATTATTTTTCCATTTGAATGTTATTCAGTTTCGCTAAATGAGCAGCCCCTATCAGTTTCTGGTACGCTGTGCTCCATAATAATCGTAATGACGTTATACGGAGAGTAAGGGACAGCGTCCCGCAAACTTATAGGGGTTGCTCAGTCAACAGAACTGAACAACTATCAGCATGTTTTTTCTTCAGGAAGTGAAAAATACTTTGTTTGCCATACATAATATATACTTATATTAATATATTACTATATATATATATATATATATTTATTAATATATTGTATTATATATTTTCATATTTTA
This sequence comes from Scrobipalpa costella, assembly GCA_949820665.1. Classification (NCBI taxonomy): domain Eukaryota; kingdom Metazoa; phylum Arthropoda; class Insecta; order Lepidoptera; family Gelechiidae; genus Scrobipalpa; species Scrobipalpa costella. Next base: position 13,505,689 of record OX463318.1, read on the forward strand.
ATGTTATTATGTTATAGTATATCGTGTATCTATTTTATATTACCAAACAAAACTATTATACCAGGCCACTCAGAAAGTATTGCGATAAATAGTTTTTATATATGGCAGACTAGCCGGTTAGAATCTTTTTTGAAAATATGATTACTTGTAAGTAAAAATATGTGTGTTCCATTTTCAAAATTTCCCTCCACATTTTTTGCGAGCCAATTCAAAGTATCGTGTCTTACTGAAAAATGGATCTGCGCCGGGAACATTTTAGAGCTATGATTTTTTACGATTTCAAGTGTCGCCTGAAACCGGATGAATCGTTCGATAGACTTCAAATGGCATTTATGGATGAAAGCCCCTCCAAGGCAACCGTGTATCGTTGGTATAACAAATTTAGGCGCGGTCGACCAACCTTGGGGGATGAAGAAAGAAACGGTCGCCCTTTGACGGCTATTACGGAAGAAAACGTGCTAGCAGTGAAAAATTTAATCCAAGATAATAGGCGAATTACATATCAGGAGATTCAGCACATATTAAAGACTTGATCGGGAAACGTTCACGAGATTCTACAAGGGCATCTTCGCGTGAGGAGGATAGTATCGCGCTGGGTGCCGCACTACCTCACCGACGAACGAAGCAGGCCCGGGTGGAATGGTGCCGTGATATGCTGAACAAATTTGAAGCAGGCTCGTCTCGGCGTGTTTACGACATCGTAACAGGTAATGAGTCCTGAATTTATCAATACGATCGAGAAACCAAGCGCCAGTCGACAGTTTGGGTGTTTCAAAATTAACCAACGCCTACCAAAGTGAAGCGATCTCGAAGCGGGGGGAAGATTTTGATCGCCAGCTTTTTTAATTTGACTGGCCACTTGGCCTCAATTCCCTTACGAGATCAAAGAAGCATTAACGCCGAAAGGTATACTACCAAATGTTTACCAGAAGTTTTTTCTGTTGTGAGCAACAAGCGACCAAACACAGGGCTCCGCGGACTACTGCTCCACCACGACAATGCGCCTGCACACACCGCGCTCAAAACGAGGGACTTCTTGGACAGCACACCAGTCAAACTCCTGGGTCACCCTCCTTACAGCCCTGATCTAGCACCGTGTGACTTCTTTTTATTTCCAAAAATAAAAAATCAGCTCAAGGGGATACAATTTTCGTCGCCGGAAGATGCGCTGGCTGCGTTCGAGCAGGCTGTAAACGAGGTGTCTACGGCGGACTGGAAAAAGTGTTTTGAAAACTGGTTCAGACGCATGAATCTTTGTATAGAGGCTGGTGGAGAGTACTTTGAAAAGATTTAATAAAAATATATGTACCTGTAGAACAATTTTTTTTAGTGTCGCAAAACTTTCTGAGTGTCCCACGTACATTACTATATTACAATTTAAAATTGCCCTCAATTTTTGTCAGACGTGGCGAAAGCGCTTTTTACGAGTCGTTAAACGGTCTGCCTACCCCGTAAGGGATAAAGGCGTGATTTATGTATGTAAAACTATTATAATGCATGCCCTTTGTTTTGTTAAGTTAGTTTAGTCAGATTTTTATCAGTTTTTTAACCATAAAATACCATTTTCTCCGTTTTATTAGCTTTAGAAAGTTCACATACTCATCATCTCCCTAGCCTTATCCCGTATCTTACGGGGTCGGCTACCTAATCTAGGGGATTGAACGAGGGTACTGGTTTTTACACAGAGCGACTGCCATCTGACCTCTGCAACCCAGAAGGGAAACCAGACCCAATTCTAGATTAGGTCAGAGTTTTCAAGCCGCCAATGCTTAGCACTGGCCTCTGATATGGCTTAACGACTAATATCTACGGTATTAAACGATATTAACCGGGACCAACGGCTTAACGTGCCTTCCGAAGCACGGAAAAAGCGCCGAATAAACATACATATGAAATTCGAAAACCGAAAATCACATTGGTACGTGGTGGGATTCGAACCACGACCTCCCGCTCAGGAGGCAGCGGCCCTATCCACTACACCATCGGGCTCTCTGAAAGAAAGTTCACATACTATGGCTGCCTTAATTTTAGGTCAAAAACAAGATGTAGTTTGTCCTAGCACAGACCCCGGTCTATTTGGACAACTACTGTCGACGCATCGTGTCAGTTTGGTGTCAGCTTGACCCGTTTCTGAACCTCATTAAACCGATGTAAAGAATAGTCATCCTAATTATATACAAAAAATAAATAAAATAAAAAAATAAAATTGTCTGATCGAGGTGGTCATTTTGTATGGGAAGTAATTTTTTTTTCATCTCCTAACAGAAATTCCTGGTAATAGTTGTTCAGTTTCATTGACTAAGCAACCACTATCAGTTTGCAGGACGCTGTCCCTTACACCCGGTATAATTTGACATAAATTATTACCAGAGTTAATAAACAGCTCAAAAAAATGAGTAAATTTTTTTTTTATTTCTGTCCGACCCGGATTCGAATCCAGGGCCTTCTTTTTGCAAGTAGGGGTCGTCATTCGATACACAAAGTAATATTAATTTTCTTAGCTCTTACTCGGCCGCTAATCACTACATAGTATAAAACAAAGTCGCTTTCTCTGTCCCTATATCCCTATGTATGCATAAATCTTTAAAACTTCGCAACGGATTTTGATGCGGTTTCTTTTAATGGATAGAGTGATTCAAGAGGAAGGTTTATATGTATAATAAATACATGCATAATATAGTAGAGAAACACTGATAAATTCCGTGCGAAGCCGGGGCGGGTCGCTGGTAAACATTAAAAATAAATAATGTCTATTAAAATGACCATTAAAGCACAAGACATAAATATCAAGTTATTTATACAGGGTGTAATTTTTTTATGAGCTATAAAAGCATCGACTGTTATGTTTAATCACCAGCTAATATTTCAAGTTATGTCTTCAGTGAGTTTTATGGGAATCTTGAAACTTTTTGAACGTATTTTATTGTAAAGCTTAAAGTACTTCCATGCTGGACTGGGAGCGAGGGAAAAATATAGAATGTGCCAGCTGCATTTCCTCCAGAGCATGCTGTAAAAACCAACTAATGGAACCGAGGGTTTCTGTATATTGCAATTTAGGCCATAGGCTGACAACCTGTCACTACAGCAATATACCTACAAATCTTAATCTATCTTTAATAACCTTCAAAACTTTGTCAGACGTGGCGGAACGATCTTTGTTTAGGTCGTATACGCTCTGCCTACCCCATTCGGGATAAAGGCGTGATTATATGTATGTATGTATGTATTGTAAAACTAGGTAAGTTATTATGGGCAAGAAAGTGTTTCTAGCTAACTTCATGAATAAAATATTTTAAAATATATTTGAACAATAAAAATCCTAGAACATGCCAGCTGCTTCTCTTCCCATTCATACTACAGAAGCAAGTTAACAAGCTCAGTTCAGTTTCAGTGTATTGTAATTGTAATTTAGACGATGGACTGACAATTAACTACAATAAAGAACGAATATTTTACATAAAAATGTGATTATAATAGAAACTTGTGACTTTCTTCATAGAAATAAGCAGTGCCTGTTGTGTCTTTTTTACTTTGTGTTTTTTTTTTCAAAATAAAATCTATTTGTCATTTTCAGACTATTAACATTGGAATAGGACAGGAGATATATTCTCTCCGGTTTTCGATTTATAGTCGGTGGTTTTATACGTTATTTGTAATTTTTATCCGCCGTCATATGATATGGCGGATAAAATTTACAGAAATACTGGGGAAACGTGCAAAAGCGCGTCAAAATCTAGCTGACAAAGTGAAAAACCATAGAGTATAAATCGCCTGTCCTTTTTCAATTTTATTATTTCAAATCTATTAATTTATTTAAATCTATTTATTATTAATTTATCTTCCATGCTGGACTGGGAGAGATAGGAAAACATAGAATGTTCCAGCTGCCCTTCCTCCCGGGCATGCTGTAGAAGTCAGCAAAAGGGATTCGAGGGTTACAGTGTATTGTAATTTAGGCGATGGGTTGACCACCTGTCACTACAGCAATACACATTACAATCTAAAATTTTCCTCAATTTTTGTCAGACGTGGCGAAAGCGCCTTTCACGAGGCGTTTTATGCTCTGCCTACCCCGTAAGGGATAAAGGCGTGATTTTATGTATGTATGTATGTATTATTTCAAAAGTGAAAGATTGATTTTAATTTTTGTTTTAGCCGGTGATATCTAGAATCAAGCCCATTATGTACTTACTAACAAAATTGTTATACCTGTTGTTATCTTACTTCAACTACAAGATCTTACAATTTACATAAAGTTTCAATCGCTAGCCGTGACGATTTCATGAACAAAAACAAAAACATCTGTGAACATTCGCAAACAATGTAGACATTCTGAAACATTTATTAACATTCATAAACGTGTCAATGTCTGTCACATTACTTGTCAACGTCTTAGTTGCATAATGAATTACATTCGGGCTGAAACACACTGGGGAGATCCTGTCAAACTATTTAGTCATATCATCATCTCCCTAGCCTTATCCCGCATCTCACGGGGTCGGCTACCCAATCGAGGGGATTGAACGAGGGCACTGATTTTTACACAGAGCGACTGCAATCTGACCTCCGCAACCCAGAAGGGAAACCAGACCCAATCCTAGATTAGCTCAGAGTTTTCAAGCCGCCAATGCCTAGCACTGGCCTCTGATATGGCTTAACGACTAATATCTACGGTATTAAACGATATTAACCGGGACCAACGGCTTAACGTGCCTTCCGAAGCACGGAAAAAGCGCCGAATAAACGTACATATGAAATTCGAAAACCGAAAAGCAACCGAAACACATTGGTACGTGGTGGGATTCGAACCACGACCTCCCGCTCAGGAGGCAGCGGCCCTATCCACTACACCATCGGGCTCTTCGGCTTCTTTCTTTCATATATTAAATGAAAATAGCATTGTGAGTGCTAAAAATCCTCAAAAATATTGCAGTTTTATACGATTTTTTATGTATTTGAAATAATAAACATGTCAATTTCACCTGTTTGCCCCATAATGGATAAAGGCGTGATTGTTGTGTATGTGTGGTGTCGACGCACATGCGCGGTGCTGGCTTGTTAGCGTCTTCAATAGTTGAATAATAAATTATGTTCAGTTTGAAACACACTGGGGTGTGGTATCCAACAAACAATTTTATTAAGATAAAAATTCTGTAAAACGGCTACTTTACTACATAGTATAAAACAAAGTCGCTTTCTCTGTCCCTATATCCCTATGTATGCTTAAATCTTTAAAACTACGCAACGGATTTTGATGCGGTTTCTTTTAATGGATAGAGTGATTTAATAGGAAGGTTTATATGTATCACACATGCATAATATAGTAGAGAAACACTGATAGTTTCCGTGCGAAGCCGGGGCGGGTCGCTAGTGTCGTATAAAAGTCACATTACAGTGTTTATCTATATCTATCATTGATCGTATAACGTTGGTTAACCTATCCGTCTTTTAAATATACATACATACATACATACATAAAATCACGCCTTTATCCCTTACGGGGTAGGCAGAGCGTCAAACGCCTCGTAAAAGGCGCTTTAGCCACGTCTGACAAAAAATGAGGGCAATTTTAGATTGTAATGTGTATTGCTATAGTGACAGGTTGTCAGCCCATCGCCTAAATTACAATACACTGTAACGCTCGAGTCCCTTTTACTGACTTCTACAGCATGCCCGGGAGGAAGGGCAGCTGGAACATTCTATGCTTTTCTATCTCTCCCAGTCCAGTATGGAAGGAAATATACAGCTAGATATTAATTTAAAGTCGCGTTTTTATATGATTATTTTTACGTCATTCACGATTACCATATTCAGTCACTATACATACACACACGCACATACACTGCCTCCGTGGTCTATTGGTCTGAGCCATGGGCTCACGATCCGGATATCCTTGGTTCGATTCCCAGGGGGGGAACAAAGTTGATATTTGTCAATTTATCACTTTGTGAGTTTTTTCCAGTTTGGATAGGACAATACAGGCTAAATCACCTGACTGTTTAGAAGAAAAAGTATTCTGTGCTGCAGAGGGCACGTTAAGGCGTCGGTCGCGGTCGCTGTCTGTGATAGTGGTCGTTAGACAAACCATGTCAGAGACCTATAAGCTGTGCTATTAGGCGGTTTGAAATCTCTGACACCAAGGTCCATCGGATCAATCGACTCGATACCCACACGACAGAAGAAGAAGAAACTTTTTATTTTAAGTATTTCGTTTCTTCTCCCACTGTGTCTCAATCTTTGTCTACTAATTAACGTCTCCATTGTTTCAGTAGATTTTCCTCGAGTCGTGAAGGTGACAAGTAGCTGCTACTAGTACTAGGTAACTAGTACCAGTAATAGTGAAAAGGCCGAGCTTGTCAGGCAACGATGAGACTCATCTGCAGGTTGTGTTTTGAAGTGAAACAAAACAATGAATTAATAATAATGTTTGACTTACATACGTAAATATATATAATCACGCATTTATCCCTAATGGGGTTGGCAGAGCGTAAACGACCTAAACAAAGGTCGATCTGCCACGTCTGACAAAGTTTAGAGGGTTATTTAAGTTAGATTTGTAAGTATATTGCTGTAGTGACAGGTTGTCAGCCCATCGTCTAAATTACAATATACTGAAACCCTCAGATCTCTTAGCTTATTTTTGAAGCATGCCCGGGAGGAAATGCTACTGGCACATTCTATGTTTTTCTCTCGCTCCCAGGTCAGTATGGAAGGAACATATATTTTAATAATGTTTGAAGTGTAGGAAAATATGAAAATAAACTTCTATGCTGGACTGGGAGCAATAGCAAAACATAGAAAATGTCAGCTGCATCTTCTCCCGGGCATGCTGTATAAACCAACTAAGGGTTTCAAGAAATTTAGAATATTGTTTGTAATTTAGGCGATGGGCTGTCAACCTGTCACTACAGCAATTAACAGTTTTATCTTAAACAATCTTCAAAACTTGTCAGACGTGGCGGAACCATCTTTGTTTGGCTCGTTGACGCTCTGCCTACTTCATTACGGATATAGGCGTGATGGTATGTATGTCTGTATGTAAGAAAATTGATGTAAGTAGGTATTCTGAAAGGTGAAAAACTAAATAATTTGGACCTTAGTATTCCTGAAATAATGTTTATGTTTTGAATAAAGTTATTAAGAGAAATTTATTTTATTTATTTAACTTTACCAGTCTACCTTAGGGCATGTGGAAATGACAAGGCAGGTGCAAAATTTAGCAACGCTTTTTTTGTTTATTTTACTATTCATTTTACACACAAACATACATAGGAAAAAAAAAAGGAACAAAGACACAACTGGCACTGCTTATCTCTACATAGAACTTTCTTACAGAAGACCTACAGAAGTGAAAATAGCAAGAATCGATACGCGGATAAGACGTGCACACGTTTTGTATGTTTGTATTTTTGATTATCTTCCATGCTGGCCTGGGAGCGAAAGAAAAACACAGAATGTGCCAGCTGCATTTCCACCCGGGCATGCTGTTAAAACCAGCTAAGGGATCCGAGGGTTTCTGTATATTGGAATTTAGGCGAGTGCTGACAACCTGTCACTACAGAAATATTCGTACAATCATAAATAACCCTCATAACTTTGTCAGTCGTGGCAGAACCACCTTTGTTTAGGTCGTTCACGCTCTGCCTACCCCATTACGGATAAGGGCGTGATTATATGTGTATGTACGTATTTTTGATTACGAACACAGAAATATGAGAACTGGTTTTATTGATATTATCCTTAAATTCATCCATTCTGGACTGGGAACGAGAGAAAAACATAGAATGTGCCAGCTGCATTTCCTCCCGGGCACACTGTAAAAACCAGCTAAGGGATCTGTGGGTTTCAGTATATAGGCGATCGGTTGACAGCCTGTCACTACAGCAGATATACCTACAAATCTATCTTAAATAACCTTCAAAACTTTGTCAGATGTGGCGGAACGACCTTTGTTTGGGTCGTTTACGCTCTGCCTACCCATTAGAGTCAAAGGTGTGATAATGCGTGTGTGTATTTTTGATTACGAACACGGAAATATGAGAACTGATTTTATTGATATAATCCTTAAATTAAAGAAAACGTTGTTATAAATTTGCAAATAGGTATCACACGACCTATGCAAATAAAAAAACATGTGATGTTTTTTTTTATTATTCTATCATGACTATAAATATAAGCACTGACTTCCTTGATGCAAAGGTCAATTAAGAAGTGTCGTCAAGAAATGAGTAAAGATAATAATAAAAAACGAGATTATGTATCCTTCTTGTTGGATAAGATATCTTTGATAATAAATTTAAATTTTTTATTGAAATTTTAGCAAATATTATCTGTTGTGTTTATGATGTGTTTTTGTATTTCTTGGGTGCATCAAAATACTGTATTTTATTGTAAATTTGATCTTTTATAAGTTATGACTGATGCGTCTAAACGCATATTCTCTTTAGCGTTTAAAATGAAGAAAAATATGACGATGGAACAAGTTCCCTTCAATGCCTATACCAGGAGTAAAATAAATAGATTCTACCCATGGAACTAAACAACTTTTGCCAAGGAAGATAGATAGAAATACAAAAAAAAATTTGCTCCTTCCATACAAATGGCATCAGCTGAAGTCAATTTGTATAGGAGAGACAATTTATTTTTTTGTATTTCGACTTATGTTCCTCGAGAAAATTTGTCTTCGTGTTTTACTTCCATGCTGGACTGGGAGAAATAGAAAAACATAGAATGTTCCAGCATCCCTTCCTCCCGGGCATGCTGTTGAAGTCAGCAAAAGGTACTCGTGAGTTTTAGTGTATTGTAATTTAGGCGATGGGCTGACAACCTGTCACTATAGCAATACATATAACAATCTAAAATTGCCCTCAATTTTTGTCAGACGTGGCGATAGCGCCTTTTTCGAGGCGTTAAACGCTCTGCCTACCCCGTAAGGGATAAAGGCGTGATTTATGTATGTATGTAGAAAAATTGTTCAATTTCATGGGTAGAATCACACCTTAAAAATGGCCGGTTTTTTTTTTATTCCTTGTATATCAATGGCATTTTCAAACATACGATCGAAGAATTTGGGTGCTAGACTCTAATGAAGTGCCACCAACTGTAGATACTTATTCTAAGAGAAACCCTGTGATGTCATCACCTACCTATCACATACCAGGCCACTCAGAAAGTATTGCGATAAATAGTTTTTATATATGGCAGACTGGCCGGTTAGAATCTTTTTGGAAAATATGATTACTTGTAAGTAAAAATATGTGTGTTCCATTTTCAAAATTTCCCTCCACATTTTTTGCGAGCCAATTCAAAGTATCGTGTCTTACTGAAAAATGGATCTGCGCCGGGAACATTTTAGAGCTATGATTTTTTACGATTTCAAGTGTCGCCTGAAACCGGATGAATCGTTCGATAGACTTCAAATGGCATTTATGGATGAAAGCCCCTCCAAGGCAACCGTGTATCGTTGGTATAACGAATTTAGGCGCGGTCGACCAACCTTGGGGGATGCAGAAAGAAGCGGTCGCCCTTTGAAGGCTATTACGGAAGAAAACGTGCTAGCAGTGAAAAATTTAATCCAAGATAATAGGCGAATTACATATCAGGAGATTCAGCACATATTAAAGATCGGATCGGGAAGCGTTCACGAGATTCTACAAGGGCATCTTCGCGTGAGGAGGATAGTATCGCGCTGGGTGCCGCACTACCTCACCGACGCTCAGAAGCAGGCCCGGGTGGAATGGTGCCGTGATATGCTGAACAAATTTGAAGCAGGCTCGTCTCGGCGTGTTTACGACATCGTAACAGGTGATGAGTCCTGGATTTATCAATACGATCCAGAAACCAAGCGCCAGTCGACAGTTTGGGTGTTTCAAAATGAACCAACGCCTACCAAAGTGAAGCGATCTCGAAGCGGGGGGAAGATTTTGATCGCCAGCTTTTTTAATTTGACTGGTCACTTGGCCTCAATTCCCTTACGAGATCAAAGAAGCATTAACGCCGAATGGTATACTACCAAATGTTTAACAGAAGTTTTTTCTGTTGTGAGCAACAAGCGACCAAACACAGGGCTCCGCTGACTACTGCTCCACCACGACAATGCGCCTGCACACACCGCGCTCAAAACGAGGGACTTCCTGGACAGCACACCAGTCAAACTCCTGGGTCACCCTCCTTACAGCCCTGATCTAGCACCGTGTGACTTCTTTTTATTTCCAAAAATAAAAAATCAGCTCAAGGGGATACAATTTTCGTCGCCGGAAGATGCGCTGGCTGCGTTCGAGCAGGCTGTAAACGAGGTGTCTACGGCGGACTGGAAAAAGTGTTTTGAAAACTGGTTCAGACGCATGAATCTTTGTATAGAGGCTGGTGGAGAGTACTTTGAAAAGATTTAATAAAAATATATGTACCTGTAGAACAATTTTTTTTAGTGTCGCAAAACTTTCTGAGTGTCCCACGTACATACATTAAATCACGCCCGTATCGCTAATGGGGTAGGCAGAGCATAAACGTCATAAACAAAGGTCGTTTCGCCACGTCTGACAAGTATTAAGGGTTATATTACAAATTATTATTATGTATATTGCTATAGCGACAGGTCAGCCCATCGCCTAAATTACAACATACTGAAACCCTCGGATCCATTAGCTGGTTTTTAAAGCATGCCCGGGAGGAAATGCAGCTGGCACATTCTATGTTTTTCTTTCGCTCCCAGTCCAGCATGGAAGAACCTATACATTATCCCTAATATATTTAAAAGATAATAATGCAAATATTATTACATACATACATACATATAATCACGCCTTTATCCCTGATGGGGTAGGCAGAGCGTATACGACCTAAACGAAAGGTCATTCCGCCACGTCTGACAAAGTTTTGAGGGTTATTTAAGATAGACTTGTAAGTATATTGCTGTAGTGACAGGTTGTCAGCCCATCGCCTAAATTACAATATACAGAAACCCTCGGATCCCTTAGCTGATTTTTACAGCCAGGAGGAAAAGCAGCTGAAACATTCTAAGTTTTTCTTTCGCTCCCAGTCCAGCATGGAAGTGATAATGTGTGAAATATTATTATTCATATTTATTTGATGAAGAAACCTACATACTATACCTATAACTCAATACATTTGATCGATGGACATTTTTATCCGGCTGTGTGCTTGTTTGTACTAGGTAATGGCCGACCTGTAGCTATAAATATAAAAGAAGATTGTATGTATGTAGTTTGCGTAGCTTCCTTTTAATAGTATATTTAAGGTGTATCCCAACGGCAGATAAGCAGGTAAATTTCAAGATATACAACCATCGCCCGTAATGCCTTAGAATATCGTTCATATCAGCGCGCGCTACGGTGTGGCGGTTACGTCCGTGATTGCGTCAAAAGTGTGCGAAAAACGCTTAAAAAAGTTTAAGCGAGTCGGATTAAGAAAAGCTGTGTTGCCATTTTAGATAATCATAATACGAATATTTTTCTGAAGGAATCGTGTAAGCGCTCCTAATAGTTTAGAAGGAATATCAAATTTACTGATAAAAACAGCTTTACTTCCTGTTATTTTTAGCATACTTATTTATGAACTAGAATATTTATATATGGTACAATTGCAGGCCATGGATTCATTCTTAGATGTATACTTTTCTTTTTTAGCTTATAAAAACAACCATTTGCCGTTAGGGATCAACTTAAGGTTTTGTGCGGGAATAGTGATGAATCGGTATAGGACTGAGTTTATGACTTTCTAAATTAGTTTTTCGCTGCTATTATTGTGACATTGTTGTGGGATTAGCATAATCATGTGCCGGTAGTGAACGACAATGTAATGGAAGTGAGAAATAAAGTTAAGGGATCCTATATGGTTCGAATCGACACTTCCACGTAAATCTTCGTCGCGCATTGGAATGTGGGCACCACACTCGCATTCTAATGAGTTCTCGATTAGGTTAGGTTGGGGTTTTGCACGAAGAACTTGAAAATCAGACGGACTCTGTTCCTCGCTCTTCTAAGTCAGTTCCTTGCAACGTTTATTGTATTATTATGGTGGATTTAACATAATAATCTTCTGACGAGGTAGAATATAGAATAAAAAACAAAGGAAGGCGCTAACGTATAATTTAGATTGATATCCCAACGTAGAAATCTTTTGATCAATAGAATGTAAAGCACCGGCGCATTCTTATGACTTTTAGATTAGCATTGCTAACCGTTGCTACGCTAACCTAAAAGTCATAAAGATTAGGTTAACATAATTCCAGAATAAATACTGAAGACTAGGCTGCATGGGTTCACGCTCTTTGCTTTCCTTTATGGGAGAATAAAAAAAAAGTATATTTAAAAAAATGGCTATTGGGGTTGTAATATTTGATGTTTGAAATTTGAAAATAATAGTAGGTACAGGGATTTGAAATCATGACCTCATGATTAAGAACTCGAGATTCCGACCAATAGAATTAACATATATAAATAGGAATAATATAAGTTTAAGATTTGGCGTAAACCTTCAAGGGTTATAGGGAAAATTCGCTCCTATATTATGTCACCAAACGATCCTTTTTATGAGGTCAAATACTCAATAATAATTAGCCCTATTTATTGCCGTCATAATGTTTATTATGACTATAATAATATTTAATGGCATTTTTGGCACTGGATTTAATAAAAGTAATATTCACCACATCTAAAAAACATAAGAGGACTCTAAGATTGTTTTCTAACTGTAGTGGCAGATTCAAATCCCCAATCCAATTATATTCGGTGCATTAAAATATACTTACTTTTCCAGTATTAAAAAAGCAAAATTAAAGAAAGCATCCAAAGACTTGCATAAAAAGCCAGACCACATAAATTTTTATCTTTATGTTTCATTGTTATCTTTAGAGCTGTAATTTTCTATATTGCAGATTTAATATTCAACTTGATTTCTCTTTTGTTTTTAAATTAAGGGCAAAATTGCACTTGAAGATTGAGTCTCGAAAGTGCTGACAATTTTGTTGTAAATGTAATTACGATTCTTCCATGCTGGACTGGGAGCGAGAGAAAACTATAGAATGTGCCAGCTGCATTTCTTCCCGGGCATGCTGTAAAAACCATCTAATGGATTCGAGGGTTTCTGTGTATTGCAATTTAGGCGATAGTCTGACCTCTTACTACAGCAATATACGTACAAATCTGTCTTAATAACCCACCCTCAAAACTTTGTCAGATGTGACGGAACGTTGTTTAGGTCGTTTTCGCTCTGCCTACCCCATTGGGGATAAAGGCTTGATTATATGTAATTATGATGCTACCATCATAATTACAATAATATGCGAGTATGGAAACAGACATTTTAAAAAATAAATACGTATTATTTATTTTCTTTGAGGTCACTATGTTATTTGTCAAAATATTATGATAAAAGAAATTGCGCCTCGCATACTAAGTGTCAAAGTTTATTTCTATTGTAATAGAGATTCAATTGGTCAATAAAATATCCATTTCCTCATACATCGTTTTATGCTATCACACTTTTATTAAGTCTGCTGTAAGAAATTTCTTTGTAGAAATAAGCAGTGCCTGTTGTGTCTTAATTCTTTATGTAATTGTTCTGTGTACGTTTATGTGTACAATAAACTGTTCAATAAATAAATACATTATAGTCACGCTTTCATCTACAAAGATGGCAAACCTGTCACATCATCATAAAATTTAATATTTTCTTTTTAATTTTGAGACTCATTTCTGATATAGCCGTATCTTGTTGGGTAGTGTAGTAGATTCTTCCATGTTGAACAGGGAGCGAGAGAAAAATATTGAATGTACCAGCTGCATTTTCTCCCAGGCATGCTGTCTTCTTCTTAGCGAGTGGATTCTAGAGTCAAACGACCCGATAAGCCCTGGTGTTAGAGTTTTCAAACCGCCTAGTAGCATAGCTATTAGGCCTCTGACATGGTTTGAGTAACGACCAGTATCACAGACAGCGACCGGGACCGACGGCCTAACGTGCGCTCCGAAGCACGGGATCCTTTTTATTTTCAGACAATCAGGTGATTCAGCTTGCAATATCCTAACCAAACTCGGGAAAACTCACAAAGTGATAAAATTACAAGTATTAAATTTGTATTTCCCCCCCTGGGAATCGAACCCAGAACCTCGGGATCGTAAGTCCACGGCTCTGACCACTAGACCACGGAAGCAGTTAATGGCATTGGGCATGCTGTAAATACCAGCTAAGGTATTTGAGGGTTTCTGTATATTGCAATTTGGGCGATGGGCTGACAACCTGTCACTACAGCAATATACCTACAAATATATCTGAAATAACCCTCAAAACTTTATCAGACGTGGCAGAACGACTTTTTTTAATGTCGTTTATGCTCTGCCACCCTCATTAGGGATAAAGGCGTGATTGTACGAGTATGTATGTATGATGCTGGGTAGTGACAAGTTGCCATACGACCGGGAAAAGAACCAGCTGGCATATTCTATCCAGCACAGAATAATTATTTTTCAAGCCAAAAAAAACAAAACTAGAATAAAGTACCAGGACTTTATGACATATAAAAGAAGTCTCGTCATAAATTGATTGAGCATGATTGGTGCAAGGCCACAGTCTATTGGATTATCCAGCCAGATGATACGCTATTGTTGACCAGTTAAAAGTTTATGTAGGCAATCCTTGTTGTCTAGTTGACAGTTTATATGTAGGTTATTCAACTCTATGACAGATATCTTCTTTGGCCGAAAGTATGAAGGCTGATTCCTTCGGTCCCTTATTAGTTTTAATGTTTGCTAAAGCCAAATACATTTGAGACATATTACGACAAAATTACCTCATATTTTTATGATTGACTGTCATTAGTAGAATTATTGTTCACACATAATTACAGCTACATAAATAAACAAAAGATCTGTATATTTACGTAAGACAATTTTAAAATGACAACTAATTTTAGTAAGGTTATGTTACTTTGTAACTCTAGAACGAAAAAATATTATTAATTCCTAATAAAATAAGTTTCCAACTGTTTGTTTACATACACCACTAATATTTAGATTCAAATCACAAAGATTCGTAAATAATCACAATTTTAGACACAGTCCACTGTCCAACAACAACACACATTCCGAAAATAACCTCAAATCATTTCAATATCATACGAAATTCAAATTCAAAATCAGAGCGAACACAAACAAAATTCACGAGTATGGAAAAGCGCGCGAAACCAAAACTTCAAACGTCCGCCCGCCACCATTTTCTTCGCGGCACTGAAAGGCCACGTGCTTTGAAATTATTCAGCCCTAGAAGAAAAAGATCTCATCGACCAAGCGCGATTCGGAAGAAAATGACTTCAATCTGTATGCGCCTTCAGTTCCGAATTGAAATTATGTGCTGAGAAAAATAAGAAAAGAAACGTAATTGGAAAATAAATGTTGGCTGGTTACAAAAGGTGTTATAGCGATTTGTTCCGAAGTAATGATGTCGAAATTGAGCTCCCAATGATTGCAATTTTTCGCAATGGGGGAAAGAGGGTTGGACTTAAATCTTTATCGGTAAATATTTTGTTTGATGATAACATTCCTACATACATATATTCAAGCTTTTGTCCGTAATGGGGTAAGCAGAGCGTGAACGACCTAAATAAAGGGCGTTCGCCAGGTCTGACAAAGTTTTGAGGGTTATTTAAGATAGATTTGTAGGTATATATTGCTATAGTGTCAGGTTGTCAGGCCATCGCCTAAATTGCAATATACTGAAACTCTGGCTGGTTTTAACAGCAATCCCGGGAGGAAACACCGCTGGTTTCATGTTTTTCTTTCGCTCCCAATCCAGCATATTTGACGATGACCTTGAGGGTAATCTCATGAGATTTTACATAGCTACTATGTCCAAAATTAATACACGATTGATGAAAAGTTTCTTAATTATTCAGATACTTTTCATCAATCGTGCAGGAATGTTTGACATGATAAATTTACATTTTAGTGTGGGGAAATAATTTATTTTCACGAGAAAACTTATTAAACCGCTAGTGAAATGTGGAAATGGAAAAAACATGCTCATTAGTGGTGATTTTTTGTTCATGAGAAAAACACTTTTGTTCCTAAAGGTCTTTGTATGAATTTAGGAAAACAGCCTTTGTCCCTAGGATTGATTTTATTCAGGGCTTTGAGTCACCAAGATAATAAAAACAGTATTAAAAAAATACGTAGATTTTATAGATAAACACGTAGAGTCGATAATAAAACAAACACGCTTGTGAAAGTGCAAATTTATGTTTGCAAAGGTGCGAACGACGAAATAATTTTTGGTAATGATGTGAAAAAATATTCGTGCATGACAAATATTACACTTGTGGACATTATTTACTTAGGCGGATAGCGTGAGTTTATTTTTGCAATTAATCCAATAGTATAAATGAATCTTGGAGTGGATAATATAATGCAATATATTATAAGGATTTGATCACAAAAATAATAGTCAATAAATTTACTACTTGCGTAATAAAATATTAATTTATATTGGTAGTTTTTTTCGTAAGTTTACTTATGTCCTTTATATTAGACGTATTCAATTATCTTATCTTCTTCTTATCTTATCTAGCCTATAAATCATCCCACTGATAGGCAAAGGCCTCTCTCTTCTCCTTCAATTAATAATCCAAAAATAAATTATATCTACAATCTGATGAAATAGCACGCCAAACAGGAAACTGCATCACTACATGAAAAGCAGCACTGCGCTATAAATTCCGGGTAAAACGGACAGCGCCCGCAAACTGATAAGGGTTGCTCAGCAACGACACTGAACAATTTCCACCAGGAAATTCTTTTAGGATGAGAAAAAAACTTGACTTTTCCATACAAACTGTTCACCTCGATCAGAATTTTTTTTATTTTTTTTTCACTTCCTGAAAAAGAAAAACTGCTGATATTTGTTCAGTGTCGTTGATTGAGCAACCCCTATCAGGTTGCGGGACGCTGTCCGTTTCACCTGATATAGAATCTAAAACCATCTATTTTACTTCCGCCATTTCTTTTGTCCTGCAGTGTACGAGTGCAAATTATTGCTTTAGTAGGCGGAAACGGGGGCTGAAAAAAAAATATGGCTGTTTTTTCCAGCAATTTCACGGGAAATGCTAAATAATGAGGTTTTTATTAAAATCGCCTTTTACAAGTGGGTATGGAGTTGATATAACACCAGGTGTAAGGGACAGCGTCCCGCAAACTGATAGAGGTTGAACAGTCAACCACACTGAACAACTATCAGCAAGATTATTCCTTAGGAAGTGGAAAAATAAAATGGCTTTTCGACGTGAACATTTTGTATGGAAAAGCCAATTTTATTTCACTTTCTGAAAAAAAAATCCTGCTGATAGTTGTTCAGTGTCATTGACTGAGCAACCCCAATCAGTTTGGGGGACACTGTCCCTTACACATACTAATTTATGTCATCAGGAATTTTGTTAAATATTTTAGGACCCATCGCGTGCGTGGATTTAGTCGCTTTGGTAAGTCTACATTGCACATTGACTAGATCATTTTTACGTCGTAGATTATAATCGTGACTTTGGGATTTTTGTTGGTAATCTTTCTGGTTATTATAAACGTATTTTGATATTTCAAAAATGTATTGCGAAGGAAGTGTTAATATTTTTAGGGTTTGAAAAAGAGTTTTGGCTGGGGTGCCCGGTTTGACGTGGGAAATTATTCTCACAGCACGTTTCTGTAACACGAACACGCGTTGCCGGTCAGCGGCTGTTCCCCAAAACTTGGAAAAAGCGACTGGCATTTGACCTCCGCAACCCAGAAGGGAAACCAGACCCAATCCTAGATTAGGCAGAGTTTTCAAGCCGCCAATTCTTAGCACTGGCCTTTGATATAGCTTAACAACTCATATTTACAGTGTTAAACAATAATAACCGGGACCAACGGCTTAACGTGCCTTCCGAAGCACGGAAAAAGCGCCGAATAAACGTACATAAGAAATTCAAAAACCGAAAAACACATACGTGGTGGGATTAGAACCACGACCTCCCGCTCAGGAGGCAGCGGTCCTCCGCTAAACGTCTAGTGGATAGGAATCCACTACACCATCGGGCTCTCAAGAAGGTAAATAATGTATATAGACATATTGAGATTTCATTTTATTTTAGTGCTTTTGATTGTAAACGTGAAACTGAATAACTTTACCTAAAACTGCCAACTAGAGCAATTTACCGACGGAACCATAGATCGAATTATTTTATATCGAATTCAAGCTTCCAAGCAATCCTTCCATGCTGGCCTGGGACTGAGAGAAAAACATAGAATGTGCCAGCTGCATTTCCCCCCTAGCATGCTGTAAAAGTCTAAAAAAGAGAGTTTCAGTATATTTTTATTTAGCCGATGGGCTCACAACCTGTGACTACAGCAATATACTCGTACCCTACAAATCTATCTGAAATAATCCTCAAAACTTTGTCAGACGTGGTGGATCAACCTTTGTTTAGGTCGTTAAAACTCTGCCTACCCCATTAGGGATGAAGGCGTGATTATATGTATGTATGAAATTCATACTAGAGCAAAAAACGCATGATCAACATCATTTTTTATCAACATATCATCGAGACGACACAAGAATTGAAAAAAAGTTGGATCGTGTCATAAAATTTGTTGACCGAACTATAAAAGTTATTAATGAACTATAAGTGTTACTAATATTATGAGTCCTGATTACTTAAATAAAAATCTTTATTATTATTATTATAAGGATAGCTACTGAAAAACTTTCCCCAAGAAACATAGGTTAAAATATGTAAAATTGGTGACATATGGGATGCCATACAAATGGGTTCATGTTTTTTTTTAGCTTAGTAGGTTAGTGTTAAAACGATTAGGTACTTTGATAGTTTTGGTCAAAAATACGTATTCTCAATGTCATGGAATTACCTTCCCGTGTGTATAGAAAACAAAAATAGCCTGTTTCTTGGTTTACAGTTTACAAGACTCGGATTTTACTAGCAATAAAATATTGTACGTGCAATACATGCTTAGGTTCCGTACAGTCAAGGACGCTGGGTTTTTATACAGTGAAATGTTATTGTTTTAAAGCGGATAAGTGTGGGATACCTATAAAACAAATTAAAAAATACGTATGCAATTCTTCCGATACTAATGTCTGTAAATGCTCTGCTGTAAATCGAATGGGGTGGGATACCTCCTTGTGGTCCACCTGAACGAAGATATTGTAGGGATACAAAGCGGTGGTAGGCTCCGTAAGAGGCCGCCTGGCTCGCAAACATTTTCTCACCGGAGTCCGGTGCCAAACTGCTTGCTGTGCTCCGTCAGTGCGTGAGATTGCCAGTGCCATAACAGGCATCTTCTGGGTGAGCTCGCTCCATCGTCGACTCTGTCACGGTCATCCCTGACCTAGAGTCTAGAGTCAAGAGCAAACCCATTTCTAATTTAAAAAAATGGTCTTTCTATGTTTGCTCTGCAACATATGTTAATCTTGGGAATAATTCTTACTGTTACAATCAGTCATTGAAATTTTTAGTGGTAGGTTTAGTACACCTGTAAGAGTGAAATTGAAATTAGTGATTGATTTCAAAAAAGACTATTATTTTATAAAACCGACAGAATGGGAACAGACGAACAACGTCGGTGCACATTACAAAGAATATTTCATTTGTAAATTATTTAAATCTTTAAATCTTATTGTATAGCAAACCTCTCCAAACAACCGTACCATATGGCAAAATTACTAATATTTCAGTTTTACATACACGTTTATAAATTATCGCCAATAAATATTTCATTGGATGATTTCATCTGTAATTGACATGTTTTACAGACACTTCGAACCAAAATCAAATATCTCAGTTTTAGTAACAGTTTTAGAAAAAGAAGAAAGATGGTATATTCAGAGCCATGTAAAACAAATAACAGTTTTTTTTTGAAGAGCATTCCAGATTATATTGTAAATATAAGTGATTATGGACCGTTTTCGTCAAACTTGCAGAACCTGATCGAAATTAAATATTTTATGGACAAGAAAATTACCTTCTCGAACGTCTTTTCCGAATTTCTGTCAGAACTTAATTTTGACACTTTGGTCATTTCGTCCCAGAAGGTATTAGGTGTTACGACTTGTAATAGTCCGGTCTAAAAACTCTGACATCAGAAATTATCGGGTCATTGATTCAAAACAACTGGTGCAAAGTATGCACTCTGTTTTATACTCCAGTAGAACATAGATAGTAGTCTGGATACAATAAACATCATCATCATTGGCCTCATACGTCTTTGACAGACGATTGAGTCAGTGTCTGAGACAAGATTTTTCGTGGCTACAATAAACATACATACATATAATCTCGCCTTTACCCGTAATAGGGTAGGCAGAGCGTAAATGACCTATGCAAAGGTCGTTGGCCACATCTGACAAAGTTTTGAGGGTTATTTCAGATAGATCTGTAGTTACACATATCGCCTAAATTACAATAAACTGAAACCCTTAGGTGGGTTACAGCGTGTCCGGGAGGAAATGCAGCTGGCATATTCTATGTTTTTCTCTCGCTCCCAGTAGAGCATGGAAGAAAACAGATGGTGTCATAAAACTCAGTTTCGAACTACCGATCGATGTCGGCATCTATTTCCGATGTACGAAGGCCGCACTTTATAAACAATACGAACAGACGAACAGGTGGCGGCAAAGAATATAATTTTAATGTTGAGCACAGAACGAGAGCCCGATGGTGTAGTGGAAAGGGCCGGTGTCTCCTGAGCCGAGTCACCGGCCCTATCCACTGAGTCTGAGTCGTGGTTCGAATCCACCACGTACCAATGTGTTTTTCGATTTCCGAATTTCATATCTACGTTTATTCGGCGCTTTTTCCGTGCTTCGGTAGGCACGTTTAATACCGTAGATATTAGTCGCTAAGCCATGTCAGAAGCCAGTGCTAAGCATTGGTGGATTGGGTCTGGTTTCCCTTTTGGTTTGCGGAGGTCAGATGGCAGTTGCTCTGTTTGAAAACCAGTAACCTTATTCAATTCCCTAGATTAGGAAGCCGACTTAAACAAAGGTCGTTTCGCCACGTCTGACAAAGTTTTGAGGGTTATTTAAGATAGATTTGTAGGTATTGCTGTATTGACAGGTTGTCAGCCCATCGCCTTTATTGACGTCATGCTCTGTGGCAGAACCACCTTCGCTTTTTGACATGATTTTTTTTTTGAAAATATCTACAAGATGTCTACAAAATTCTACTCCTAATAAAAAAAAATCTACGTCACTAATTTCGCCGTAAACTATACTTGAAAGTGGTTGTGCTGCAGAGCATCGCCCTGGCAGAACCACCATGAAATATCTATAACTACACATAGTAGAAGCAAATATATGGCATCAAATAATTCTACAACAAATCTACATGGACCTAGAACCCCCAAAATCCTCAATCTATTCTGAATATACGAACAAAACATCTTCTCGTACTTTCTCTTCGAAAAAGTCACCTATGCCTAGACTAAACTTATTAGCAAACAAACGTTTGTTACATTAAACATGACGTTAAGCACTTTCAGGCGTTTAGTACATTAAGGTAAAAAAAAATTACTTTTATTCGTGTTACTCATAGACACAGTCATCAGATTTATCCTTTTAGATTTTTATATTTTTCCTGTAACTTTATTGTTATTGTATATGAGAATAATATGAAGCAAATTAACTCGTGCATATCTATGCTCGTGCAACTTTTTTATAATCAACTACCCACATTTTATAAAACTATCGTCAATCCGTTTGCGCTGCAACTTTCATCAGTGCAATTGTAAACTGTTTTAAATATGAAGCGTGGAAAGAGATTATCTGTGAGTTTGGAAGAACAAAAGTGTATTTTCCTTCAATATGAGAAACTCTTCAAAGGTTCGGAATTGCCTCGTTCGTGCAGTGTTGTGTACAAAGATATAAGTAGGACATTATGTGCTCGCATGACCCCAAAAGCGCTGTACTTTTCAGCGAAAACGAATTACGATTATTTTTTTGGCAGTATTCAAAATAGCACACATGAGGAAAAAAATTTTAGCAGCAGTAGTAGTGATACTGGAAGAAGGGATGATTGCACAGATAGTGACAATAACACTGATTCAACAGATAGCAATGAAGGAAATTTGACTTCTTTTGAGGTAAGTCTAAATGATTGGGAAAATATTCGGCCTCAGATGTACTGCGAAGCTCGTAATGATAATAATAAACCCGCAAATAAATATCATAATAAACGACGTATGCCAAAAAATAAATGGACCGATTTTATGAGGGAGTACATATGGAATAAAACATCGAATCGTTGTTCGTGGGTATTTAAAAATAATACAGCAAATGACGATTATTCTGTAAACGTACATGGATATTGCAAAGAATGTAATGGTAAAATTACAATACATACTGAAAAGAAATGTGATTTTAATGTATTCGTTCACTGTGAAATGGTAAATGTAGATTCACAGTTGTTACACGAACCAAAAAAAGTTCGAATTACGAAATTCAAGAAAGAGCAATTGACTTCGCAACTGGAAAATCAATACCCTATTGTTGTTCGAAATAAACTATTAAATCGTACACTCTCAATTGATGATACAAAGGAACCACCGTTTGTGCCTAGCCTAAAATCTTTACAAAATATAAAAAGTAAGAGTAATACGTCGAAATACTTTCATAAAATAGTGGTAGTTGCACTATGGATTATGACATGTATGCCTCCATATAGCAATGTTGTGCGAGATATTCACCTGAATCCATTCTATGTATACTACTGGACCGAGTCACAACAAATGTTTTATGAAAACTTTGCACGGACGCAATATACAGCAATAAGCCTTGATGCCACAGGTTCTATTTTTAAAAAAATTAAGCCACCTACAAACTCCGAAAAGTTGCAATATCAGGCAAAACACATATTTTTATATGTAGCAGTACTGAAGTTAAAAACCACATCCGTTCCAATAACTCAAATGATATCTGCAAGTCAAACAATGGAAAATATTTACATGTGGTTAAAAACTTGGATTAATAAAATGATTAAACCAAAAGAAATAATTACTGACGATTCTAGTGCTTTAATCGGAGCATGCGTTAAGGCTTTTACAACATTTGAGTCAAGTAAGGAGTATATTAAACACTGTTTTGCGGTCCTTGAAAGAAAAACTCAAATTATTCCTACATGTTTCATGCGCTTAGATTCTTCTCATTTTGTAAAAACCTTATATGGACTACAGTGTTTCAAATTGGTAGACATACGTGTTAAATTATTTTATATCAAAACTTTATTACATTTGAAAAGAAGCACAAACTACGCGGAAGTCAAGGAATTTGTAAAAAATATTGTAACGGTGGCTGTTAATAGATACGATCGGTGTACAAAAGATGGGGAAAAAACTAAATGTGAAGTTGCAAAGGAATTCATATTTAAATCACGAAAAAACTTTGAATTGAATTTAAGTGATGAAATTGAAACTTTAAATATTTCAGAATCTATAATCGAAGAAGACGATGATTTTTTTAGTAATGATAATGCGTCTTATCTCTGGCTTGATACGCTAATAGGCAACGAAAAGTTATATGCCGATCTCTGCGAAAGTACAATGTACGAAAACATCTATTATTTACCAAGTTTCGTAGACACTTTAAAAAAACTTTTCTGTAGGATACCTCTCTGGTCAAATTTAATGCTGCCCTTCTATAAAGAAACAAATGATACAGCCAGCAGCAGTAATATCGAAAGTTATTTTAAAAATATCAAACAGCTTATGTTGAACACCAGAAGTGGACTGTTACGTGTAGATGATTTCATTATGAAACACACGGATTATATATCTGGTGAAATTAAATCAGCACAGTGCTCTTTCAATGACGATACCTCTTTGACAGAAACTGATATAACAAAGAAAGTTACAGAATCAAAAAATGATGATATTAGCTTTAGAAAAGAATCGGAATTTCAAAACAAACCTATTTATGAAGAAAATTGGCGAAATAAAACTCAAGAGAATAGAAAAATACCATTGATAAAAAAAATTAAGCCAAAATGCAACAAGAATTATGTGCAATTGTTACCAAATGGTAATATAAGTCGCACAAATATTGACAACTTAATATTGCACAATACTTGTGCTTTTGATGCTGTGGTACAAGCATTCGCGGTTGCGCATCGGGAAAATACTCGTGTTAAAATACTATTAGAAACACAAGACTCAGCATTTTTAACGCTGGTTAAGGCAGTTTCCGAAAACAATGATGCTGTGGATGTTCTTAGATTAAGAGCAGAAATTTTGTCAAATTATTTTAAAACAGAAAAGCGAGGTAATATGCAAGTTGTTGACTGTAGCTGTAATGTGACCAGAATTTTCGAAGGGCTATTATTGAATGAATTTCACAGTGCAAAACATGAAAAGATATGCCCAATGTGTGACTTCAAAACAGAAAGAACTTGTCCTATATTGACCCTCGATATACTGATTTTGGCAGAAGATGGCCTGTTAGCTGGATTGGAAAAATCTGCAAATTCGATTTTAATTGAAAAAACACACACATCGAAGCATCAGTGCAGTAAAGAAAACGGACTGATTACTGAAAAATACAAATTAAGTGATTATTTAATTGTTTTTGAAATTTCTGCCTATACAAATATTAACAACTTACCAAACACTATAGTCCTGATCGAAAATAAAACATACTGTATCGTTTCCGCCATAGAATATGTGCCAGGATTACCAGGTGGTCTGGGACACTATAAGGCACACTGCAAAAGTGGCGCCAAATGGTATTGTTATGATGATTCTTCAGATAAAGTTACAAAAACAAATGTTCAAAAAAATATACAAATAGATGTACTAATTTATGCCAAAATGTAACTTAATTTTGTTTAAGTAATCTTTATTTTTTTTACAAGAAGTAAAGTCTTTTTTTGTTTATTTATTTAAATGAGCATATAATTTACTCGTAAAAACTGCAAAATTTCGAATGTAATAATTACCTATGTCAAAGGTTGATGAAAATTATAAGTACTTTTCCCATTTTATAATTATTTGTTATTTTTCTCTATTCTTCTTTTTTGTTTCATTCGATTTGTTTTTAATTACAAATATTACTAAGTATGTTGTGTTTTCTTTAATGTTTAATTCAATACCAATTAAAACATAAAACACGCATCGAAAAAATCTACCGTATTAAGTAGGTACCTAGCTACTTAATAAGGTAGATTTTTTCGATTTATATACTTATGCAGCTAACTAATGACATATTTATGTTTTTGTTAATAATTTTTCATCGTATTAAATAATGTTTTTATAAGTAGTACAATCTAAAATAAAACAACCTCATATACATTTAGGCAAAACACGAGCCTGCTTTCTTTCTTATGACTGGTGCTCAATGGTCATTTGTACGAAAAAGTTTGTGTTATCGTAAACTCGTATATTCAGTATAGATTGAGGAGAATTTTGTAGACATCTTGTAGATATTTTCAAAAAAAAAATCATGTCAAAAAGCGAAGGTGGTTCTGCCACAGAGCATGACGTCTTTATTGCAATATACTAAAACCCTCGGATCCCTTAGCTGGTTTTTACAGCATGCTCTTGACATAACCTAAAAAATAATGTTAAACAGATTCAACGACGGAATAAGCTCTTCCCAAGTTCTTAAATTGGTACAGGCTGTTTGCTATCCAGAAAGTTGTAGGTATGCTATGTCGCTTCTATGAACACCTTATCATACCGGGTGTAAGGGACAGCGTCCCGCAAACTGAAAGGGGTTGCTCAGTCAACAATACTGAAATAAAATTTGGATTTTCCATACAAAAGCAGTCGATCAAAAAAAATGTATGGAAAAGCCATTTTTTTTCGCTTCCTGGAAGAATTTCCTTGTGGAAAATATTCAGTGTCGTTGAATGATAACACCAATAAGTTTGCGGGACGCTGTCCCTTACACCCTTTGTAATCCATATGTCAAAAGGTAAGAATCCAAAATTACAGAAAGTTTTGTAACGTAACGTAAAAATACTATTTTCGTTTACTAAATATTTTAGAATAAAAGTTTAGCATATATGTATTTACGATTGTAAAAGACATTACTGCCTCCGTGGTCTAGTGGCTAGTGCCATGGACTCCTGATCCGGAGGTCCTGGGTTCGATTCCCAGGGGGGGAAACACAAAGTTGATATTTGAGAATTTATCACTTCAGCAGGCTGAATCATCTGATTGTCCGAAAAAGAAAAAGATTTCGTGTTTCGGAGGGCACGTTAAGCCGTCGGTCCCGGTCGCTGTCTTTGATAGTGGTCGTTACTC
Source organism: Scrobipalpa costella (assembly GCA_949820665.1). Taxonomy (NCBI): domain Eukaryota; kingdom Metazoa; phylum Arthropoda; class Insecta; order Lepidoptera; family Gelechiidae; genus Scrobipalpa; species Scrobipalpa costella. Next base: position 13,531,980 of record OX463318.1, read on the forward strand.
AAACCATGTCAAAGGCCTGATAGTTGTGCTACTAGGCGGTTTAAAAACTCTGACACCAGGGTTCATCGGGTCGATAGACTCGATACCCACTCGACAGAAGAAGAATAGACATTTTATTGTTATAAAATAGACATGAGCCATGAACAAGTAAAATAAATGTGTTAAGTTTACCTTGACATATTTTTTTTATAGCTTCTGCTTCATTATTTCAGACTCCTTATAAACATAAGGTAGAAATATCAAAAATATCATAGGCATATTCTTTCATGCTGGAAAAAGAAAAACACAGAATGTGCCAGCTGCATCTCTTCCCGGGCATGCTGCAAAAACCGGCTTAGGGATTCGAGGGTTATAGTGTATTACAATTTTAGGCGACGGGCTGACAGCCTGTCACTATAGCAATATACGTAAACGTATGTCATAATCATCTGTAGTGTAATAAATAAACCTTCTTAGATGTGCGGAACGACCTTTGTTCAGTTGTTACCTAATTATGGATAATGGCGTGATTTTGTGTATTAATACCATAGTCAAGTATACCTCTATCTGTATAGGGATAATATTGGTATATAGCGCCGGCTGTGAATGTGGAGAACCATTGCAAACCATGGCGCACCTCACCAACTGTCCCGTGTGTACGACCACCTGTTCACGCGAGGACTTGCTCGACAGCAACCAGAGAGCCACTACGGTAGCTGCTTTCTGGGCAAGCAAGATTTAGCCCGTGTTTCTTGCCGACACGAAAGAAGAAGAAGATTGGTATATTTGGTACTAGCGACCCGCCCCGGCTTCGCACGGAAATCATCAGTGTTTCTCTACTATATTATGCATGTATTATACATATAAACCTTCCTCTTGAATCACTCTATCCAATAAAAGAAACCGCATCAAAATCCGGTGCGTAGTTTTAAAGATCTAAGCATACAAAGGGATATAGGGACAGAGAAAGCTACTTTGTTTTATACTATGTAGTGATTTCGTAATCTTTTTGTATTCAAAATCATCATCATCTCCCTAGCCTTATGCCGTATCTCTCGGGGTCAGCTACCTACTCTAGGTGATTGAACGAGGGTACTGATTTTTACACAGGACGACTGCCATCTGACCCCCGCAACCCAGAAGGTTTTAAGGCGCCAATGCGTAGCACTGGCCTCTTACATGGCTTAACGTTACTTCCGAAGCAAGGAAAAGCGCCGAATAAACGTACATATGAAATTCGAAAACCAAAAACACATTAGTACGTGGTGGGAATCGAACCACGACCTCCCGCTCAGGAGGCAGCGGCCCTATACACCATCGAGCTAAACTCCTTATAAACATAAGGTAGAAATATCATAGGTATATCATAGTCAAGTATACCTATCTATGGTCGATATATTGGTATTTCGCATTATTTTAAATAATAAAATAAAAAGAATAACCAATTTTTAATCTTTCTCGACTTACAAATAACCAACAGAACCAAGAAGCGTGGACAATTAAAAACAAAAGCACAACACAAAACAAATCAGTGAAAAGATACATTACACAATTAAATTTAAAAAAACGTAAGTTCAATCTTATTTCTTTGGGTATTGACTCAACCAATTTGTGTAAGGAAAAATAATAACGGTCTATAGTTCAAGTTTCTCAGATACCGTATAATCCAAGAAATAATGAATTCTCATCATTTCAGACAGAAAACCAACCTACAGGCGATCAAAATCTTTTATGGTACGATACTTATTGGGCTCGATTCTAGATTACACCGACTAAAACTAAAATTAAAATCTATCTGCCACATTCAAAATAATAAAACTGAAAAAGGACAGGCGATTTATACTCTATGGTTTTAGACTTTGTCCGCTAGATTTTGACGCGCTTTTGCAGGTTACCCAAGAATTTCTGTATTTTTTTTCTGCCATATCACATAACGGCGGATAAAAATGACAGATAACGCATAAAACCACCGTCTATATAAAAAAAAAACCCGGAGATAATAGATCTCCTGTCCTTTTCCAATGTTTGTAGTCTGAAAGTGACAAATAGATTTTCAATTTTAGTTTTAGGCGGAACATTTAGAATCAAGCCCATTATTTCTTTGGCGATCGAGCTACCCAAATTTTTTGCGAATAAATAATAACGAATCCATAGTTCAAACTTCTCAGATAACATATAATCCAAGAAATAATGAGATCTTATATTTTTAGACAGAAAGGCAACAAAATGTTTCATGGTATTTTAGTCATCAATAAATATTGCACATCGTCTAAGTTTCATCTGTGTCGCATTCAGTTTAGCAATAAGGCCACCCATATTATACCTACCTTACTGTCCGGTTTGTTCCGTTTTATTTCTGTTGTATTTATTTTTTATGTAATAAAAAAATAAAAAAAGGACACGTCAGCCGGATGCACAGGGAGTGGTGGGATAGAATTGTCACAGAGTGGACACGTCATGATGGAAATCGTCGACGAGGTCGTCCCCGTAAGAGATGGAGTGATGATCTTAATGTTTATCGCGAGGATTGGTGGGAGATTGCACAGGACCGTGAGACATGGAAGAAAGAAGGGGAGGCCTTTGCCCAGCAGTGGGACACAACAGGCTAGTAATATAATGTAAAAAATGCATTGTAGTTTTGCTATGACTGGCGAAGGTCAATGTCTGTTTGCAAGTGTCAGTGTCCAACATTAGCCGCCCCGTACTGCATATCGTTTAATAAATATGTCCTTCAATACGTATGTAACCAAAAGAAAGAGCAAGTAAGCTACTTAACAAGTAACTTTGAAGTTTTTCCCGACTTACGCCTACTTATTCGACCGAAAATATCTTCCCTTATACAGGGTGTCAACATAATGAGTATACGTACGCACGTATACTGAATGTATGTAAACCTATACCCGAGGCGGGGCGCCCCGCAACCAAACACAACCTGATGAGGGGACTCCGGATGTCCCGAAACATGTCGCGAAGTACGCGACTTATATTCCAAAGTGATTGCCCAGTATTAAAATCTTTATTTAGAATGTCTCACTGAAGTTAAAATAGTTCGTATGTAAACCTGCCCATGAAACTGAACAATTTTCCCAAAGACCATAGTTCGAAACACCGAAATACGAAAAAAATACTTTCCTCCTCCTTTTATTCAAAGTGCATATAGAGCTGATAGCACATTTAGAAAGGACCCATGTTTTTTCATATTTTGACCTATGTTCTTTGGCAAAACTTTTTCAGACTCACGGGCAGATTCACGTTCTTACATCCATATAATCACTTTTATCCCTAATGCGGTAGGCGACTACCCCAACAAAGCTAACGACCCAAACAAAGGTCGTTCCGCCACGTCTGACAAAGTTTTGCGGGTTATTTAAGATACATTTGTAGGTATATTGCTGCAGTGGCAGGTTGTCAGCCCATCACCTAAATTGCAATATACAGAAACCCTTGGATTCTTTAGCTGGTGTGCATGCCTGGGAGGAAATGCAGCTGACAAATTCTTTGTTTTTCTCTCGCTCCCAGTCCAGATTCACGACCTTCAGGGTGCATAAACCCTTTCTGTTACACCCTGTATTTTCCCTTACGTAACATATGCCGTATCAAAATGGTCCTTACACCACCGTCATCGTAAGTTGTCGATAAATCGTAAAAGGGTAGTTAGGACATTTTGACATGCAAGCAAACTTTTCTAAAGAGCTACTTTATTCTTTAGTAGTTACGACATGTAGGGTGAAAAGTTTTTGAGATGCGGAATACATACATATAGTCACGCTTTTATCCCAAATGGGGTAGGCAGAGCGTAAACGACCTAAACAAAGGTCGTTCCGCCACGTCTGACAAAGTTTTAAGAGTTATTTAAGATAAATTTGTAGGTACTGCTGTAGTGACAGGTAGTCAGCCCATCGCCTAAATTGCAATATACTTAAACCTTCGGATCCCTTAGCTGGTTTTTACAGCATGCCCGGGAGGGAATGCAGCTGGCACATTCTATGTATTTCTTTCGGTCCCAGTCCAGCATGGAACTAACTTTAGTCTTGATAAATCCTCATTCGCATCCTCATAGCCACATCCTCAACTTAAATTTTTTATTCCATGAAATATGTTGTAAAAGACAACAGACCAAATCCGTAGATTTTATTAAAACCTTCTAAATGTATTACTAAACCCAAAATTTTTATAATCTTACAATAAAAATAAGTGCAAAATAGGTGTAAGTTTTTAACTTCCTTTTAAATTATTTTGACACATATACCTACCTACCTAACCTACTTACGTTATATTGATCATGCTATTACCACACTAAAGAAGAATCATTAATATACAATCTTCTTCTGTCGAGTGGGTATCGAGGGTAATATACAATAAATAATACTCTACCCTCTTTAAAAAAACACTCACCAAAAATATATCGCTGGAAGGTGGTTGGAAGAACTTTGTTATAAACATTTGTTCACACGTTTGCTTCTTATTAAAAAAAAAATAACAATCACAAGAAGGCAATCGCAGAAGTAAACTTGCAGAAGATAGAAGAAGAATTCAATTGGAAGGATTTGGATTTTAAAAAATAGTCCAAATGCTTTTTTTGTACCAAAAGAAGACAACAGTAGAAGTAAACGTGCAGAAGATAGAAAGAAGGAGAAGCTAAATAGAGTGAATAATATATCTTTCCACTCACTTGTAACTAAAGTCGTCTTCTATTACAAACTTATTTTAGCAGTCAGTAAACCAACCTCTCCCTATGTTTTTTATGGGGATAGTTGTAAATCTATAGCAAAGTGTAAAATTATTCTGATTTGATTCCCGTTATGGGCGCGTCCGATACAGAAGTCTTGGAGAGCGAGTCCGACACGCATTTGACGGTATTTTATGACTCCCTTAGAAATATCAATCGCTATGCTTATTCTGAACCAAAAGAAGACAAGCGTAGAAGTAAACGTGCAGAAGATAGAAGGAGAAGCTAACTAGAGTGAATAATGTATCTTTCCACTCACTTGTTGTGTAGCCGAAGTCGTCTTCTTCCTCTGGGTCAGCTTCCTTCTCTTCTTTGCTTCTTTTTACAGCTCCTGCTGAAGCACGGTCGATCTGAGAAGAAGAATTTGGATGTAGAGACAGTGTCATCATAGAGTCAAAGATATATGAGTCCTATTTTTTCTGATACTATAGTAGACTATGGATTGAATCTACAATAATTTAATTAACATTCATCATAATCAGGTCCAATCCTTACGAGGTAGGCAGAGCATTAACCACCTCGTAAAAGGACGTTTTCGCAACGTCTGAGAATTTTTGAGGGTAGGTTTATTAGGTAATTGCAGAAAAAACAAAATGACCGCCTAAATTGCAATAAATCGACCCTCTACAAAGTAGCTGGAATATTCTATATTTTTCTATTGCTGTAAGTTCAGTATGAAATATGGATGTCCACAGATAATAGTCTTATTAGATCTTTAAAATGAGATCCTCTTTTTATAACGTTTTTGCGTTTCATTTTCTTTTACCTCTTGTCCTTTTTCCGAATAAGTTCTTCCCCCAAGATCCCTTTCATCTTCTTCGTCACTGCTGTCAGAATCGGAATACACGGGAGCTTTTTCTTTCTTCTCTTCTTTTGATTCCTTTTCTGTTTCGTCTCCTTCTTTCTCTGAATCTGGCTCTGATGTTACTGTTATCTGTATAGAAAATTTTAATTGACACCATAAATAATTGTTTAGTAATCTGAAATTAACTCATCTGATTAACAAAAATTAGGTACGAGCTTTTTATTACTATATCACTTGTACACAACGAATTACCGTTTCTACATTTTTGTAATCCAAGGGTCTATACACAAAATTACGATCCCGGATATGTAATTCTGTGCAAATTTCTATACCCCGTCTTAGAACTCTATGGATTCTTATCTGACGATCCACACTCCATCTCTTGAACCTAAAACAAATCTGGATAAATTTCTGAAAAAGAGAATCGTACCTTGATCCCATGTTCTGGAGTTCCATCCAATATGGGTGGAGGAGGAGCTGGACTCTTTCTCGTGTGCATCGGAGTCGGTGGAGGGGATGTAGCGTCCACATCTGACGAATCTGTGTTCTGTGTGAAAAAATATTGATACATACATACATATAATCACGCCTTTGTCCCTAATGGGGTAGGCAGAGCGTAAACGACCTAAACAAAGGCCTTTCCGCCGCGTCTGACAAAGTCTTGAGGGCCATTCAAGAAAGATTTGTACGTATATTGTTATAGTGACAGGTTGTCAGCCCATCGCCTAAATTACAATATACTGAAAGCCTCAGATCCCATAGCTGGTTTTTACAGCATGCTCGGCAGGAAATGCAGCTGGCACATTCTATGTTTTTCTCTCACTTCCAGTCCAGCATGGAAGACATGTTGTTATAAATTTTATTCGTTGAAACTGAGTGATCAACTCAATCGCAACTCAATGCAACTTCTTCTTCTTCTATCGTATGGGTATCGAGTCGATCGACCGACAGTTATAGGCGTCTAACATGGTTTTTGTAACGACCACTATCAAAGACAGCGACCGGGACCTCTCCGAAGCACGGAATCTTTTTTGATTTTACTTCCAGACAATCAGGTAATTCAGCTAGCATTACCCTAACCAAACTGGCGAAAAACTTAAAAAGGGATAAGTTGACAAATATCAACTTCGTGTTTCGGAATCGAACCCAGGATCTCCGGATCGAGAGCCCATGGCTCTGGCCACTAGACCACGCAGACAGTTGGATCGGGAGCCCATGGCAAAGGAACTCAACAAAGATCTTTAAAAAACCTAAAATTAATATTGACGGAACCATTAAATTGACACCCTTTAAAGCAGACTTCGTATGGAGCCCGTAACCCTGAAGGTTGATTCTGCTCATTCAATATTTAAACTGGCATTGACAATCGACCTTAATGTATAAATGACTGGTCTCTGATCAAGTACAAGCAATACTTAACTGAAACCACCGGAGTGAAGTTAGTCACATGACCTTAGTTTAGTAGGTTGTAACATACTGATGGCTTCGTCTTAAACAATAAAAAATTGGCCAAGGCCATGTCGGACACAGCCATAAGTAGGGTTCCGTAGCCTAATATGTTTACTTAAAACAACATAATTGTCTTCAAAATTAAATTTCAACCATATACGAAAGCTATAAGGATCAATTCACCTTGACAGATTATATAGGTAGTTTGTTGAAACGGTTTCTCCTAAATGTTTCGCGAACTATAAATGCTACAGTTTTTGTTATGGTTTTTTTTTGCAACTACAATTAAATAGCTATATTTTATATTTTCATCGTAATTTTTGCATTTATATTTTTGAAGATATGACTGGAACAAATTTGTGACAAATACTTCAACTTTGAATGCAAATATCTTGAAACAGAAACAATTCAGAGACTTTGTTTCAAACAAACCTCTATTTCATTTTAAAAGACCTATCTAACGATATCCAACTTAATATATTACAGAAAAAAATGCTCTCCTTATTTTTAGGACGGGTCCAAAACTACTAATACTAAATTGAAATTATTGTTTTACATTTCCAAATTTGCGTCATCATAATCTATCTTCGTACCAAAATTCATGTTAATAGGTGTACAACTAAGTTTTTAGCAGGGGTGAGGCATACAGACAGACAAACGGACAGACAGACATGGTGAAATGATAAAGGTTCCTTAGTCGAGTACGGAACCCTAAAAATGCTATGACTTATTCATATATCTATTCATAGATAAGCAAAAACCCAGACACATTTTAACTTACCCAAGCTAATAAACTCTGGACAGTCAAAGTGACTTTATCACCAGCAGCCTTGATAAGCTGTACTGCTCTCTCATGCTGTGCATTTCTGACACATACTCCATCCACTTCCAGGATTCTGTCACCAGTCTGAGAAAGAAGAATCAAAATTAGTTGGCCCTTAGACACCACACCGCCTGCAAGTTCTTCAGCCACTCCGTGATCATATTGCACGAAACTGCGTTGAAATATCGGCCACTCATACAAAAATGGAAAACCACGGTAAATTTCCCGTTTTTAATATTTACTTAAAATGGTGGTGAGATCATGATCAGAGGTGTAGCCTAGATTAGTGGTGATTGACCAATAATCTAGGCTGGTAATTCAACCTAATGGGGATAAAAGATGGGAAATTCACGGGAACAGATACAGTTAGTATAATTTAATTACAAATTGATGTATAATAATACTAATACACATATTAACATACTATAATAAACTAATACATATAAATAAATTTATATAATATATAAATGATCTTTCAGTCTCTTCTTAAAAGTGAAGCTCGAGGGACTGTCTTGTATAGTTTTCGGCAGTTTGTTCCACAGTTGAATGGCTCGAACAGTGAACGAGTTAAAAAAGAATTTGGTGTTTGATCCAGGAACCTCCAACACCTTTGTGATGATTGCTGCCTGGTCTAAAGTCAACTATGAATAGGTGGTTCTTTAATGGTACCTACTGATGTTTCCATCCCATGCACTGATGGAACGATGGTCGTAATTCAGGCGGACATAAATTAGTTTTTGTCTAGATATAATATCTAAGAGTAAACATTTCGTAAAAATATGATTTGACGAGACATTCGGCACCTTGAATGCTATAACATCTAGGCAAGATTGATCACCAGCTTATCAATCTACATATTCAATAATAGCAGAAATGAATTGACTTACATGCAGTTCTCCGCAGTTGCCAGCAGGACTATCAGGCACGACATTCTTGATGAAGATCCCGAAGATCGCCTTCTCTTCTCCATCTTCACTGTCGTTGGTGGAAACGATATCAACCTGGGAATGAACAAATTATGTAAGAAGACTCAAGATCAATCTATCGTCCTAAAAGAAAAAGATTTCGTGCTTCGGAGGGCACGTTAAGCCGTCGGTCCAGGTCGCTGTCTTTGATAGTGGTCGTTACACAAAACCATGTCAGAGGCCTGATAGTTGTGCTACTAGGCGGTTTAAAAACTCTGACACCAGGGTTCATCGAGTCCATAGACTCGATACCCACTAGATAGTAGAATCTATCGTGCCCCAGCGGTGGACAGCGTCGTTGATAGATACAAGAAGGAGCATCGCATGATAGCCACAGGAAAGAGCTATATTCAATACCGGGTGTAGGATACCTGCAAAATGATATGGGTTGCTCAGTCAACGACACTGAACAACGTCCACCAGTAGATTCTTTCAGGAAATTAAAATAAAATTTGACTTTTCCATACAAATTTTCTGATCGAGGTGGACATTTTGGATAGAAAATACTTTTTCTCCCTTCCTGAAAGATTTTCCTGGTGGAGGTTGTTTAGTGTACGTTGACTGAGCAACCCCTATCAGTTTGCGCGACGCTGTCCCTTACATCCCGTATAGGTTTCTTACCTTCCCACCAATGATGCTGATCACAATTGCAGCTTCTGCCGTCTTCATCAGTTTTTTATTAGGGTAACCTTCAAAACAGGGGGTTTCGCATCTATTGACGCCATAAACGACACGACAAAAGGATGATGACAAAGAAGAAGAGTGAATTCTTTACCTACCCGCCAACGATGCTAACCCCTAGTGGAGATCCATGGGTTCTTTTCAGGGTGACTTTTCTTGGAGAGCCCCAACAAGGAGAGGCAGTCACCGTCATTACTTTAAGGTTTCCTTACCTCTGCACCAACGATGCAGAGAGTGGAGACCCAGGGGTTTTCTACAGGGTCACCTTCATGGTGAGCCCTATCTCTGCACGACATCATAGACACAAGAACAAGAAGAATGGGTGTCTTACCTTCCCACCAAGAGAAGCTTCAAGAATCCTATTTGGAGTGACCCATTATGTTACAGACCCCATGTCTGGACCGCATGAACAAGAGAAGCAGAAATAGAAAAAAACTATCAATCCTTACCTTCCCACCAACGATGCTCACACCAAGTGGAGACCCAGGGGTTCTCTTGAGGGTGACTTTTCTTGGAGAACCCCATCGCTGGACGGCATCACGGCGAGGAGAGGCTGTCACCGTCATCGCTGCTAGGGGTGTGTAGCTGTGTGGAAAATACTTGGATGTAAGTACGATCGATTAGAGTGTTATAAACTACAAAAGCTAATACTAGGCCAGGGTCAATTAGCACCGGAGGCAACACGACGCGACGCGGCTTGAAGCTTGTTGTACCACGATTTGACTGGCTGAAAAGGCTAAAACGGTGTGAACTGATCCTCATGTTAAGAACTTGGTAGTAAATAATACTCGTGAAAATATGCATTTCGAAATTATGTCAAAACTTTTCTTTTTAGATTTCGATTTAATTTATTACAAGTGAATTTCTTGACTGTTCCCATTAAGTTAATAAAATTCACTTAATAAAACGATGCATTTAAATTTACAGCCCAAAATGTTTATACAGCTGATTTTGCGCAAATACCTACTGCACAAAATATTGTTTAGTAAATCCTTCTCAAACTCAACTGCTGGTACTCTAGTATAGTCAATTGCCAGGAAACTTTTTCTGACATTGTTGCAGAGTAAGAACCGTATTACTGTAGCACTCGAACTCATACATATAATTACGCCTTTATCCCTTATGGAGTAGACAGAGCGTAAACGACCTAAACAAAGGTCGTTCCGACACGTCTGGCAAAGTTTTGAGGGTTATTTAAGATAGATTTGTAGGACAGGTTGTCAGCTCATCGCCTAAATTACAATATACTGGAACCCTCGGATCCCTTAGCTGGTTTTTACAGCATACCCGGAAGGAAATGCAGCTTACACTCGAAGTTCAATGCGCAAATCGTGTACGAAAGTTACCCTTCCGTATGCGCATTCGAATTCAGAAATACGGTTTCAGATTAGAACATGAAACTATTTGAAAGTGTCCAAAACACTAACTTAAGCATTTTTAATATTAGTTTGACATGATAGCAATAATAATATTCAAGTTCAGTAATTGAAGTCATAACAGTTTCATTGAAGCCATTTGGGATTGCTTCTGACCGACTAGGAATATGAAACATAAGATTTTATTGATATTTTCTAGTTTATGGAGTTATTCATATTCCAAGATATTGGATAGTTTCCGAGACGATCCACGTGGACTTAAGAAAAGAAATTTCTTTGGTTTTTATAGTTTTATTTACAGTATAGTCCTCCCACCGATTTTCGTTGATGGCGGCTAATCTCCCAGAGATCGGCCAATTGCGCAGGACTAGTTTTAGTGCCCAAGTGTTTGCGCTACACACAGGTGCACTGATTGACTGACACGACTAGAGAGAAATCAGGCGCAGGACCGACTATTTACATGCCCGACATATATTTTCCTGTACCTAAAGGTTGCCTGGAATAAATTGCTGCTTAGCAATAAGGCCTACTAATTGTTTTTATTTTCTTTTTTTCTTGTGTGTTTTCTGTTAAATAAAGTATATTTTTATCTTATCTTATCTTCTGGCGGCCGAAGATTGGCTGAAAAATCTAAAAATGACTAAATAAGGTAATTTTAAATCAAGCGCAAATATTGAAACGTGTGATGAAATTGAGCAACATTCCCTAAGGAAATGTATCTATTAGAAACATAGCTTGGAATATGTAAAGTAATTTTCATATTTCAACCTATGTTTCTAGTAGGGGTAAACACATTAATTATCATTTAATAGCACTTTTTGAGCTAAAGGCGATGGTAAATTAATGTTCTCTTCCTAACAATATATTAGTCGTGGCATAACTTTACTAAGCGGGCATACAGCGATCTACGGGTCCAATATAATAATGCACTCAGGGCGCTGTTGGGGCTGCCGTGGAGGTGTAGTGCATCTGGGATGTTCGCGCATGCGCAAGTTGATGGCTTCTCAGCCATTATGAGAAAAAGATGATCAGCCCTGACACGTCTCCGCGACAGCACCAATAGCATCCTGCATGTAATTGTTGATAGGTGGGACTCTCCACTCTTGAAGAGATGGATGCAGCTTCACACTAATGTCCCCTCACTTAAATTGTTTCCCTATAAATAAATACATACTAACACTAGAATAAGCTGCTACTAACAAATATATGGACTTTGTAAATGGTCTGAAATAAAGTATTTGAATTTGAATAAACTTATTTTTTTCTATATTTACCGTAAAGTTAAGTTTAAAGCCTTTTCTTGGTAAAGCAATCCCTGTTCTAACAGTATTGATTACCTGTCAAACCAACTTTTAAATAACCCTACCACATCTTTAATTCATCATGGGGCGTGGGACTGAGAAAAGAACTTCCCTTTAAGATGAAAAACTACTGAATCACGTCGCTTGAGAGCAAAGTTTGTCGTCGGAATATTACTTACTAGCGACCCGCCCCGGCTTCGCACGGAAATCAACAGTGTTTCTCTACTATATTATGCATGTATTATACATATAAACCTTCCTCTTGAATCACTCTATCCATCAAAAGAAACCGCATCAAAATCTGTTGCGTAGTTTTAAAGATCTAAGCATACATAGAGATATAAGGACAGAAAAAGCGACTTTGTTTTATACTATGTTGTGATTACCAGTGATCGGAAGTGGTAGACTAGAATTTTTTGCAGTGAATTACACAGACCTGATAAATACTAATATTCTTCCATGCTGGGCTGGGAGCGAGGGATAAACAAAATGTGCCAGTTGCATTTCCTCCCGGCATGCTGTAAAACCAACTGACGGATCCGAGGGTTTTAGTATTTTGTAATTTAGGCGATGGGCTGACAACCTGTCACTACAGCAATATACCTACAAATCTATCTTAAATAACCCTCAAAACGTTGTCAGACGTCGCGGAATGACCTTTATTTAGTTCGTTGACGCTCTGCCTACCCCATTAGAGATACAGGTGTGATTACATGTATGTATATATCACATTCTTCATCAAAATATTGACAATAACGTATTATTATTGAATAACTGGCGAAGGAGTCCAATACGATATCTCGGAAGCACCAGACCTTTGTTCTAAAAACTATACCTATACGGCGGTATTTCGACCCATACTAACATAAGTCATCATCATCTCCCTAGCCTTATCCCGTATCTCACGGGGTCGGCTACCTAATCTAGGGGGATTGAACGAGGGCACTATTTTTTTTAAAGCTGGACTGGGAGAGATAGAAAAACATAGAATGTTCCAGCTGCCCTTCCTCCCGGGCATGCTGTAGAAGTCAGCAAATGGGATTTGAGGGTAACAGTGTATTGTAATTTAGGCGATGGGCTGACAAATTGTCACTACAGCAATACAAATCATTACAATCTAAAATATGCCCTCAATTTTTGTCACGAGGCGTTTTACGCTCTGCCTACCCCGTAAGAGATAAAGGCGTGTTTTATGTATGTACTAATTTTCACACAAAGCGACCGCCATCTGACCTCTGCAACCCAGAAGGGTAACCAGACCCTATCCTAGATTAGGTCAGAGTTTTCAAGCCGCCGCCACATAAGTAAAGTGTTAAAATTCATACTCGGATTTTCCAACACCCTATATAGGTCAATCAGAGTGCAGACGCCGCGGTTGAGTAGCCATGTGCCATATTGCGAATATAGGGCTTGACTTTGCTGAATAGCTATGAGCTGAATTCATTTCAATTGAGGGGCATTATTATAGACGTGATTGAAAAAAGTTTGTATTGTAGATAATTAATAATCAGAGTGGGAAGATTATCTATAATAGTCCGATAGAAAAACAGGATTAGATCCGATGAAATACGATTGTGTATCCCACATTTATCTATTGTTCATTAAATAGTTTCGTATTTATTGAATTTCTATTCTAGATAGGCCAAGTTTATCTAAGCTAAGAGCCAACGAGTTAAATATCTCTATCATAAGCATTAATGGTGAGTTATTATTCGATTTTGAGAAGAAAGCTACATCTAAGCCATCTGCTAAATATATGACCACCATTCTTAAATGTAGACACACGGTAGCGTGTCCAAGCCAAGCTCAAGCCAAATTAAAAGAACTGGCCGGCAGCACCGTGTGTATATTTACAGGAACCATTTCGAGCCACATTTGACCCCTTCATAACTCAAAAACTACGTAATTTATATACACCAAATTTGGTTTATATTTTAAGATACTCTAGATAAACAAGTACTCCAAATTTTATAAACATAGTTCTTTTTTTTTTTTTTTTTTTTTTTTAATATATATAGGCGAGCATTTGTCCGCCATCTCACCTGGTGGAAAGTGACGATGCGGACTATGTTGGAGCATACTCACCTATGTAGTGCCTATTCACTTTTCAAACGGTTAATTAAATATTAATTCCGAAAAATTGTATTTTTTATGACTGATTGACTGACTGACTGACTGACATATCAAAAATCAATTAATCAAAAACCTAATGACCTAGAAGGCTGATATTTTAATGAAGATTAATTATAATGAAACAAAGTTAGAAATGTAAACATTTAATATTTTTTAATAAAAATGGACCCCCTCCCATACAAGTGAAATGGGGGGCATTTTTTATTTTTTAACTACTTTAAGTGGGGTATCGTTAGATAGATCTTATAAAATTAGATACAGGTTACTTTGAAAGTAAGTGCCTTTAATGGGTCTTTCTCGAGATATTTGCATTTAAAGTCGCTGTTCTTAAAAACAAAAACATAATCAAAAACCTAACCCACTTCCAAATGACCTAGGAAGCTGATATTTGGAATGATGATTGATTATAATGACGCAAGGTTACAGATGTAAAATTAAATAAAAATAAAACAATTGAATCCCTATTTTACCTACAAAATTTAAGTGGAGTGTCATCATGGGAAAGTTCAAGTTCAATATGAATATCACTACATAGTATAAAACAAAGTCGCTTTCTCTGTCCCTATATCCCTGAGTGTGTATGCATAAATCTTTAAAAATACGCAACTGATTTTGATGCGGTTTCTTTTATTTATTGATAATAACTTATTTACTACACTTACAGTAAAACCAATGCGTGTAGTAAATTAAAAAGATACAAAGACAATACAACAAAGATAAAACATAAATTAAATAACACTTCTTTGACACTCAGGTAAATATATATATATATATATATATATATATATATATATATATATATATATATATATAAGATATACATAAATATTTTAATGAATAGAATGATTCAAGAGGAAGGTTAATATGTATAATACATGCATAATATAGTAAAGGAACACTGATAATTTACGTGCGAAGCCGGGGTGGGTCGCTAGTAGATTATAATTTTCAATAAAGATTTAAAAAAGAACATGAAAAATATGTAAGAATCAAATTATCTACTTGCCTGCAAAAAGTAATGATATCCCACCAAAAACATAAATGTAAAAGTAAAAGCCAAGCTCACGGTGGTCTTGGTGCGTGAATCGCACAAAAAGTTGTGAGTTCTAAAAAGGGAGCCAAGTCTATGGTTTATTATAGTATTTCTTAGTTCTTCAATAGGGTTCATTTCATGTGACTTGGCCGTTGTAGGTGACAGGTCGAATTATTCTCTACAACGGCCAAGTCACATGAAATGAACCTTATTGAAGAGCTAAGAATTACTATAATAAACTTTGATTTTCACTTTTATATTTATGTTTTTGGTGGAATCGCACTTTTCCATATGTATTTTTTCTGAATTGTCAGTTATTTACAGAGTCTTTCATAACATATGTAGCCATTAGATGGCGCCACATCAAGAAATTCAAGTTCTGAAACGCGGTATCAAAGTTTTCTCAGCGATCTGCAAATATACAAGATTCAAACTAGGTTGGACTTCAATCCCATGGTCACAACACCAGGAGCGGGTAGCTACCCTTTTTCCATTTATCATCACTCAGCCTCATCATAATCTGGCGAGGCCAACTTGGAAGTCTTTAAAAAATAACAAAAAATCTCCAAACTCCCTTTAATTTAGATCTTCTAATGTTGCTAGCTAAGTACCTATTTAAATTAAGTTAGATTATAAGTTACAATTGCTACCTAAGCCTATGTATAATTCATTGTTAAGTAATATAATTGTAAACAGTTTTCTTTTTTTTGTGTGGCAAATAAATGGTTTCAATAGGCTCCGAAGTCAATTCGGCCGAAGCAAGGATAACCGCTTCAGGTGGCGATTCATACAAACCATGGCCCACCTAATATCGTGATCTATGTGCCCCACCACTGCACAAGAGAGCAATTAAGGTGTATCCCAACGGCAGATGAGCCGGTAGATTCCAAGATATGCAACTATCGCCCGTAGTGCCTTAGAGTATCGTTCAAATCAGCGCGAACTACGGCGTGGCGGTTACGTCCGCAGTCGCGTCAAAGTGTGCGAAAAACGCACAAAACAGCTATTTAAAAAAAAAATCGGATAAAAAAAAAAGCTATGTTGCGATTTTAGATAATCAAAATACCGACATTTGCCCGAAGCAACCGTGAAAGCGCTAAGGAATATCAAATTTACTGATAAAAACAGCTTTACTTTCCAGTTTCTTTTTTATACTTAATACTTATTGATGATCTAGAAGTTTTAGTTTTTAAAGTTTAGTTATTTTTATTTTTCCAATGATTCGTTTAGGACAAATAAGCATTTGTGTGTATGTACATCTCGTCGAAAGTGGCGAGAAACTGTCACAGAGTTCTTTTTGCGATACTCTGTACTGTTGCAATGTTTTTTTAGTATAAATAAATAAATAAACTCGTTTACAGACCCGTAACTCCGGATGAACAATTTATCGGATAGCAGTAAACTAGAGATTGTTATTCGATATAATAGTTAAGTGTAGTCAGGGGCTTCCTAGGGCTAGGTGGCGACATCATCAGTCACTGAAACATAACTCACTGAAAACACAATTGAATCGAAAATCCGATAGATAAGATTGAAGTGAAGGTACGGAAGATTAGAGTATTATTAGATTTCTTCCATGCTGGACTAAGAGCAAAAGAAAATAGAACATAGAATATGCCAGCTGCATTTCCTCCCGGGCATGCTGTAAAAACCAGCTAAGGTTTCCGAGGGTTTCAATATATTGCAATTTAGGCGATGGGCTGATAACCAGTCACTACAACAATATACCTACAAATCTATTTTAAATAAGCGTTAAACCTTTGTCAGACGCGGCGGCCTTTGTTTTGGTCGTTTACGCTCTGCCTACCCCATTAGAGATACAGGCGTGATTATGTGTGTGTATGTATGTAGATATAGTAGAACCCCATAAAAATCCATCTCATAGTTTGTCGAGTAACAGGTAGAAAATTAGCGAAATACGGCCACTTTTAGCACTTGTGCCATCTGAAACTGCAGCGAATACTGAATTTTAAATTTTTATTCCGCTGAAAATATAAATTAGTACCCTCAATTTAATCTGACCTAACGCTTTTTTTTACCGTATTTTCAGTGAGTTATTTATGATATTTTTACCGATGACCCGTGGTCTAGTGTTAACTGTCTCTGTGGTCTAGTAGTCAGAGTAATGGGCTAACGATCCGCAGGTTCTAGGTTCGATTCCCAGAGGGGAACACAAATTAGTCAATTTATAATTTTGTGAGACTTTCCCCAGTTTGGTTAGGAATATGCAAGCTAAATCACCTGATTGTCCGAAAAGTAAAGGATTCCGTCGGTCTCGGTCGCTGTCTTTGATAGTGGTTATTACTCAAACCATGTCAGAGGCTTAATAACTTTGCTACTAGGCCGTTTAAAAACTCTGAATCCAGTGTTCTTCGGTCGTTGTTCGACTCGAGACTCCTCTCGCTAATTAGAAGTACTGATGAGGGCGCCACTTAGCCCTAGGAAGTCCCTTAACGAAGAATGCATTGCCTGCATCGCTGCTTCAATTTTGCACTTGGTTGAGCGGAATAACTAACGAACACTTTGGCTCGTTCTTATTTGTCGCAGGGTCTCTACTCGTATCTCTAACAATTTCCAGGTAAGAGATGTCCTTCGGTAATTTATTTTATAGTAAATCTAGAGTTATATCTGTTTCCTTCTATGCTGGCATGGGCGCAAGAGAAAGACATAGAATATGCCCGCCATTTCCTTCCGGGCATGATGTAAAAACCAGCTAAGGGATCCGAGGGTTTCAGTATATTGTAATTTCGGCGATGGGCTGACAACCTGTCTCTACAGCAATATACCTACAAATCTATCTTAAATAACCCTCCTTTGTCAGACGTAGCGGAACGACCTTTGTTTCGGTCGTTTACGCTCTGCCTACCCCATAAGGGATAAAGGCGTGATTATATGTATGTATGTATGTTTGACAGGTCGCTTTGTATTGAAATGACATTACTGATACGAACACAAACTCACTGTCATTCAGTCAGAGCTGATTATGAATACGGCCCTAAGTGTGCAACTTCTTATCTTCAAATTGATGTGTTGAAGGTTTTGGTGGGATATTTTCTTCAAGCTAATATTAAGAAGTCCTTATTTTGACTGTCTACCTACTGCAACCCCACAATAATTATTAGTATACGGAAGCTCTACAACCAACACGTAGTTGACCAAATTAAATTATCTCTAACCAAAAACTTACCAATGTTAATCCAACACGTTTATCCCGACAAGTCGTATCCCATCACTACATTTCCGTTACAAACTGTTCTAAATTCAAAATTCAAATTCAGAAATTTAAAAACCGAATGTCCAACGAAGCGTGGACAGGACACAAACGGTCAATCCTCAGTGCTGGCGCTACTAGCATTGAGGTCGACTACTGTAATTCAATTATGAGTATTAGCAATTTTGTATAGGGATGGGACGTGGATAAAGTCGATGTCGTCGATAAAGTCGGGATACGGTCATCAGAGTCGACAAACTGGCAATTTTACGCATCGACGGAACACAGCGACCTGATTGGCGCCGGACTCCGGTGAAAGGGTGGTTGCAAGCCAGTTGGCCCCTTGCGAAGCCATCCACCGCTTTGTAGGGATCGTTCAGCCGGACTTATTCACAGGCAATCCTATGTTGCCGTTGCCCGGGATGGACCACTTGGAGCTAGATCCCATCCCAACCCCATATACTGATACTCAACACACAAAAGTTATAAATGCGGAAGTTTGGATATTTGGATGTTGGTTACAGCTTTGTTTGTTACTACTGGATGGATTTTGGGACGAAACTCGGCATAGGTATAAGTATAGTGAAATCTGTCATTTGTCAGCGGCTGTAAACGCTTCACTTCCATGCTGGACTGGGAGCGAGAGAAAAACATAGAATGTTCCAGCTGCATTACCTCCCAGGCATGCTGCAAAAACCAGCTAAGGGATCCGAGGGTTTCAGTGTATTGTATTTAGGCGAAGAGCTGACAACCTGTCCCTACAGCAGTATACTTATAAATCTATCTTAAATAACCCTCAAAACTTGTCAGACGTGGCGGAACGACCTTTGTTTAGGTCGTTTACGCTATGCCTACCCCATTAGTGATAAAGGCGTGATTATATGTAAACGCTTCAATTCCTGCCAGTGCAGTACCAACAGATTTACAGTTATCATGATTTTACCTGGGTGCCCGTCGCGCTCATAAGTAATTTGTGATTGCACTCAACTCGTGTGCAGGTATTATTTATTAAACTGCCAACGTGGTCTAGCGGACTGAGCCATGGGCTCTCGACCCGGAGGTACTGGGTTCGATTCGCGGCGGGGGACAATGACTTTGTGTTGTTATTTCTAGTTTGGTTAGGACATTGCAGGCTGATCACTTGATTGTCCGAAAAATAAGATGATGCATGCCCTGTTCATTTTGAAGATTCTTCATGCTGAAGAAATAGTCGGTCCTGTGCATGATTTCTCTCTGGTCGTGTCCGTCAATCTGTCTCATCAGAATAAGAGATTGAAGGAATAGAGAGTGCACCTGTGTGTAATGCAAACACCAAGGCACTAAAAACTAGTCCTGCATAGTTGGCCGATCTCTAGGAGATTATTATACAGGAATATTATGACATTTGTTAAGATGATTCTTGGCCCTCATGGGTAGAGTTAGCCGCTTGCCAAAAATTAAAAGTCTGCCATACTACTCGTAGTCAGAGTTTAATATTGTGAGACTAAAAACATCGATAAAGATGTTATCGTAGGAACGCAGACAGCCCTAAAAGACTCTACTATTTTCTCTAATCCAACGTGAAGGGAATTGTTTTCCCTATTAGCTTTATTTTTCTTCTTTTTATGGCTATTTAAACCCCTAAAACAAGGGAGTATGCCAAGCCAAGTGGTACCCCGACAATAAAAAAAAACAACCATCATCTCCCTAGCCTTATCCCGTATCTCTCGGTGAACGAGGGTACTAGTTTTTACACAGAGCGACTGCCATCTGACCTCCGCAACCCAGAAGGGAAACCAGACCCAATCCTAGATTAGGCCAAAGTTTTCAAGCAGCAAATGCTTAGCCCTGGCCTCTGACATGGCTTAACGAGTAATATCTAAGATATTAAACGATATTAACCGGAACCAACGGCTTGAAGAAATTGACTGTTTTTCGCAAATTTTCTATCTGTAACTACAACGAACTATAAGTGGCGACTTTATGAGGTTCTGAATGTCCTTCAGAGGAGCCCCTTAAACGAATGTTCTATGCTTGTAGTTCTTCAAAATGTGTTTTTTTTTCAAATTCGGAATATGTTTTCACTACTTATAACTACAAAAATATTTCTGAAACATAATAATGGTTCCCATATAACGTCTATAGCATCTTTAACCGGTACAATAGCAAAATTACCATCGTAATGAGAAACATCACGCACAGGAACGTTTTCAAGAACCACTTATAATCTAGTCTTTAAGTGATTGAATACTTGAATAATAATTTAACTGTCTTCGTGGTTTAGTGGACAGAGCCATGGGCTTACGATCCGGAGGTCCTGAGTTCGATCCCTGTGGAACACAAAGGTTGATTTGTCCATTAATCATTTTGTGAGGTTTTCCCCAGTTTGGTTAGGACATTGCAGGTTGAGTTCCTGATTGCCCGAAAAGAAAAAGGATTACGTGCTTCAAAGGGCACGTTTAGCCATCGGTCCCGGTCTCTGTCGTTGACAGTGGTCATTACTCAAACCATGTCAGAGGCCTAATAGCTGTACTACTAGGCGGTTTATAAATTCTGACAAAAGGGTACATCGAGTCGTTCAACTCGAGAATTCACTCGCTAAGAAGAAATGATTGACTGCATAGTTTTCGTTTTACTTTTAAGACTATTAGTTGTCTTTTCCAAGGTTCTATTCCAGCCGCATTATTTTGAAAATGTAATTTATAAGGCACTAGTAAATTCAATGCACGTAGTATGCCAGGCTAAGCATTGGCGGCTAGAAAACTCTGACAGCTGGGTTCACCACTAACCTGGCAAAAGCCTAATCTAGGATTGGGTCTGTATTCTGATTAGGTCCTTTCTTGCGGAAGTCAGATTTCAGTTGCTCTGTGTAAAACCCAGAACTCAATCCCTTAGATAAGGTAACGGACCCCGTGAGATACAGGATGAGGCTAGAGATTTTGATGATTTTTGTTAGCATCTGCCACACCTCGTTCTTCCAGACTTTTTATTTTAAGGCTGGCAACTGAATTCATACATACATAAATACATATAATCACGCCTTTTTCCCAAAGTGGTAGGCAGAGCGCAAACGACCTAAACAAATGTCGTTCCGCCACGTCTGACACAGTTTTGCGGGTCAATTATGATAGATTTGTAGGTATATTTCTGTAGTTACAGGTTGTCAGCCCATCGCCTAAATTGCAATATACTGTTACCCTTGGATTCCTTAGCTGGTTTTTACAGCAGGCCCAGGAGGAAATACAGCTGGCTTATTTTGTATTTTCTCTCACTCCCAGGCCAGTATGGAAGAAATTCAGTTCAAAAACTGAATTCATTATGTATATAACCGGTCAAAAACAAAACGTAGTATCGCAATACATCCGGTATATATTCCCTAGTATATACAATTAGCGAATGACTCTATTACTGTAAGGTGGACCCTGGGGAATTCAGAACGATATGTTCATTACATTTAGTTGTGCCCGCCCATGTGGGAACGGCCACTTTACTAAATTGCCATGCATGGCGATGTGGCGATTAAAATATTTAGTAAACGTTTCATTTTTTTAATTCACTCTGTAAGTTTGACTAAAGTATCGTACTTTGAACAAAGAACTTTTATCCCATATTGCAAAATAGTTCGAGAAATGACGCTGAAACTTTTAACGTTTGAATAAAAGCAATAATTTTCGCCGGATTGACCGAACGCGCGGTAGCCCAGCGGTAGGGCAGCGGTACGCCGAAGGTTCTAATCCCTCCTGCGCGCATTTGTAGTTTCTATATTTATATGTTTTAATTTTGATCTCACTTTACTTATTGAGAAGCATATTTTTTATCATGAAACATTGCATGCGACATACTTTTGATTTCAGTTTTGTTCTCAAATATTAACTAAATGATCTGGAATGCTACTAAAGCACTTTGCGGAATCTACGTACAATCATTTTGGATCGAAATCAACAAAATTGCATGGGAATTCTGATAAAGGAGAATGTTTTTTTGTTTGGGAAGTGGTCTATGAACCAAGACCGACATTGTTATTATATTTATTTTGCGATACCTCAATTGCACCTTTTAGCAAAGGGGTATCAAAATTTGACCCCACAGTTATGAGAAAAGAAGCCCTGATGTGGCAATGATGGTCGGATATTTTTGGTAAACATTTCCTGTATTTTGATACTTTTTAAAGTCTTCTTTCACAAATCCTATAAACAAGCAGACGTCAAAACCTGAATGCATTGACAAAAGATTTACCGGCACGTGCTAACGCGATGAAGACCTACAAAAGGACAGGCCTAATCCTTTTACAGGGTGACTAGGCTTTAACTGAACGTGGGCGGGGTCGCTGCAGTACAAGAAGAACTGTCAAATCAATGTCAAAACTCAAGATGGCGGCGTTAGTTTATCTTCTTGCCACGTTCACTTAAAGCGTTGTCTTGCTATAGTATTGATTTTTACTAGTAAAGAAAGTATTGTCAACTCTGTTTTAGTGGACATAGAGATCAGTTTTGAAGAAAGTTGCTTGGGTACTTCAGAAGCGGTTACCCGACGGATTTACAACTCTATTTGTTTTGAAATAAAGTCTTCATCATCAATCATAATGTTGGTATCTTTATTTCAAACGTTTCATTGAAGAATAGTAAACTTTATATCTCGGCACATAAAGTGTGTTTTATCGTTATTTGTAAATAATGTCTAAACAGCGTATTTAAGCATTATTCCTGTAAATCAAGCAAGTTCAAGGAGATTTGGTTCATTGACTATTGTTTTGTTTCAATGTGAAGGTGATTCAGAATATTTTTTCATGTAGAACTTCTGCTATCAAGTATCATTTTTGTGCAAAAATCTCGTTTGTATAGTATACCAATCTAAGCTTAAGGTTAAATCAAATAGATGATAATAGGTTACGATGTCATGTCGTCATAGATAAAAATATTATAGTCGCAAGCATTATTTATGGTGGGATTTATACATTTTATAATTTAAGCATATAAAAAGTTATAATTGAAAACTCACCTTGATCTTCTAGAAGGCACAAGGAATTTCAAAGGCCCAGCAGATTTTCTTCTGTCCTTCACCACAGGTACCACCAGAAAGTCATCTTCTTCCGTAGCAGACCCTGAACTTTCCATATTCACTAAAGCAGGAGCTGACATTCTTCTATCAGGCATATCTTTCGGCGCTTCCAAAAAATCACGAATAACTTCACAATATTTACAAGAATTCGCTTCGGATAAGTAAGCTTTAGTTATTTCGTAAGCGTAGTTCTCTAAGAAGCACTTATGGCATCCAGGTACATAATTTGTTTCTAAATCTGTTGATTCCTCGCTTGGTTCCTGCTTTTTTAGTTGCAGTTTCTTTTCAATTGCAGCTATATTGTTCTGAAGAAGCTTATGCTGTTCTTCTTTATGTTTCTTATCCTCTTCTTCTAACTTCTTTAGTCTCACTTCATCTTCTTCCTTTTTTAGTCGTATTTCTTTTAAACATTCGTCTTGATCGTTGTAGTATTCAACGCATTTACGTTCAGTCTTCGTTTTATTTGGACTTCGTTTTTTGTGCTTTTTATTGCTTATGTTTATATTAAGTGGTTCAATTCTAAGTGATTGCATTTGCTTAATAATGTGTTCTTGCAGGTAAGTATGTCCGTATGTCGCCTCGTCTACACTACGAATAGGTTTGGCACTTGCATCGTTGTCTTTGTTTTTAATAGCTATTTTATCTTGTTTACCAGTCTCTTTCATCTCATTGCCGTTCATTTTACGATCGTTTTTTATGGTACACTTTACTGAGGAATCATCGTCTAGGCACGTTTCGTATCCGTCTATTTCATGGTCAATGTAGAGGAGGGAACTATTTTCTTCTTGGACAGATATCCTCGTTGTTGCATCATAGAAACTACTGTCTTCGGTTGGAGAGTTCAAACACTCTTTCCAACTCTCGTCACTTTTTATTTTCTTTAGTTTATTTTCAAGACTTTCGTCTTCTTTCCAATATTTGTCAAAACTTATTCTTTCTAGACCCGTTGGTGTAACTGCAAAAACCATTTCATCTGATGTAGAAATGTCTTTACTCTGCTGTTTCAATAGATTTCTTTCTATTTCTCCTTCTCTATCTGCGGATTTACTTCTTGTATCGGGAAGATCTCTTGGCGATATAAGGATATCGTCTTCCGTTATCGTCATATCATCGTCGATTAATGATTCTTCTGATTTAGATTTGATGATAGCTTCACCATTCATTTCTTTTTCGTTCATTTCTTTATTTTGTTTATTTTTTATTATGACGTCATCTAAGCTAAGGTCTGCTAAGGCTGATAGTTCTTCATCTTTAAGTGATGAGTCTTCGGGTTCTAAACAGATCTGGACCACCTCCAGACCCTCACCGTACTCTTGAAGGCACTCGTGGAAGGAATCCATACCGGTGTGGTCGTCCGACGCTATAGAGTTTATACATTCCTGTGAAAATAAGAGCTTTATAGTGTTCTGACCGTGAGGCATATCATGATAAGTATCATTGGTACATTTCTGCGATTTTTTTTGGATGGCCATCTTATCTTCTTGGCTTATATTAAAATTCTGCGAAAACCTACATGAAAATTATTCAGTTTTATGCCGGATTATTTTTCAGTCGCAAACTAATAAGGGGGTTGGTCAAGCCACGAAATTAAACAAATTTTACCATAAATAAAAATCATTTGAATATTGTTTAGTTTTGTTTTTGTTTCCTGAGCGTCTCCAGTCAGATTGCGTTACTGTCAAACAAATAACCTTGTATACCTAGTCGGTAATTCGTTTGTTTGAATGCCGTTTAGAAGAGAATCACAGGGTCCAAATTAAAAGAAAACTAAAGTCAAATTTTGTAACATATTTATTGCAACACACATAACAAAGCATTTTGGAACAACATTTAACACAGATCAGCTTAAAGCATCAATATCAGTAACACCTATAATTTCATACAGGGTATTAATTCCATATTTTATTTATAATGTTTATAAAACTAAGAAATGTAAACTGTAGAAACTGTGAGAAGTTTCAAAAAATTGTTCACACTTTGTCTAATCTGTTATTCAGTGGTAAGACTTCACATTAACGCTTCGCATATTGCTTTGACTGTCATTCTCACCAAAAAAAAATGGAGCCTGTTTATAAGATTTAGATTTGGAATCAATACCCGTCTATATTTTATATTTCTATTTTCACAACTTCAAATTACTTAATTATACATTGGATACTTTTAACTAATTTCGTTTTCCATATATTATTTTTTGTTAAAGTGATTTCTATAGATTCGTATTGTAACTACTTGACTAGAATTTCGGATAGACGTCTGCTAAAAAAGATAAATAATTTAATTTATATATTAAGAGCCTTTCTTTATTGTAGTTAACATTTAAGGATAAAAAAGACACTATATAAGCAATCACAAATAAATACTTCATCCAGCGCGCCACATCGAGGCTGAGTACCCAAGATGCTGGCGGCGTAACCCCTTTGTATGGCTAAACTAACCCTTTGCGCAAAATAGCTACAAGCTCTTGGAGACCGTTGCCTCGATGAAACGCGCGGAAATAAAAAACAAAGGTTTTTTTTTTAATAATTGTAATTCTGGGCTCCAAGGCCCTAACGTCTCGACCGCCAAAGGAAAAAATATGTAAGAGTAACCCAAGTATTTGCGTATCTTAGGCACATAAAGCGATCTCAAGATTGAAAGCAGTATAAGGTACCTATGGATTTGACAGTTTATAATGTACTGAAATGACATTTCTGATACCAACTCAAACTCGCTGTCAGTCTCAAGTGCTGATTACAAATATGGGCTTTAGAAGCCTCTGCTGAATACGCGGCCGCCCCAGCTCGGGTGGAAGTCGTTGGTACATAGAAAGGCGCTAAAGTATCCACACAAGTGGGGTCCCACACGAGACACCTTCCCAGCTTCCTGGGTACCAACGTCATCACATCCGGACGCTTTCCGTCTGCCCGCACAATACCATTGGGCTCTAAGGGCCGTATTTATAATCAACACTAATGAGTAACAGGGAGTTTGAGATCGTATCAGAAATGTCATTTCAGTTCAAACCATTCTGTCAAATCCAAACCTACTTAATATTGCAATCAATCTTGAGATCGCTTTAAAAAATACCAGCTTTGATTGATTGAATTTACGTTAATATTGTTAAAGACATCAATCATATTTAGTTTACTTTAGTAAATTCATCAATATATTTTCCAAATTGGTAGGTATATAATAAATGATAAACTACTTTCAACTAAAAATAGATTAATGGGTACATACGAGTATTATATTTAAAAAAACACTTTTATTTTCTTGGTTAGTTTGTTATTGAGTGGCAATATTTATTTTTATAATATATATTTAATTGGCTATTTTAAATATTTTTGTATATATTATTCTGCAAGCTTACTTTCTATGATATGTTTTTAAATTCCTGTATGCGGAATGTGTGTATTAAATAGTTTTAAGTAATAAAATATTTAACAATTTTTAAATCTTTTTTACCTTTTTCTTTTACTCGATCTTATCTGTTTTGATCTTTATTTGTTCTTTTTTAAGATACCTCTGTGGTTCTAAACTGAAAAAATAATATGGTAACATTTCTATCATTCCTTCCATGCTGGACTGGGAGAGATAGAAAAACATAGAATGTTCCAGCTGCCCTTCCTCCCGGGCATGCTGTAGAAGTCAGCAAAAGGGACTCGAGGGTTACAGTGTATTGTAATTTATGCGATGGGCTGACAACCTGTCACTATAGCAATACACATTACAATCTAAAATTGCCCTCAATTTTTGTCAGACGTGGCGAAAGCGCCTTTTACGAGGAGTTTGACGCTCTGCCTACCCCGTAAGGGATAAAGGCGTGATTTTATGTATGTATGTATGTATCATTAATATTCAAATGTATGGCACTGAGATCTGTATCGTACTCATCATCATCATCTCCCTAGCCTTATCCCGTATCTCACGGGATCGGCTACCTTATCTAGGGGATTGAACGAGGGTACTGGTTTTCATACAGAGCGAAAGCCATCTGACTTCCGCAACTCAGAAGGGAAACCAGACCCAACCTAGATTAGGTCAGAGTTTTCAAGCCGCCAATGCTTAGCACTGGCGTTTTAATCCTTAATAATATTTCGTCATTTGTTTTAATCACCTCTTATGTTTATATCTTGTTAATATAATAATATGAATTGACTAATATTATATTAATTCTACACAACCGTATATAAATAGACATCAATTTCTTAGATCACAAATATTCTTTGAGGCATTGAGTTTTGTACACTACAACTATTATTTATATACTTGGACTCAAATCCTAGATGCCACTTTTTAAAACAAATTTTAAATTTAGTCAATTTCAGTTCTTCTTCTTCTTCTTAGCGAGTGGATTCTCAAGTCGAACAACGACCCGATGAACCCTGGTGTCAGAGTTTTCAAACCGCCTAGTAGCACAGCTATTAGGCCTCTGACAAGGTTTTGAGTAACGACCGCTATCACAGACAGCGACCGGGGCCGACGGCTTAACGTGCCCTCCGAAGCACGGAATCCTTTTTCTTTTCGGACAGTCAGGTGATTCTGCCTGTAATGTCGTTCACCAAACTGGGGAAAAGCTCGCAAAGTGATAAATTGACAAATATCAACATTGTGTTCCCCCCTGGGAATCGAACCCAGGACCTCCGGGTCGTAAGCCCACTAGACCACGGAGGCAGTTTCAGTTATTAGTAAGGTTTTTTGTGGCTATATGCTTTTTAACAAGATTTTGGCTCCGACTTATATTATTTTCTACTTTTAAAGATTCAACTAAAATTGAGTCCAGTATTTAGTAATAACTTTGACCTTTAAGCTTTTACATATTTCTATTTAACTATTAAACACCTCGCCACACTTATGCTCTCTAGACCTTCTAGCTTAAATCAACAAAAAAAAAACAATTTTGCTTCAATTTAGTAACTACTAGTTTTTTTTATTACAATTCATCATCTTCCTAGCCTTATCCCGTATCTCATTGGGTCGGCTACCTAATCTAGGTTGATTGAACTTGTTTATGAAGTCGACTAAATCCCAGATTAGGACAAAGTTTTCAAGCCGCCAATGCTTAGCACTGGCCTCTTTTACCTTAATTTCTTGGTCAAACTAATTTGATATACCTTATTCATTATTTTAAGTTTGAGCGCAAAATAAAGTATTTTTTTATCATAATTATATTTCTTCTATAACACGTGTTTTCTTAGTCTTCATCCACAGATAGCATAACGTCAGACCTCCCTTGCAAAAAGAATAGTTTTTTTTCATGCCCTTCTATAATAACTAGGCTTACCTTCCCAACATACATTAATCATACAGCATCAGTCATCATCCTCTTAGCCTTTTCCCGGATCTCACGGCTATCTAATATAGGGGATTGAACGAGGGTACTGGTTTTTACACAGAGTAACTGCCATCTGACTTCCGCAACCCAGAAGGGAAACCAGACCCAATCCTAGAGTAAGTCAGAGTTTTCAAGCCGCCAATTTTAAGCTCTGGCCTCTGACATCTACGACTAATATCTACGGTATTAATCGGGACCAATGGCTTAACGTGCCTTCCGAAGCACGGAAAAAGCGCCGAGTAAACGTACATATGAAATTCGAAAACACATTGGTACGTGATGGGATTTGAACCACGACCTCCCACTCAGGAGGCATCGGCCCTATCCACTACACCATCGGGCTCTTTCGATTCACACATCATCAGTGAGATTAAAAATCTTTGATTATCCCCTTTTTTTTGTCATTCAATCATTATGTACAATGTATGGTGAAGCCATGAACTATTGAATTTTTAACACATCATTCGTTGAATCTTTGTTTAGCATACGTTTGACGTTAATCACATTATTAATTAAGTTATTTTTTACATTAGTTCGTTTATTTACTCTTTACTCTTAATTTACTCTTAATTCAACAATCACACAACCCTCCTTTTCTATCTTTTGATATTTGGGCTAAGCTATTCCAAACAATCTAAGGCCCGTATTAATAAACATCACTTGAAACTGACAGCAAGTTTGAGTTTATATCAAAAATGTCATTTACAACACTACCTGTCAAATCCTTACTTAATATTGTTCTCAAACTTGAGATTTCTTTATAAATACGAGCCTTAGATACTTGTTTTTTAAACAAAGTACAGTTAATTTATTCATTCCAAAACGATATTGTAGCAATTAAAAATAACATTATATTCCGATTTTTATAAAAACAAAGTCTTTCAAAAGCTGAGTTTATTCTTTGAGGGTAAAACCCTCGGGTCACTTTCAAGTGGGAATCTATTTTATTTCCCTATAAGCCTAAAGTTTCAGTTCATCACATGTCAACGTCCCATTCTCCACCCGACTCCCGTTTTCCGGCACTTCCACAGTCACCGTGTACTTGAGCCGGTCCTGCTGTCATTTCATCGTGATCTCCGCCTTTATCTTCGGGGGGACGCGGAAGGGGGAAGGCAGGGGAGGCGGGGGGAGGATGTCTTGAGCGCATTGGAGTTGGAGCTCCATGATGTCGCGGTGGAGGGACATGATCAAGCGGAGTATCTTCGTGAAGTATTCTAGTTTCTGGAAAGAAAGGTTAGGTTTAGTGATTTTGGTGTTTGGATTGAGACTGGCTAGCGAACTACTAGTCCTACTTATTTTGCTATATTTGGGTGAAAGTAAATGATAAACAAAATAATTTACTTAGAGTACAGGTTTTTGGATAATCTATACCCTGTCTGTTTTGTGTAGTCTAAGAGTTTACTAGTCAGTGGTATTTTATTTAAAGGTTTTAGCTATAATTGCAAGCATTAAAACGAATTTTAGCTATTATTTAAGCATGCAAATATATTGTACACTAAAGGGAAATATTATATAAATATTTACTACAAAATGCAAAATTAACTAAAATTATAAATAAAAATTAATCTTAGAGCGGCACTTTGATTCCCTTTATTGTACAATAAATTAAGGAAAATTTTATATATATTCAAAAAATGCATGCTAATTTTAATAAATTTACAAATACTGCTCTAAGCGTTAATAAAGCATTAAAAATAAATTAAACTTACATTTTCCCCTCAGTGTACAATATCACACAAACACCAATTTATTTCATTTTATTTTGAGTAAATTCTCCGCTTAAATTATTTATTTTAATTTTATTATAATAATCGATTCTTTTCAATAAGAATCTTTTTTCCTGAGGTGGTTTTTGAAATCGTGTATTTTTTTTATCACCCGACTGCGAAAAGGAGGGAACTCTACCTACAATTTGTATTTGTATATATATATTAGGATTTTTTAAGTTCTGCTCTGGACTAGAAGTGATAAAACGCAAAGAATACACCAGCTGCTTCTTCAAAGCGTATATATTATAATTTAGTAACAGGACTTAACGCTCCGCATTGCTTTTTATGCGTTGGGCTTATAGCTTCTCACTGTTCTTTGTTTTTCTGTCTAGTTCGTAAGTATTTCAAACAATTCAAACATTTATTGATGAGTTTAAATGTCTATTTATAGTTCTGGGTGTTCTTTGTGGTTGTTTCTGTGTATGTCCATGGCACCCCGATACAGGGAATTCTAGTGGGGGTTATGAGTGTGATCTGCTTTTTTTAAACCTTTAAGCACAGTCGGGTACTATTTTCAAAATGTTTATTAAATTCATAATTATTATTATTACAAAAAAATATGCTAGACTAACCTGGCTCCCTTGCATGCTCTGTCCATTGGCTTTCTCTCCGCCGACGACCGTGCTACAAGGCAGGGGTTTTGCTACCCCTATCGTCACTATTCCTGTAACAAATAAAAAAAAATGTTATAAAATCATACATACATACATAAAATCACGCCTTTATCCCTTACGGGGTAGGCAGAGTGTTACACGCCTCGTAAAAGGCGCTTTCGCCACGTCTGACAAAAATTGAGGGCAATTTTAGATTATGTGTATTGCTAATGTGAAGTGACAGGTTGTCAGCCCATCGCCTAAATTACAATACACTGTAACCCTCGAGTCCCTTTTGCTGTCTTCTACAGCATGCCCGGGAGGAAGGGCAGCTGGAACATTTTATGTTTTTCTATCTCTCCCAGTCCAGCATGGAAGTGAATAAAATCTGTTGTTAGAAAACTTTCAGAGATAGTTCAGCCACCAAGTTTCGGTGACAGTTGCCAATCTCTTTGAGATCAACCATCTGCGCGTGATTTGTTTTAAATAGTCTCTTGTTCTTTTTTGCATGGCCTACAACACACATGCTTCACTTTACGCACTACGCGCGCGTATCGAGGAGATCGGCGCATCCCTCTGCCCGTAGCGCGTAAGGTGACGCATATGTGTTGTAGGCAATGCAAAAAGCATTGACAGCGTGTTGAGCGCAACCTTGCGCGCAGTAAGAGACGTTTGTGTGTTGTAGGCAATGCAAAAAGCATTGACAGCGTGTTCAGCGCAACCTTGCGCGCAGTAAGAGACGTTTGTGTGTTGTAGGCAATGCAAAAAGCATTGACAGCGTGTTCAGCGCAACCTTGCGCGCAGTAAGTGACGCCTGTGTGTTACTACACTTAGAGATTGATGGAACAGAGTGTGTATGTTGTGCAAACAATAACAACAAGAGACTATTTAAAACAATGCACGCGCAGTTGGTTTATCTCAATGAGATTGGCAGCTGTCACCGAAAAATGGTTGGGAGAAGTTTAAAATATTAAGTTTCCAAATGTTCATAGACGTTGTTTCCAACTTCTTCTTATTTTTAGCAAGTGGATTCTCGAGTTGAACAACGACCCGAAGAACCCTAGGTCCCTGGTGTTATGTAGTACTATTATAAGTTTAAGGTATTAAGTTTCCTAATGTTTATTCGTACACGTTGCTTCCAACTTCTTCTTCTTCCTTTTAGCGAGTGGATTTTCGACTCGAACAATGACCCGAAGAACCCTGGTGTCAGAGTTTTCAAAGCGCCTAGTAGCACACTTATTAGGCTTTACACATGGTTTAAGTAACGACCACTATCTATTATCTACAACGATCACTATTATTTTCAACCATTTGTACCTATCGATTGTAAAAAGTTTTAGCGTTGTAAAGTGATTGTAAATATTTATTAAAACACCAAAATAAACGCCATGAAGATAATCTAAGTATGTAGAAAATAACCATAGGAATCACAAATCCGGTCTCTTTTTCTTACGTCGTACGTATCTCTATCACAACTAAACAGTAGGTACGACTGAAATACACTGTTTTATAATCTTACAGATTTTCTTATTGTTTTCTCATCTTAATAGGGTAAACTATTCAATGTTTGCCACTCTGCTCATTTATATTTAATAAATAATACATTTCACATTTAATGTTATTAGGTAGAATGTGTTTGTTGTAACTCAAACAAATAGGCTGTAATTAAAACTAACTTTCCAGTAAACTTTAAAGAGGAATAACAGTGAGTTAAAGACATGATTTTAAATACCATTTAAAATTGTGTTTTCAATGTCAGAAAAAAACAAATTAGGTTAGGTTAATACACAATCGAAAAAACTAATTAAAATCCTGTAAAAGTAGATATTTAAGTAGGGTAGCAACAACAGCAGAATTTACCTTATGTATCTTATTTACTAGTTATAACTGTTAAATGTCATTATCAATGTTATATTTGTTTCTGTGATAGCAGTATTTATTTACTGAAACGTCTAGTTTTAATTAAACAAATATAGACGTAATGTGTCAACATACATAACACATTTAGCTACGCTCGCTAGTTACGGGCTAGTCAGAGTATCAATGGCAACAAAAACACAGAAAAGTTTATCCAATTTTGAAACTACTTTGACCCAAATAGAATCATCACTACATAGTATAAAACAAAGTCACTTTCTCTGTCCCTATGTATGCATAAATCATTCAAACGACGCAACGGATTTTGATGCGGTTTCTTTTAATGGATAAAGTGGTTCAAGAAGAAGGTTTATACGTATAATACATGCATAATATTAGTACAGAAACACTGATAATTTCCGTGCAAAGTTGGGGCGGGTCGCTAGTATATCATCAATCACTTATCGTTCGTCATCTCAGGTAGAAAAAAAGATCACGCATAGTACAAAGAACCTCTGCAATGAACCTTGCGGCATACGAAACGCAATATTAATAGAATCCACTAAGACCCCACCGTGGTCCCACTAGATTCATCTGTGACCAATTAGAACTCTACCG
Organism: Scrobipalpa costella; assembly: GCA_949820665.1. NCBI lineage: Eukaryota > Metazoa > Arthropoda > Insecta > Lepidoptera > Gelechiidae > Scrobipalpa > Scrobipalpa costella. The sequence continues at coordinate 13,565,653 of OX463318.1, forward strand.
TGACCTCACTGCGATCACACTAGATACCACAGTGACCCCACTGTGACCCACCGTGACCCCACTGTGATCCACTATGACCCACTGTGGCCTTCTATAACCAAACTGTGACCCACCGTCAACCACCGTCACCCCACTGTGACCCCAGAGCGATCCCACCCAATGGGACTCCAAAAGACAGCACTAGAATTCCATAATATGCTACTGTGACCCCTCTTATCTTTAGGCGCGCACTTGATAGAACTGACAGCGGCTGCCAAAGGATTTCTAGAAACATCCAGTCCGTTGACTGATATCAGCCTGTCCCTTTGCGCTAGTCTAGCGCTAGTTCGCGCCACCAAATACCACTGAGCTGACTACAAAGATGCTACTGTGACCATAATTTGACCCAACAATGATAAAAATGTAACCCTACTTAGATCTATTGATCTGACTGAGATCCTATTGTGACACCCCTGAGACCCTATAATGACCCCTTAGTGACCGCACAATAACCTCACAGTGACCCTATTGTGACACATTGTGAACTATTGAGATCTAACTCTAACCCCAGTGTGACCCCATTGTGACCCACTGTGACCCAATGTAATCACACTGTGACTCTGCAAGTATCTTCTAGAATGGGAAAATACCTTTCGGCGCGCTTTTTATAGCGCTGACAGCGGCTACTAAAGGGTTTCTAGGAGACCATCCAGTCCGTTGACTGATATCAGCTTGTGCCTAGTGAACCAGTGTGTCCCCTATATGACATATTGTGATCCCTCTGTGCCCCACTTCTTACCTTTAGGCGCGCTTTTGATGGCGCTAACAGCAGCAGCAAGAGGACTTCTAGATACATCCAGTCCGTTGACTGATATCAGCCTGTCTCCGGGTGCCAGTCTACCGTCAGCCGCCGCCGCGCCTCCAGATACAACTGAGCGGACTACTATAACGGAACTGCCTGGTTCTGATGGGTCCTGGAAATACGATTGGGTATTGTAAGGATATGAATTAGCTACCATTCCTAATGAAAATTATTGGGTTTGAAAGGATAACTGTAGGTTAAAGGCTATCAAGACGGGGCAATACTATGAAAATGATAACAACATGGCTAACTCATCAATCTGTTGACTTCATAATTGGCAAAATGACGTATTGCATACTTTAAAATTGAGTTTTCAGACTACAGCATCTAGCAGTCTTTGTAATTTTGCATAACATCAGTTTTAGTCGTGTGTCAATAAAAATGAAGCAATGGAACTTACCAAATAATCTAAGATGGAGAATCCCAGCCCCCGGTCTTCCTTCAACAGCTGGATGTATACGATATTATCGCTCCACATAGCTAACCCACTGAGTGGCTCTAAGGATCTCGAGCGATTTCTTTCCAGGTCTTCTGTGCAGAATTCTGGAAAACGTAATGAGAATATGTAAGCATTTCGTTAACATAATGGTTTTCCTTTTATAAATTAGGCTGGGTCTTGATTTTAGTTGACTTAAACATTGATTGGTATTGGTAGTAGGCACAGTATAGTTATAGTTACTAATTTATTAGACACCACTATGAATCTACTATAAACCAACTGTGACCCCATTGTGATCCCAGTGCAACCTACAGGTACTATAGCAAAGTATCCCCACTATGGCTCCGTCTGTGAGCCCACTACCACCCAATTATGACCCAGTCAGTCAAGATTTAAGAAGTCGGCCTTGGAGTTTACCAAGAAAACTGTATCCCATGTTTCCTCAAATTAACCCCACTTCTTTAATTTTTATTCATTATTATAAATTATATAACATACCTAGTTTGCTGCATGTATAGCTGTACGATCACTAAATTGGTTAGCCGCCTGGATCTAATCTTAACATATTGTTATATTGTTCTTCTTTGGTTGTTAACTGTTGTGTTCGTCTTTTCAATAAAATAAAATTAAATTAAATTTTATCGCAGTATGACCTCAGTGTGACCCATTAAGGACATACACCACATTACGACCCAGTGCGACCCCGCTGGCTTTGATACGCCTCTGTGGAGTAAGTTACACCATTTTGGCCCAATTGTGACCCACTATTACCCCATTGCGACCAATAGTGACCCAATTTGATCCCACTGTGACCCCACTATGATAGGCAATAATTACCATCATGATCATGCCCGGTAGACATAACAGTAGTGGCACTGCAGAGAGAAGCTACAGAACTCTCAGATTTGGCTTTGATTAGTCTCTGTGGTGGAGTCAGCAGGTCCTGGAGGCTGCCACCTAGGATGTTACTCTGGAAAGAAGATTTTATTTACTTGATTAAAGAAATCATTATCCTTAACAGCTATTTCTTCTTATTTAGTGGGTTTTTGAATCGTCGACCGATCCGATGAACTATTGATGACAGAATTTTTAAACCTTCTATTAGTAACTGGGAGCGAATGAAAAACGTAGAATGTGCCAGCTGCATTTCCTCCCGGAAATGTTGTAAACAACAGCTAAGGGATCCGAGGGTTTCAATATCAGTATATTGTTGCTTAGGCGATGAGCTGACAACCTGTCACAACAACAATATACTCGTACCGACAAATCTATTGTTTAAATAACCCTCAAGACGTTGTCAGATGTGGCGGAATGACCTTTTTTTAGATCGTTTACGCTCTGCCTACTCCCTTTGGGATAAAAGCGTGATTATATGTATGTAATTAGGCCGTTGACATGGTTTAATAGGCATAGGACGTTTGGTGCTGGGTTTGCTGGACCCACAGAATACCTTCTAATGAACAAGTAATGAATTAAAAAGTGTAATGTTATTTTTTTCGATGTGAATCGCTTATGTCCAACACTACGAACAATAATTGTTGGACAAAAGCGATTCACGCTGAGAAAAAGAACATTTCTGGTTATCAAATAATCTCCTCAAAATGAGAACCACATTATTAAATTCAGAAGGTATCTTTCTGTAAATTGTTTGGACTGATACTATAGTTATTAAGGGCCGTATTTATAATCAGCTCTCATGAGTGTCAGCGAGTTTGAGTTCGTATCAGAAATGTCATTTCAGTACAAATTAGCCTGTCAAATCCATACTTAATATTGCTATCAAGTTTGATATCGCTTCATAATTACAAGCCTTAGTAACGGTGCTTTTACCATCTATTATTGCATGTTTTCTATCCTTTTCTTCGCATAAAAAACAACACTTTTTAATTCACAGAACAAAAAAAAACTATGATCTTTTATACACGCAAACAATGTTACTATTACTCGTAGCACGCTTGGTCATTACTCCCTTAAAGGCACGTCGGTATCAAAATACACAAAACCATAATGAAACACTTCCAACAAAACTGCCAATCAGACACAATCGTCTCCCAAAACCCCCCACACACGACTGTGGATTCTGGAATGAGTAATGAACTCTTCGGATTGACATGCTCTTTGGAGCTGTGCCAGGTTTTAAATCAACATCGGCGGAGTATAGAGATCTGTAGTATGTACTTGCTACGAAAGAGTCAAGGTGAAGGCCGAATATTGAATAGGCCATTAAGAGATAATTTTGAGAGAGAGAAACATGTGCCAGCTGCATTTCCTCCCGGGCATGCTGTAAAAACCAACTAAGGGAGCTGAGGGTTTCAGTATAATGCAATTTAGGCGATGGGGTTACAACCTGTCACTACAGCAATATACCAACAAATCTATCTTATACATACATACATATAAACACGCCTTGATACCTAACTATCTTATATAACCCTCAAAACTTTGTCAGACGTGGTTGAACGACCTTTGTCTAGGACGTTTACGCTCTGCCTACCCCATTAGGGATAAAGGCGTGATTATATGTATGTATGTCAAGAGAACTATCTTTTACTTCCGTGGGGGATTGAGAGCAAGAAAACATAGAATGTGCCTATCGCACTTTATCTCGGGAATGTAGGAAGAGGTTTGGTGTACTGCAATTTTGGTGACAGGTAAATACTATCTGAAATATGTACATATTTTCGTATAACTACATCTTTTAGAAGTCAGACGAAGTAAAAGCTGCTTTTATTAATGCAGTTTACACTTTGTCTTTTACCCAAAAGGGACATATTGCTATTCTCTCATAAATTCTCTTTCCAAGAAATACGTCTCTGTTTTATAAAGTTCGTGCTGTAATATAACTTCTTTCACTGAGTCCTTACAGTGGCAAACTTTGGAAACATTTTGTGAATTCGTAAGCAACATTATAAAGTGTGCTGATGGCTGATAAACAATAAATTCTTCGTTAGATACTACACTTATTTACTAACTATTTTGTTATAATCAGTCTCCTTTGTTCAGTCAGGAGGTCCTGGGTTCGATTCCCAGGGGGGGGCTCAAAGTTGATATTTGTCAATTTATCACTTTATAAGGTTTTCCCCACTTTGGTTAGGACATTGCAGGCAGAATTCAGAAGCCGTCGGTCCTGGTCGCTGTCTTTGATCGTTACTCAAAACCATGTCTGAGTCCTAATTGCTGTGCTACTAGGCGGTTTGAAACTCTGACACCAGGGTTCATCGGGTCGTTGTTCGACTCGAGAATCCACTAGCTAAGAAAAAGAAGAAGTCTTTACCCAACAGGCAAGCCCTATGCTTGTAAGGCTATTACTATGTAAGCATAAGGCTTGTGCTATGTTGTATCAAAATGCAAACTGAAAATCAATTTCACTCTACCTTAAAATTTTGATCATAATTCTGAGAGAAAAATAATATAAGAAGCTGTTTTGGACAGTATTAATAATTAGGGTATTCTTTAAATTTGGAAGTCATAAAATAATCTCGCCAGAGTAAATAAAAATTAGAGACGTAAACAAAAACAGGAAATTGAAGAAAGATTTTCCAAATATAGCCTGTCACTTATGCAAATTTAATTTTAGAAAAGACTTAAGGATTTGAAATGCTGTTTATTATTGTAAAACAAAACAATGGATATACTTGATTGTTTTGTTAAAGATTTATACAAATTCCTTCGTTTATAAACTGTGTTTCGTTCGGTTCAGTTTGTACTACTATATGTAAACTTAATGGTTATTATTACAAAAAACACAAACATCTGGAATGATTTACCCCCTCCCGTTCGAGAACCTATGAACCTTCTAATGTTTAAAAATCGCGTTAAAGAACACTTGTTGTCCATTCAAAAACGATTGGGTTGATCTATATTGTCTATGTGCTGTCACCAAGAAGTACTTCCCCTAGACTAGACTATTATTTATTCATATTACTTTAATTGTTTATATCAAAATCCTTCTTCTCTATTTAAATTTCAATCCTGAATTATTACATTAGTGAACTCTTTGTAAAATCGAAAACTTGAATTACTTAATTACACTATGATTTGTTATTTTTGCCGCTACTGTCAGGATCAAGGCAACCATATATATATTTTTTTTATTATTAAATAATAATTAATAAATAATGAGATAAACAGTTTGATTGATTTTTGTTATTTACATAATGAGCTCTGTACAACGGCCGGCTCGCAACAAAGGTGTGGGCTGAAAACCAGCGCTGGTTGGTAAATCTGACCTGCATATGCTGAGCCCATTACCTATTGTGACACTGGCTTATCTAAAATACTCTAACTATTTTGTTGTTGTTTTTTTTGTGTCTGTGTCGCAATAAATGTTTTTTCTTACTTACTGATTATTATACTAGCCCAAACTATCACACTGCTGGGAAAAGACCTAACTATTCTTTTTCCAGGCATCCCGATTCTTGGCTGTTTCTGACCAGTCTGTATCAAACGCTGTGAGGTCATCCCACCATCTCTTCTTTGGTCTCCCTCTAGGCCGACGTTCTTTCGGCACCCAGTCAGTAAAAGATAACTTAATCGTACCTTAAGTAAAAGATAGAAGAAGAAATATACCTACATCTTTCTCACTCACCCTAGCAAAGCTAGCCTGCTCGCTCTTCGGCTCCTCTCCATCTCTTTTACGCACGACGACGAGCCGCACCGGTGACGTCACAGCTCGTAATCTCGTCACCACCTCTACGTGATGTGCACCTAGTACCCGCCAGCCGTTTACCTGTGGAAAATTAATGAACCTAATAATTTTCATGTTGGACTGGGAAAGATAAAATTCTTACAGTGTACAAGAATTATTAGCATTTTTTTTAAACATAGGAAGGTTTTTTTCAACATGGTTTAAAATTTACTACCACTAATCTAGAATATAAACGAAGAATGTTCTATTTTTGTTAAGGGTGGTAAAGTAGATTTTAATTTACACAGATTTTCATAAAGCATTTGACAAAGTCAATCACAACATCCTAAGCTGATAACCAGCTGCCGATGGATGCCATGGCAATTTTTTGAAATGATTGTGTTTTTATCTTTGCAATCGTGGTCAACTCGTTTCTGTTAAGGCAAACCTATCAACTCCTAGCATGATGAAATCTGGAGCACTGCAGGGCTCACATTTGGAACCATTTTCATTCATATCTTTATAAATGATATTATGTTTACCTCTAACAGTTCATCTCCAACTTTATAGATCCCCAGTCGATCCACGGGTCCATTTGGTGCTATAGCTCTGATGTAATGTCTAGCTTGAACCTCCTTGCCCGCTACCACTCGGACGGTGCCTTCCAGTGAAATTCCTAGACCACTGCCTGGCTCTTTTATAAGTGTGCCGACCTGAAAAGATAATATCAAAATTAAAAGCTTTTGTTTATACTTTTACATACATACATACATATTATTACGCTTTTATCCCAAATGGGTTAGACAGAGCGTAAACGACCTAAACAAAGGTCGTTCCACCACGTCTGACAAAGTTTTGAGGGTTATTTATGATAGATTTGTAGGTACGTTTTAGGTTTATACTTTAACTTGTACCTATTATCATTGCTTCTATTTCTTTCGTTTCATCTTCTCTCACTATGACTACTTCCGCTGTTTGTCATCTTATAACTAAACCTACATCTGTATCTATCACACTTACAATAACATTTCTTACTTCTCTTTCGGTCGTTGTATCTTTTCTTACTATGACTCTTTCTATTTATTTTCTCATAATGAAACCTCTATCTATCTATATTATCCTTACAATAATATTACTTGCTTTTCTTTCGTTAGTTTCATCTATTCCTTTTATGACTTTTCTGTTTTTTCTTATCTTAAGATATTTACACATATACCTATCTCTATCGCACTTACAATAATGTCATACTCGTACTGATGCCCCGGCCAGTCCTTCTCGCTTTGCAGTAAATCCCGCCATTTGTCTTGTATTCTTCTGACTTCTCTTTCATTAGTTTCATCTTCTCTTCCTATAACTATTTCAGCTTCTTCTGAAGGCGACGTTGGGGATGTGGGATGAGGCTGGATTTCGGATTCTGGTTCTGGTTCTATTACTGTAGATTCGTCGTACTGTAAAGCGAAGACAAGATAAGTTAGCCAAAGTTAAGTCGTATAAAATAATCTTGGATTTTAAACCAAATTCATCATTTTAAAATATGTTTTTAGACAGTTAAATACTCTAATCATTTACCAGGAAATCTTTTACGTAATTAAAGGTGTAATATATTCAGATCGTTGACTGAGCAACCCTTATTGGTTTGCGGGAAACTTTCTCTTACATTCTGTACATTTGTTGTGTAAGCCATGAAATGTGAGGATAATATTGATTAGCTTTTATTATACCCTCTACAAATCACACCGTTCTTGGCAATCGGATTTAATACTCATTTTACTTTATAAATTATCAGGTGCTGTAGACTATTGATGGGCTTAATTAAGGAGGTTTTAGCATATTCACCCATCTAGAAGGCAGAGGCAGGACTTGGTTGTATGGGTTCTCAAACCCCGCACCTAGTAGCTTGCTACTCTTGGCAGTAGGTTGTAATGTTCATATCATCATCATTACTAATCATCTACATCATCTTCCTATCCTTATCCCGTATCTTACGGGGTCGGATTTCTTATCTAGGGGATTGAACGAGGGTACTGGTTTTTGCACAGAGCGACTGCCATCTGACCTCCGCAACCCAGAAGGGAAACCAGATCCAATTCTAGATTAGGTCAGAGTTTTTAAGCCGCCAATGCTTAGGTAGCACTGGCCTCTAATATGGCTTATCGACTAATATCTACGGTATTAAACAATATTAACCGGGAGCACCGGCTTAACGTGCCTTCCGAAACACGGAAAAAGCAACGAATACACGAACATATGAAATTCGAAAACCGAAAAACACATTGGTACGTGGTACGATTCGAACCACGACCTCCCGTTCAGGAGGCAGCAGCCCTATCCACTACAACATTGGGTTTTTTTCTCTTCTACATTATCATTACTCACCACACTAAAACTATATTTGGCGAGTGAAGTGACGGAAGGACTAGGTGGTTGTATCGGTTCTCGGCGGCCATCTTGCGCTGCTAGCGCCCTCTGTAGCTTCTCAAACCCCGCGCCGCGGAGGTACCTTGGATTAAAATTATGCTTTTTTTTATCACTTTAGCATCTTCACTATAGATACATACATACATACATATAATCACGCCTTTATCCCTAATGGGGTAGGCAGAGCGTAAACGACCCAAACAGGTCGTTCCGCCACGACTGACAAAGTTTTGAGGTAAATTAAGATAGATTTGTAAGTATATTGCTGTAGTGACAGGTTGTCAGCCTATCGCCTAAATTACAATATACAAAAACCCTCGGATCCCTTAGCTGGTTTTTACAGCATGCCCGGGAGGAAATGGAGCTGGCACATTCTATGTTTTTCTCTCGCTCCCAGGTCAGCGTGGAAGATATATAGATAGATACATATATTCACGCCTTCATCCCTATTGGGGTAGGCAGAGCGTCAACGACCCAAAATAAACTCATTCCGCCACGTCTGAGAAGCATATAGACTCGTTCATCTCATAGTTATTTGACAGCAATATTTTTTTATGGGAAATAGGTGACTTTATCTCATACATTGCCCTCAAACTCTAGGCAAATCGGAGAAATATTAGCCGGACGTCATTAGATGAGAACGGACATGGAGTAAACAATCAATGGATGCCGAAGACCAGGTAAAGAAAGTAGACGTCTTACGGCTGAAGCGACAGAAGAGTTACATATATACACGCCTTTATCCCTAATAGGGTAGGCAGGGCGTAAACGACCGAAGCAAAGGTCGTTTCGCCACCTCTGACAAAGTTTTGAGGGTTATTTAAGATAGGTTTGTACGTATATTACTGTGGTGACAGGTTGTCAGTCCGGGAGGAAATGCTGCTGGCACATTCTATGTTTCTCTCTCACTCCCAGTCCAGCATGGAAGAAGAACAGAAGAGTTAACTCCAAGATGTGGTATCCAAACTAGGGATTTGCGTAAAAAACGTACCTTAGTGCTTTAAGCTTGACAATGGGACCCTTGGCATCTCTCAGTAGAGCGACCGCCTTGTGATTGGTGACTCCATGCAGCGACGCTCCATCCACCTGGAAAGATGGAAAATAAAAGATCATTAAAATCACATATTACATACCGGGTGTAAGGGACAGCGTCCCGTAAACTGATAAGAGGTTTCTGGCTTTTACAGAAAAAAAATATTTCAGGAGGCGAAATAAAAATTTGACCTTCCCATACAAAGTGACCACCTCGATCAGACAATTGGTATAGGAAAACCAAATATATTGTTTTGACTTCCTGAAAAAACATCTTACTGATAGTTGTACAGTTTCGTTGACTGAGCAAATATAACCCCCAATATTTCAACGTTAAAGTGAACAGAACAGGCATTTTTGGGTGACCTATATAGCCCCTAACCTAGGTTAGAGTCAGGAGCAAACCCTCTTCAAAATAAAAGTGGGGTAGAAAGAGACTAAACAGCATTTATGTACGAAATTTGCAAAGTACACAGGATAAGTTAGACGGAGACCTGGAAAAAAAGTCTGAGCAAAAGCATCCATAGTTCATTTCCATAGAAGGGATATTTTTTTTATTAATCACCTATCTACATAGTAGTCCTAGAAATAGCAACTACTAAGTACTTTATCTCGTTAGGTTCTACGTAAGTAAGCTTTGAGATTCATCATGCTAAATAAGCATCAGTATAAAATAATATGCTGGCATTGTGAACAATGCGAGATCCAGCGGGCAAGGCCGAGAGAGCAAATTGAGAGTACAGACAGAAAAAAAGCATAAAAAAATAAATGGAGTTCTTAGGAAAGTAGATATAGAAAATTATTAGGAAACGTTCATTTTCTAGGCTAAACCGAAGTTAAATCATCGACAGAATCGATGGAAGACACCTTGATGTGTATAGAATCGAATGGAATTGCATATCTAAAGTTATCTATATACCTACACGGATAAAAACCTATGATATACTAACCCACAAGTAGTTTTACTTAGGAATTAAATATTATCCCCTAAGTCACAAGGGCCTAGTGTCTCATTTAAATAAGTATTATTTGACAAATTAGATGAAAAGATAAATATAAAACCGCACTCATGAAACTCAAAACACTTCATCATCTCCCTAGCCTGATCCCGTATCTCACGGGGTCGGCAATCCTAATCTAGGATATTAAACAAGTGTACTGGTTTTTCGCAGAGCGACAACCATCTGACCTCCGCATCCCAGAAGACCCTGTCCTAGATTAGGTCAGAGTTTTCAAGCCGCAAATGCTTAGCATTGGCCTCTGACATGGCTTAACGGCTTTAAACGATATCAACCGGCACCAACGGCTAAACGTGCACGGAAAAAGCGCCGAATAAACTTAAATATGAAATTCAAAAACCGAAAAACACATTGGTACGTAGTGGGATTCGAACCACGGCCTCCCGCTCAGGAGGCAGCGGCCCTATCCACAACACCATTGGGTTTATTAGACACAAAATACTTATTTTGTACTAAAACAAACCTTTGTACAGTACTTAAGTAAACATTCGTACATTTTTTTAAATTGAACATCTTTCAATCAGGGTCCAAAAGTATTACCTAAAACAATCAAATGCCTTCAATAAACTTTAAGTACCGATAAAATGTAATTAAATAACCCTTTTAACTTTACGAGGTACTGTAAAAAAATACAGAAAGGTTCCAAAACAGAACAACAAACTATTAGGTTGGCTGGAAGAGATCTCTTATAGGAATAAACACACCTATTATTTTAATTTTTAAGGTAATTAAAAGTAGTATTATTCCATGCTGGACTGGAAGCGAGAGAAAAACATAGAATGTGCCAACAGCATATCCTCCCGAACATGCTGTAAAAATCAGCTAAGGGATCCGACGGTTTTAGTATATTGCAATTAAGGCGATGGGCTGACAACCTGTCACTACAGCAATAAATCTACAAATATATCTTAAATAACCCTCAAAACTTTGTCAGACGTGGCGGAATGGCCTTTGTTTAGGTCGTTAACGCTCTGCCTACCCCGTTAGGGATAAGGCGTGATTTGACCTAAGTTTGGGCCTCGAATAAAATTTTAAAAAATAACGATATCACTACTAGTCATGTTTTTTGTTAAGCTTTATCTTTTTATAGAAAGTCAGCAGCTTATCTTTGATTACGCCAAAAAAAACTAATTTACTTTTAAATGAGTTTTTTGCAGTCCGTACTCTTTAGTGAGTGGCTGCCTTAATTATGGATGCAGTAGACGTTTGCCTAGTGGATATTATACCTATATAGTTGTTTTAAATTGCTGACGCTACTAGTTTAAACGGGAAAAGCGATCCAACATAATAAGATGCAAACTTTACTATTTAAACATAACGTGCTGTTTTGTGTGTTTTGTCTCAAAAATAGAGTAGTGTGACATTTTTCTTTTTTTTTATTCGAAATTGGTTTGCTCTTGGCTCTAGACACTAGGTCAGGGATGACCGTGACAGAGTCGACGATGAAGCGAGCACACCCAGAAGATGCCTGTTATGGCAATCTCATGCGACAAAGAAACACAGCAAGCTCTTTGGCGCCGGACTCCTAAGAGTGGGTGGTTGCGAGCCTTGCGGAGCCTACCACCGCTTTGTAGGGATTGTTCAGCTGGACCTATTCACAGGCAAGCCTGTGTTGCCGTTGACCGGGGTGGACCACTAGGAGGTAGATCCCATCCCACCCCACTTTTCTGCATTGCAGTATGGAATTTATAAAAGTGAGGGGCGTAGAAAATTAGATTTATGTCCATAATTTAGGCGAGGGGCCAAGAACATGTTAGTACAACATACTGACTGACTGAGACTGGACTGGGAGAGATAGAAAAACATAGAATGTTCCAGCTGCCCTTCCTCCCGGGCATGCTGTAGAAGTCAGCAAAAGGAATTCGAGGGTTACAGTGTATTGTAATTTAGGCGATGGGCTGACAACCTGTCACTATAGCAATACACATTACAATCTAAAATTACCCTCAATTTTTGTCAGACGTGGCGAAAGCGCCTTTTACGAGGAGTTTGACGCTCTGCCTACCCCGTAAGAGATAAACGCGTGATTTTATGTATGTATGTACAACATACTACGCATAGGAAGTTGCTAGATAAACGTCCCTCAAAAATAAACGTAGTGAAAACGCACGGCATCCAATAAGCAACAAAGTTTCCAAAGTCGACCTAAGATCTCCTACGTACATATAATCTCGCTTATAATCCTAATGGGGTAGGCAGAGCGTAAACGACCAAAACAGAGGTCGTAATGCCACGTCTGACAACGTTTTGAGAGTTATTTAAGATAGATTTGTAGGTATATTGCTGTCGTGACAGGTTGTCAGCCCATCGCCTAAATTGTAATATACTGAAACCCTCGGATGCCTTAGCTGGTTTTTACAGAATGGCCGGGAGGAAATGCAGCTGGCACATTCTTCTTGTGCAATGGGTTGTCCTAGAGATAGAAAATAAAGAAAGATGGCGGCAGCTATTTAATTCATAGGAGCGGCCATCGGCAATCAAAAGTAGTGGCTAGCTAGTAGGTATATAATAAGCACTATAAAGGGTGTAAGGGACAGCTTCCCACAAACTGATAGTCAACGAAACTGAACAATTTCCACAAATACAAATATACTTTGTTGCACAAGAACACATACAAGTAAAAAAATAGCAAAAGAAAAGTTGTACAATTGGCGGCCCTATTACTTAGGTAGCAATACCTACCAGGCAACCAGATATCAACGAAAAGCTATAAAAAGGAGGTATTCACAAAAAAAAACTTTCAGGAAATGAGTAATAAATATTTTTTTCCATACAAAATGACCACATCGATCAGTAATATATGTAAAAAAGAAAATGCAATTTAGGCGATAGGCTGACACCCTATGACTACAGCAATATACCTACAAATCTATCTCAAATAACAATCAAAACTTTGTCAGACGTGGCGGGACGACCTTCGTTTAGGTCGTTTATACTCTGCTTACCCCCATTGTAGCCACATAAGGGCACATGATAGGGCAAACCACCATGGTCCCTCCGTTACAGATTAATTTATAGCTGTCACCGTAGCCGAAATCGACCCGGGTGTATATACCTCCATTAGGGATAAAGGCAGAATTATATGAATGTAGGATCGGGGCAGGGAAGGAAAGTCAAATCTTCAACCAGCAACGTCTTTATTCAGATTGCTAACATCTTTAGAATATCTTCCTTCATCTACGATTAAAACTGCCTACGTGGTCTAGTGGCTAGTGCTATGGACTCCCGATCCGGAGGTCCTGGGTTCGATTCCCGGGGGGGAAACACAAAGTTGATATTTGAGAATTTATCACTTTGTGAATTTTTCCCCAGTTTGGATAGGACATTGCAGGCTGAATCACCTGATTGTCCGAAAAGAAAAAGATTTCGTGCTTCGGAGGGCCCGTTAAGCCGTCGGTCCCGGTCGCTGTCTTTGTTAGTGGTCGTTACTCAAACCATATCAGAGGCCTGATAGTTGTGCAACTAGGCGGTTTAAAACTCTGACACCAGGGTTCATCGGGTCCATAGACTCGATACCCATTCGACAGGAGAAGACCTACGATCGACCCATACAGACTGCACTGCCATACTGATGCGCTCACTCTTTCGCACCCATACAACGTAACTCTATCATCATCCCTTTCTCACATGTTCGTCTAAAAACCGTCGTACATCATCGTTCGGAAATAGACCATTCACCATAAAGATCCAATCCCACATGTATTTATTCCATAAAGAATTTTCAGATTCGTTTACTCAGCAACCCCCTATCAGTTTGTGGGACGCTGTCCCTTACACCCCGTATGATCTGTAAAAGTGGTGAGGTCAGTCGCGCTAAGCATCCTTGACTTATAATGGGGAGATGGCTCCGCAGCGTCGGGCCAAGATGATAGGAAATTTCAGTACAAGTTGAGAAGCTAGATCTTATTATTCTACACTAGTTTTTCGTCGGCGAAATAAGTTATCAAAATGAAAGAGATATATTTTGAGGTAAAAAAAGATCCGTCGTCTTATCTTAGGACTTAATCCACCTTTTCGGACAATCCCGATGGTGTAATGGATAGGGCCGCTGCCTCCTGAGTGGGAGGTCGTGGTTCGAATCAAATCACGTACCAATGTGTTTTTCGATTTTAAAATTTCATATGTACGTTTATTCGATGCTTTTTCCGTGTTTCGGAAGGCACGTTAGGCCGTTGGTCCCGGTTAATATCGTTTAATACCGTAGATATTAGTCGTTAAGCCATGTCAGAGACCAGTGCTAAGCATTGGCGGCTTAAACGAAAAGAAAAACTCTGACCTAATCTAAGATTGGGTCTGGTTTCCCTTCTGGGTTGCGGAGGTCAGATGGCTGTCGCTCTGTGTAAAAATCAGTACCCTCGTAAGATACGGGATAAGGCTAGGGAGATGATGAGGTGATTGAGCCTTCCCTAACCAAACTGGAAAAAATCTCACAAAGTGATAAAATAACAAATATCAACTTTGTGTTCCTCCTCTGAGAATCCAACCCAAGTCCTCCGGATCGTAACTGACTCAGACTAATAGACCACGGGGGCAAAGTGAAAATAAAACATTGAATAAGAAGCGTACCTCAACAATCCTGTCGTTGACCTGTATCTTCCCGCAAAAGTCTGCTGCACTGCCATCACTTATGCTCTTCACAAAAATGCCGCTCAGCTCCTCTGAAACAAATATATATAATTTTAAATAAATTGAAACATAACTTCCATGCTCTCCTGGGCCTCCCGGGCATGCTGTAACCAGCTAAGGGATCCGAGGGTTTAAATATATAGTAATTTAGGCGATGGACTGACTACCACTCGCTACAGCAATATAGCTACAAATATATCTTGAATAACACTCAAAATTTGTCAGACGTGGCGAAACGACCATTGTTAGATCGTTTACGCTCTGCTTACCCTATTAAGGATAAAGGTGTGATTATACGTATATGTACGTATGAATATCACAGGACCATGAGAAGTGGCGCAGTAGAGAAGACGATGAAGAAGAAGAACGTGATGAAGATGATACATACATACATATAATCACGCCTTTATCCCTAATGGGGTAGGCAGATCGTAAATGACCTTAATAAAGGTCGTTCCGAATCTATCTTAAATAACCCTCAAAACGTCTGACAATGTTTTAAGGGTTATTTAAGATAGATTTGTAAGTTTATTGCTGTAGTGACAGGTTGTCAGCCCACCGTCTAAATTGCAATATACTAAAACCCTCGCATCCCTTAGCCGGTTTTTACAGCAAGCCCAGGAGGAAATGCAGCTGGCACATTCTATATTTTCCTTTGGCTTCCAGGCCAGCATCATCTGCATTATCAGATGATGATGATGATAAAACATACTTTTATAGGACTCAATGTAAAAGTTGCATGAATTATTATTGCTTTTCACAACGCCATTATCAACACCACATTTCTATAGGAAACGGCCTCCGTGGTCTAGCGGTCGGACCTATGGGCTGTCGACCCGGAGGTCCCGGGTTCGATTCCCGGCAGGGGACAGCGACATTGTGTTGTTGTTTCTAGTTTGGTTAGGACATTGCAGGCTGATCACCTGATTGTCCGAAAAGTGAGTACATTCTGTCGGATGGGCATGTAAATAGTCGGTCCTGCGCCTGATTTCACTTTGGTCGTGTCAGTCAATCTGTCCCATGAGATTAAGAGATTGAAGGAATAGAGAGTGCACCTGTGTGCACACACTTGGGCACTAAAAACTAGCCCTGCGCAGTTGGCCGGGAGATTGGCCGCCATTACCAAAAATCGGTGAGAGGACTATTATTATCTACAGGAAAACATATAAGTAAATACGTATAATAGAAATAATAGTTCTAATGTTAGAAGTCTATTATTGAACGTAGACCTGCCGCGTTCATCAGTTGCCATACTCGCCACGCTTGGCAGGTAGGTTGGCGAGCGCAGAACTTCCACAGAGAACTCTACTGCCCGTTATCTATAAATATGCCCTGCCTGATGCTGTTCTGACTCGGCATCACACAGGCAAGGGTCGTATCCGTATCCAATACATATCCAAATCTTAACCATTATGATAAGTATACCAAATCGGATTGGATACGGATAAGTGTAGAAAAGACCTTAGGCCATTCAATTTAATCTAGCAGAAATGCATTTAAATAGGCGGCAGGAATACTAGGAACGTGTTTATCGTCCAAACGGAATGCTCTTTAATAGTTTATGCGTCGTTAATTTCGCTGGTTCTTCTGCATCTGCAGAAAATACTATAGAGTAATTGTGAGTCACTTTTTCAGTACAAATATGTTCTTCCATGCTACCTGGGAGCGAGAGAAAAACATAGAATGTGTCAGCTACATTTCCTCCCGGGCATGCTCTATAAACCAACTAAGGGATCCAAGGGTTTCAGCACATTGCAATTTAGGCGATGGGCTGACAACCTATCACTACAGCAAGACACCTACAAATCTATTTTAAATAACCCTCAAAAATTTGTCATACGTGGCGGAACGGCCTTTGTTTAGGTCGTTTACGTTCTGCCTACCCGATTAAGGATAAATGATTGATTAATGTATGTATGTATGTTCGCAGGATACAAACTTTAAGATACAACACAAATTTGTATAGAAGGTCACGTGGTTCGGAAACGAGGGTATACTCGTACGTACAGTAATACAAACACAGGACACGTGAGTGGAAAACGTTGCGGTTCAAAAGGAAACCAATTAAATACATAACTACAGTGTCTTATTCAGCTGTGATTACTTGAAAATGGTTTTCAATTATAGAATCACTACTCACTACATAGTATAAAACAAAGTCGCTTTCTCTGTCCCTATATCCCTTTGTATGCTTAGATCTTTAAAACTACGAAACGGATTTTGATGCGGTTTCTTTTATTAGATAGAGTGATTTAAGAGGAAGGTTTATATGTATAATACATGCATAATATAGTAGAGAAACACTGATTATTTCCGTGCGAAGCCGGGGCGGGCCGCTAGTAATCTATACAACGTATAAGAGTCTGGCGCTATTCATACATGTTGTGTTCCGCCTGTGTATGGGAACGCAAGGCCCTTTAAGATTTCTGGATACATGTGCTCGCCCCATCATCGACTTAGCCAGTTGACAGCGAACCTGAAAATTCCTTTAAGGAAATGAAAACAAATGGCTTTCCCAAATTGTCTGATGGAAGCGGTCATTTTGTATGGAAAAGTATTTTTTTTGTTTTATATGGAAAGAATTTCTTGGTGAAAGTTGTTCAGTTTCGTTGACTGAGCAACCCTTATGATATCAGTGTCTGGTGCGCTGTCTCTTACACCCGGTATATCGGTCACCATGGCCGAAAGAGAACAAAAAATACCCACAACTCAAAACCGCGTTGTGTTCATAGATTTAGATTCATTTATTTCACATTATCAAATTCATAACAACATTGCATCAATAATAAAAATGTCTGGGTCGTCAAAAAAAAAATAAACATAATTTATACAATAAAATAATCCGAAAATAACAAAACAAAAGAAATAAAATGCAACAACTGAGTCCCTTGCCTTTTGCCATAATTTGTGTATTGTTTTATCTTTCTTTTTAATATTATATGTACTACTAGCGACCCGCCCCGGCTTCGCGCGGATATTATCAGGGTATCTCTACTATATTATGCATGTATTATACATATAAACCTTCCTCTTGAATCACTCTATCCATTAAAAGAAACCGCATCAAAATCCGTTACGTAGTTTCAAAGATTTATGCATACATAGGGATACAGAGACGGAGAAAGCGACTTTGTTTTATACGATGTAGTGATTACATTGCATTATTAATAAAAATGTCTGGGTAGTCAAAAAAAAAAAATACATAATTTGTACAAAAAAAATCCAAAAATCACAAAACAAAAGAAATAAAATGCAAACACTTAGTCCCTTGCCTTTTGCCATAAGTTGTGTATTGTTTTTTCTTTCTTTTTAATATTCTATGTACTATTATGATATGGCAATAAACGAATTCTTATTCTCAATAGATATCTAAATGGTATTAAATAACATGGCAATTCATAAAATAAATTTTAATAGTTATAACATAACGCAATGCCAATAAAAATAAAAGTGATAATCAGTAGGGATATTATGTGAATATGCTCCATACCTCCATACTCCAGACCAGAGTGAAAACCAGCTAAAAACAATCTCAGTTCAGCCACGCCACGTGCTACAAACTTTGCCAATATGGAGTTGTTCAACAAACCGCTTGATATATCGCTGTGTATCTATGCTGTGTACAAATATACAGGGTGAAAAAAAAGGTTTATTTATTTATTTACTGTTTATTGTACACTAGTAACATGAGAAAGACAATACACAAGGAATAACGACACAACAGGTACAGCTTATTTCATTTAAGGTTGTTAAGGCTGAGCTGTAGGCTACAAACAGGGTCCACAGGCAGCGGACAGTGGAACGGCCATCAAGATATGGTGGTTAGTTGCGAATAAATCGAACAAACAGACCCCGACCAAACAGCGGCAAGATCATCAGGACGTGGTGGGGAGTCCAGTGGGATGGGTTTCCCTAAAAAAAGCGGCAACACCAGTACTGGTAGGAGGCCGGGGAAATAGATTTTAGTAGGGCTCGTATCCAGACTGTATGATGCGGACTAGCTTCGCTTCATATACTACGGTGTGGAAGGCAAGAGGGAAATGACCACAAAAAATTTCCCTATAATAGGAGAAATATTAGCTCCGTCTATCGAATCGTTTAAGGAGCAAACAAGAAATTTCTATCTGGCTAATAATGTTTAATGTGTAGCTGTCTAATTTATAAGTATCATTTAAGTAAGTATATGTAGTGATATTCTATCTACCAATTTCTCTGATATATAACGTAGAGTATCCTATCTTATGTAGCATATATTATGTATTAGTTTATCATAAGATATGTATAAGTATATTTTTATTAATTGAAATATTTATTTTATATACACATACATATAATCACGCCTTTATCCCTAATGGGGTAGGCAGAGCGCAAACGACCCAAACAAAGGTCGCGTAATTTATTTAATAGTGTGTAAATATTGTCTAAGTATTATATGTAGTAATATGCACTATCCCGCTTTCTGCTTGTACAATTTCTATACCCAAAGGTTGCCTGGTAGAAATTGCTGCTTTAGCAATAAGGCCGCCTATATTGTACTGTCACGTTTGTTCCTTTTTATTTTTGTTGTATGTGTTTCTTTGTGCAATAAAGAATTTTGTATTGTATTGTATTAGCGATTACAATATGGCGGTCACGGCGGCGGTACGGCCGGGAGGGCGCGGGGTACGGGGCTGTAACTAACACCATGATACTTGTTTTTGTTTTATTGTTATTTTTACTCGTTTACATAACTACTATTCTTTACTTTTATTTTTTTCTTGTAATTGGGCCCAAAGTTCAAATAATTTATATTTTAATCTGTAAGAATCTCTTAATCTGGTTGGTAATGTATTAATACTCTTTTAATGAACTCTGTATTTGCTGTGAGATTTTTCTATGAATAAAATAATTAAATAAATAAATAAATGTGTGTGACTACTGTGTTGCCACACTTGTTTCAATTTAATAAAATAAAATGTTAATATTTTCATATAATTTATTTAATGTGTGTTTTGTGTTGTATATCAATATCACTAATACAGTACGTGGTTTAAATTAACGCACTACTTTTTAAACACCCCGTACATGCATTTCTTAAATTCTGGCTTTGGAGCGAGAGAAAAAAATTGAATGTGCCAGCTGCATTTCCTCCCGGGCATGCTATAAAAACCAGCTAAGGAATCCGAGGGTTTCAGTATATTGTAATAGTTGTCAGCCCATCGCCTAAATTGCAATATACAGAAATCCTCGGATCCCTTAGCTGGTTTTAACAGCATGCTGATGCACGGTAGGAAATGCAGCACGCACGTTCTATGTTTTTCTCTCACTCCCAGTCTGAAATAAAAGTATTGTATTGAAATAACCTCGAAATCTAGATATAGTAAAAGCCTTTTTCGTTTAGGTTCAGATATAAACTGAGATCGAGCTAAGTTTTATTACCGGTCAGAAATTTTCTCTTTCAATAGCAAAAACAATTTCAACTTATATCACTCCCTTCGACTTTGTTCAATATTTCTATCCATAACCTTGGCACCAATATAAATTGTTTTGTTTGTGATGTGGCTGTGGGAGATAAATAACTCTTTCTTTCATACGTGTTCAGATCTTCCTATATTTTGATTGTTTGTACCTATGTTACTCGCATTCTGCAAGCTCTACTTTGTAAAAATATTCCTAAATAATATTACTAAATACGTAGGAATTATTATCACCATTTTAAACCATACCTGCCTCTGTGGTCTAGTGGTCAGAGCCATGGGTTTACGATCCGGAGGTCCTGGGTTCGTTTCCCAAGGGTACCCCCCACACAAAAGTTGATATTTGTGAATTTATCACTTTGTGAGGTTTTCCCCAGTTAGGTTAGGACATTGCAGGCTAAATCATCTGATTGAAAAAGAAAAAGGATTCCGTGCTTCGGAGGGCACGTTAAGCTGTCAGTCCCGGTCTCTGTCTTTGATAGTGGTCGTTACTCAAACCACGTCAGAGGCCTAATAGCTGTGCTACTAAGCGTTATTAATTCTGACAACAGGATTCATGGTGTCGTTTGACTCGAGAATCCACTCGCTCCGCTACGCTACGCTCCTTTGTGTCCTTCTCCAAACAAAATTAAGGGACCAAAAGGAACAGGGGATTGTTCATGTATTGTCCTAACCAAAACTAAAACAAACTCACGCAATCACAATCAACAGATTCCAAAAACAAAAACTCGAACCAACTCTAACTAGATTACAGAGACAAATAAATTACGATTCTCATAACTACCTATAACTATAGAATGTAACTCTATAGTTATAGGTAGTTATGAGAATCGTAATTTATTTTATCGTTTCCCTTTCAGAAAATTAAAAACGATATTTGGATTGGACCCATATAAAAGTATTGGTACATACATACATATAGTCACGCCTTCATCCCTTACGGGGTAGGCAGAGCGTGAAACGCCTCGTAAAAGGCGCTTCCACGTCTGACAAAAATTGAGGGCAATTTTAGATTGTAATTTGTATTGCTATAGTGACAGGTTGTCAGCCCATCGCCTAAATTACAATACACTGTAACCCTCGAGTCCCTTTTGCTGACTTCTACAACATGCCCGGGAGGAAGGGTAGCTGGAACATTCTATGTTTATCTATCTCTCTCAGTCCAGCATGGAAGAAAGTATTGGTACAATACCAACATATACAATACATGTATAGGATGTATTGTATTGTGTAGCAAAACATTGGATTTGTAAGAACACACCTTTACTTCCATTAGAGCATTAGTTTATTAGGGTGTGTGGTGTAAGTTTCATTTCCGCCAAACAAAATTGAAAACATTCGTTTGAGACATAATTTATTTTATCAGTTTATTGTACACACGACTTTCGCGATATGTACATATTATTTTCTTACGTGGAAACGTCGGGCAAAGGTATTTATCCCCTATCAATACCCATCAGTGCTTCGATTCGACCCCATACAATAAAGTACATAAAAAAAAAAACACTATCACACTCATAGCCCCCACTAGGATTCCCTGTATCGGGGTGCCATGGACAAACCCAGAAATAACCACAAAGAACACCCAGACCCAGAAACAGACATTTAAACTCATCATTCAAATGTCTGCCCTGGCCGAGAATCGAACCCGGGACCCTTTGCGTAGCAGGCAGGTACATACATATAATGACGCCTTTATCCCTAATGGGGTAAGCAAAGTGTAAACGACTTAGACAAAGGTCGTTCTGCCATGTCCGACAAAGTTTTGAGGGTTATTTAAGATAGATTTGTAGGGATACTGCTGTAGTGACAGATTGTCAGCCTACATTGCAATATAACAAAACCCTCGGATCCCTTAGCTGGCACATTCTATATTTTTCTTTCGCTCCCAGTCTAGTATGGAAGAAAAGCATACAATAATATAAGATTGAAAAATTGCTTCACTCCTCACCAAGGAGCGTGTCTGGTTCCTCCTTTTCGGTATAACTTGATTTCCTTGATTATAATGTTTACTGGAATCGCAAATCTATTAAACTTTCCCAACCAAGGAATTACAATGTTTTTAGAATTTTGCTACTTTAAATTTACCACTGAAAAAATATTCTGGTGATAATTGTTCAGTTTTGTTGACTGAGCAACCCTTATCAGTTTGCGGGACGCTATCCCTTACACCCGTTAATCAGCGGATTTTGAGGTCTCTACCAAAAATTGTGTAAATTATTTTCTTAGGTTAGTTAGGAATAGCTCATTCTGCACTACTTTTAATTTCGAAATACTTTCGAGTGGCCCAAAAGTAACTTTTATTTTGCGAGTAAATACCAATTTACACTCGCTACCTGCCTTTACTTGGGCCACAACAAAAACAGATCTATTTATAAAGATAGTACATTAGTTACTGTTTGTTTGTACGCTGACTATGAAACGAAAACATTCTATATACTATCTAGTCTGTGAAATAAAGGTTGTTGTTAGTAAATACTTATTTTATATTACTGTCTGCATGAGTTTGAGGTGTAGAGGTGATTTCGAGTATGAAATTTCGATCACACAGAGTAAACTCTAAGGTTGAAAGTTAGAACAATGCAACTCTAACAGAAGAAAATGATTCCGTGCTTCAAACGACTCGTCAGACAGCTGGTACTTGAAGAAATCTAAAAAAAAGGTTCGTTACACATAAAATTCATATGTTACATATAATCACGCCTTTATCCCTAATGGGGTAGGCTGTGCGTAAACGACCCTAAACAAACGTCGTTCCGCCTCGTCTGCCAAAGTTTTGAGGGTTATTTAAGACAGATTTGTAGGTATATTGCCGTAGTGACAGGTTGTCAGCCCATCGCCCAAATTACAATATACTGAAACCCTCGGAACCCTTGGCTGGTTTTTACAGCATGCCCGGGAGGAAATGCAGCTGGCACATTCTATGTTTTTCTCTCGCTCCCAGTCCAGCATGGAATTAACATAACACATAAAATATCAGAGGTATATCAATCTCACTAGGGTTCGACGGGTGGTTTTTGGCTTCTCATAATAAACACCACGAAAGAATATTTCGTTCGCAAGTTAGTAGTATCATAAAAGCGTTATCTAGAAATAAGCTGACCTCGTCTTATTATCACAAGAAAATGTGGTTCTATTTGAAATGTCAGAGCAGAAATGCATTACACGCCTCTGAAACTCCGCGTTGTGAATCGCCAGCTGATTCTATACCGGGTGTAAAAGACAGTCTTCCATGCTGGACTGGGAGCGAGAGAAATACATAGAATGTGCCAGCTGCATTTCCTCCCGGGCATGCTGTAAAAAAACAGCTAAGGTATCCGAGGGGTTTCAGTATATTGCGATTTAGGCGATGGGCTGTCAACCTATCACTACAGCAATATACCTACAAATCTATCTTTAATAACCCTCAAAACTGTGTCAGACGTGGCGACACGTTTGCGCTCTGCCTACACCATTAGGAATAATGGCGTGACTATATATATGTATGTAAGAGACAGCTGCTCGAAAAAAGGGTAGAGTTTTGCTCAACGAAACTCAACAATTTTCATGAAGAATTTCTTGTAGGAAATAAAAGGAAAATTGGCATCCGCATACAAATTGTCTTATCAAGGTAATTTTGTGTGAAGAAATATTTTAATTGTTAGTTTCCTCAAGTAATTTATTTGTAAAACTTGTTCAGTTTCATCAACTGTGCACCTTAGAGCAGCAACATACAGGCGTCAACTGCGCGCAAGGTTGCTCTCAACACGCCGTCAATGCTTTTTGCATTGTGTACAACACGTTGCGTTACCTTACGCTCTACGCGCGCGCAGTGACAGAGGGATGCGCCGACGTAGAATTCATCGCTATGCACGCGTAGCGCGTAAGGTCACGCATGTGTGTTGTAGGCAATGCAAAAAGCATTGACAGCGTGTTGAGCGCAACCTTGCGCGCAGTAAGTGACGCCTGTGTGTTGCTACCCTTACACCCTGTATAAAATTGGCTGTCTGATCCATATCTCCTCTCTACTTTTCCTACGGGAGGGAATGAGAGGTGAATAGTAAATTGGTCGGGAGCGGTTAAGCTTAGCTTCATGCAGTATTCAGTAGATTTCCTGAAATAGACTGAATGAGCTCCGGTAATAAGGAAGATAACTGCTTCTGTGGTAGAGCTTGGGGTTCGCGACCTGGAGGTTCGGGGTTCCATTAACACAGAAGACTACATACATAGTCGATAATAATCATTGTCTTGTAACATTGTGTACCCCATTAGGGATAACGGCGTGATTATATGTATGTATGTAAAATTGTGTCCAGCTTGTCTAGGACAATGCAGACTGAACCACTTTGATCGTCTGTAAGAAAAAGCATTGGGTGTTTCAGAAGGAACGTTCAGCCGTCGATCCCGCTGTGCTATTAGATGGTTTAAATAACTCTGACATCAGGGTTCATCGGGATAAAAGGTCGACTCGAAAACCTACTCGACCTCTCTATCTTTCCCACGGGAGAGCTTGGGGTTCGCGATCTGGTGGTCGAGGATTCGATTAACACAGAAGACTAAATGTAATTATAGTAATATAATCACGACTTTATCCCTTATGGGGCAGATTAAGCGTAAACGACCTAAACAACGGTCGTTCCGCCTCGTCTTATCAAGTTTTGAGGGTTATTAAAGATAGATTTGTAGGTATATTGCTGTAGTGACAGATTGTCAGCCTATCGCCTAAATTACAATATACTGAAACCGTCGGATTCCTTAGCTGGTTAACATATTAAAAACAGAATTTAGGTAGGTTTCAGATATTTTTGAATAAAATAATATAACAATTTTGAAGTTGATACCGAAAGGAAAGGAAAAATAATAATGCAATAACTAGAGATGATGTGCTACAAAATGTGTAATTTTGCGTAATATCTCTAAAAAATAGATTTTGTTTATTATTATTTGGAATGTTTTTTTTTTTATCTTAATCATTATTTTGTGCAATGAGAGGTATGTACTGGCATGTACGAAAAAAAATATCAAATATGATACGTCATTTTTTTTTGTATCGTGTACGCGGCCAGTGTTTTATAAAGTCCATACACTCTTAAAAATACCAACCAAGCTGCTTCGGCGTTTCTCTAAGAATGTTACTAAACTAAATTGCACCCCATTTGGAAACAGGCACTAGGGGTTAAATCAACCCCAAGGGTTGGTAGAAGGGGGTAGAACACATTAACCGCCACGCACGAATCCGTCTTGTCGACGTCAAATTAGCTGACCCGGGGTTGGGGTTTTAGTAGACAGAGAAAACGAGAAGCACTTTTTATTAAGGTATTTTGAAGACGGTAAACATCGAAACATGACGTTTGAGAAATAGAACTGTCCTTGTCTTTTTTGTTGGAAAAGAATAATAATAGTCTTAAAAATTTCGTGCATTATAAAAAATACACCTTATTTCTTTTTGGTTTCAATTACACACTAGATTGAATTAATTAAGGTGTATTCCGCACTTTACAAAAGACTGGCCGGCCGTATGAGCAATTAATTCATTAAAAACCAAAACTTTACTTTTTTTTTAAATTTTAAATGGCATCTAGTGTATGTATTTTTTTTCGATCTAATTAGCTAGACAGTTTATGTGAATAAAATATTTTTCATTATCACCTTATTTATTCACTGTTATTTTTCGTTTAATACTTAAATGGCATTAAGTTATTTTTTTCTTGAACAAATCAGCCAGATACTATATGTTGATTCTTTTTCATTGGAGCCTTTTAGGTTATTTCAACCTGAGCAAATAAAAAACCTGAAACCTTCTTAGCATTTCTTGAGATAACTTTTTAAATTGAATTTTCTTCCAGGTTCACAGTGGCTGAAATAGGATGCCTGCAAATAATGGGGACTTTGGTTTCCTCAGGTCGTCTGCATTCTAGTTAAAGCGACCTAGTTTCATACTTGTTACTTGGTAGAGTTTCTTGTAAGATTTTGTTCGAATTACCTACTTTTCAACATTGTATTTTTTACCTAACTACGGCAAAGCCAAAAGGAAGGGTTATGATTTTAACAGTCTATGTATGTATTGTATTTTGGCCAGTGACCTTTTTTGGCCATTTTGTTTTCAAAATTGTATAAATATTTCTATAAAGGCAAAACTTTATAAATTAATTTCATAAATTCCATAAAAATCCTAGAATAGCTGAACTTTTTACAAATTGACTAAGAATATCAAGTAAAAAATGGTCTTGAGATGGCCATAACCGGGACACCTGCCCTATGTATGTCTTATGTATCTGTGTATGTATGTATCCACTGTAGCGGCTAAATTACTAAACCGAATGCGGTAAATAACTCTGAATTTTCGGTAACAGTTTGCCTGTGAAATAATGTGAGTAGGAGAAAATGGTTCTAATATTTAAGTATACTAAACAAGATCTCCCCATACTAAAAAAAATATCAAATCATTGAAAAAGTGACAGTGGCCTCGATTCTAGATACCACCGGCTGAAGCCAAAATTATAATCTATCTGTCACTTTCCAAATAATAAAATTTAAATGGGACAAGCGATGTATCATCGATGATCATCGTCCGAAAGAGTACTAGAGAGCAGACGTGTTATTAAAAGTTCCGTCAAAATTTGCGTGAAAGAAGTGTAAAATTTTAGATTTGAATAATAATTTTAGTGTTGAAATATAGCTGTTAAAATTCTGCGTACAGTGTGGGAAACAGTTTCTTGATTGAGTGCTTAAATTTTGAATTATAAGCTTAAAAGCGAATCTCAACGGCCAAACCCTGACCTACCTCACACAAAGCTACAATAAGGAGCACCTGAGCATACGCTGGCGAAAAGCACCGAGATCACCCGAAAGGAAGCCGAGCAACCAGGTCAGTGACCTAGCTCCCCACTCCTCAGACGCAGAACTGCTTGCAAACTTACACTGTTAGCTACCGGTGCGCTATTTCAAAGCTTCGCCTACTGTCCATCGTGGTGTAGCGGTTTATGGTGTGGACTGCTGTGCTGAAGGTTCCGGGTTCAAATCATCACCGTGAAATTATTTTTGTTTTATTTTTCTATGTGCCGAACTCAAATACATCATATTTTGTTTACATTGATTTTAAAAGAGTTTAATAGCAGAGAAAAGCACTATAGAAAATATTATGTCGAGTAAGTCTAATACGCATACTAAGAATGTTCCTTGTTCTAAGTGCAAGGCACTTACAAATAAAAGAAGAATTTTAGAGTGCTCGGTTTGTAAAAATACCTATTGTTTGCCTTGCGTAAATGCTGAAAAGTTATTTAACTTAATAAAAGATAAAGCGAAATGGAGATGTCCTATGTGCCTCTTGCAAAAAAAGAAGACTATGGAGACTTCCTCTTCGTCCGTAACTAAAAAATCTAAACAGGTACGCAAACCGAAAGAGAAAAAATCTATTCTTAACACACCATCTAAGCGATCTGTACCTGAAATAAAGAATTCACATGACCTACCGACAGATATAGTATCACCTATCATAAACAATGAGGAAAGTTTTGTAATAAATTTACCCACGCAAAACTCTTTTGAAAAGCTGTCGGAGGATGAGTTGTTGCAGGACAGTTTGTACGCGCAACAGGAAAATCATAACAGCTCGGGTTTAAACAGGAGCTGCCCAGATTTACGACCTGACAATAATGATGATATGGAAAAATTGAAACTTCAGATTAAAGAATTACAGAAAAAGATGAAAACTTCAGACCGAGTTATAGAAAAAACTCTTGCAGAAAATTATGCACTCAAAAATGAGATTGGTATTTACAAGCTTAAAGTGGACAAGCTGATGAGCATTTGTAAATTAACCTCGAAAGACTCTGCAATTAAAATTAAAAAGGATCTCAAACAATCACATAACTTAACTTCATCGCCAATGACTTTAATAAGGCGCACGCTGGAATCGGAATTCTCTCCACATCAAGGTGCGATAAACACTAACACTGAAAATATAAACAACGTCGACTGCACTTCAGATTCAGACTTATCTCTATACGATGCTATAAACACCGAAGGCCCTCAATCAGATCACTCCCTGGAAGATAGAGTTGATAACACCTCAGGCTCCCAGCTGGATCTTTCATTGGAAGATAGGGTATTGTCAGACCGACTAAAATCTAAAAATGCCATCCCAAAAAAACATAGAGTTTTACTTTTAGCTGACGAAACAGGAAGAGGTCTGCGAAACATACTAGAAAAGTATCTGGGGTCGGACTATGAAGTTTCCTCAGTGTTGAAACCTTTTAGTAGCTTAGAACATGTACTAAAAGGAAGCACCTCAATAGTTAGTAACTTCAATAAAAATGATTATGTTATTATTCTAGCTGGATCACATGACCAAAATATAATAAGGTTACAATCAGCTCTGTATTCTTTTCTAGGTAATTACCAAAACACGAATATAATAATTGGAAAAATATATAATAGCGTGTATCTCAATGAAAATAAGCTGAATGAAGTACTTAGGATAATAAGTTCGAATATTGACCACTTGTTGTTTTCGGAATTATATGTCTCTAAAAGTAAACGATTAGATAGAATAAATACTTGTAGAATAATAGTAATGGACATTATAAAATTAAATTGTAAAATTAAGAAAAACTATTTAAATGACTCTAGTAAAGGATTGTCTAATGTGCAAACACAAACGGAGGAGCTGTTTTTTCGAGACTAATGTAAGTAGAAATGTGAGGGACGAGACTAATGTGACCCTGTTATCTAATATAAGTAAATTGACAATATTTCATCAAAATGTATGTGGAATAAATACCAAGAAAGATCAGCTAGAATTATATTTGCATGATGCTGAACCAAAACCAAATTATGTATGTATCACAGAACAATTTTTAAATGATTGCTCTATTCATGCACTGAATTTGGAAAATTATGAGTTAGTTACATACTTCACTAGGAAAAATAAGATCAGGGGAGGATCGCTTATATTAGTTCAGAAAGACATTAAGATAGAGGTTCTGGATTATTGTGAGAGACTTAGCAAGTCTGAATGTTTTGAAGTATGTGGAGTTAAAGATTTGGAAACTAATCTACACATATTCTGCTGTTACCAAAACAATACAAATTGTGATGCATTTATGCAAAAGCTTGAATTATTATTACAACATTTTTTCAATAAAAAGTGCGTTATTTGCGGAGATTTCAATGTAGATTTAATTGAATCGTCTGATCGTAAAGACGAATTTATGAATCTTTTACAATGCTTTAACTTCAGACCTCTTGTACATGAAATAACTTTTTCTCGAAATGACTCACAATCGTGTATAGATAATTTTTTGACAAATCTTACTGATGATGACATACAAAGTATAATCGTAGATAATAATGGACTATCAGATGGGCATAGTGCATTACTGGTAGATATAGCGGCTGAGTCTCAAAAATCAAATCATAGAGAAAATATAATTTATACTATGAAGCGAAGATTTAGTAATAGAAATGTATGTATCTTTCGTAAAAATATTTTAGAAGTTGATTGGAAACAGGAAGGTATAAATGGATTTTTAAAAAAGTTTAAAATAATTTTTGACAAAAGTTTTAAAAAAACCAAAATTAAATTGAAATTATCAAAAATAAAAAAATTGAAATGGATTACTAATGGAATCAGAGTCTCAAGTAGAATGAAACGTGTTTTGTATCCAATTAATAAAAATCATGCACATCAAAGTCTATTGAAATATCGCAATTCATATTTTAATATCTATAGAAGAGTTCTTAAATGTGCTAGAATGCTTAACGTACAGTCGGAAATAAATAAGGCGCAAAACTCTGCAAAAAGTATTTGGAGTGTAGTAAACAAACACACTAATAAAAAATCCATATGTGCTACACAAAAATTTATTCTTAAGACTAACTCTTCTATTTTATCTAATCCAGAAGATATAGTAAATGAGTTTAGTATGCATTTTGACCATAGTGACGCGTTTACTCAAAATAATATAAATAATACGGCGATGGATTCTATAAGAACTAACATTAATGTTATAAAATATGACATGAATTGTAGATTAACTAATTATATTGAAATTTCTAAAATAGTTAAGGGTATAAAATCCAAATTATCATCCGGATATGATGACATTCCTATTACTGTAATAAAAGAAAACATCGACTTGCTTGCTGATCCATTAGTGCATTTCTACAATATGTGCATTAAACAGAGTATTTTTCCAGAACAACTAAAAATAGCGAAAATCATACCAGTTCACAAAAAAGGAAGTCGTACAGATGCAAAAAATTACAGACCAATTTCTCTATTGCCAGCAATTTCAAAAATTTTTGAAAAAATATTAAAATCTCGGCTACTCTCACACTTGCACGGAAATAATGTAATAAATCCGCGGCAATACGGGTATCAAAGTGGAATCGGAACAAGCAATGCCATAGAAACTCTAGTCACTGATGTACTACATGAAATTAACGAGAAGAGGAAAGTAGCATCTCTGTTTCTTGATCTAACCTCCGCTTTTGATACAGTAGATCATAACATTTTATTAGATAAGTTAGAACACTACGGTGTAAGAGGTAGAGTTCTTGATTTATTCAAATCATATCTATGTAATAGAAAGCAATATGTGTCAATCAAAGATGTAACAGATATTGCATTTGAAAAAGAATTTACCTCAAAAAAGGTTACAATTACAAGAGGAGTACCACAAGGTTCTGTATTGGGTCCTATATTTTTTATTTTATTTATAAATGATTTAATAGAGTATGTTAATAATACTATTCCCGGAATAAAGTTAGTAATCTTTGCAGATGACACTAATGCAGTTATTTCCAGTAACACTTTAGAAGGTCTAAATTTAAAAGTGAATGAAACTCTAGAAGTCTTTCATCAATGGTTCACACAGAACAATCTAAAACTCAATACAAAAAAAACAAACTTGATATTATTTAAAACGACAGCACGAAATACTGATAAACTCGAACCAATTTTAAATAACGAAGCTGTCAAATGTGTTGATAAAGTTATGTTTCTTGGAGTGCAAATTGATCGAGAGCTTAATTGGAAATCGGAGTTAAATAATATTGAAAGTTCAATTAGTTCTGCATGCTATGCCCTCCGAACCCTAAGAGATGAACTTACAACTGAACAATTAAAATTGGTATATTATGCTTTGATTGAGTCTAAACTAAGATATAGTATTAGGTTATGGGGAAATAGTTATGATTATAATATAACAAAAGCCTTTGTGGCTCAAAAAAGAGCAATTCGTACAATGGTTCGCATACCTCCTTGGGAAAGCTGTAAAGAACACTATAAAAAAATAGGTATACTAACCGTGCCTAGTTTATACATAATGGTTTTGCTTACAGATATTTTTAAGCAGAGACATATTTTTGAGACCGATGAGGAAATGGCAATTAGATTAGAAACCCGTAGAAAAGACCTGGATAATGTCATTCAACCGAGACTGTTAATAGTTAAGCATTGTAGTAGATATCAAGCTGTTCAGTTTTATAATAGATTGCCCCAGGAAATGAAAACAATTAATAAATTGACTATTTTTAAATATAAATTAAGATCGCTTTTACTGGAAAAATGTTGTTACACACTTGATGAATTTTGAACGCTTAACTTGTAACTACCTAATTGTTAAATAATATTATCATTATTAAGTTTTTGACATTTATTATTAATATTTTGACATTATTTTATTTTTTTAGGACATTTAACCACTTGTGATTGTTTTCATTATCAATGTAATTTTTTTTATAATATTAACTAAGATTACTTAATTGCATGTTGTATTCTTGTATTTGATGATGATGATACTAATAATATTGTATTCTCTTTTTCTACTCAAAATGCTATTTCGAACACAATGTACTTTGTTGCGAATAAAGAACTTGAACTTGAACTATACTTTATGGTTTTACACTTTGTCCGCTAGACTGCACGTTTCCCCATAAAATTTCAATTTCCGAAAAATATAAAAATAATAGATAACGCATAAAACCACCGACTATTATACAAAACCGGAGAGAATAGATCTCCTGTCCTTTTCCAATGTTTTTAGTCTGAAAGTGGCAAAAATATCTCAATTTTAGTTTTAGCCGGAAGAGTTAGAATCAAGCCCATTTTATTAAGTAAGTATACGGTTTTTGAATCCCCTTTGGTCTTCACTACATAGTATAAAACAAAGTCGCTTTCTCTGTCCCTATATCTCTATGTACGCATAAATCTTTAAAACTACGCAACCGATTTTGATGAGGTTTCTTTTAATGGATAGAGTAATTCAAGAGTAAGGTTTATATATATATAATACATGCACAATATAGTAGAGAAACACTGATGATTTCCGTGCGAAGCCGGGGCGGGTCGCTAGTAAGTACTAAAACACCACAAGGACTTTGCACAAACCCCTTTTATATCACTCATCTAAGAATTTCGTTAGATTTAGCCGACCGAATAAGAAAACGAAAAGGTCAATCAGATAAAAGCCTCCTTATATAGATCTGGGCAGATAAAGAGAGCTTTCCTTGTAAAATCCTTGCGTGGCTGTTTTCGGATGAGCTTTAATCATACATATACTTCTATGCTGGCCTGAGAGTGGGAGAAAAACACAGAATGTGCCAGCTGCATTTCCTCCCGAGGATGATGAAATAACCAGCTAAGGGATCCGAGGGTTATATATAGTTTATCAGAATATTGCCAACCTGTCACTACACCAAAATACATACAAATCTATTTTAAATAACCCTCAAAACTTTGTTGGACGTGGTGGAACGACCTTTGTTTAGGTCGTTTACGCTCTGCCTACCCCATTAGGGATAAAGGCGTGATTATATAAATACGTATGTATTTTATCATACAGGATGTTTCGTGAATACAATACCGGGTGTAAGGGACAGCTTCCCGTAAACTGATAAGGGTGACTCAGGCTACAAAACTGAACAACGGTAAGGAAGATTATCTTTTTCAGAAAAAGAAATGTTGCATCTGTACAAATTGTTGGATCGAGGCGGCAAAACGGTTATCTATGGGCTAGACTAGGGGAAACTGCCTCAATTGCCTCCGTGGTCGTGTGGCTAGTGCCATGGACTCCCGATCCGGAGGTCCTGGGTTCGATTCCCAGGGGGGAAACACAAAGTTTCTATTTGAGAATTTATCACTTTGTGATTTTTTTCCCAGTTTGGTTAGGACATTGCAGGCTGAATTACCTGATTGTCCGAAAAGAAAAAAAGATTTCGTGCTTCAGAGGGCACGTTAAGCCGTCGGTCTCGGTCGCTATCTTTGATAGTGGTCGATACTCAAACCATGTCACAGGTCTGATAGTTGTGCTACTAGGCGGTTTAAAAACTCTGACACCAGGGTTCATCGGGTCGAAAGAAGAAGAAGACTAGGGGAAAAAGCAAGCAAACCCATTGCAAATAGAATAGACTAAAACGCACATATTGCGCAAAACGTGTGTTTCTATCTTGGGTTTCGCGCCCCTTATTTGCTTACGTGTTGCTAAAAACGTGCTTGCGTTGACAAAATTACACTCTGCTCTAGTATACAGGGTCTTTTGTTTTCGAGTTAAAGAGAACACATATACATACATACATATAATCACGCCTTTATCCCTAATAGGATAGGCAGAGCGTAAACGACCTAAACAAAGGTCGTTCCGCCACGTCTGACAAAGTTTTGAGGGTTATTGAAGATAGATTTGTAGGTATATTGCTGTAGTGACAGGTTGTCAGCCCATCGTCTAAATTACAATATACTGAAACCCTCGGATCCCTTAGCTGGTTCTTACAGCATGCCCGGGAGGATATGCAGCTGGCACATTCTATGTTTTTCTCTCGCTCCCAGACCAGCATGGAAGTAAAGAGAACACTCGTTCTATTATTTGTAGATTCTTCAATAAACATTGTTGTGTTTGTTTTCTTTCGGTATTTTGTTTCATAATTGTTTATTTTACGCACTACCGCCAATTATACTGCCAGGCCGAGTCTGCTGAACCAAATAGCCTGGTCTCAAACTCACGGACTAAATCCCACGGGGATATATATTTAGCGGACAGGAACCGAGCTTCAACCGGAGGCGTTTAGTGTTTGCCTTCCATGCTGGACTGGGAGCGAGAGAAAAACATAGAATGTGCCAGCTGCATTTCCTACCGGGCATCCTGTAATAACCAGCTAAGGGATCCGACGGTTTCAGTATATTGTAATTTAGGCGATGGGCTGACATCCTGTCACTACAAGAATATACCTACAAATCTATCTTAAATAACCCTCACTTATAACCCTAACTTTGTCAGACGTGGCGGAACGACCTTTGTTTAGGTCGTTTACGCTCTGCCTACCCCATTAGGGATAAAGGCGTTATTATATGTATGTATGTGTTTGGAACAAGTACCTACCTATATACGTATATGTAGTTCACTGAAAAAGCTTTGATACCGCGTTTTAGGTTTTCTGATTCATGTCTTGCTCACAGTCGTAACCAGCGACAGTGATACCGAGGCCCAAAGCCGAGTCATTGTTCAGACACACTTCATAGCTCAAGGTCTCACTGGTTACCTGAACCTTTTACCGCGGGAAAATATTACCTGATGACCACGGGAGCGGGGAGCTTATAAACACCTGATCGTGTGTTGAAAAAATCCAGGGATAAGATCGAGGTCCAACCGGATATATTAAGACTATACGCGCTTTTTATATGCAGTTCGCTGAAAAAACTTTGATACCGCGTTTTAGGATTTCTGTTTCATGCTCTTACCTTGCTCACAGACGTAACCAGCGACAGTGATGCCGAGGCCCAGGGCTGAATTCTTGTTCAGATACACTTCATAGCTCAAGGTCTCAAGGTTCACCGGTTACCCGAACCTTTAACGTGGGAAAATACCCGATTCCAACGGAAAAACTTATTAAGCCACGCCTACCGTCTTGTCGTGTGTAAGTTGTGGCCAGGGGACCGAGGTTCAACCTGAGACGTTAGGACTATACTCGCTTTATATATGCAAGTCGCTGAAAAAACTTTGATACCGCGTTTTAGGATTTCTGATTCATGTTCTTACCTTGTTCATACACGTAACCAGCGACAGTAATGCCGAAGCCCAAAACCGAGTCCTTGTTCAGATACACTTCATAGCTCAAGGTCTCAAGGTTCACCGGTCGCCCGAACCTTTTACCGTGTGAAAATACCTCATGCCCACGGGAGCGGGGAGCTTATAACCACCTGATCGTGTGTTGAAAAATTCCAAGGGTCCGAACGAGGTCCAACCGGACATATTTGGACTATACGCGCTTTATATATGCAGTTAGCTGAAAAAAACTTTGATACCGCGTTTTAGGATTTCTGATTCATGTTCTTACCTTGTTCACAGACGTATCCAGCGACAGTGATTCCGAGGCCCAATGCTGAATCCTTGTTGAGGCATACTTCGTAGCTTAAAGTCTCAGGTTCGCCGGTTCCTCGGACCGCCATATCGAGTGGTAACCTGAGGATAAAGATATTGATCAGTTTTGTTTTTAAAAAGATATATGCAATGATAGCAGTTTGACACGGACATAACTTTTTGTAGATAATTGTTTATCTTTTTTAAGTTTATAAAACATGTATTTGATTCTTAACCTATCTACTTTTAAGCAGGGACCCACGTTGCCACGAGCTGAAAATCAGTGTTGCTCTTTATGAGCTATAATACACTGAGCTTTGACCCTTTGCATCACTTCAGCACATATTTAACAGAATGTAGGCACTAGTTTGTCTTATTTTTGTCGTGTCTTTATTTATTTTCATCTCTTCTTTCTTTGTGTTTACCTTTTGTTTTATGTGTGATGTTTTTTTATGCAATAAACCTTTTATCTACCTACCTTAATTAAACTTAATTCAAATTATAGCCCTCCCTTTCTGTACTCTCATTTAAGATACAAAAGGACTAAATATGGATTTATGGTAGTCAAATTGTCTCTTGTACTACTCCGAATTACTACCAATACAATTTATATTCTAAGCGCACGATAGCACGTCTAGATGCACTGTAATATAATAATATACTAGACATACATAGGCCAACTGCTATTCCATCAATTTACACTAAGTGCTTTAGAGCATGATCCATAATGCAAAGAGCAAATACCTAATCAAATTGACCGAACTATCGAATCAATAATCTATCGTAAGAACTCAATCCAAACAAAACAGAAAAACTTTGACTTTTTAGATCACTTTTTATCTGAAATGACTTTGCTCTTGACTATAGTTAGGTCAGTGGTAGCAGAAGAAGAGAAAAGTCGATTTTTAGGTAGTATTCAATGCTGGACTGAGGGCGAGTGAATATACCAACTGCATTTCATCCTCGGCATGCTGTAAAAACCAGCCAAGGGAAACAAGGGTTTCTCTATATTGCAATTTAGGCGATGGGCTGACAACCTGCCACTACAGCAATATACCTACAAATCTATCTTAAATAACTCTCAAAACTTTGTCAGACGTGGCGAAACGACCTTAACTTACCCCATTCGGGTAAAGGCGTGATTATAAATAAGTAAGGACAGGGACCTATATTGTGAACATTGTCATTTGAAATAGAATATATTAGAAGTGTTTTTGCAATGCAAAAAATTTGATCTACAATTTTGGCCTCAACCAAGTTGGCAGGCAAGGTCACTACCCACTGAGCCATCGAGTCAATCATCTATCGCAAGACTACTAAATACTCTATCCAAACCAAAAGAAGGAGCGTTGCCTTTTCATTGGAAGTGGGTCACTTTTTCTACGCTGACCCTTTATACAGGGTATTAAAGACTCTTTAGGGCTGAACTTAGAGCGATAAAAAACTTAGAATGTACCAGCTGCTTCTTGTTTCGGGAAAATTGTAAAATTATGTTTAATTTTCTGTTTGTTCTTTTTTCGGCGATGGGTAAACTAATGACTTTGTTCTAACATTGCTAATTCCGGTTTTTTAAATGGAAATGGTTGAAAGAAGCTCACTCAAAACTTCACTCAAAACTACCCTGAATTAGAGTGATCGGGCCATAGTTAACCACGTGGGCCCAGTACGGATTGATCGACTTCATACACAATCTTTGAATTTCTTTGTATACAAGTAGTTGTGTGCAGATTTCATCACGATGTTTTCTTCAACCGTAAAACATCAAATAAACGTATTTTATACATACATACATACAAACATATAATCACGCCTTTATCCCTAATGGGGTAGGCAAAGCGTAAACGACCTAACCAACACATCTGACAAAGTTTTGAGGATTATTTAAGATAGATTTGTTACATGCAAGTTATTGCTGTAGTGACAGGTTGTCAGCCCATCACCTAAATTACAATGTACTGAAACTCTCGGATCCCTTAGCTGTTTTTTACAGCATGCCCGGGAGGAAATGCAGCTGGCACAATTCTATGTTTTTCTCTCGATCCCAGGCCAGAATGGAAGTTTAAAGTTTAAGTTTAGCTTTGTATTTTATGAAATCTAGTAACAGGAAAATACTTTGGTATGGTACCTATATGATTCGAACCACAACCTCCTGCATAAGTAGCAGCGGCCCACTAAGCCACTGAGCTTCTTCTAAAGAATAATTTATTATTTTCCTTGCTAACACTAACACTTACTTCCATGCTGGACTGGGAGAGATAGAAAAACATAGAATGTTCCAGCTGCCCTTCCTCCCGGGCATGCTGCAGAAGTCAGCAAAAGGGACTCGAGGGTTACAGTGTATTGTAATTTAGGCGATGGGCTGACAACCTGTCACTATAGCAATACATATTACAATCTAAAATTGCCCTCAATTTTTGTCAGACGTGGCGAAAGCGCCTTTTACGAGGCGTTAAACGCTCTGCCTACCCTGTAAGGGATAAATACGTGATTTATGTATGTATATATACTTCCATGCTGGACTGGGAGAGATAGAAAAACATAGAATGTTCCAGCTGCCCTTCCTCCCGGGCATGCTGTAGAAGACAGCAAAAGGGACTCGAGGGTTACAGTGTATTGTAATTTAGGCGATGGGCTGACAACCTGTCACTATGGCAATACACATTACAATCTAAAATTACACTCAATTATTGTCAGACGCGGCGAAAGCGCCTTTTACGAGGCGTGAAACGCTCTGCCTACCCCGTAAGGGATAAAGACATGATTTATGTATGTATAACCTAACAACCTCTATCTTAACTTGCCTCTTTCTTTCCACATTAAGAAGTTGCGAACGGTCGTTCGTTTTTGCTTAAGACGTTTTTATGTGTAATACTCAGCAGTCGAATCACAAAAGAAAAATTGCGTTCTGCATACTAAACGATATTTGGACCTACTATCGGAATAATTTTAGATAAAATATTGACTTTTACCAGAATTTTCAAAACTACGTTTTTTTTAAAATTAGAAATGGGTTTGCTCTTGACTCTAGACACAAGGTCAGGGATGACCGTGACAGAGTCGACGGTGGAGCGAGCTCACCCAGAAGATGCCTGTTATGACACTGGCAATCTCACGCACCGACGGAACACAGCACGCTGTTTGGCGCCGGACTCCGGACAGAGGGTGGTCGCGAGCCAGGCGGCCCCTTGCGGAGCCTACCACCGCTTTATTTATTTAACAGTTTATTGTATACAATGAAATACAAAGAACATATACATATAAAACAAAGACACAACAGGCACAGCTTATTTCTAAAAATAAATCTCTTCCAGCAGACCTAGGAAATAGCATTCTGAGAGGCAGATACGACGTGCACAATTATGAATTTTGGAAACAATAAACTATAATTTACTTATCACAAAAAAATAGAAACAAACACAATTACTTGAATAATATGCTAAATATTCTTACTTATAATTATGAATTAAGTATAAATACTTATAAAATAAATAAACATAATATACTGCTATATAATTTCGCTTTTTTTTCTTTCATGCTGGACTGGGAGAGATAGAAAAACATAGAATGTTCCAGCTGCCCTTCCTCCCGAGCATTCTGTTGAAGTCAGCAAAAGGGACTCGACGGTTACAGTGTATTGTAATTTAGGCGATGGGTTGACAACCTGTCACTAAAGCAATACATATTACAATCTAGAATTGCTCTCAAGTTTTGTCAGACGTGGCGAAAGCGCCTTTTACGAGGCGTTAAACGCTCTGCCTACCCCGTAAGGGATAAAGGCGTGATTTATGTATGTATGTATGTAGTTTCGCTTTGTTGGGATCGTTCAGCCAGACTTATTCACAAGCAAACCCGTGTTGCCGTTGCCCGTTGCCATTTTCTTTCTCTCCCAGTCCAGTATTAAGAGAACAATTTACTATCTCATCTGCTTACACTAACATCCTGTATAACATACCTTGCCTCTTTCTTTCCACATTAAGAAGTTGCGAACGGTGGTTCGTTTTTGTACAAGACGTTTTTATGTATGATACTCAGCAGTCGAATCACAAAAAGAAACATTGCGTAGTGCATAATAAACGAGATTTTGGACCTACTAACGGAATAATTTTAGATAAAATATTGAATTTTACCACGGAATATATAATACTTTTACCTGAATTTGCAAGAGGTAGAAAATATTGTTTTAGTCTAAAGCGATAGGTATTTTCTATTGATTGCATTTATGGCTGACACTCTGAGTTTGAAACAAACGGATAAGTAGGTGGGTTTTTCTTATGGAAGAATATCATCCGAATCATAATCATAAGATTTCCTGGACATTGATATTGTAGGTCTTCTTCTGTCGAGTGGGTATTGAGTCTATCGACCCGATGATCATTGGTGTCAGAGTTTTTAAACCGCCTAGTAGCACAACTATCAGGCCTCTGACGTGGTTCGAGTAACGACCACTATCAAAGACAGCGACCGGGACCGACGGCTTAACGTACCCTCCGAAGCACGAAATCTTTTTCTTTTTCGGACAATCAGGTGATTCAGCCTGCAATGTCCTAACCAAACTGGGGAAAACTTCACAAAGTGATAAATTCTCAAATATCATATTTGTGTTTCCCTCCTGGGAATCAAACCCTGGACCTCCAGATCAGGAGTCCATGGCACTAGCCACTAGACCACGGAGGCAGTTATATATTGTAGGTGATAATGGTGTTGTAGATTACAGTGGGCAACGACACAACAAATTTGTTAAGGCCACTGTTTAGTTTAGGCGTGTGCAAAACGGTAAAAATGGTCAGATTCAAGAGAAAACCAAGTATGATACAAACATACACATAATCACGCCTTTATCCCTAATAGGGTAGGCAGAGCGTAAACGACCTATACAAAGGTCGTTCCGCCACGTCTGACAATGATGAAACAGACTATGCTCGGGAGGAAATGCAGCTGGAACATTCTATGTTTTTCTCTCACTCCCAGTCTAGCATGATACACTTTACTTTTATGTTCTGCCAAATTATGCTTGCGAATCACGAGAGAGAGTAAATCTGAAAGCTAACCTCCGATGCGAGGTGCATAGTAAGCGTTTAGACCTCCTTTGGGGATATGTGAGGAATGTAGAATATCTCACGCCTTAGGTAACTGTTTCGAAACGAAAGCGAATGTATGTGTGTATTCATTGGTTTATTTATATTGCAAACATTTGAGAATCACTACATAGTATAAAACAAAGTCGTTTTCTCTGTCCCTATATCCCTATGTATGCATAAATCTTTAAAACTACGCAACGGATTTTGATGCGGTTTCTTTTAATGGATAGAGTGATTCAAGAGGAAGGTTTATATGTATAATACATGCATAATATAGTAGAGAAACAC
Source organism: Scrobipalpa costella (assembly GCA_949820665.1). Taxonomy (NCBI): domain Eukaryota; kingdom Metazoa; phylum Arthropoda; class Insecta; order Lepidoptera; family Gelechiidae; genus Scrobipalpa; species Scrobipalpa costella. The sequence goes on from OX463318.1 coordinate 13,606,815, forward strand.
TCATAATTTCCGTGCGAAGCCGGGGTGTGTCGCTAGTATTTCTATAAACTTATGTTACGCTGAGAAACGAAATGGTGTCGTGGTAGCCGTATGATACAAAATTCACATCATGACCCTTTAAAAAAACCACAACACGATGTGGCTTAGGTCTGAGCACTATTTGATGCAGCCACAGCTACCAAATATTAAATATATTCGGTGCACAGACATGGTCACTCACACAAGCCCAAAAGTCCAAACTCAAAATTTGCTAACGCGCAATGGAACGCAGCATATTATGCGTGAAAAGAACAGACCGCATAAAGAATACAAACGGGCACTACAGACGTAGGACGAAAAATCGCGGACTGCAGTGGGACTGAAAAATGGACTAAAGCTGTCACCAAGTGGATCCCGGAGGATGGTCGCCGACGACGGGGGAGACCCCGTAGAAGATGGCGCGACGACCTAGATGCTTTCTGCGCACAATGGCTGGCAGAGGCAGCAAACAGGGACGCCTGGAGAGATAAAGGGGAGGCCTTTGCGCAGCAGTGGGACGATTTATAGGCTACAAAATAAAATAAAATATATTCCAGATCCCTCTCAACGCATAAATCGGAAGCCCCGTGATGGTTTGTTATCCCAGGTCCCAATATGTCCTGGAAGTCGCTGATCTGTATATTTTTCTCAGGGTGGTCAGATAAGATAAGGATAAGATCGACTCTTCATAGCGGATTCTACGATGCGATTCATGTTTCATGGACAGAAGCCAATGGCAAAATATTGTCAAGAAGCTTTCAAGAAGATTTCCTCCCGGGCATGCTGTAAAAACCAGCTAAGGGATCCGAGGGTTTTGGTATATTGCAATTTAGGCGATGGGCTGACAACCTGTCACTACAGCAAAATACCTACAAATCTATCTTAAATAACCCTAAAACTTTGTCGGACGTGGCGGAACGACCTTTGTTTAGGTCGTTTACGCTCTGCCTACCCCATTAGGGATAGAGCCGTGATTATATGTATATATGTATGTAAGCAATTTCCTCTACCGTCAGTACGACGCGAAAAGGAGGTCCTGAGAATCGGTGATTTCAAGATAAAATGCTACTTATCTGGTATACAAACTTTACTCGCCACATTGGTAGTGGTTGTGGATCCACAGGTGGTGGTATGAACTGTGAAGAACGAAGAGAAGACGGGGCTAGAACTCCTCTAGGTACCACTGCTACTATTGAAACTATATTCTGGAGCAGGATATCTCGTTGCCACATTTCAAAAATAACAGCGACATCTATGGTTTCATCCCGGAACTTTCTCTAAGTTGGTATACTCACCGCAATGGTGGTGATGTGGGTTCACAGGTAGCGGTATGAACTGTGGCGGTCGAGAATACGATGGGGCTAGAGCTCTTCTAGGCACCACTGCTACTATTGTAGCTATACTGGACATCTCGTTGCCGCATTTCAGAAACTAACAGCGACATCTATTGTTACGTTCTAGAACTACGTAGTTAATATGCTTACCGCATAGGTGGTGGTTGTGGGTCCACAGGTGGCGGTATGAACTGTGGCGGTCGAGAATACGACGGGGTTAGAGCTCTTCTAGGCACCACTGCTACTATTGAAGCTATACTGGACATCTCGTTGCCGCATTTCAGAAACTAACAGCGACATCTATTGTTACGTTCTAGAGCTACGTAGTTAATATGCTTACCGCATAGGTGGTGGTTGTGGGTCCACAGGTGGCGGTATGAACTGCGGAGGGCGAGGAGACGAAGGGGCTAGAGCTCCTCTAGGCACCACTGCTACTATTGAAGCTACCGGCTGCAACAAAACATCAATAGTAAGTAAATAGATAAATTGCTCTCCTATGCATCCTCATCTATACACTTCTTCTTCTTCTGTCGAGTGGGTATCGAGTCTATCGACCCGATGAACCCTGTTGTCAGACTTTTTAATCCGCTTAGTAGCACAACTATCAGGCCTCTGACATGGTTCATACACTGTATTCATCAGCAATATTATTGATTAATGAACTAAAGTCATCACAATTTTATAGGTCAAGACGCGCCTCTGAGCTCGATATTCGTAGGTCATTGCTCCATATATTAGATTTCCTGACTGTGGTTTCCATTCGAGATTCACACCGGACACATTAAGGCCTGTATTTATAATCAGCACTTGAGACTGAGAGCGAGTTTGAGTTGAAATGTCATTTCAGTAGAAAATGACCTGTCAAATCCATATCTATATTGCTGTCAATTTTGAAATCTCTTTATAAATACGAGCCTTAAAGTAGCAACCTGCAACTAGGTGTTCACTGAACTATCCATTCTCACTGTTATAAATCCCAATTATGAACCTGAACGAATATAATTTCATCACCAGCGCTGTATAATCGAGTTGGTGTGATTCGGGCATCTGCTGCAGTTATAAAATATCGGAAACCGAATTAAGTGTCCTCGAGGTGGATTTAAACAATGTCTGACAGGATTTGATTTGAGCAGACAAATTGTGGAATTCCCTTCGCGAAAACGTTCGACGAGCACCGTCTATTGAGACATTCAAAGAGCGAACAAGAAAGTTCTTCTTAGAGAATAAGAATTAGTTATTTATCCTATCTCCCATTAGCATAATATGTATTAGTTTATTATAAATATATGTTAGTTTATTTTATTTATGTATTTATTTAATAGTATTGATATTGTTTAAGTATTAAGATTAACTTAGTATGCACTATCCCGCTGTCTGCTATGTAGTATCCTACTACCCAAAGGTTGCCTGGTAGAAATTGCTGCTTTAGCAATAAGGCCGCCTATATTTTACTGTTTTGTTCCTTACTTTCCTGCTGTATGTATTTGTGTTTCTTTGTGCAATAAAGTATATTGTATTGTATTTGCTTTAAAAACTACCTTGTAACTAAGTTATAGACTATCTGGTTATCATCCATGCTGGCCTGGGAGCCAGAGAAAAACATAGAATGTGCTAGCTGCATTTCCTCCCGGGCATGCTGTATAAACCAGCTAAGGGATCCGAGGGTTTCAGTATATTCTAATTTAGGCAATGGGCTGACAACCTGTCACTACAGCAATATACCTAAAAATCTATCTTAAATAACCCTCAAAACTTTGTCAGACGTGGCGGGACGACCTTTGTTTACGTCGTTTACGCTCTGCCTACCCTATTAGGGATGAAGGCGTGATTATATGTATGTATGAATGGTTATCAATGTTGGAGATTTCGCTTTTGATTCGATTTTTTTTTGGTATTAGAACTGTGTTAAATTGTATGTGAATTTCACATTAAATTGAACTTACGAGAAGTTATATATCAAAAGTGCCTTTCAACTACATTTGAATGTACTATTTTCCAAGTGCTTCAAAATTGCACTCTGCCTCATTACTTTTAGTGGTTTTCGTACGTGACAAAACAAAATTACCTACTCTCGTACTGTCTGCTGGATCAGAAAAGCATTATACCGTGCATTTTTCTTCATGCGACGTGATAACCAAGGAAGCAGACTTGCACTGCCAAGCATGTTATGTCCAGCAGATGCTGTAGTTGGACCGGTACTGCCTTAATACCTTTCATTGGCAGCACCAATTTAGGTTATGTTCCAGATTTTTCAGCTAAGAGATTGGACCCTCTTACCCTCTGATGCAGTCGCTCTTCAATGATTGTAGGTGGTGGTGACTTGACGGTCAGAGTGGAATCTTCACATAATACTCTGACCAGTTTCGTGACCAGTTTCAGCGAATCTTATCTCCAGTTCTATCATATCAAACTAGTTTAAACTAGTTTCTCTTACCCTCTGATGCATTCGCTCTTCAATGATAGTAGGCGGTGGTGACTCAACGGTTGGAGTACTATCTTCACATAGTACTCCGAAACCCTCATGACCAGCTTCTGCCAGTCTTCTCTCCAGCTCAATAAGATCAAACTAGTTTTAACTGGTTTCTCTTACCCTCTGATGCATTCGCTCTTTAATGATAGTAGGCGGTGGTGACTCAACGGTTGGAGTACTATCTTCACATAGTACTCCGAAACCCTCATGACCAGCTTCTGCCAGTCTTCTCTCCAGCTCAATAAGATAAAACTAGTTTTAACTGGTTTCGCTTACCCTCTGATGCATTTGCTCTTCAATGATAGTAGGCGGTGGTGACTCAACGGTTGGAGTACTATCTTCACATAGTACTCCGAAACCCTCATGACCACCTTCTGCCAGTCATCTCTCCAGCTCAATAAGATCAAACTAGTTTTAACTGGTTTCTCTTACCCTCTGATGCATTCGCTCCTCAATGATAGTAGGCGGTGGTGACTCAACGGTTGGAGTACTATCTTCACATAGTACTCCGAAGCCCTCATGACCAGCTTCTGCCAGGCGCCTCTCTAGCTCAATAAGATCAGACTAGTTTAACTGGTTTCTCTTACCCTCTGATGCATTCGCTCTTCAATGATAGTAGCCGGTGGTGACTCAACGGTTGGAGTACTATCTTCACATAGTACTCCGAAACCCTCATGACCAGCTTCTGCCAGTCTTCTCTCCAGCTCAATAAGATCAAACTAGTTTTAACTGGTTTCTCTTACCCTCTGATGCATTCGCTCTTCAATGATAGTAGCCGGTGGTGACTCAACGGTTGGAGTACTATCTTCACATAGTACTCCGAAACCCTCATGACCAGCTTCTGCCAGTCTTCTCTCCAGCTGTATCATATCAAACTAGTTAGAAAGATAGATAGTTTAAACTAGTTTCTCTTACCCTCTGATGCATTCGCTCCTCAATGATAGTAGGCGGTGGTGACTCAACGGTTGGAGTACTATCTTCACATAATACTCCGAAACCCTCATGACCAGCTTCTGCCAGGCGCCTCTCTAGCTCAATAGGATCAGCTAACAGGCGGGAGGGCACGATCGGCGCTTGCGATGCTCCAAGGGACTGGAAAGAAGAACATTTGTAAGTGACCTTCGGGATTTAACTAAGTTAAAGAGAATAAGCTAAAGTTCTTAACTAGCTTTTCATGAGCATTAATTTGCTAAAATAGTTTGATTTTAAATTGATGAGTCAAGAAGGGTATAACTAGTTAAATCTAAAACTCAAAAATGGGCGTGAGAATAAGCTTTGCTTTGACTCTGGATTTCATAAGGAAATTACAAAATGTAAGCTTTTTAATAATTAATACAGCCTCCGTGGTCTAGTGTCTAGTGCCTTGGACTCCTGATCCGGAGGTCCTGGGTTCAATTCCCAGGGAGGAAACACAAAGTCGATATTTGAGAATTTATCACTTTGTGAATTTTTCCCCAGTTTGGTTAGGACATTGCAGGCTGAATCACTTGATTCTCCGAAAAGAAACAGATTTTCGTGCTTCGGAGGGCACGTTAAGCCGTCGGTCCCGGTCACTGTCTTTGACGGTGGTCGTTACTCAAACCATGTCAGAGGCCTAATAGTTATGCTACTAGGCGGTTTAAAAACTCTGACACCAGGGTTCATCGGGTCCATAGACTCGATACCCACTCGATAGAAGAAGAATAATTAATGAGAGCCACAACATTTTTGAGAAAGCCTTTAAGGTGTATCCTAACGGCAGATGAGCAGGAAGATTTGAAGATATGGAACCATCGCTCGTAATGCCTTAATTTTCATTCGTTCAAATCAGCGCGCACTACGGTATGACCGCGACAAAAATGTGCGAATTACGCACAAAAAAACGAATTCCATAAAAACGCTTGCGATTTTAGATAATCATAATACCGCTATTTTCTCGAAAGAACCGTGAAAGCGCTCCTAATAGTACATACATACATACATATATCACGCCTTTATCCCTTACGGGGTAGGCAGAGCGTTTAACGCCTCGTAAAAGGCGCTTTCGCCACGACTGACAAAAATTGAGGGCAATTTTAGATTGTAATATGTAATGCTATAGTGACAGGTTGTCAGCCCATCGCCTAAATTACAATACACTGTAACCCTCGAGTCCCTTTTGCTGACTTCAACAGCATGCCCGGGAGGAAGGGCAGCTGGAACATTCTATGTTTTTCTATCTCTCCCAGTCCAGCATGGAAGTAATATCCTAATAGTTTAGGAGGAATATCAAATTTACTGATAAAAACAGCTTTACTTCCAGATTTGTTTTGCATACTTATTTATGAACTAGAACATTTTTAAATGTTGCAATTGCAGGCCATGCACTAATTTCCATACATACATATAATCACGCCTTTATCCTTACTTTTTTGGTTGTTTACTTTTCAGAATTTTGCAAAGATTTGTTTAGGAGAAATAAGCTATTGAAAACAAACATTTGCAAATAGGAATCACCTTAAACACAACAAGGTTGTCCATTTTATTGACCATCCACACTACGCCACAACCCCTTTCTGCCCACAGTACCTTTCTATTCTTGTACTGACAGTGGTTTAATTTTTACAGAATAAGTACTTACTTAAATACAAACATATAATCACGCCCTTATCCCCAATGGGGTAGGCAGAGCGTTAACGACCTAAACAAAGGTCGTTCCGCCACGTCTGACATAGTTTTAAGGGATAATTTAAGATAGATTTGTAGGTATATTGCGGTAGTGACAGGTTGTCAGCCCATCGCCTAAATTACAATACACTAAAACCCTCGCATCCCTTAGCTAGTTTTGGGACCAAATGCAGCTGGCATATTCTATGTTATTCTCTCGCTCCCAGTCCAGCACGGAATTTAACTAAACAAGTAAGTAAGTACTTGTTTAACTTCAACCACGACAAGTTCTCAAAGTAACCTAATAATGTCATCGAGGAAAACTACCGCCTTATTTGTGAACAACTTTGTTTTAATAAAACTGTTCGAGAGGGTAGTTCATAGAAAAGTTTCAATGAAAGTCGTGGATTGCGTAGCTTCCATGCTGGACGGGGAGAGTTAGAAAAACATAGAATGTGCAAGCTGCATCAACTTCAGGGCATGCTGTAAAAATCTGCTAAGGGATTTGAGGGTTACAGTATTGTAATTTAGGTAAGTCACTAAAGCATTATACAGATCTATGTAGAATAACCCTGAAAGCTTGTCTGACGTGGCGGAACATCCTTTGTTTAGGTCGTTTACGCTCTGCTCACCCCCATTAGGGATAAAGGCGTAATTATATGTATGTATGTATGGATTCCGTTAAGATTCAGGTCAGGGTCATGATGATGTCACATAAGACCATTACAACATTTGATGGGGTTGTAAAGGATCAGAAGGCCTAAGGTTCCACCCCAGGCAATGTTATCGCATGATTCGAATCCGTATGTAAAAGATTCAGGTCTTCTTCTTATCATGTTCTGTGAGTTTTCATGACGATAGATGCAAAGAACCCTGGTGTCATAGTTTTAAACATACATACATATAATCACGCCTTTATCCCTAATGGGGTAGGCAGAGCGTAAACGACCTAGACAAAGGCCGTTCCGCCGCGTTTGACAAAGTCTTGAGAGCCATTCAAAAAATATTTGTACGTATATTGCTGTAGTGACAGGTTGTCACCCCATCGCCTAAATTACAATATACTGAAAACCACACATCCCTTAGCTGGTTTTTACAGCATGCTCAGGAGGAAATGCAGCTGGCACATTCTATGTTTTTCTCTCACTCCCAGTCCAGCATGGTAGATAGGTTTAAAATCACCTATTAATAACAGCCAAAGACTTCTATACCAGGTGTAAGGGATAGCGTCCCGCAAACTGATAGGGGTTGCTCAGTCAACGATACTGAACAACTTACACCTAGCAATTATTTCCGGAGAATAAAAATTAAAATTGCTTTTCCATACAATGCCTGTCTGATCAAGGTGGTCAATTTGAATGGGAAAGTCGTTTTTTTTTCATCTTCTGAAAGAATTTCCTGGTGAAAGTTGTTCAGTGTCGTTGACTTAGCCCTATCAATTTGCGGGACGCTGTCCCTTACACCTGGTATACACATAGTTCATATAGAAGTCTTTGGTAACAGCTGCGTACTAGAATCAGGTTAAACGATTACATAATATATGCATACTAGCGACCCGCCTTCGCACGGAAATCTTCAGTGTTTCTGTATGCATGTATTATACATATAAACCTTCCTCTTAAATCACTCTATCCATTAAAAGAAACCGCATCAAAATCCGTTGCGTAGTTTTAAAGATTTATGCATACATAGGGATATAGGGACAGAAAAAGCGACTTTGTTTTATACTATGTAGTGATATAGGTTTCGCGAGAGTTCGTCTTAGTTACATGTGCCCTACTAATGGAGTAAAGCTCCAAACACGACAAATAGCTTGCAGAATACGGGGTGTAAGGGACAGCGTCCCGCAAACTGATAGGGGTTGCTCAGTCAACGACAATTAACAACATGCACCAGGATCGAGGTGGACATTTTCTATGGAAAAGCCAAGTTTTATTTTTACTTCCTGAAACGATTTCTTGGTGGAAGTTGTTCAGTATCGTTGACTGAGCAACCCCTATCAGTTTGCGAGACACTATCTTTTACACCCGGTATAGACTTGGCGAGAGCTCGTCTAAGTTACATGTACCCTCCTAATGGAGAAGTTACTTGTGCCCTCCTAAATACGTCAAATAGCTTGCAGTATTCTGTCAGTATACCGGGTGTAAGGGACAGCGTCCCGAAAACTGATAGGGGTTGCTTAGTCAACGACACTCAATAACTTCTACAAGGAAATTATTTCAGGAAGAGAAAAAAATGGCTTTACCATACTAATTGTCTGGTTGAGCAGGTCATTTTGTATGGGATAGTCATTTTCTTTCATCTCCTGAAAGAATTTCTTAGTGGAAGTTGTTCATTATCGTTGACTGTGTAACCCCTATCAGTTTGCGGGACGCTGTCCCTTACACCCGGTATAAAATTACATTGCCTTTTAGGCGCTCCCCGATATTCACAGCTCCCTGTACTAGGGATATAGAGTAAGTGACAGTTTCCCGCAAAATGATAGGCCAAGGTGGTAATTTTGTATGGCGAAGCAAATTTTTGCATTTACTAAAAAAAATCTTGATAAATGTTTGTTCAGTTTCAGTGAATAAGCAGTATCAGTATGCGAGAAGCTGTCCCTTACACCCGGTTCAGCTTTACAGTATGCCCGGGAAGAGAAACTGCAGTTATAAGTGTAAGTAAATATTATTTTTGTTATCGTTTCAAATTGTCAAAAAAACATGATTTTTACCGTTTCCAACTCGACACAAAAGTTTTTTGAAACAATGACAATAACCTCCAACGTAATAGCCTCTCTAGAAAACAAATCGTTTTGTGAATTTGTTCTGCAATTTGCAGCGAGCCGCCCGACCGTTGCGCTAATTGCATGATCGAGTTGAAAATATATACATAAGTCATGCCTTTATCCCTAACGGGGTAAGCAGAGCGTCAACGACCCAAACAAAGGTCATTCCGCCACGTATGGCAAAGTTTTGAGGGTTATTTAAGATAGATATGCAGGTATATTGCTGTAGTGACAGGTTGTCAGCATGTCGCCTAAATTACAATATACTGAAACCCTCGGTCCCTTAGCTGGTTTTTACAGCATGCTCGGGAGGAAATGCAGCTGGCACATTCTATGTTTTTCTTTCGCTTCCAGTCCAGCATGGAAGTTGAAAATAATGGCGTTTTATACACTAGCGGTAATGCATTTATATTATACACCATGTATACATAGTTTGTTTTTTTTATTTGAAATGGATTTGATCTTGGCTCTATAGCATTTCCTACTCAGTTTTAGAATAAAGGTAAACAAAGTTTCATGTCTCTTTATTCAAAAATAAACTATACGTGTTGGCAAATCACTACATAGTATAAAACAAAGTCGCTTTCTTTGTCCCTATATCCCTATGTATGCATAAATCTTTAAAACTACGTAGTGTATTTTGATGCGGTTTCTTTTAATAGATAGAGTGATTCAAGAGGAAGGTTTATATGTATAATACATGCATAATATAGTAGAGAAGCACTGACAATTTCCGTGCGAAGCCGGGGCGGGTCACTAGTTAGTTATATTTCTAAAACCACTATTTCATTATGTTCTCATATCTAATAGCAGAAACTTATTTTAGAAACAAGACCTTTAATTAAAAGACATGACACTTTGTTTACCTTTATTCTAAAACTGAGTTGGGAAACTGAATCTAGGTCAGAAAATGTTGACGATGAAGCGAGCTCGTCTGATTACTATCACTTTAAATAAAAGAAGGATAAAATCTATTATTTTGACCGCCTAGAAATTAGTTTATTTTCTGTCACTTTTCTATTTCTTATTTACAAACCGATTCCATGCTGGACTGGAACTGATAGAAGAAAAAGATATAGAATATGCCAGCTGCATCTCCTCTCGGGCTTGCTGTAAATACCAGTAAGGGATTCGAGGGTTTCAATAAATTTTAATTTAGGTAATGGGCTGAAAACCTGTTACTACAGCAATATACCTACAAATTTATCTCAGATAACCCTCAAAACGTTGTCAGACGTGGCAGAACGTCCTTTGTTTAGGTCGTTTAGACTCTGCCTGCCCCATTAGGGATAAAGGCATGTAAATGTCGCACCTTGAAAATAAGACCGTCACTAAACAAAAAACACTGTTTTTGGGAAATCGCGTTTAAAGTTTTGTAAAAAAGTAAAGTCTCAGAAAACTATTTTAAAAGTTTTTATGGGAGTTTCTTTCTGCATTGGCGTTTAACCATTAAACCTTTTTTTAATTTCTAGTGAAATTTTACTGAAAAAAACTGGTATATGTAACAAAATCTAAGTTTTTTTAAAAAAAATACCCTTTAGTGTCACTATTCCGATCAACATTTCGTTATAAAATAATTAGTGTCATTTACAATTACCACAATTATTATTTTTGTTCGCCTAATTAGCAGCTTTGTTATAGAATTATAATGTTTTTATTGTTCGTTATTGGATATTATTATTATTAATGAAAAAATATTGTGTGAAAGAGTGTTTATTTCCATAAAAATAACTAATACTAAAGATGATCTGTCTGCAATCAAGAATCATTAACTTAATAATAAACTAAAATTCAAAAATGAACTTACTTCCATGCTGGACAGGGAGGGAGAGAAAAACATAGAATGTGCCAACTGCATTTCCTCCTGAGCATGCTGTAAAAACCAGCTAAGGGATCTGAGGGTTTCAGTATATTGCAATTTGTGCGATGGGCTGACAACCTGTCACTACAGCAATATACGTACAAAACCATCTTGAATAACCCTCAAAACTTTGTCAGACGTGGCGGAACGACCTTTGTTTAGGTCGTTTACGCTCTGCCTACCCCATTAGGGATAAAGGCGTGATTGTATGTATATATGTAAAGATAAACTAATAAGACCAAAAACAGAAAGTAATCAAGTACTTTACTCGTTAATAACTCAAAATCTGGTTAATATTTCAAATAGTAAAATAAAAATAATAACACAGTTTTTTTCCGAACTGAGATTTTAGTCAATTTAAATAAAAATCCAGTAAAATAAAGTTTAACTAACAGAAATGCCATAATATTAGAGCTGTGTGTATGGTTTGACCAAAATGACAGTGCCCTCACTACGGCGCTAGAAAAGCATCGTAATATTAAGACGAAGTGACTACCTTGATCTGACCGAAGAAATTAAAAACAGCGGTGTTAAACTTAGGAAACTTACTAGGGCATTTAAAGACAGTTTGTGGGTCAGGAAAGCTGAAAGAATTCAGTGGCTCTCAGATACTCAACAACTCGGTGCTTTTTATGAAGAAGTACGAAAACCGATTGACCGTGGAGTGCCCGTGAGAAAAAGTGTGCCACTGAAATCACTCGATGGCACTCAAAACTTACTGCTAAACAAGATATACTGAACCGCTGGGCAGAACATTTCAATACTCTGCTTTATGTTGATCGGTCGGTAGATCTTGACCATATTGCTTCCATTCGATCTTTGCCGGAACACGCAGCACTTGCAGAGCCCCTGACACTAGATGTGGTTGTTAAATCCATCAAAGATCAAAATAGTAAGAAAGCAGTTGGCATTGATAATATTGCCGGAGAACTGTTTAAGTACGGAGGGAAGGACCTACACTCAGTTATCTGGCATCTTTTCGAACGCATTTGGAACGAAGAAACAGTACCACCTGAGTTAAAAATGTCTCGTATACAGACACTGTATAAGAACAAAGGGGACCGTCCCGACTGTAACTCCTACCGGGGTACATCCTTGCTCTCTGTTCCTGGGAAGATATTCGCCAGAGTACTTCTCAACCGCCTCCAGTCTCGGAAACGCTACTCCCGGAGACCCAGTTTGGATTTCGTCCGGATAGAGGTACATGTGAGGTCTTTTTTCGATCCACCAATTTCAGGAAAAAAACCGAGTTCAAAGCCAGTCTTTATATTTATGCTTTGTTGACTTCGAGAAGGCCTTTGGCTGTGTGCCTCGGGAAGCTCTCTGGTCTCTACTACTAAATTTGGGACGCCTTGAGAAAGTTGGTTCGTATGATCCGATTCCAGCATGACGATATGGTCTGCTGTGTAACTTGCAACGGTGAGCAGTCAGAGTTCTTCACCGTAAGCTGCGGCGTCAAACAAGGTTGCGTGCTTGCACCTGCGTTGTTTGCACTCTACTTTACAGTAGTAGTCGGTAAAGCCCTAAACCACCATCTGCTGGCATCAAAATACGCTTTCGGAGTGATGGAGGAATTTTTAACCTGGCTAGATTTAAGGCCAGCACAAAAGTGTCCCATGCGGTTATAACGGAGATCATGTATGCAGACGACTTGTATTTTATTGCCAACACGCCACAAGAGCCTCAATAACTGATATTAAATCTTTATGAGGCTTGTTGTCGTTTTGGTCTCAAAATCAGTGTAGCTAAGACTGAAGTAATGGCAATGAGCAGTCTTGAATGGGGAATTTACAAAGATAATTTGTAGGCATACTGTTCTTAACAAAATAAATACACTATTTTACTTAAAATAATGCTATACCTACCGTTATCATCACTGAAATACCGTTCCTAAACAAAAAAATACACTTTTTCTCTAAATTTCACGCGTTTTATGGTTATGGCACCGACACTACTGTCAAAATGACAGTATTCCAATAAGATGGCGCATGCGTTTCCCAAAAAAGCGTAGTGACACTAGCACTCTCCAGCGAACAATGTTTGCAATAGAACTACCGGTGTCTTCGCATTCTCTAAGTACAAGAGATTTACAACAGATGGCACTCATAACTCAATTTTGCCAAATTTCGTTTAGTGACGGTCTTATTTTCAAGGTGCGATGTATTTATCCAGCTACAATCAATACCACTGTGCCTCTATCATGTTACTTACAAAGTTTGCGCCTCTATTGCCAGGGAAGTTTCGCAATAATTGACAGTTTAGTATACGTTTGAGGGACCGAATTGTTTGGACAATCAAGTTTGCAGTTTGACTTGATCCCACAAACTTTGGTAAATATAAACTATCTTTCCATCTTGTGGTTTGACTAGCGGCCAAATAATTTTACACGTGGAAACAGGATATTTTCCTACGGACAAAGTTATCTAAAGTTAATATAAGTGGACCGTAGCAAGGGGAGGGATGTGATCTCTGCCTACCCCTCCGGGAAAGAAGCGTGACGTTATGTATGTATATATGTACACAGTTAACTTATTATTTTCTTCTATGCTGGACTGGGAGAAATAGAAAAACATAGAATGTTCCAGCTGCCCTTCTTCACTGGCATGCTGTAGGAGTCAGCAAAAGGGGTTCGATGGTTACAGTATATTATAAATTAGGCGATCGGCTGACGACCTGTCACTACAACAATACTTATTACAACCTAAAATTACCCTCAAATTTTGTCAGAAGTGGCGAAAGCGCCTTTTACGCTCTGCCTACCTTGTAAGAGATAAAAGCGTGAGTTTATGTACGCGGTGGTCGTACATGTCATTTTATAATAAACATAAAACAACTATCTTTCTTCCATGCTGGACGGGAGCGAGGGAAAAACATAGAATGTGCCAGATGCATTTCCTCCCGGGCATGCTGTAAAAACCAGCTTAGGGATCCGAGGGTTTCAGTATATTGTAATTTAGGCGATGGGCTGACAACCTGTCACTACAGCAGTATACCTACAAATCTATCTTAAATAACCCTCTAAAGTTTGTCAGACGTGGCGGAACGACCTTTGTTTAGGTCGTTTACGCTCTGCCTACCCCATTAGGGATAAAGGCGTGATTATATGTATGTATGTATGTAAAAACAACTTAAATTGGATTTTCCCAAAAACAATAGGTACCTAAAAATTTATTGCCACCGAAAAAGCAAAAAAGCCACCATAAATATTAAAACAACAATAGTCGTATCGTATCCAATTTATTTTTATGAATTGCAAACAAGTTTAAAAACCGCGATGAAAAATAAATGAATCTCTCTTTATTGCTATTTTACAAGTGACTGCGCTCACTAATTGCCAGATCGAGTTGAAAATGCTTGTAAAGTCTGCTAGAAGTGGCTTTATTATAATACGTATATACATATAATCAAGCCTTTATCCCAAATAGGGAAGGCAGAGCGTAAACGACCTAAACAAAGGTCGTTCCGCTACGTCTGACAAAATTTTGTGGGATATTTAAGATTGATTTTTTAGGTATATTGCTGTAGTGACAGGTTAGAAAATACTAAAACCCTCGTATCCTTTAACTGGTTTTTCAGCATGCCCGGGAGGAAATGCAGCTGACACATTCTATGTTTTTCTCTTGCTCCCAGGCTAGCATGGAAGAATTTTATTATAATAGTTTTTTTTTTACTAATTCAATTGCTTCTGATTTGACTCTAGGTCAGAAGTCACATTGTCAATGTCAGAGGTCAGATAGAAATAGACGCAGTGTAGGTAACAAGAAAGTGTCAAGTTTTTGCTATGTGCATATTTATTTTTCTAGCCGAGATCTATGCCGGCCGTAAAACTGCTACAATGAAATCGTAAAAAACTGCTACGGCGCAATGGCAAACATCCTAATCATCATCATCTCCCGAGCCTTATCCCGTATCTCACAGGGTCGGCTACCTAATCTAGGGGATTGAACGTCGGTACTGGTTACACAGAGCGACTGCAATCTGACCTCAGCAACCCAGAAGCGAAACCCAGTCCTAGATTAGGCTTTTGCTATATATGAATGATTATTACTCTAGCACGCTAAAATTTTACATAATATACTCTCACTCGTTTTTAAGGAATAATTCTCGCCGTACTAAAACGTCGATTTTGTATGGCGAGAATTATCTCTTAAGGAGTATCCTGCTGGCAGATGAGCAGGTAGCGTTCAAGGTATGCAACCATCGCCCGTAATACTTTTGAATATCGTTCAAATACGCGTTAATACGTAGCCGCGTCAAAAATGTACGAAGAACGCTCAATAATGATCATCTCCCTAGCCTTATTCCGTATTGCGAGGGGTCGATTACCTAATCTAGGTAATTGAACGAGGGTACTGATTTATACACAGAGCGACTGCCATCTGACCTCCGCAACCCAGAAGGAAAACCAGACCCAACCCTAGATTAGGTCAGAGTTTTCAAGCCGCCAATGCTTAGCAGTGGCCTCTGATTTGGCCTAACGACTAATATCTACGGTATTAAACGATATTAACCGGGACCAACGGCTTAACGTGCCTTCCGAAGCACGGAAAAAGTAAGTAAATAAACGTACATATGAAATTCTAAAACCGAAAAACACATTGGTACGTGGTGGGGTTCAAACCACGACCTCCCGCTCAGGAGGCAGCGGCCCTTTCCACTACACCATCGGGCTCTTAACGCACAATAATTATAATTCAATAAAAACTACGAGTCGGATTTAAAAAAAACCTTGTTGCGAATTTAGATAATCGTAATACGGATAATTTTCAGAAGGAACCATGAAAGAGCTCCTAATAGTTTAGAAAGAATAACAAATTTACTGAAAAAAGCAGCTTTACTTCAAGATTTTTTTAGCATACTTATTTATGAACTAGAATATTTTTAAATGCTGCAATTGCAAGCCATGAAGTAATTTCTTAGATATATATTTTTTAAGAATTTTCTAATGATTCGCTTAGGAGAAATAGGGTCTTGACCAACCATTTGCCGGGAGGAATCATTTAAAAACCAATGGGGTATAAGGTCGGGTGTAAAACCGTTAGTCGGAAAGCTACCTACTAAGCAATTATTTTATATCTGTGCTAAAACGCGCCCCGGTGTGACGTCACAAGCCGGATATCATTCCATCACGAAGAAACACTGGCACAGAATATATAATATTACTACACTGGCCTAACTTCCTTTTGTAATGCTTCAATTTCCTTCAGCTATTCTTCTATCCACCTGATGAAGCCTGCTGTCTGAGATTTTACATACATACATATAATCACGAATTTATACCTATGGGGTAGGCAGAGCGTAAACCACCTAAACAAAGGTCGTTCTGCCACGTCTGACAAAGTTTTGAGGGTGATTTAAAATAAATTTGTAGGTGTATTGCTGTAGTGATAGGTCGTCAGCCCATCGCCTAAATTGCAATATACAGAAAATCGGATCCCTTAGCTGGTTTTTACAGCATGCCCGGGAGGAAATGCAGCTGGCACATTCTATGTTTTTCTCTTACTCTCAGTCCAGCATGGACTTAATAGGACCTTACTTGGTTTATGGTTACGTCAACAATCAAATATAGTATAAATATAGTTACCAGGGTAGACGGGTTAACGTGCTCTCCGAAGCACGAAATACTCTTTTAGTTTAGTGTTAATTTAGCCAGCATCGTCACGTCGGTATCGAAGCGACGACATCAGAAACAACATCCCAAGGTTCTAACCACTAGATCAGTTGTTGGCAATAACTTTATATCTGTGCTGCGACGTGCCCCGGTGTGACGTCACAAGCCGGATATGACGTCAGCGCGAGGAAACACTGGGTAGAGGTAGACTCATTAACTTCCGTTTGCAATACTTCAATTTACTATGATATTTTCTTACAGAATTGAAATATTTCTTTGATATTAAACATACATAAATAATATGATTATTATTATTTAATCCATGCTGGACTGGGAGCGAGAGAAAAACATAGAATCTGTCAGCTGCATTTCCTCCCAGGCATGCTGTAAAAACCAGCTAAGGGATCCGAGGAGTTTCAGTATATTGTAATTCAGGCGATGGGCTTGACCTGTCACTACAGCAATATACCTACAAATTTATCCTAAATAACCCTCAAAACTTTGTCAGACGTGGGCAAACGACTTTTGTTCAGGTCGTATACGCTCTGCCTACCCCAATAGGGATAAAGGCGTGATTGTATATATGTTTCTGTAGATTGAAATATTACGAACTGAACCTAAGTTAAGTAGTATAGGGGTATTAACATCAAAATTAAGGGACTTACTTCTAAATGAAAGTCATTGAGCAATATGTTTTTATATTTAATCTCTATTTAATTTTATTTTCATATTAGATATACATATTTTATTTTTTTATAAGCATGCTGTTAATTTAAGGTAGGTGTAAGAAATTACATTAAGGCGTATCTCGCCATCAAACTATTAAGTTTGGCGAGTAGATATTAGTTTTAAAAATGTACTTACCTTTAGTTTAATAAATAAAAAAAAAGATCAAGATTTCACACTGGCATTCCACCAGGTTCTAGGTTTTTCTTTAAAAAACAAAATCAAAGGATAGAAAACCCTGAAGGCGCGCTCGTAACTAATTAACCTGGCAGCCTGGAAGTGTTGCCAACTTTTAATGAAACGCAAAATTAAATGTAAGTTCTCACACGCCGGCAATTACCACTTCAAGACCTGATGTATGGTGAAAAGAATTATACTACAACGCATTAACTAGAGGTAGACTTGTAGTTAATAATTTCTTCAAAGTGAGATTATTGAGTGAGTTTTCTTCCATGCTGGACTGGGAGCGAGAGAAAAACATAAAATATTCCAGCTGCGATTCCACTCGGCATGTTTTAAAAATCTGCTAAGAAATCCAAGATATATTGCAATTTAGGCCTTCGCCTTCGGCTGACTACCTGTCACAACATCAATATTCCTACAAATCTATCTTAAGTAACCCTCAAAACTTTATCAGACGGGGCGGAACGACCTTTGTTTAGGTCGTTTACGCTCTGCCTACCATATTAGGAATAAAGGCGTGACTATATCTATGTACGTATATATGAGATTAGTGAGACAATCCACTTTAGTTAGCGTTATTACTGGCACCACATTATCCTCCTTTTTCAAGTCCTTTGCTCCTGTGAGCATAGAAAAGAATTTTGATATTTCATAAAAAGTTGCTGTTTTGACTCACAGAAGAGTAAAAGCTAGCGCGCGCTCCCGACTTCTCAAATCAGTGGATTTAACTCACATACATAAAACATACATACATAAAATCACGCCTTTATCCCTTACGGGGTAGGCAGAGCATAAAACGCCTCCTAAAAGGCGCTTTCGCCACGTCTGACATAAATTGAGGGCAATTTTAGATTGTAATGTGTATTGCTGTAGTGACAGGTTGTCAGCCCATCGCCTAAATTACAATACACTGTAACCCTCGAATCCCTTTAACTCACAGTAGAGTAAAAGCTAGCGCTCCCGACTTCTCAAATCAGTTGATTTAACTTACAGAAGAGTAAAAGCTAGCGCTCCCGACTTCTCAAATCAGTGGATTTAACTCACAGAAGAGTAAAAGCTAGCGCTCCCGACTTCTCAAATCAGTGGATTTAACTCACAGTAGAGTAAAAGCTAGCGCTCCCGACTTCTCAAATCAGTTGATTTTACTCACAGAAGTGTAAAAGCTAGCGCTCCCGCCTTCTCAAATCAGTGGATTTAATTCACAGAAGAGTAAAAGCTAGCGCTCCCGCCTTCTCAAATCTGTGGATTTAACTCACATAAGAGTTAAAGCTAGCGCTCCCGCCTTCTCAAATCTGTGGATTTAACTCACATAAGAGTTAAAGCTAGCGCTCCCGACTTCTCAAATCAATGGATTTCACTCACAGAAGAGTAAAAGCTAGGGAGCGGTAGCGACTTCTCAAATCAATGATTTGACAAGTAGGCAAATAGCGTATTGCTCTCTGCGGTGATAGAAATTGTAGTTGACGAGAAAGCTCATCTAGATGTTTTATTTTTTTATCGACTGGGTTGCTGAGTAGTTCTTCAACTCCTTTTCTGTAAAAACTGTGGCAAAACTGCCTAAGACAATTCAAGAAAGTCCCTCAGTGAATGTCTTTAAGAAAAGATTAAAAGAGCACTTCTTATCTGAACAATTTTGATGTATGTATTTATGTAGTTTATTCGTATATGTATGTATCAATACATTGTTTAGTATATATGTATGTTTATTTAACATAGTAATATACGGTAGGTATTTATTCTACCAGTCTCTGTTAATGTTGCATTTTCTTGTCCCCTCAAAATTATTCACTTTCTCTTACTACCATTGGGTTGGCTGGAAGAGATCTCTTCATAGATATAAGTTCGCCCTTGCACTATATTTGTAAATTACATTTCTTTTGTGTTTATGCAATAAAGTATATATATGTAGATATTCCAATCAACGTACGACGTGATTAATTTAGTAATCAGAGTTTGAAACCGCCTTATAAGCCTCTGATATAGTTGGTGTAATGACCAAGAGCGGTGTAGGCAGTGGATAGGGTCACTGCCTCCTGAGCGGAAAGTCACGGTTCGAATCCTTCCACATACCATGTGTTTTTCGGTTTTCGAATTCCATTAAAACGTTTATACGGCGCTTTTTTCGTGCTTCGGAAGGCACGTTAAGCCGTTGGTCCCGGTTAATATCGTGACATACCGTAGATGTTAGTCGTTATACCATTTCAGAGGCCAATGCTAAGCATTGGCTTGAAAACTCTCACATAATCTAGGATTGGGTCTGGTTTCCCTTCCTTCTGGGTTGCGGAGGTCAGATAGCAGTCGCTCTGTGTAAAAACCAGTACCCTCGTTGAATCCCCTAGATTATGATACGGGATAAAGCGACGGGAGATAATAGTTTTTATGTAGACTTCATCTTCTCCTAAGCCTTCTTCCCCTTATCTGGGGTCGGTTCACCTTGTCTATCTCTTCCATTTATCTCTATATTGTGCTGTTTCGGCGTCTATGTCGGATTCTTTCAGGCCTTTTTGTGCCGTCATCAGCCAAGTGGCGGGGTGTCTTCCGCGGCGTCGTCTCGTCGTGGCACAGCTCGGACCCAACTAGCTACAATGTCATTTTGGTCATACATCGACAGATGTTGCACTTGGTCTGTGTTTGTGTGCGTGTTATAAGGGTTGACAAATTTTGTTATAGTACCGATCATAATCATCACTTGATTAATCTGGTTCTTGATTAAACCAACGTTTTAAAGAAGTTCACTGTAACTGAATAGTTAGAATAGGTTAGGTTGCATATTTTGTATGCAATTACTTACCGTCTCTCATCACTTGGGAATCTAATAAAATTCCTATTGGAGTCATATCTTGTGGTAGAAAGACATCCGTACATGGAACAGTGCCTAACCATCTTTAGAACACAATACTTTCCGCTAGACTGGGAATTATGCGCGCGCCATGCCCGCTAAGCGTACGCCCAATGTGACCCACAATCCGGCGCGGAGTGTGACGTATATCGGACTGGGGAGAGGAAAAGGCCATTCAGTGTATATATAGTGGGTAAGTTTAGGGCTACTCGTACCATATGGTCATCTCCATACTATCGTAGGCGTCCTTCTTTGAACTTGTCTATAATTATTTTTGTGTGAAGACCAGGGGCAATAATTACAGGCACCGGCTTACCCGCACAATGAACACAGCAAGCTATTACAGTACAAAGTTCTACTCTGTCCTTTAGCTTAGAACGCCACGTCTCAAGTTTTGTCCCCCAATTAACACGAGCGGTAAGTAGGTCGTCTTTGTAAATGAAAAACGACTCATTTCGTTACGATAATTACCTACGTAACTAGATAATAGACGTGTATTAGAACTTTCATATACCTATGTACCGATTCATTAAGTTAACTGGTAATTAACTGCCTCCGTGGTCTAGTAATATACGTAAATGTAAATCCATCTCAAATAACCCTCAAAACTTTGTCAGACTTGGCAGAGCGACTTTTATTTGGGTCGTTTACACTCTGCCTGCCCCGTAAGGGATAGGGGCGTGATTATATGTATGTGGTCTAGTGGTCAGAGCCTTGGGCTTACGATCTGGAGGTCCTGGGTTCGATTCCCAGGGGAGGAAAAACAAAGTTGATACTTGTCAATTTATCACTTTGTGAGGTATTTCCCCAATTTAGTTAGGAAATTGCAGGGTGAATCACCCGATTGTCCGAAAAGATAAAGGATTAGGAGTATTTGAAATGACATTTCTGATACGAACTTAAACTCGCTATCACTCTCAAGTGCTGTTTATCGATACGGGCCTGAAAGTGGCAGTGCTACGTTAAATTTAACTATAGAAAGTGGCCACAGCGAGAATTATTTAAGCCAATCACCGCTTCTTTTTTGCATGCCTCTAAATACCTCAACGTAGTACAAAGAGCTTTGCAAAGTTTGCTGAAAGCACTCACAAACTTTGTGTTAGCTACAAACAGACACACCATATTGGTGAAATAGCCTGAGAGACGAGACACCTTACTTCATTATCTCACGGGGACGGCTACCTAATCTAAGGGACTGAACGAAGGTACTGGTTTTCACACAGAGCGACTGCCATGAGACCTCCGCAACCCAGAGAGAAAACCAGACCAATCCTAGATTAGTTCAGAGTTTTCAAGTCAATGCTTAGCACTGGCCTCTGACATGGCTTATCGACGAATATCTACGGTATTAATCGAGACCAGCGGCATAACATGCCTTCCGAAGCGCGCAAAAGCGCCGAATAAACGTACATACGAAATTCGAAAACCGAAAAACGCATTGGTACGTGGTGGGATTCGAACCACGACCTCCCGCTCAGGAGGCAGCGGTCCTATCCACTACACCATCGGGCTCTCCCGAATTTTCCCCCTGCCCACGAAACACGTTACTTGTGGACTAAAAATAATATAATGCAAACGCTAATTTTATAAAGTAGGACGCGGTGTAAGCACAAAAATGCTCGTATGGTAGAGGAATATGTGTATTTTTTGCATGCATACATACATACATATAATCACGCCTTAATCCCTTGTAGGGTAGGCAGAGCGTTAACGACCTAAACAAAGGTAATCCGCCACGTTTGACAAAGTTTTGAGGATTATTAAAGATAGATTTGTAGGTATATTTCTGTAATGACAGGTTGTCAGCCCATCGCCTAAATTACAATACTGAAACCCTTAAATCCCTTAGCTGATTTTTACAGCATGCCCGGGAGGAGATGTAGCTGGCACATTCTATGTTTTTCTATCTCTTCTAGTCCAGCATGAGTATTTTGTATAAAAAACCCAATTAGGTCCTTCGAAATTTTCCACAACTTGTAAAACAAAAGTTGACAGCAGGTGGTAAATATCGGGTGTAAGGGACAGCGTCCCGCAACTGATAGGGGTTGCTCAGTCGCCGAAACTGAACAACTATCACCAGAAACTTCATTCAGGAGACGAAAAAAAAAAGACTTTCCCATACAAAATGACCACCTTGATCAGACTATTTGCATGTAAAACCATTTTTATTTTCACTTCCTGAAAAAATCTGGGCAGTTTGCGGGACCCTGTCTTACACTTCGTATGTCGTAGGATGATTTGATCCTTCAAATCATCGTGAAAACCTAGGGATTTTGCGAAATTACGGATAATTTAGACAAAGGTGAAACTGTTATCAAACCTTCCTGTAAAATGACAAGTTTTCTGCGAAAAATCTCATTGGTCTAGTAAAATTTTATATCTTTTACCGAAATAAGAGCGCTGATTGGGCGGTAAGCGCGCTCAAAACCAAGATTGCGGACAAATGATTGCCTATCAAATATAAAAAAAAAATAAAAAAAAAAAAAACTTCTGATTGGTTGACGTCTTAAATGTCAATCATAAACCCATGTTATTTTACCAATCAGAATGAGATTAAATTTGTAAGTAAAAATCTAGCCAATCAGTTAAAAATACTAAATGTAACTAAAACGACGAATGTTTTCGCAAAAATCATAGTAATATTTGACAATGTTTTTGCATTTGCCTAGTTATCCGCGTTATCTCTAGGATTTTCGCGAAGTGTCGTCAATATTAGTTTTTTTTTTCTCTCCTACCCCATCGTGTAATATCTTCATTTACGTGATGTTGGCGGAATTGTGACAACACAAAAGCCATATAACCTAAGAATTGAATTGATTTTCGCGAAGATTGGAATTATCAAATCATCTTACGACATATATTTTGCGTAGCACATATGAGCCCAGTGTAAGCCTGTTACAACACCGTCTAGCTCTTCAATCTTGTCTATCTTGGAGTCAGATTTCATAAAAATACGCCCTCTAAGTCCTGAGCCGTCTAAAAATAACGTATTTCGGAAATATACAAACTACAATCAATCACGCCCTCATGGGATAGGCAGAGCGGTAACAACCTAAACCAAACCACAAAAAAATAACTCCGCGCTCATATAATAGCCTTATAATCAAACTAATCAAAGGTCGTCACCTTCAATGATTTTCTATCAGTCGAAGATCACACACGGCGGGCGCTGTTGTGTGATTTTCACTCTCCATGAAGAAGACTCTCGTAAAGAGTCGAAAAGTAGAGGTCTAACACCTCCGTTAAACAAACAATTGAGTAGTCGTTGATTTATCAGTACTATAACTCGCAGTTCAGTATAGAGACACTATAAATAATGCTTACATTTTTGCTAACATATTAGCCCTGATGTAAGTCCCTAGGCTCTTTAATCTTGTCTATCTTAGAGTCAGATTTCATTAAAATACGCCCTCTAAACCCTGAGCCGTCTAAAAATAGCCAGCAGACGTTGTTTCGGAAATATCACTACATAGTATAAAACAAAGTCGCTTTTTGTGTCCCCATATAATAATGTATGCATACATCTTTAAAACTACTCAACGGATTTTAATGCGGTTTCTTCTAATGGATAGAGTGATTTA
This sequence comes from Scrobipalpa costella, assembly GCA_949820665.1. Taxonomy (NCBI): domain Eukaryota; kingdom Metazoa; phylum Arthropoda; class Insecta; order Lepidoptera; family Gelechiidae; genus Scrobipalpa; species Scrobipalpa costella. The sequence continues at coordinate 13,630,830 of OX463318.1, forward strand.
AGAGGAAGGTTTATATGTATAATACATGCATAATATAGTAGAGAAACGCTGATAATTTCTGTGCGAAGCCGGGGCGGGTCGCTAGTATTATTATATACTACAATCAATCAAGCTTTTACCCCTCATGGAATAGGCAGAGTGGTAACGACCTAAACCAAACTTAACAAAGATAAGCACCTTCTATGTTTTTCTATCACTCCCTGTCTAGCATGGTAGAACTATAAATAATGCTTAGATTTTCGCTCACATATTAGCCATGATGTAAGTCCCTAACTCTTCAATCTTGTCTATCTTAGAGTCAGATTTCATAAAATTACACCCTCTAAGCCCTGAGCCGTCTAAAAATAACCACAGTCGTCGTTTCGGAAATATACATACTAAAATCAATCACGCTTTTTCATGGGATATGCAGAGCTTTAACGACCTAAACCTAACCACAAAAATAGCCTTATAACCTCCTCATAAAATAGCCTTATGACCAAACTTAACAAAGGTCGGTAAATTTTATGTTTTTCTATCACTCCCAGCCTACCGTGGAAGCACTATACATAATGCTTAGGTTTTCGCTCACATATTAGCTCTAGTGTAAGTCGCTAGCTCTTCAATCTTGTCTATCTTAGAGTCAGATTTCATAAACACCCTCCAAGCCCTGAGCCGTCTAAAAATAGCAGCAGACGTCGTTTCGGACACCCTCTCTGAAAATACTTGAAATGTAGTCAAGTTACCTTGGATGGTACTTACGGTTTATACAGGGTGACATAGAGAAATCCTGCTACACCTTTCCCTGAAACCGTATATAGGTCTTCCATGCTGGCTTCGCTCCCAGCGAGAGAAAAACATAAAATGTGCCAGCTGCATTTCAACAGGTAAATTCAATTCAATACTTTGTTTATAACATATTAATTTTACACGTCACATAATGTATTTTATTTATAACTGAATTATAAAATTTGTTTTACAATTAGTCATGTCATGTCATTTTAAAATTCAACCTGGGCATGCTGTTAAAACCAACTAAGGGATCCGAGGGGTTTCAGTATATTGTAATTTAGGCGATGGGCTGACTACCTGTCACTACGGCAATATACCTACAAATCTTAAATAACCCTCAAAACTTTGTCAGACGTGGCAGAACTACCTTTAATTAGATCGTTTACGCTCAGCCTACCCCATTAGAGATCAAGGCGTTATTATATGTATGAATGTATGTTTTGCTGCCATGCTGGACTGGAGAGATAGAAAAACAGTATGTCCCTGCTGCCCCTCCTCCCGGGCATGTTGCAGAAGTCAGCGAAAGGGATTCGAGGATTACAGTGTATTGTAATTTAGGCGATGGGCTGACAACCTGGCACTACAGCAGTATAACTACAAATCTTAGATAACCCTCAAAACTTTGTCAGACGTGGCAAAAGACCTTTGTTTAGGTGGTTTACGCTCTGCCTACCCCATTAGGGATCAAGGCGTGATTATATGTATGTATGGTATATTCATCTCTCCTTTTCGCTACTAAAGGCAGGATTGAACTGAAAGATAACTCTGTTATCAGCGTCTCTACCGACGAGGACAGACTTCACTGTCAACAGCTGAATAATGATCCCTTCGATAGTACAGTCGATGTATTGGGGTTTGTGTACAATTGTCGACTCAAGGTCGTAGTTGAACGGACTGAAACACACTCGAAGTAAGAGCGAGGTCAATCGTGAGCCTAAAAGGTTATTTTTATAGAAAAATTTTGCTCTTGATACTAGTAACAAGCTAGTTTAGGTCAGGGAGAACAGTGGCAGATTCAACGATGGACCAAGCTCTCTTTAAAATAATTATGCCTATTTACTCTAGAGTCTAGTCTTCTTTTTGTCTAGAGGCTTTCAACAAACTGCTTTGTATCAGTCTCTAGTAAGAGTATTGAGTAGTGAGGCTGGCCGCTAGAGACTACCTGGGGCCCATTTAATAAAACCTGACAAAACAATTCGAAGTACACTGCGTAGCAGATAATCTTTCATGTATAGTGTTGGCAAGTCAACTACGCAATGAACTACGAATTGTTATCGTCAGTTTTGTTAAATAGGCCTTGTTTCTTTGTGGGGAGAAAATTATATCCTCTGCCTTTATGCATAAAATAGGCAATCATTTAGTAACAAATTTATATTAAGAATTAATGGTTATAAAAATGTTGTTATCTACTGTCAAGAAAAATTGTATCCTTTTAATGCTGTACTGGAAGTGAGAGTAAAACATAGAATGAACCAGCTGCATTTCTTCCCGGGCATGCTGGAAAAACCAGCGAAGGGATCTGAGAGTTTCAGTATTTTACAATTTAGGCGATGGGCTGACAACCTGTCACTACATTAATATACCTACAAATCAATCTTAAAAAATCCTCGAAACTTTGTCGGACGTGGCGAGACGACCTTCGCTTAGGTCGTTTATGCTCTGCCTACCCTATTAGGGATAAAGGCGCGATTATATTATATTTATGTACGTAAAAATTGCATTATGCTGTCGCTGAATATTCACCGCTAGATAATAATGCAGTCATATTATTTATCCAACCCATAATATGGTATTGTATAGTAAACCTATCCAACCGACCGTACAAGGTGAACTTTCTATCTCCCGCGTAAATTATGCATAGATGTCTCGACGTTACGTTTTACCGAAATTGTTTCCGGATTTATGTCACTTTCTGACAAAGCTTCTGGCGGAGATGTCTCTGTATTACAGATTACTCTGCGATACAGTACTGGGCCGTTAATATTGCACATCGACCCAGGAAAATTTACAGCAACGTTTGCCAGTTTTTGTACGAACGTTGTACAAACAAAGCCGCAATTAGCCAATCTTCTTCTTCTGTCGAGTGGGTATCGAGTCTATCGACCCGATGAACCCTGGTGTCAACAATTAGCCAATGTGCAATGTTTATAGCCCCGTACTGTAAGTACTCAGTTGTGTTATGCCGTGAACTGGAATGTCGTTTCGCTAAGTAAGGAGTTTTACTTATGTCAAGGCCACAAGAAAATATACAGGGTGTCAAGAACACTACTACTGTTATTTCGACTACATATTCTGTGTGTGACAAAATCAACTCACATGTCAAAAAATATTCGAAATTCAAAAATTTAAGTCCTTCGGCGGACATTTTGTGTATGTATGTGTGTATTTTCAGTGCTTCGGATGGCACGTTAAGCGGTTGGTCCCGGTTAATATCGTTTAATACCGTAGATATTAGGCAGAGGCCAGTGCTAAGCATTGGCGGCTTGAAAACTCTGCCCTAATCTAGGATTGGGTCTGGTTTCCCTTCTGGGTTGCGGAGGTCGGATGGCAGTCGCTCTGTGTAAAAACCAGTACACTCGCTCAATTCCCTAGATTAGGAAGCCGACCCCGTGAGATACGGGATAAGGCTAGAGGAGATTATGATGTGTGTATTTGAATGTATGTTCCTTACCTGTGTATGTATGGCATTGCTAGTAGGCGCCTGCGCTGGTCGAGCCACTAACAGCCTCACGCATACCTGTAAAAAAGTACATTTACTTAGGCCCATATTGATAAACAGTACATGAGACGAACAGCGAGTTTTAGTTCGAATCTGAAATGTTATTTCAGTATAAAACTGCCTTTCTAATCCATACTTAAAATAGCTCTCAATCTTTAGATCACTTTATAAATACATACATACATATAACCATGCCTTTATTGCTAATGGGATAGGCAGAGCGTAAACGACCTAAACAAAGGTCGTTCCGCCACGTCTGAGAAAGTTTTGAGGGTTAATTAAGATAGATTTGTACGTATATTGCTGTAGTGTCAGCCCATCGCAAAAGAAAAAGGATTCCGTGCTTCGGTGGGCACGTTAAGCCGTCCGCCCCGGTCACTGTCTTTGATAGTGGTCATTACTCAAAACCATGTCAGAGGCCTAATAGCTGCATATCCTCGCTGCGGAGCCTGCCATCCTTTACCACACTAGCCCACCATATACTGACCACGAACTGACGCAATAGAAACTATGTGGGCGATGCGTCACGTCACGGTATGAGCCTACGTCTCACAGTGTCCGTCGCGCTCATAAATAATCTTTCACAGTGTGCTACACACTGTCAAGTACACTGTAAGTAATATAGTAATCCCTAAATGCTCGCTTACCCCACACTAACACAATAGAATAGAGAACTCACCACTACGGCATCAGGATTCGCCGTGCGGCTTGCCGCTGCATAGAACGAAGCAATTGATCTGAACCAACGCTATATCTCACAGCTACACACTGTCAAATAAATCTCTAATAGAGTAGTCCCTAAGTGCTGGCTTACCCCGCACTAACGCAATAGAAGAAACAATCAAACTGCGCCGTGCGGCTTGGCGCTGCGTAATACGAAGCGACTAGTCTAGCCTCTTCAAGCGTCTTGCGCTGCGTCACGTCGCGGTATGAGCCAACATCTCACAGTGTCCGCCGCGCTCATAAATAATCTGTACACTGTAATTAGTAGAGTAGGCCAGTAGGCCATAACTGCTCGCTTACCCCGCACTGTCGCAGCACAGCCGCCGCTTGTCTGGCACACATGCCGACGACAGACACGGCGCCGATGCGAAGCAGCATATCCCCGCTGCGGAGTCGGCCATCCTGTTAAAAAAAAAAACAATAATTAGTTATCATCCATGCTGGCCTGGGAGTGAGAGAAAAACAGAATGAGCCAGCTGCATTTCTTCCAGGGTATGCTGTAAAATCCAGCTAAGGGATTAGAGGGTTTAGGTATATTGTAATTTAGGCGATAGGCTGACAACCTGTCACAACAGCAATATACCTACAAATCTATCTTGAATAACCTTTGTCAGACGTGGTGGAACGACCTTTCTTTACGTCGTTTGCACTCTGCCTATCCCATTAGGGAAAAAGGCGTGATTATATGTATGTATGTATGTATCATCATCATCATCCATGCTGCTTCCATGATGGCCTGGGAGCGAGAGAAAAACAGAATGTGCCAGCTGCATTTCTTCCAGAGCATGCTGTAAAAACCAGCTATGGGATCAAAAGGGTTTGGTATATTGTAATTTATGCGATGGGCTGACTACCTGTCACAACAGCAGCATACCTACAAATCTATCTTAAATAACCCTCACAAGTTTGTCAGACGTGGCGGAACGATCTTCGTTTAGGTCGCTCTTCCTACCCCATTAGGGATATAGGCGTGATTATATGTATGTATGTATCATCATCAATGCTGCTTCCATGCTGGCTTGGGAGTGAGAGAAAAACATAGAATGTGCCAGCTGCATATCTTCCAGGGCATGCTGTAAAAACTAGCTAAGGGATCAGAGGGTTTTCGTATATTGTAATTTAGGCGATGGCCTGACTAACTGTCACTACAGCAATATACCTACAAATCTATCTTAAATAACTCTCACCAGTTTGTCAGACGTGGCGGAACGACCTTCGTTTAGGTCGTTTACGCTCTGCCTACCCCATTAGGGATATAGGCGTGATTATATATATGTATGTATCATCATCATCATCCATGCTGCTTCCATGCTGGCCTGGGAGTGAGAGAAAAACATAGAATGTGCCAGCTGCATTTTTTCCAGGGTATGCTGTAAAAACCAGCTAAGGGGTCAGAGGGTTTCAGTATCTACCACCATCTGCCCACGTTGCTAGTTTACCACGCACCGTAGCACAATGCTACAACACGTAGCAGAATGCTACGGCACGTAGCGCTGTGCTACGCTGAGGTAAATAGCCTTTGCTTCGGACCTGTATTTTGCACTAACATACATACATACATATAATCACGCCTTTATCCCTAATGGGGTAGGCAGAGCGTAAACGACGCAAAGGTCGTTCCGCCACGTCTGACAAAGTCTTGAGGGTTATTTAAGATAAATTTCTATGTATATTGCTATAGTGACAGGTTGTCAGCCCATCGCCTAAATTACAGTATACTGAAACCCTCGGATCCCTTAGCTGGTTTTTACTGCATGCCCGGGAGGAAAAGCAGCTGGCACATTCTATGTTTTTCTCTCGTTTCCAGGCCGTTCACCGTAAACGACCCAAAGGTCGTTCCGCCACGTCTGACAAAGTCTTGAGGGTTATTTAAGATAAATTTCTATGTATATTGCTATAGTGACAGGTTGTCAGCCCATCGCCTAAATTACAGTATACTGAAACCCTCGGATCCCTTAGCTGGTTTTTACTGCATGCCCGGGAGGAAAAGCAGCTGGCACATTCTATGTTTTTCTCTCGTTTCCGGGCCAGCATGGAAGACTTGCACTAACTAACAAGAATTGACTGCTTTTGTTTAGAATATGCATGTAAGGTGCATTTCCATTTGGTAAAAGCATGAAAAGACGTCAACATAGGGATGCTTAGTCAACGAAACTGAACAACTATTAAATTCAAATACAATTTTATATTTCAAAAATACATACATGCCTTTGCCCAGCAGTGGGATCTAATAGGCTAGGTATAATAATAAAACATATAAACACGCCTTTGCGGATTAGGGATAATAGGGTAGGCAGAGCGTAAACGACCTAAACAATGTTGTTCCGCCACGTCTGACAAAGTTTTGAACGTCATTTAAGATAGATTTGTAGGAATATTGCTGTAGTGACAGGTTGTCAGCCTATCGCCTAAATTACAATATATTGAAGCCCTCGGATCTCTTAGCTGGTTTTTGCTGCATACCGGGAGGAAATGCAGCTGGCATATTCTATGTTTTTGTCTCGCTCCCAGGCCAGCATGGAAGTATTTCAAAAATGACGGTACTTATATCTATAGTAGAGTTTGCAAAAATAGGCTTACAGCCAGTAACATGCAAAGAACGTAGTTTAAATTACACCGCCAATTACTTTTTCATACAAATTGTCTGACCGAAGCGGTTATTTTTTATGGGTAGGTAATTTTTTTTTTTCGTCTTCTGAAATGTTTTTTGGTGATAGTTGTTAAGTGTCGTTGCCTGAGCAATCCCTATGAGAGTGCGGGACGCTGTCCCTTACACCTGGTATAAACAAAACTTGCCCAAATAAAACATAAGAAATAATCTCCATAGTTCTTCTTAGCGAGTGGATTCTCGAGTCTAACGACCCGATGAACCCTGGTGTCAGAGTTTTTCAAACCGCCTAGTAGCACAGCTTATGGCCTCTGACATGGTTTGAATAACGACCACTATCATAGACCGCGACCGGGACCGACGCTTTAACGTGCCCTCCGAAGCACGGAATCCTTTTTTCTTTTCGGACAATCAGGTGATTCAGCTTGAAATGTCTTAACCAAACTAGGGAAAACCTCACAAAGTTATAAACAGACAAATATCTACCTTGGGTTGGGAATCGAACCCAGGACCTCCGGATCGTAAGCCCATGGCCCTAACCACTAGACCACGGAGGCAGTTCCCCACAAAACTGCGGTTGCCTACCTTTTTAGTATCCATAAATTTTACACGTGTTCTTTTGAGGAAAAACATTTTGATTCCACTTTTAAAACCTGACCAACTTTACCGCATATTTCAACTCTGCACGTAGCAGCTTTTATATCTTGAGGACACTTTATAAATACGAGCCTTATTAGAATACAAGCCCGATTTTTCTGGCCTGGGAGCAAGAGAAAAAAATATAATGTCCCAGCTGCATTTCCTCCCGGGCATACTGTTAAAATCAGCTTAGGGATATTTTAACTGGCTTCGTGGTCTAGTAGCTAGTGCTCCCGATCCGCACGTCCTGGGTTCGATTCCCAAATACAAATTTGATATTTGAGAATTTATCACTTTGTGAATTTTTCCTCAGTTTGGTAAGGACATTGCAGGCTGAATCACCTGATTGTCCGAAAATAAAAAGATTTCGTGCTTCGGAGGGCACGTTAAGCCGTCGGTCCCGGTCGCTGTCTTTGATAGTGGTCGTTACTCAAACCATGTCAGAGGCCTGATAGTTGTGGTACTAAGCGGTTTAAAAACTTTGTCACCAGGGTTCATCGGGTCGATAGACTCGATACCCACTCGACAGAAGAAGAAGCTAAGGGATCCCAGGGTTTCAGTATATTGAAATTTAGGCGATGGGCTGATAACCTGTCACTACACCAATATACCTACAAATCTATCTTAAATATCCCTCAAAACTTTGTCAGACGTGGCAGAACGACCTTTGTTCAGGTCGTTTGGCCTGTGTTTGGGTCGTTTATGCTCTGCCTACCCCATTAGGGATAAATGCGTGATTATATACATGTATTATTAGACTCGTGACCTTACGGCTTGGACGAAACTACCTCTGTTTTAACAGTAACGCAGTTGCATTACTTTGAACATGTTCTCATCATCTCCCTAGCTTTATCCCGTATCTCACGGGGTTGGCTACCTAATCTAGGAGATTGAACGAGGGTACTGGTTTTTACACAGAGCGACTGCCATCTGACCTCTACAACCCAGAAGAGAAACCAGACCCAATCCTACATTAGGTCAGATTTTTTCAAGCCGCCAATGCTTAGCACTGGCCTCTGATATGGCTTAACGACCAATATCTACGGTATTAAACGATATTAACCGGGACCAACGGCTTAACGTGCCTTCCGAAGCACGGAAAAAGTAAGTAAATAAACGTACATATGAAATTCTAAAACCGAAAAACACATTGGTACGAGGTGGGATTCGAACCACGACCTTCCCGTTCAGGAAGCAGTGGCCCTATCCACTACACCATCGGGATCACTTTGAACATGTTCTATATGCCTCTAATTACTGGCAAGCGATGCACTTAACTAATTTACGTAATTTACTTTACCTACTTAATCCTGTTATCAAATTTTCTGAGCCTTGTGAATGTTTAGATCGATGGCTTCATTCCCACAGTCTTCTTTAAGAAGAAGAAGAAATCAAAATAAAGGGGAAAAAAATAACCTAAGACTTGCTACTAATATTTACTTGTAATGTCCTTACCAAATTGGAAACAATTTCACAAAGCGATCCCAAAGCTTAGACCAGTAGGCAACAGAGGCATAAAACACAGAAAATCTCGTTTGTATCCCTAATGGAGTAGGCAGTCTAGTAGGTAGTCTCTCCGCAACGTCTGACAAGTTTTAAGGATTATTACAGATGATTATGAATATTGCTATTAGTGACGGGTTGTAAGCCTTTCGCCTAAATTGCCGTACAGTGAATCCTTCGAATCCCTCAGCTGGCATTTACAGCTTGATACCCTAGAGGAGATGCAGCTGGAATATTCTTTGTTTTTCTATCACTCCCAGTCCAGCATGGAAGTAACAAGTGAATTCGTACAAAGGCTTAACTGTTTAACTGTGGACCGTATGAAGAAAAGTTGCGACGAGTAGGCCATATAGGGCCGTTCTGTCAGGGCCCAATTAGGGCAGGATTAAGGGCCTCGTTTTCATGGTACGTACATACATATAATCACGCCTTTATCCCTAATGGGGTAGGTGGAGCGTAAACGACCTAAACAAAGGTCGTTCTGCCACGTCTGACAAAGTATTGAGGGTTATTTAAGATAGATTTGTAGGTATATTTGTGTAGTGACAGGTTGTCAGCCCATCGCCTGATTAACAATATACTGAAACCCTAGGATCCCTTAGCTGATTTTATTAACATGCCCGGGAGGAAATGCAGATGGCACATTCTTTGTTTTTTATCACTCCCAGTCCAGCATGGAAGATAATTCGGACAGAGGCTTAACTGTTTAACTGCGGGCCATATGAAGTAAAGTTGCGACGAGTAGGCCCTGTGGGGCCGTTCTGTCAGGGTCCAATTAGGGCAGGATTAAGGGCCTCGTTGTCATGGCAACCAGCTATAATTTGGCACGATGTGTGCGTGGGCTGGTTACCATGACGCTATGGGGTAGGTATGACCCATAACCACTGTGAAAAAATATATCACAAAACTTGCAAATTATTAAAAGAGCCATAGGCCCGTATTTATAAAATGATCGCAAGATTAAGAGCAGTATTTAGTATGGATTTGATTGGTCATAACGTACTGAAATGACATTTATGATACGAACACAAATTCGCTGTCAGTCTCAAGTGTTGATTATAAATACGGGTCTTAGGCCCGTAATTATAAACAACACTTATAGCAGAGACTGATAGCAAGTATGAGTCCATTTCAAAAATGTCATTTCAGAACAAAAGGACCCGTCAAATCCGAAATTACATATAATCTTGAGATCCCTTTATAAATACGAGCCTTACTTACCAGACTTAGTCCCAAAAATACATACATATAATCACGCCTTTATCCCTAATGGGGTAGGCAGAGCGTAAACGACATAAACAAAGGTCGTTCCGCCACGTCTGACAAAGTTTTGAGGGTTATTTAAGATAGATTTGTAAGTATATTGCTGTAGTCTCAAAAATATTTTTAAGAAGAACAAATTTAACTCAATAGTGCACTTGCAAAATATTGCCGGGTTTTTGTGTTGATCAGTTGTCTTATATCATTAATGCATAGTTATTACATTACATTATTTATGTTGGAATTAGTTACCTATTTCGGCTCATGAATAAATAAATTATAATTGTCATTAATTTAAGAAGATACTTCCATGCTAGCCTGGGAGCGAGAGAAAAACATAGAATGTGCCAGCTGCATATCCTCCCGGGCATGCTGTAAGAACCGGCTAAGGGATCCGAGGGTTTCAGTATATTGTAATTTAGGCGATGGGCTGACAACCTGTCACTAAAGCAATATACCTATTTTCAATAACCCTCAAAACTTTGTCAGACATGGCGGAACGACCTTTGTTTAGGTCGTTTACGCTCTGCCTACCCCATTAGGGATAAAGGCGTGATTATATGTATGTATGTATGTTAATTTAAGAAGTCTATAAATTATTAAAATCACTGTTAAAAGAAATCTGACAATTCTTCTTCTTCTTCTTAGCGATTGGTTTCTCAAGTCGAACAACAACTCTGTTAAATAGGTATGTCGAATAATTGTTGACCATTGGATTTTAAATAAAAGGGATAGAAAGGGAGATTTCTTTTTAGAAATAAGCTGTGCCTGTTGTGACTTTGTTTTATATGTATATGTTCTTTGTATTCTATTGTGTACAATAAACTGTTAAATAAATAAATAACAGGGCAGAAATTCAAATTCTCCATCTCCCTAGCCTTATCCCGTATCTCACGGGGTCGGCTTCCTAATCTAGGGGATTGAACGAGGGTACTGGTTTTTACACAGAGCGACTGCCATCTGACCTCCGCAACCCAGAAGGGAAACCAGACCCAATCCTAGATTAGGACAGAGTTTTCAAGCCGCCAATGCTTAGCACCTGCCTCTGATATGGCTTAACGACTAATATCTACGGTATTAAACGATATTAACCGGGACCAACGGCTTCACGTGCCTTCCAAAGCACGGAAAAAGCACCGAATAAACGTACATATGAAATTCGAAAACCGAAAAACACATTGGTACGTGGTGGGGTTCGAACGACGACCTCCCGCTCAGGAGGCAGCGGCCCTATCCACTACACCATCGGGCTCTCTGAGAAATTCAAATTCTATGCTATTCAAAATCAAAAATCAAATCAAAATTGCTTTATTTGCTTTAAACAGGGTACATTAATAATTATTCCATGGTCTGTTCAATCACTACACTACAGCAATTGTACCGACAAAATAACCGTCAAGTTCAGACGTGGCGGAACGACTCTTTTTTAGGTTGTTTACGCTATGCCTACCCTATTAGGAATAAAGGCGTGAATATATTATGTATGTATTTTCTTCCATGCTGGACTGGGAGACATAGAAAAACATAGAATATTCCAGCTGCCCTTCCTCCCGGGCATGCTGTAGAAGTCAGTAAAAGGGACTCGAGGGTTGCAGTGTATTATAATTTAGGCGATGGGCTGACAACCTGTCACTATAGCAATACACATTACAATTTAAAATTGCCCTCAATTTTTGACAGACGTGGCGAAAGCGCCTTTTACGAGGCGTTTGACGATCTGCCTACCCTGTAAGGGATAAAGGCGTGATTTTATGTATGTATGTTCAGATTCAGAAACATTCTAATTAATAATTTCCTACATAGAATTCTACAAAATATCAATGCTTAGGAGTTACGATTAGAAAAATCTTGACCATCTTCTCCGTAGCCTATCACTACATGGTTTTGACGGAGCGTCTGCCATCTGACCTCCACAACCCAGAAGGGAAACCAGACCTAATCCTAGATTAGGCTTGTGCCAGGTTAGTGGAAAAGTAGAAAAATCTTGAACATAAATCAATAAAATGAAGCACCCTGCCTTTCGCAAGAAGGTTTCAAGTACATAACCTGATATATCTGAGAAGCTAAGTGATGTAATAAACGCATTTTTATATTCTCCGCATTTTCTAACCCAGTGCGATGTCGTGTTGAACGACCCAATGAACCCTGGTGTCAGAGTTTTTAAACCACCAGTAACAGCTAATAAGCCTCTGCCATGGTTTGTGTAACGACCAATACTACAGACAGCGACTGGGACCGGCGGCTTAACACACCCTCCGAAACACGGAATCTCTTTATTTATACACAATCAGGTGATTCAACCTGCATTATCCTGAACAAAATGTGTTTTTTTTACAATGTGATCAACGGACAAATATTTACTACGAGGTATGCCTATTCCTACTTCCGTGCTGGACTGGGAGCGATAGAGAAACATAGAATGTGCCAGCTGCATTTCCTCCAACTTTGTGTTTCCCCCCTGGGAATTGAACCCAGGACCTCCGGATAAGGAGTCCATGGCACTAGCCACTAGACCACGGAGGCAGTTAAAATAAGTTCAGTGTATTAATAATTAGGCAATAGGCTGACAACCCGTCACCATAGCAACATAATACTTATATCCTCTGTAATAACTCTCAAAACTTGTCAAACGTGGTGGAACGGCCTTTGTTGACGCCGCTTTTGCTAACCTAACCTACCCCGTTAAGGATAAAGGCGTGATTTTATGTATGTATGTATTCCTACCGTGGGAATCGTACCTACGAACTTTGAATCGGGAGCCCAAGGCTCAGACCACAAGTCTACGGAGGCAGTTAAACCAGATACATCCGAGAAGCTAAGTAATGTAATAAGCGCATTTTTATATCCTACGCTGATATAATAGGACAGGCACTTTCTGAGAGATAAATGTGATTTGGCAACATTGCTGAGATGTGTGCGAAGCAAGCACTGGTATTTTTGAAAATACATACATATAATCACGGCTTTATCCCTAATGGGGTAGGCAGAGCGTAAACGACCTGGAAAAAGGTTATAATGTTGTTATTAAAACCACTTGTACTTGTTTCACTTAATATAATTTAATCCTACCGGTTTCGCTAACTTATAGCATCATCAGGGATTTTATACACAACACATAAAACATTTTAAATAAACTGTTCATATTTAGCGAACGAAGTGTAACAATTGATATGTTAGTTATAGTCAATATTATTGTGACGGTAGGAAAACATAGTGTTTTTAATAACAACATTATAAATATGAAGTTTCACCAAGTGCCGACAATCGCAAGTATAAATTGGAAAAAGGTTGTTCCTCCACGTCTGACGAAGCTTTGAGGGTTATTTAAGACAGTTTTTTAGGTATATTGCTGTAGTATAAGCTTGTCAGCCCATCAAATAAATTACAATACTAAAACCATCGAATCCTTTAGCTGATTTTTACAGCATGCCCGGGAGGAAATGCAGCTGGCCAATTGTATGTTTTTCTATCACTCCCAGTCCAGCATGGAATCATGAGCTCCAGCAGTACCATGTTTTGGTGTAGGTAGAAACTTGCAAAAAGTCTTGAATAGTATCGTAATGTAGCGAGAAATAAAATCTAGATTTGGCCCTAGTATCTAGTACCCAATCTGTCGTAGCGATATCTAGGATAGTAAACCGAATCGGACAAACCGGGATTTCTGTAGGAACTATTCTATTATAGCTATTGGTATTATTTGTACCCTACATTTGTAGAGGTAGTGTATTTTCTCCAGAACTTGAAACTTACTCATCAGGCGATTCAGACGCGTATTTATAAAGTGACCTCAAGATTGAGAGCAGTATTAAGTAGGGATTTGACAGGTCATAATGTACTACAATGACAATTCTGGTACGAACTCAAACTCGTTGTCAGTCTCAAGTGCTGATTATAAATACGGGCCGTCGTCTACCTAACCTAACCAGACTAAAAAAATCGGTCAAGTGCGAAACCCGCTCGCGCACGAGAGGTTCCTTACCATTATCTTTTATACAACAACGGTTAAAAATCACGTTTTGTTGTATTTGTTGCCCCCCTTAAATCTTAACTTATCCGAGAGGTTCCTTACCATTATCTTTTATACAACAACGGTTAAAAATCACGTTTTGTTGTATTTGTTGCCCCCCTTAAATCTTAACTTATCCGAGAGGTTCCTTACCATTATCTTTTATACAACAACGGTTAAAAATCACGTTTTGTTGTATTTGTTGCCCCCCTTAAATCTTAACTTATCCGAGAGGTTCCTTACCATTATCTTTTATACAACAACGGTTAAAAATCACGTTTTGTTGTATTTGTTGCCCCCCTTAAATCTTAACTTATCCGAGAGGTTCCTTACCATTATCTTTTATACAACAACGGTTAAAAATCACGTTTTGTTGTATTTGTTGCCCCCCTTAAATCTTAACTTATCCGAGAGGTTCCTTACCATTATCTTTTATACAACAACGGTTAAAAATCACGTTTTGTTGTATTTGTTGCCCCCCTTAAATCTTAACTTATCCCCCCTTTAAATGATCCGAAATAATGAAATATTTATTAATATTATTTTAGTATGTATTTGTTGTTATAGCGGCAATAATAGCGGATAAGAGAATTTCAACTATCCAGCTATCACGGTTCGTGAGATACAGCCTGGTGACAGACGGACAACGGAGTTTCAGTAATAGGGTCCCGTTTTTACCTTTTGGGTAACCTCACAAAGAGGAAAAGTTATGAATACATATAATCACGGAGTTATCCCTAATAGGGTAGGCAGAGCGTAAACTACCTAAACGAAGGTCGTTCCGCCACATCTGACAAAGTTTTGAGGTTTATTTAAGATAGATATTGCTGTAGTGACAGTTTGTCAGCCCATCGCCTCACGGATTTTGATGCGGTTTCTTTTAATGAATAAAGTGATTCAAGAGGAAGGTTTATATGTATAATACATGCGTAATATAGTAGAGAAACACTGATAATTTCTGTGCGAAGCCGGGGCGGGTCGATAGTACAGAACATATGAATTAGTAACGGTAAGCTGAGTGCAGACCCCCTATTAAATGTGAATGCATGTGGGAAGCAATGCACCTGGGTTACCACTATCAAAATTGACTGTATTTTGCTTCCACGGGACCTATATTGGCCGGCAAAAAGAAATAAAATAACAATAATTTTGCGATTGCCAATCCGCGAAATATCCTCTTTTTCCGGCCAATAAGCGAATTCGGGAACGAGCGTTTTTCAAATAGACGGCACGGTACCGTCAACAGTACCGTGGAAGAGATTACCAATGAAATTATATGACACGCTTTTACACTTGCCAGCACGGCATTGATTTCCACCGGAACCGTCGCCGGCCTGCCAAACTGCATGTGTTTTGTATTCGTACGAAGCATGCAGTTTGCATGCGTGTCTCTGTGCGCTCAGATTGTAACTAGATGGACGTTATCGGAACGTTGCCGTGCCGTCTAGTGGTAAAACAGAGCCACGGCATCGTGACGGCACCGTCGCTTTGCATCGTCTAGTGGAAAAATGCCCAATAGTTCGAAATCATCGATATAGGGCTCGATTCTAGATTTGCCGGCTAAAACTAAAATTAAAATCTATATGTCAGAGACCTATTTTCTCCGGTTTTTGATTTAGAGTCGGTGGTTTTATGCGTTATCTGTCATTTATATCCGTCATAGGACATAGCGGATAAAATTGACAGAAATACTGGAGAAACGTGCAAAAGCGCGTCAAAATCTTGCGGACAAAGTTTAAAACCATAGAGTATAAATCGCCTGTCCTTTTTCAATGTTATTATTTTGAAAGTGACAGATAGAATTTAATTTGAGTTTTAGCCCGTGGAATCTAGAATCTTCATTCATCTTCTTCTTCTTATCGTGGCGATGGAACACGCAACTATCACAATGTGGCGGCCCAGAACGTTGCCACTTGAATTGCGGATCGGCTGGCGTTCATTAGATCCGCTTGCGTGCAGGTATTAGGGCACGCAGGACACGATGTCAGATGTGCCATTGTTTGAATTGCACCGCAAACACAGTCGACCTCGGAGTTTCCCGAGAATCCCCACCTGACCATGTTATCTATCGAGCCCATATTATGATCTCTTACTTCCATGCTGGACTGGGAGCGAGAGAAAAACATAGAATGTGCCAGCTGCATTTCCTCCCGGGCATGCTGTAAAAACCAGCTAAGGGATCCGAGGGTTTCTGTATATTGCAATTTAGGCGACAGGCTGACAACCTGTCACTACTGCAATATATCTACAAATCTATCTTAAACAATCCTCAAAACTTTGTCAGACGTGGCCGAACGACCTTTGTTTAGGTCGTGTACGCTCTGCCTACCCCATTAGGGATAAAGGCGTGATTATATGTATGTATGTATTATGATCTTGTATAGAGCATAATTAAAATGATGTCACTCATTTGACGCCAAAGTTCATCGGGTCGTTGCCAAATTTGGTACTATTGTGGTTAAACTTATCAACAATGGGCTTGACAGTTTTCCTTGTTTGATCGTCTTTTTTTTTTTTTTTTATTTCCCCAATGGCTTCACATCTCTATATTTTGGAGAGACGTATTTCGCCAACGACGAGTAGTAAATCACTCAAACTACACAAGAGTCTGTTCGGTAACTGGTATGTTATTACAACAGCAAAAATACTGACAACCTGTCACTAGAGCAATTTACGTAAAAATCAATCTTAAATAACCCTCAAAACTTTGTCAAACAAGGCAGAACGATCTCTGTTTAAGTCGATTTCGCTCTGCCTATCCTATTAGGGATAAAGGCGTGATTATATGAATGTATGTATGTGGTTAGACTTATCAACAATAACGTATGAGACTTATGTTTTCCTTATTTCAACATCAGATTTACTTGCTAACCAGTCTTATAACAACAAGAAAATACCCGCAGTTGTCAACCCCTGAACAAAAGAGGGGAGATTTGTCACATAAATATCGGATAACGTCGAAGCCAGGGGTGGTAAACATGCATCACTATTTACAGCTACATCGAACTGCCATTAGGACGCAGAAGAGGCAATTTGTAGTGAGCAGGGATGGTCAATTTTGCATTTAATACGCGAATGTGCATTTAGAGTGAAGAAATGATACATACATACATCACGCCTTTATCCCTAATGGGTAGGCAGAGCGCCTACCACCTGAACAAAGGTCATTTCGCCACGTCTGACAAGTTTTGCGGGTAGTTTAGGATAGATGGTTGGTTGATTAAATAAATGATTTGATTTAATTTGATTAGATCTGTATATTGCTTTAGTGACACGTTGTCAGCCCATCGCCTAAATTATAATACACTGAAACCCTCGAATCGCTTAGCTGTTTTTTCAGCATGCCCGGGAAGAGATGCAGCTGGAACATTCTATGTTTTTCTATCGCTCCGAGTCTAGCAAGAAAAGAAGAAATGATATCTTCTTACAATGTGTCAAGTAGGTATAAAGAGTTAATAATAAGATGCACTGGTTTTAAATTCAAAGAAAACCTAGGACCGTATTTGTAATCAGCACTCAAGAGTGACAGCGTGTTTGAGTTCGTATCAGAAATGTCATTCCAGTACAAACTGGCCTTTCAAATCCATACTTAATATTGCCCTCAAATTTGAGATCGCTTCAAAAATACGACCCCTAGTATCTTGTGGAGTCGTTGATTTTATGTCAAATCCTTATTAAATAAGTGTCAGGACTAAATTAAAATTCGTTCTGAAAAATATGTTAGATAATGAGGGCGGAACAAATACATACATATAATCACGCCTTTATCCCTAATGGGGTAGGCAGAGCGTATACGACCTAAACAAAGGTCGTTCCGCCACGTTTGACAAAGTTTTGAGGGTTATTTAAGATATACGTTTTTAGGTTATTTAAGGTACATTGCTGTAGTGAAAGGTTTTCAGCCCATTATATGTTTTTCGCTCGCTCCCAGACCACCATGAAAAAAAAAGGGCGGAACACGACTGACTTAATATTCATTCTAAATTATATGTTAGAGACGCGACTTAACTAAATTTCAACTAAAATGATTGCGGTCCTTTTCTGTTCTATTGTATCATTCATTGAACTTAGAAAATGACAGGTCATAATTTCCCAGCCTTATCCCGTATCTTACGGGGTCGGCTACCTAATTTATGGGATTGAACAAGGGTACCGGTTTTTACACAGAGCGACTGCCATCTGACCTCCGCAACCCAGAAGGGAAACCAGAACCAATACTAGATTAGGTCAGAGTTTTCAAGCCGCCAAAGCACTGGCCTCTGACATGGCTTAACAACAACTATCTACGGTATTCTATGGTATTCTTCCATGCTGGCCTGGGAGCGAGAGAAAAACATAGAATTTGCCAACTGCATTACCTCCCGGGCATGCTGTAAAAACCAGCTAAGGGATCCGAGGGTTTCAGTATATTGTAATTTAGGCGATGGGCTGACAACCTGTCAGTACAGCAATATAGCTAGAAATCTATCTAAGAATAACCCTCAAAACGTTGTCAGACGTGGCGGAATGACCTTTGTTTAGGTCGTTTACGCTCTGCCTACCCCATTAGGGATAAAGACGTGATTATATGTATGTATGTATGTATCTACGGTATTAAACGATATTAACCGGGACCAAAAGCTTAACTTGCCTTCCGAAGCATGGAAAAAACGCTGTACATATGAAATTCGAAAACAGAAAATCACATTGGTACGTGGTGGGATTCGAACCACGACCTCCGGAGCTCAGGAGGTAGCGATCCACTACACCAACGGGGTCATCATAAAAACATAGAAAATGACACGTATGAACTAATATTAGTGGAAACATGTCGTTTGCAACGCCGAATTGACCTCAATGTTCAAAACCGCTGCTATTTATTTTTGTATTCATCAGTACAAAATTCGACAAGGGAAAAATGATAGATACATATAATCACACCTTTATCTCTAATGGGGTAGGGAGATCGTAAACGACCTAAACAAAGGTTGTTCCACCACGTCTGACAGAATTTTGAGGGTTATTTAAGATAGAATTAAAGATATATTGCTGTAGTGACAGGTTGTCAGCCCATCGCCTAAATTGCAATATACTGAAACCCTCGGATCCCTTAGCTGATTTTTACAGCATGCCCGGGAGGAAATGCAGCTGGCACATTCTATGTATTTCTCTCGCCCCCAAGCCAGCATGGAAGAATGCTAACAAAATAAGTTCAATTTGCCGGTACCACCCCTGATATTAAAAGATGTTTCACGGAAAGATACGAAAAAAGATATTTTATCACGATCGTAAAAAAGATCCTTGATAATGGCGAAGGCCTCAAAATTTTATGTACTGTTTAACGGTGTTTATCCGCTGTCTCTTTCGTTCTTATTAAAAGAAATTACTTCTTTCTCTGTCTGAGATTTTAATACACTTTAATGTGGAGTAAAAGCGATGGAGAGTTTATAGACCGTGCCTTTTTGTCATGAAAAACTATAACACATTTTGGGATAAAAATTAAATTCAGAGAAATTAATTTAGTAGGTACAAACCTCGTTGGGTAGCAATGGTAATATTACGATCATCTACCTAGCCTTTTCCCGTAGTTCTCCGGGTTGGCTACCTAATCTAGGTGATTGAACGAGGGTACTGGTTTTAACATAGAGCGACTGTCATCTGACCTCCGCAACCCAGAAGGGGAACCAGACCCAATCCTAGATTAGGTCAGAGTTTTCAAGCCGCCAATTCTTAGCACTGGCCCCTGATATGGTTTAACGAATAATATCTACGGTATTAAACGATATTAACCGGGACCAACGGCTTAACGTGCCTTCCGCAGCACGGAAAAAGCACCGAATAAACGTACATATGAAATTCGATAACCGAAAAACACATTGGTACGTGGTGGGATTCGAACCACGACCTCCCGCTCAGGCGGCAGGAGCCCTATCAACTTCACCATCGGGCTTTGATATTATGCGATTATATCTAGTAAATATAATAATAAACTATTTATTTCGCCGAACACATACTGTTCTTCTTCTTCTGTCTTCTGGGTATCGAGTCTATCGACCCGATGAACCCTGGTGTCAGTGTTTTAAAACCTCCTAGTAGCACAACTATCAGGCCTCTGACATGGTTTGAGTAACGACCACTATCAAAGACAGCTACCGGGACCGACGCCTTAACGTGCCCTCCGAAGCACGGAATCTTTTTATTTTTCGGACAATCAGGTGATTCAGTCTGCAATGTCCTAACCAACCTGGGGAAAATTCACAAAGTGATAAATACCCCCTGGGAATCGAACCCAGGACCTCTGGATCGGGAGTCCATAGCACTAGCCACTAGACTATACTGTTACTATTATACATACACACCTTTATTCCTAATGGGGTAAGCAGAGCAAAAAGGACCTTAACAAAGGTCGTTTCTCCACGTCTGCCAAAGTTTTGCGTGTTATTTTAGATTGATTTGTAGGTATATTGCTGTAGTGGCAGGTTGTCAGCCTATCGGTTAAATTGCTATATACAGAAACCCTTGGATCCCTTAGCTGGTTTTTACAGCATGCCCAGGAGGAAATGAAGTTGGCACATTCTATGTTTTTCTCTAGCTCCCAGTCCAGCAAGGAAGTAACAAGTAAGCTGAGGATAACACTCTTGGTAATCATGCCGGAGGTAAGTCTCCGATGATCCTGAAGGCGATTCATTTACCACAATTTATCTAGTTATTATACAAAACCAAAGGCACTTACCCTCTCCGCGACGCCTCCGGGGATGACACTCTTGACAAGAACCCCGGAGGATCGTCCCCCAATGATCCCGAAGGCGAGCACCTTACCACAATTTATCTAGCTATTATACAAAGCCAAAAGCTTACCCTCTCCGCGACGCCTCCGTGGATGACACTCTTGACAAGAACCCCGGAGAATCGTCCCCCGATGATCCCGAAGGCGATTCCCTTACCACAATTTATCTAGCTATTATACAAAGCCAAAAGCTTACCCTCTCCGCGACGCCTCCGGAGATGACACTCTTGACAAGAACCCCGGAGGATCGTCCCCCGATGATCCCGAAGGCGATTCCCTTACCACAATTTATCTAGCTATTATACAAAGCCAAAAGCTTACCCTCTCCGCGACGCCTCCGGGGATGACACTCTTGACAAGAACCCCGGAGGATCGTCCCCCAATGATCCCGAAGGCGAGCCCCGTGCCATCGTTCACCAGCTCTACCGCCTCCACTTGGGCCCATTCGCCAAACACCTGCTGTGGGAGGAACAAGGTTGTCAAAAGTCTGGGAGTAGGTCGAATTTTCACTGAGACATGAAGATGTTGAGTTTTAGTTTTGTGCCTTTAAAAACATGTTTGCCCTATCATTGCGACGATCGCAGAAAAAGGGAGGGGCAGATTGAAATTCAGTTATATGTAGACAGAATTAAAATTCATTGCCGCGTTTGGGAGCTATTTGGGTTATCCGGTCTTACTCCAACGCACCTATGTTCGGTTAAATATAGTCTTATCATCACTTTCAAATGACAGTACTTTAGGTATCTCTACTAGAGTAACCGAGTATCCGCCATTTTTTATTCTCAATGCTCATTGCACACATATTATTTTCAGTGGAATTTTGTAGGAAAAAATGCAAGAAAAAAGGAAATAAATATAAAGAAGAATAAATATTATTATTTATAGGATTCTCATCATACTTATTTGACTCAAATATGCACGAAATCCTGAGTTTCCTCCATAAAACCGTGTTTATACGGGGTGTAAAGGACAGCATCCCGCAAACTGATAGGGGTTGCTCAGTCAACGAAACTGAACAACTATCAGCATTATTTTTTTCAGGAGGTGAAAAATAAAATGATTTTCCATACAAATTGTCTGATCGACGTGGTCATTTTGTATGAGAAGGTATTTTTTTTTACTTTCTTAAACTAATATTTTGAAACTAATTACTTTCTGAAAGTAACCTGCTGATAGTTGTTCAGTTTTGTTGACTGATCAGTTTGCTGGACCCTGTCTCTTACACCCGGTATCTTCTTCTTAGCGAGTGAGATTTCGAGTCGAATAACGACCCGATGAACCCTGGTGTCAGAGTTTTTGTATATATTATAGTAGGGTTTCCTCGTGTTAATTTCATAATAATCACTTGTACAGGATAATTAATTATCAGCCAACTTATTTCTTGAAGAAGTCTAGGATGTAAAATCTTACCATTATGCGCTTGACTAGCCGCTTGCTCGCTGCCCTGCGCGGGGATTGTATCAATCAGCTGACCTTCTCCGCCATCTTGGATTCTCAATGACAGCTGTCAAAATCTCTGATGTCACGCATGCTAGGAATTACTACGGGCGCTACGTCACACATGGCTTTTGGCGGCTAGTCAGTGAGTGGACATTTCTTTTCGATGTTCAATTATACACTGGGGAAAAAAAAAAAAAATATTATTATTTAATTAAATAAATACATGAATAACATCCTGTAACACCTTTTTTGCTTGTCACGTTTTATTTTTGCCACAAAAATATACCTACCAAAAAGTTTCGTACGACAGGTTGGAACTGCTTAATCTGCTGATTTACTAAATGATTTCGTTGCCAAAAACGTACTCCACCAGATGAATTAGAATGCAATCGCTTCACTAAAAATAACTGCTTTTAAAAACGTACCTTTTTCATATATAAAAATATGCAAAGAAAGGCTTCGCATGTCTTAATCATTTTGTAAGTAACTACTTCAAATTCTTTTTTTATATTAATAAAAATAATTACATTATATTCGATAAGGTTTACTGGAAAATAAATATGAGGCAGGACTCGATCATAGGGATCGTAGAATAACATACAAAAATCAAGAAACTACCATAGAAATAGGAGAGGAAAAGGGAAAAGCTAAAATTCGATAGGTAGTGCGACAAGGATGCCCAATAATATTTCACATTTTTATAGAATGCGCCATAAGGAAACTTCTGGAATCTGATTACGGAGGTGTTAAACTTAACGGGGAATTTATTAAATTTATTCGATTCACAGACGATATTGCGGCAAAAGCGGACAGCACGCACGAACTTCAAAAGCTAGCAGAAAAGATGGTCAAAATAAATGCAGGAAAAACTAAAATAATAACCTCGAAATCGACACCAGTACAAACCATTATTAAAATAAATAACAGGTAATTTAATAACCAGTGACTCCAGATGTAGTCCAGACAGAAAAGCTAGAATAGCTATGACTAAAACTGTCTTTAAAAACAAAAAGAAGTGTTTCAAAAGCACCATAAAGAAGAAAATTCGCAAACGCCTAATCAAGACGTACATCTGAAGCATTGGATTGTATGGTAGTGAAACTTGGACTATGGCCCAAAGAGATAGAGAAAGGTTCGGGGCATTTGAAATGTAGCGTTGGAGGTGCAAAGAGGAATTAGCTGGACGGAATGAAAAACAAATGAAGAGGTATTGATAATGGTAAAGGGAAATTGTGGAATTCCCTTCCCGAAAACGTTCGACGAGCACCGTCTATTGAGACATTTAAAGAGCGAACAAGAAAGTTCTTCTTAGAGAATAATAATTAGTTATTTATCCTATCTCCCATTAGCATAATATGTATTAGTTTATTATAAATATATATATTAGTTTATTATATTTATGTATTTATTTAGTAGTATTTATATTATTTAAGTATTAAGATTAACTTAGTATGCACTATCCCGCTATCTGCTATGTAGTATCCTACTACCCAAAGGTTGCCTGGTATAAATTGCTGCTTTAGCAATAAGGCCGCCTATATTGTACTGTTTTGTTCCTTACTTTTCTGCTGTATGTATTTGTGTTTCTTTGTGCAATAAAGTATCTTGTATTGTATTGTATTGTAAAGGGGAAGAAACATATAATGACGACCATAGATAACAGAAGAGGGACAATGATAGGCCACGTGATACGACACGACAATTTTTTAAATTACATCATAGAGGGTATAATAGAAGGGAAAAGGGTAAGAGGAAGACCGTTTTTTTTGGACCTTTTTGCACCATGCTACAAAGTGTACTACCATGCTACAAGACTATTGATGTTTATTTAAACTTTTACTAATATGATTTATTTTTGGACACCATTGTAATGTTTTAAATTGATTTGATAATTAATATTGATTGTTATTATCTTATTATGATGTATGAGACTGTAATTATGACAAATATGTTATTTATGCTAAACTGTCTCCTCTCTCAGACTTTGCTATGCCCTAACAGGGTGCATGTACAAGCGAGATGAGAGCCCGATGGTGTAGTGGATAGGGCCGCTGCCTCCTGAGCGGGAGGTCGTGGTTCGAATCCCACCACGTACCAATGTGTTTTTCGGTTTTCGAATTTCATATGTACGTTTATTCGGCGCTTTTTCCGTGCTTCGGAAGGCACGTTAAGCCGTTGGTCCCGGTTAATATCGTTTAATACCGTAGATATTAGTCGTTAAGCCATATCAGAGGCCAGTGCTAAGCATTGGCGGCTTGAAAACTCTGACCTAATCTAGGATTGGGTCTGGTTTCCCTTCTGGGTTGCGGAGGTCAGATGGCAGTCGCTCTGTGTAAAAATCAGTACCCTCGTTCAATCCCCTAGACTAGGAAGCCGACCCCGTGAGATACGGGATAAGGCTAAGGAGATGATGATGATTTATACAAGACCTTTTTGAATGTACATGTATTGCAATGAATAAATGAATTGAATGAATTGTATATAATGCGTCACCGGGCTAAGGCGGGGAGTTGCTACACGCAATCTACACCCTTAAATGGAATGGCAACTGCCTAAGGGCGCCCACTAGGGCTCGAACCTCGGCTTATGGAGAATCTACCCGGTACGTGCCGGTAAACCCCAAAGTGGGGAGCAAAGGAGGGACCTCCGCGACGCGGGGAGCGCGGTTGTTGAAAGAGCTTGTACAGAGTGTGGCTCGACTAGTATTGGCAGCATTAAATGCAAGCGTAATTTGGTCATCGCCGTCGGTAAGGACATGCCTAGGTCTTCGTTTGTAACGAGTCGCAGGTTGGCCCCGAGACGTAGTTACCTTGACCAAATCAGAGAAAGGTCGATGTCAAGTCGTATCAAGAAGTGAAATAGTTGGCAGAAGAGAGAAAAAGTTGGCGATTACTCCACCGACAAGTGCCTAGCACTTAAATTTAAGAAGAAGAATATAAATAATTACATAATTATATTGCCAAGCTTTCGTAGCAAATGTATTTTACCTTTGCAACTAACTTCGAAATACATCAGAATAAATTTAGCAATTCTAATAGAAATGAAACATTAATTCCAAAACTTTTAAACTCGTTTTAAACTTTGTTTAATTTTTGATTAAATTATTTTAACTCGTAAACTTTAAAATGATTGAGTTGAAGAATTAATGATTGAGACAGATATATTAAACGTTTAGAAACTATGTATTTAAATCTAATAAAGACAATATCGCTTTTTTCTTTTTTATAAGACAACATTAAACCTTTTTGAGGAGCCCGATGGTATAGTGGATAGGCCCGCTGCCTCCTGAACGGGAGGTCGTGGTTCGAATCCCACCACGTACCAATGTGTTTTTCGGTTTTCGAATTTCATATGAACATTTATTCGGTGCTTTTTCCGTACTACGGAAGGCACGTCAAGCCGTTGGTCCCGGTTAACATTGTTTAACACCGTAGATATTGGTCGTTTAGCCATGTCAGAGGCCAGTGCTAAGCAGTTACTAATCTGGCAAAGCCTAATCTAGGATTGGGTCTGGTTTCCCTTTTGGGTTGCAGAGGTCAGATGGCAGTCGCTCTGTGTGAAAACCAGTACTCTCGTTCAATCCCCTAGATTAAATAGCCAAACTCGTGAGATACGGGATAAGTCTAGGCAGATGATGAGTAGACACAATTAAACAATTCTTCCGTGCTAAACAGGGAGCGATAGAATAAAATAATAAAGTAGAATGTTCCAGTCAACCACTATTTAAAACAGCGACCGGGACCGACGGTATAACGTGCCCTCCGAAGCACAGAGTCTTTTCTCTTCCAGAGAATCAGGTGATTCAGCCTGCATTGTCCTAACCAAACAGGGGAAAATCTCACAAAGTAATAAATTGACAAATATCAACTTTGTGTTCCCCCCCTGGGAATCAAACCCAGGACCTCCAGATCGTGAGCCCATGGCTCAGACCACTAGACCAAGGAGGCAGTCGATAGAGGAGGTAATCGATTTATTCCATATCAATATAAAAGGTAGTTAGGTAAAGGGGGAGATAAGGAGATAGATAACGGATGATGTACACGAGTCCAACCTACCCTAGGTTGACTTTTTCATTTCAGACTTGAAAATGCAGGATTCAACTGCCTCTGTGGTCTAGTGGTCAGAGTCATAGGCTTACGATCTGGAGGGCCTGGGTTCGATTCCCAGGGGGAGAACACAAAGTTGATATTTGTAAATTTATCACTTTGTGAGATTTTCCTCAGTTTGGTTAGACCTATGCGGGCTGAATCAAGAAAAAAAAAGGATTCCTTGCTTCGGAGGGCATGCTAAGCCGTGGCTGTCTTTGATAGATGTTATTACTCAAACCATGTCAGAGGCCTTAATAACTGTGTCAGGCGGTATGAAAACTCTCGACACCAGAGTTCATCGGGTCGTTTGAATCGAGAATCCAGCTAAGAAGATAATAAGAAGAATACAGGTTAATTTACCATGCGAATGTAGTCTTCCGTATGCGAATTCATACATACATACATCTAATCACGCCTTTATCCCTAATGGGGTAGGCAGAGCGTAAACGACCTAAACAAAGGTCGTTCCGCCACATCTGACAAAGTTTAGAGGGTTATTTAAGATAGATTTGTATATTGCTGTAGTGACCGGTTGTCAGCCTATCGCCTAAATTGCAATATACAGAAACCCTCAGATCCCTTAGCTGGTTTTTACAGCATGCCCGGGGGGGAAATACAGCTGGCACATTCTATGTTTTTCTCTCGCTCCCAGGCCAGCATGGAAGATATATGCGAATTCAACTCGACAAAAATATGGCCCAGAACAATTTTTTTAAAGAAAATTGTTAAGTTTCGTTGTCCGACTAAAAATAGCTCTGTAGAAAAGGATTAAGGCTCGTTTTTGTCAAGTGATCTCAAGATTGAGAGCAATATTAAGTATGGATTTGACAGGCTATTTTGTACCGGAATACATACATACATATAATCACGCATTTATCCCTAATGGGATAGGCAGAGCGTAAACGACCTAATTAAAAGTCGTTTTGCCACGTCTGACGAAGTTTTGAGGGTTATTTAAGATAGATTTGTAGGTACAATGCTGTAGTGACAGGTTGTCACCCCATCGCCTAAATTACAATATTTCGGAACCCTCGTATCCCTTAGCTGGTTTTTACAGCATGCCCGGGAGGTAATGCAGCTGGCACATTCTATGTTTTTCTTTTGCTCCCAGTCCAGCATAGACAAAATATGGATAGGAAGAAGTATGGTTTTGACCCCGTAAGGGATAAAGGCGTGATTTTATGTATGTATGTATGTATGGTTTTGACAGGCTATTTTGTACCGGAATGACATCTCTGATACGTACTCAAACTAGCTGCCAGTCTCAAGTGTTGTTTATAAATATGGTCCTAAGATAGTGTTAACCAAGTATATACTCCATGTGATGGCAAACAGGCACCTATCCTCCCACTAGAAACGCGACGCACTTTACTTCAGTGGAAATGTCTTTATGTGCCAGTAATTTCACTGTCACCTAC
The DNA here is from genome assembly GCA_949820665.1 of Scrobipalpa costella. NCBI lineage: Eukaryota > Metazoa > Arthropoda > Insecta > Lepidoptera > Gelechiidae > Scrobipalpa > Scrobipalpa costella. The sequence continues at coordinate 13,658,771 of OX463318.1, forward strand.
GCCCTTTAGAAAGGAACAGAGAAGTGCAAACATTACTGTATGACAGAAATAATAGACGCGGGGGTAGTTGTACTGTCTTATGTTGATACCTAGGTAACACTGAAAATGTTTATAAAATGAAAAACGGCTTAATGTAGAAAGTTGCCAATACTTTTATTGTTTTTCGAAGTAATGTCCATTCCTCTCTACACATCGTCGCATTCGATGAAATCACTGAGAAAACCAGTGAGCCTATTCTTCCTTAGGGGTCTTTTCTATGGCATTTTCGTACGCTTTCACCGCATCTTCAGGGCTCGGCATTTTATCTTTAGTTCTTGGGAATAAATGAAAGACGCAGGGCGCCAGGTCAAGACTGTATGGCGGATGACTCATTACCTCGACACCTGCCATAGTCAAATATTCATCAGTCTGTTTTGCGGAGTGCCCTGAAGCATTGTCGTGGTGAAGTAGGATCCTGCTTCGAGGGCGCTGCTGTCGATTTTTTTCCAAGACAACAGGCAAACAGCGATTGACATACCAGTCTACAGTAACTGTCCTTCCATCTTCTAGCACAACTGTCGCGAAATGACCTTTCCGACCAAAGAATGAGGCAATCATCTTTTTTCGTTGACTTCTTCCTTTCTTTACCTTAGTTGGCCGATCCTCGAAAGGAAACACCCACTGAGCTGATTGTCTTTTGGTTTCGGGTTCGTAGCAATATACCAGCTTTCATCACCTGTGACGATGTCAAATACAGCATTTGAGTCACCGCCGTTGAACTTATCTAGCATTTGGCGACACCAGTCGATGCGAAGGTGTTTCTAGTCGTCAGTTAAAGTATAACTGCCTCCGTGGTTTAGTGGCTAGTGCCATGGACTCCTGATCCGGAGGTCCTGGGTTCGATTCCCAGGGGGGAATCACGAAAAGTTGATATTTGAGAATTTATCACTTTGTGAATTTTTCCCCAGTTTGGTTAGGACATTGCAGGCTGAATCACCTGATTGTCCGAAAAAGAAAAAGATTTCGTGCTTCGGAGGGCACGTTAAGCCGTCGGTCCTGGTCGCTGTCTTTGATAGTGGTCGTTACTCAAACAATTTTAGAGGCCTGATAGTTGTGCTACTAGGCGGTTCAAAAACTCTGACACCAGGGTTCATCGGGTCGATAGACACGATACCCACTCGACAGAAGAAGTTAAAGTATGGGGAATCCATCTGGTGCAAAGCTTCCTGACGCCTAAATGTTCGTGTAATATTTTTTTAACTTGACTCATACCAATACCTGGGCTTGCCCGTATCTGCTGATAGGTCAATCTCTTATCTTCCTCTATCATGTGTCGCACAGCACTGTTGATATCTTCAGTAGTTGCTGTTAAAGGTCGTCCCTCACGCGGATCATAATTGAGATTGCTACGTCCACGCTTTAAGTCGTTAAACCAATTGTAAATAATGTCACAAGATGGGGCTTCATTAAGATATGCTAATCGCAGCCTATCATAGCTTAGTTGTTGAGTAAGCCCACAACGAAAGTCATAATAAATCATTGATCGTATTTTTTCTCGCGTTAGGTTCATTTTCACGTATAACAAGAGTTATAGATTTGCCGCCAATTCACAAAAACAAAAATGACAAATTAATGCAATAAAATAAATCAACAAAAAGTTTTCATTAGCAATGTTTCTAACTGGCCAGTTCTAAACATTTTCGGTGTTACCCACTTATACATAAATGTAAAAGTGAAAGCCAAGTTCATGGTGGTTTTGGAGTTGCACAATAAGTTTGGAGATCTAAAAAGGGAACCAAGTCTAGGGTTTATTATAGTAATTCTTAGCTCTTTAATAAGGTTCATTTCATATGACTTGGCCGTTGTAGAGAATAATTCAACCTGTCACCTACAATGCCACTCTCTCTTGCGATTTCTCTCACTCCCAGTCCAGCATAGAAATAAATAAATAATGATCACTAATCACAGAATAACTGATTTAATCACTAACGTTTTTCCACAGAATGAACAGCGATCGTTTTAATCAATGAGTACCTTCTTACACTCTCTTATATTATTTAGAGCTAGAGACAACACTTTACAGAAATAAGGAAAACATTCGCTGGAAAACAAAGAAGGCAAGAAAATACCACTGCATTCAAAATGAGCAATTGTTACTTGCGGAAAAAAAAAACAAAACAGTGGTTGAAAATTCTTAGGTTGAAAAGCTTTAGACAATGGGACGGGGGATTTCTAAACCGACGACAGAGATGATGAATTGCTAGGGGCTAGGAAATTGTAGCATGTTCATGAAGATGAGTTACTTAGTAGTTTTAAAAATAAGAATTCAACTCAGAAGGGTCCGTTTACACAGAAAAGCGACGCGACGCCACTTCAAAGATGCATTACACTATATAGTGCGACCGTCAAATCTGCCTTCTTCCATGCTGGACTGGGAGAGATAGAAAAACATAGAATGTTCCAGCTGCCCTTCCTCCCGGGCATGCTGTAGAAGTCAGCAAAAGGGACTCGAGGGTTACAGTGTATTGTAATTTAGGCGATGGGCTGACAACCTGTCACTATAGCAATACAAATTCCAATCTAATATTGCCCTAAATTTTTGTCAGACGTGGCGGAAGCGCCTTTTACGAGGCGT